>JAKWBJ010000505.1:585000-1785000 GCA_023159175.1 Wohlfahrtia magnifica | reverse complement strand
CGACGACTACAAGAGGAGTACGGCAGCTCTTGTTGTCAACAATGTTTAAACGCGAAATTAAAGAGCAATTCGGGAGATCTTGGATAAAACAAAAATTACTTTTCGGACGTCAAGAGGAAATCGATAGCTCTTGCTGTTAAAATAGTGTATGATTATAAGAGGAGTTCGAAAGCTCTAATAATCATACACGAGAGTCAGGGCGACCAGCTCTCCGAATCTACAAGAGGAGTACGGCAGCTCTTGTTGTCAACAATGCTTAAACGCGAAACTAAAAAGCAATTCGAGAGATCTTGGATAAAACAAAAATTACTATTCGGACATCAAGAGGAAATCGGTAGCTCTTGCTGTCAAAATAGTGTATGATTATAAGAGGAGTTCGAAAGCTCTAATAATCATACACGAGAGTCAGGGAGACCTGCTCTCCGACTCTTTAAGCCGTTTCCGTCAACTTGTCGCTTCAGTCGATCCAAACTATAACCTATTAATCGAACAATTGTATGAACTCAAGGAGAATTAAAATCAATTCATGGTACATATGGTATCTCAAGTAAAATATTATTGCTGTAGTGTGTTTCAGGCCGATAAAATGGCTACTTATTATAGGAAATTGATCCTGATGAGCAGGGTTCGTACCACTGAAACACATACTTGTATACATCTTTCCTAATTGCCAGGTGACAACCAAATTTCTTTAGGGTGTGACAATCATCTCTTAACTCGTTAGAAGCTGTCTCGATTGCCTTGGGAAACTCCTATAACAGTTTTGTGTCCACCCTATATGGAACGTGCTAGAACGTCTACTGAACATCTATCCACACATGAGGGTTGGTGGGTTTATCTCCGTTAAACCGTCTATTAGGCAGAAATATTTATTTTCGCCTGTCTGGGCAGCTGTTGAAACCGTACTTCACTGTAAGACTAACCTGATATAGATTGAAAGGAAAAGTAGTAATCAACTGTTTAAACTGAACTGTGGAAACATCTTTTTTACTGTATCTTTTCTCACAGGTCATAGTGTAATGGGTAGGCATGCAGAAAGGCTGAGCGTGCCCGTATCTGATTTATGTTGATGTTGTAGACCGATTGGGGAAGGGAAGAACGTGATACATATCATTTGACAATGTCCGTCTTTGACTCAGGGTAAACTTATCTCATTGGCCCGCCCTTTGCCAATGGCTAATTGGCTAGTTTCTAGTTTAATTTAGGGAAATTGTGTTTTTATGCAAAGCCTCTGTGCAGATTGTCAAGTTCGGTTATTTCTAACATGGTAAAGAGTTCTGGGGCATTGTTTTATGTGATATTACAAAGGGCCGCTATGTGTTCTGAAGGATACCTTCTTTCGCTTTGCCTGTTTTCCAAATGTTTCAATAAAAGAAATACGTTTTTCCTAAATTCATTAACAAGTTTTGAAAAGCTTGTTAAACAATTTAAAGAAAAATATTTTTTTTTTCAACACTAAAGAAAATATTTGTTTAATACGTTTTTTTTTTAATATTAAAAGCAACCTTCGTACAAAAAAGTATTCGCTTTAAAAGACTATTTAATGATGTTTGCAACCACAATAACTCAAAACATAAGAGATTTTTTTTTTAATTCTTCCCGTCCCCCCTAAAATATGCATTAAAAATATAAACGAATACACGAAAATTATTCAGTCATGTGTGTATTTATTAAAATGTAAAATTTAAAAAAAATATTTGTATATTTTAAGCAACTACCACACATACCATACTAGCATATGTGGTAACAACAACAATTTTTTTTTTGTTGTTGATTTTTTTTTAAGATTTTAGAAAATGTTGGCCAACATCATAAATACGAGTAAGTGATGTTTTAAAGGCGTATAGTTTTAACAAAAAACCAATAGCAACAAACACAAACATACACATGTACATACATACATACATACAAATAATTACACACATTTTATTTGGTTTTTCTCTTTCAAAATTTAATAACTTTATACCTATGCTTTTACAAAATATTTTCTCACTTTTTCCCCCAACCACCAGCACCACTTTTACACACAAATACTCAAAGTTTGGAAAAACCAAACCAAAAAAAAAAAAATGTGAAAATACAAACAATACCAGTTGCAAAACATACATTCTTACAAACACACATACACACAAACGAACATTCGAGCATTAAAAGAGTTACGCAGACTATGTTTAAAACATGGAAAGAAACAAAGAAAAAAACAACAAATAAAATAAAACATGTGATGCTTTAAATTATGTAACATGTATGTGTATTTACATGTATTCTCTATATGTATGTGTGTGCGTGTTCACATTGCTGTTGTTATAGCTTTTATTCATTTTTTTTAATTTGTTTTAGTTTTCGTTCATTGTTTTGTTTATGTTTTACCACAGAACTAAGCACAGGGAAATTTTGTGTTTCTCACAAAGTGATATCTACAACCAAACACACACATGCATACACACGCTATCACACGTACACATTTTATTTCTCTTTATCTCTTTATTCATGCTGTTGTTTCTTTAGTTAAATATTTAATAACAACAACAACAACAACATAAATATTTATAGTTAAAATGTTAGAACTGCTGCTGCTGCTGTTTGTGTTGGTATTTTTTAATATTTAAATTTATAGCTTTTAGTAGGCAAAGGAATATATGTTACTGGAGGTGAATCTGTGGGGAAATGTTGAAATAAAAGTGGTGAATTTGAACACGAGATGTTTAATTTCATTTAATTTAATCACAATTTGTCGATTTTTTAGCAAAACCTTTTTTTTGGCAACACTGTTTTTGGTAGCTCAGCTGTTTTCGTGTAACGTGTTACTGTCAACCATGTTGAGTATGGTCTATACATGATCCATGAATCGACTTACAAACGAACAACGCTTGCAGATTATTGAATTCTATTATCAAAATTCGTATCGTGCACTTCTTCCATTTTATGGTCAGCTCATTTCAGGTTGAATGCATACGCGAACAAGCAAAATTGCCGCGTTTGGTGTGAAGAGCAGCTAGAAGCATTGCAAGAACTGCCAATGCATCCCAATAAAAGCAATTGGTGTGCATTATGGGTCGATGGTATCATTTGACAGTACTTTTTCAAAGACCACTAAGGCGGGAACGTTACTGTAAATGGCGAGCGTTACCTTGCTATTATTAAGAATTTTTTTATGCCCAAAGCGGAAGAGCTGGGCTTGGCTGACATATGGCTTTAACAAGACGATTCCACATGCCACACAGAACACGAAACATTAGCCCAATTGAGAGGCGAGTTCGCTAAATAGCTTAATTCATGTTTGAGGCCGTCAATTAGTCGCCTAGATCGTACTATTAAACGCCTTTAGGTTTTTTTTGGGGGGCTATGTTCAGGCTCATGTTCATAGAGACAAGCCTATAATGAAGAATTTATTCTCGAGATATCGTCCCATATGTTGGAGGGAGTATGCCAAAATTGGACCCAGCATATGAACCATTTACATGAAATCATCTTTAATCGTTATATACATATATATATCGTTTTATCGACTCAAATAAAGATTTCATACATTCCTCTAAATTTTATCCGAAAGCTCTAAAACAGCCATCCGATATATGCGTACACACGTACGATAAATTTTATTGCAGATATTATTTTCTGTGTTGATATGGTAATTGTTCCTTTGTGCACATAATATCCTTATTTTTGGTTAAATGCAACAAATAAGACTTTTCGAAGATTTTATTGTTTTCTTGTGTGGAGCTGTGGTATGGCAGGTGAAGACACTCGCCTACCAACCAGAAGGTCGTTGGTTCAATACCAGGCCAGACCATTTAAAAAAAAGAAAAACAGCGGTATCATCTTATAACATTAGCTAGTAACTGGTTATGAGTATCACTACTATTGAATACTACTCTCTAAATGCATTTGCCGTTCGAAGCCGGCGTTAAACTGTAGGTCCCTTTCAATGAGTTTAAAAATAGAATCGAATGCAGTTCATTGACTGAGGGAAGTCCACATGTTCCTTCATGGAAAGTTATGGGAATTAATAATAATAATTGTTTTCTTAATTTATGCAAAAATGTTAATCAACGTGTACATACTCGTATATTTCACAATGGTTTTGAAGGCTTAAACCATAAAGTTAAATACTTATACCACTTCAATTATCACACATATATTCGATGGAGTTTAATTGTTAAAATTGTAAACTCCTTCTATATCAATATGTATTAGAGTATGGTAAACTTGGATTAACTTGAAAATGTTTATAGCAAAACACTAACAATTTACTATAGACTTTGTCAACCATTTATGCAGAGTTTTTACTTTAAACAACTCTCTAAGCCCAGGATATAAAATTAACTATAATTCGTTCATACTTTGTTCTATTTTTCACTCTAAAACTTGTTATGATTTCATAACATCCTAGTGACGAACGTCAGGGTGAATCATCAACACCGAAGTTGATTTTGTTTTGCAAGCGGCCCTGTATTAAGTGAGTCCTAACAGACAATATCATCGAGAATCATTAGTGCTTTATTCGTTAGTACGTAGGTGTGGAAACACAATCCTGCTTCGTTCAACATGCAGGCTAACAGATTATATCGCTAAAGTTCATCTTTCTTTATTTTGATGACGTTTTCAGGCATTATTTTTGTTACTCTCACGAGGATATTTCAATGAAATTTCTCATTTACAAAAGTTTTAGATAAATATCGATTCGATACTATGATGGTGATTCACCAATAAAAGAAATACTGCAGTAACAATGTCGCTCAAATATGCTACCAGTATTTTAGTTTCAATTCATGATTTACCACAGGAGTACCACAGTCTACAAAACCTATACAAAAAGGATCAGATGAGATATAGTCAACATCATTCAGAAGCCCTAGTTTATCAGATTTCATAAGAAAGTGCCCCAAGGACAAAATGTGCTAACGTGACAAAACATATATTCTTACCGCAAAAGGTTTCATCTGTTACCTGGTAAGAAACCTGGATAAAAGCAAGAGTTAATACAAGAAGAGCCCAAAGTACGCAACGCACCTTTACTTCGCTTTGCAAGAGGCCGCCTATCCTTATCGAAGAATCTCACATAATAATAATTATCGAGAATATTAGGGTTAACAACTAATGAGTAGATCCAGCAAAAAAACGCTAGAACGGGGTCCTGTTTTCCATCCACTGCTCTCTTACAGCAATAGGTGGCACAAGCCACTGTACTAGGGCCTCTCATTCAGGTTGTTCTTTCATCCTAGCTTGAGGTCCAGAATAAGGCCCAGATATATGACCATAGGAATCAATCTAAGTTCGGTACCATCTATGCTGTTACACACATATATACGTATATAATTCCCGCGACATCCCAAGTGGAACAAGTAGGACTTCTCTTAATCAATGAGCTGCACCTGACTCTATTTTTAGACTCATTGAAAGAGACCGGTCGCTAGCAATGTTATGAGGTGATAACGCTGTTGAAAATTATCAAATGGTTTAGCCGGGGATTGAACCGATTGATCAAGTCCCTTACGAGCGTTATCTCCACGTATATTCTTGTGCATGAGTGCCACAGGATAACATGAAACTCTCGACTCATTCGAAGGTTACTCTCATATGACGGAATGGCTAGGGCGCGCACTGCGCTCGTTATATTTGAAAGAGAGCCTATCATTGCTGTTTCGATTGGTGCGATTAGGCTGGATATACTCTGAGCAATGTTTTGAAGAGGAGAAGGAGACTGTCTTTCACCTCAAGTGTTAGTGTCCAGCCCTTGCTATCATCTGTTACTGTACTTTCCAGAATGGAGATCACTACAATTGTAAGATTTATTTTGGAGTCAATATGGAGACTGTTCGTATTCCGGGTTAGCTTCTATACCTGTGGTAACACAGTTGGCCAAATCTCTGGCCTAAGTGGACTCTACCCAACCTAACCTAACCTGACATAAATGAATTTCCTCTGAAATGTATCTAACAAATATGTTCAATCGCTTAAAAACTGCAAATATTTTTTGTCCCACTGTGCGTTACATATTTTTATTTTAAGCTGAACTAAAATCATAAGGAAATCAAGTTTTGCCTGTTTTTTAATAAGATTTTTATCTTTTTTTATTTTTTTTAAGAAAATTAAGAAAAAAATTTAAATAAAAACAAAGAAATTAAATCAAAAAAATAAATCAGTTATCAAAAGATTATTTATGTCACTTTTATACTTTAAGTCCCTGGCAATATTGCTTAACAACTGTTGAAAAGAGAAACGAGAAAGAGAGCATGATAATAACAGCAATAAATAAAAATAATAATAATAAAGCAACACTAACGAAAACGAAAAAAGAAATAAAATAAAATAAAACCACCAACCAAGCAGTAGGACATGATAATATG
The DNA here is from genome assembly GCA_023159175.1 of Wohlfahrtia magnifica. Classification (NCBI taxonomy): domain Eukaryota; kingdom Metazoa; phylum Arthropoda; class Insecta; order Diptera; family Sarcophagidae; genus Wohlfahrtia; species Wohlfahrtia magnifica. The sequence continues at coordinate 1,778,650 of JAKWBJ010000505.1, read as the reverse complement.
AGATGTGCCAGCACAATTGAATGAAAATTGTACTTGAAACGCCTACAAACACATGTTTAACACTTACGCATTTACATATACAATGGCCGGTTGTATATTATTAATAACAAGACACACACACAAACGTACACGCAATTCAACGAGAGAATAAACAACAACTGCAAAATAAAATAAGCAAATTTACACTTGAAAACTAACAAAAGCACTCATGTACACTGAGACCATATTGAAAACAACAACAATACGACATCAAATGCAGTTCCACAGTAACAATAATATTATTATTTCATATTCTCCAATTTATTCTTTCTCTTTCTCCCTCTCTCTCTCTCTCATTTTATACAACATTTTAAAATTAACCCTTTTTGGTTTATTTGTTTCTCTTTTTTGTTTTTTTTTTGCTCTATTTCTTAACTGACTCTTCGTCTTTATTGTTCTGTTGCTTAACTATGCAATAACTGTTTGTTGGTGATTTAAATTGTTGTTGCTGTTGCCATTGTTGTTGTTATTATCTTGTTTTAAGCATTTCTTTACATAAAAACATACAATTTTATGCTCATCTACCTACACAGTCACATGTGTATTTTATATGCAAGAATAGGCAGATTCGTTCTTTCTTTATCCCTTTTTTATGCTCTCAAGTGCTTTTATGGTTTTGTAAATAGACTTTCTTCCTCTACTCTTCTTCTTCTTTTTTGAATGCCATTGGGCTTAACAGACGACAACACGTACGTATTCTTATGCATACACACACACACTATTGTAAATTTAACTTATGGGGATCGTTTCATTTTCAAAGGACCAACGTTTTTAGTAAATCGGGTAGAAGAAAACAATTTTTTTCTTAATCTGCTTTAAAGAATTAACACACAAATAACACGGTGCGACAAAAATAAATGAAGTTGAAACACCTGGGAAATGATACTACTTTTCTGATAGGCGCTGTCAAGAAGATCAAGGATCTGTTTTTGGAATTTTCAAAACATTTCCAAAATCTCAAGTTTCGGGTAAAAAGCTGGTTTTTCGGACCTTGAACTTATAAGCTCGTAACTTGGCGGAATATTACCCGATTTTAAGTTTCTTTTTGGATTTGAAAAGAAGAGAAATAGACTTTTGACAAATAATATATATGTCGTTATGGTAGACAAGTGTGTGACTAAACCAGCGCTACTGGCGATTAAGTATCTCGATATGAATTAGTCTGGTTGAAGCCAAGGATGCCTAGTGGAAATTCCGATTACGTATTAGCCTTCCTATTTATTATTACTGCAACCAATCTGATTCTACCTCTTCCCTTACAACATTCTGTTTTCGAAATTAACCTTCACCTTGCTCTTGCATTTATTTGTTTTAAAGCCACCTCTTACAATCTTGGTTTCTAGGGATTTATGTTTAGTTGACATATGACCCTCGAGTTGATGATTGAACTCCTCTATTATACAACTGTTTGGTCGAGTAAGAGTTTTTTTTCCGTCACCGCTGTAGGCAGCATATTGGCTTTCCGCAAAGCATCCATATCTTTTTTCAGTGATCAAGTTGATAGCTTGCCTCCATATGATAGTGTAGTGGTGAAAATACTTGCTAGGTGGTGGTGGTGATTATTACTTTATCATTGTAATTTTTACTTAGTGTGTGGCATTTTCTTCTGATCATTCTGATGCTGTAAGCTGGAATTTCAGGGGAGGGAGATTGAAGCCTATTTATTAAAAACTCGAAACCGACATTAATATTTTTTCCACATATTGAACCTGAGCCGTTTGTGTTGTATGATTGCGCTCTAGCCACTACACCACGCCACCCACTCCGAGTAACAGTACGTACTATAATATCAAGAATGATGTTAAAGAGAAGAGGGAATAGAATGCATCTCTGACGTACATTAGTTGTAACGTCAAAGCTCTTGCTCATCGCGTTATCGGGCATAAGCCGATATATAGCGTATTTGTAAAAAGCTCGTACATGATAATAATAATTTGATGGAGCAACCTTGCAAGCAAGAACGCTTCATATTGTATGATGATTCAGAGTATCGAAATCCTTTTCCAAGTCTATTAATACAAATATAAAAAAAATTTAATATCCTGCGATCTAAGTTTTCTCGTTCGATCATTAATTAAAAATAATCTTAAGTGCTACCTGATTGTGTCAAATTTAACCGCCAATGTCTCTTTTCCAGAAACCAATATAAGAGTAAGCATTGAAAGTCTCTATATCTTCATCAAGGATACCAGTTGTTCATACACTGTCTAGAGATCATATAGCGGATTTGCTTTTAATAAAATATATTCCGCAATATCGGCTGACGGTTACAGATATGGACACCGGAAACAGCGGAAAACATATTGTGTAAGGGTTTCATTGGGAGACTTATCCAACATTATGGTTTCATATCTGCTGGTATTCATTAGAAAGGCAAGCTATAGATTGGCACAATGGATATATCTATACCAACTTTCGATCCTTTATTCACTATCATTGAAAAAGTTGCCTTCTAGCCCTTGAGTCAAAGTTGGTAGAAATTTATATTAAAATCTGTTTAAAGAGCAATGCACCTCATAATTTTAATAAAAAAAAAACAACAACAACATCATCATACAGTTATTTGTGGTATGTGAGTGTTCGTTTGTTTTCTCTTTTCCTTTTCTCATTTGGTTTATTTAAGTACGAGGAGACACAAAAATTCATTCATACATTTGAGCCAACGTTACGTGTCGTCTCCATTCAACAGTAAAATGAGAAGAGAAAGGCAAACAAGGATTTTACATTTTCATTGTGTTTTTGGGTTATTTAAAGAAATACAAAAACAAACAAAAATAAAAAATAAATTTTATTGCTGTGTCCTGAGTTTGACCCCAATTGGGTTTTAACATGACATAGACGTGACATTTATTTTTGTTCGTCTTTTCGTCTCTACAGCCTTCTTCGAAAGCATCGAGAGAGAATGAAACGCAAAGTTGTGTTTTTAAAGATTTTTTTTTCTTTTAAATCATTTCCATTTGACATCAGCAACAAATTGTGTTTTCATGTGTTTTAAAGAGTTTTTTCTCTTACAAATAGAAAAGTTTCATTAATTACATGCTTAAAGGGGTTAAGAAACTCTTAAATGGTCAACAAGTTTATCTTTAAATTCAAATGAACTTTAACCTTTTTATTAATGTGCTGATATAAACGAAATTTTATGGCAAATCTGAAGAAATGATTCAGCTTTTCTTGACATTTCTAAACTGAAATTATTATTTTTTAAAAAATTTTTTTTTTGTTTTTGTTTTTTGCTTTTAATATTACCTTAATTACCTGCCTTACCTTTGCTTATATAATAATATCATTTACGTTTTTTTTTAATTTTTTCAAATTTTTATTTCTCTCTCCCTCTCGTTTTTACTTATTTGTACTTTTGTGGCATTTTTCCATTTTATTTCCGAGAAATGTAGAAAATAAAACGCGTTTGCCTTAAACATTTTTCCATAATAAATTTTGTTTTTTGAAGTGCAAATACTGTTGTTGCTGTTACTGTTGCTGTTGCTGTCGCTGTTTTTAATAATTTTTGAAATTGTTAATATTTTACTTAAAAAATTATTGCAGAGTCATGGTTGCTTGGGTTTCTTAGTAGAAAAAAAAATACACCATCTGTTAGTCTGTCTGTCCATTAATGCTGCCAGTTATCCTTATATTTTTTAATTTAATTAAAATTCTTTCTTTAAAGAAAGAAAGTAAAAATGTAATTGCGGATGACACATTGCGAACAAAAGGAATGTTTAAGTCTTATATTCGCTACTGTTAAAAGAATCTTTTTTTCACGTTTAAGCCTTGTTAAATATAAAGGCTTAAAAAAAATGCCAAGCACTGCAGATACATACATTGAAAAATTATACAAAATAGACCAGAGAACATTTTATTATTCTATTAATGATCGAACGATTGTCCTGTCAAATTTAAAAAATTAAATTTAAATTTGAAGCAGTAATAAGGAATTGAGGAATTACACGCTTGACCACCATATTTCATAATAACATCACCTCCCAACATTTCTCTAATTAAACATTCGAAAATGACTATAAAAAGTGGAACGAAAAAAAAAATCTCATAGAGTTCAACCATCGCGCAGTTGTGGCAGCAAATCTTTCGAAATCGAAGGTTTGCCTGTGATATTAAGAGGAAACCTTTAGCAAGAGCTAAAGCGAATAACTTTGCCCTGCTCTCTTCTGTTTTCGCTTTTGCTCTCTTCTGTTTTTGCCGTTGAAACGAAAAAATTTGTTTACTTGTTAATGATTAGAGTGCACACAAGCAACCTCAGCAGACAACATGACGAAAGAATTTAATTGCGGTTTCGAAAGTCTAATAAACAGACTTAAACCTCCTTCCAGACAAATCTTTCTAAAGGCAGCCTCTCTGACCTTCCAGAGTAATCTGAATCTAGCGATGGTGACAAACAATAGACGAATGATCAGGAGAAAACGCCATCTTTTGGAAACAAATTACAATGCTAAATAAGAATCACTTAGCAAGGCTCTTTAACACTCCACAATCATAATCTACTTAGCTCTGAAAGTTAACTTAATTAATGGAACTGAAACAGGGCAATGGATGATTTGTGGAAAGGCAATATGACTTCGGTATTTATATATTCAACACTCAAAATGACATATCTCATGCTTGTATTGCAATAGTGCCAACCAGAAGGTCGTCGGTTCAATAACAGGCCAGACCATCTTAAAAAAAGAAAAACGTTTTTCGACAGCGGTATCACCTCATAACATTAGCTAGTAACTGGTTATGAGTATCATTACTATTGAAAACTACTCTAAATGCATTTGCCGTTCGGAGCCGGCGTTAAACTGTAGGTCCCTTTCAATAAGTTCACAAATGGAATCGGATGCAGTCTCATTGCTTGAGAGAAGTCCCATGTTCCTTCATGGAATGTTATGTGAATAATTAATAATAATAAAATTGTATGGCAATAAGAAGTGAAAACATAGCTTTGCCTCTCATGAACTCTTTAGGATGACTAACAAGTTGCTGTTTGAGCATGGGTTTTGGGCTGCCTTCTTCTATAGTGGGGACGATTGTTGTTAATTGGACATCATCTCCGGGGCGAGCCTAACTGATGAGTGTGTGTATGTGTGGGTGTTCATATAGGTCATCTTTCATGACTATGACTATGACTACATAGGTCACGAAATATCTTTTAAATTTACCGAATTTTACAAAGACCGATCATTTGAATGGCCGTGGTAGAAGCAAATATTGCCGGTCAAATAACCGGTTATGGTATGCTTAGTGTTAATTATCAAATCAAAATTACTTAAAAAAAAACATTTCATACTAATAAAACATTTGTACTTTCTTTTAATTTGAACCCAATCCGAACCTTAACAATTTTTTCTAGATTTTCCGTTTAGTAGTGAAGCATTATTATCACTCTTATGGACATACGTACTTAGTTGGCAATGTGATTCCATCCCACTGTTCTTTTGATAGCAAAATTTATACTTCGAAAACGACTGTGCAGGCTTAAAAAAAGTTTTAGCCGCACTTAGAGGTAATATTATTACCAAATTTCTGTTTCCTTTTGTTTATTCAACAAACTTAACCGTTTTTGAATTACGCGAATATATGATGTGCAACGTCCTCTATTAAGGAAATAACGGTATAAGAAGAGGTACAACGGTACAAAAACTAATCTAAAAAACGTTTAGCACCACTGAATTCAGCCTAATTCTTCAGGTGCCCAGCTTTTCGAAATAAAAATTGTCAAACTCTAGCACAGTGTGATAAATACATATAATAAAACTTTAAAGATATTGATTGATTAAGAAATAGTGAAATAAAAGTATCGAAAAGTAAATAAGAATATTTGTAATACTTAGCCAGGCTCATGTTAGTTTTGAAAAAATTCTGATTATAATACAATCTGTACTTTAATAAGCCGTTGCTTATTTACTCACTGGGTTATCGTGTAGTTAATGACATACGAAAAGAAAGTTTGTATTTGTATTTGGTTAATGAGTAAATGTATGAGCACAGTTGTACACATTTTTACTACTCAATACCAACAAAAGTATTTTATGCGGCTCTTTTACTTGCACAAATATTACACTAAACCAACAACACGCTGTATGTGTGCTATAGTGAAAAAAGAGAGAGAAAGAGAGAAAGAGAGAAGTAAAAATAAGCTTAGTATAGCTCTAGTCTTGTATGTGTGAGTGTGTGCAATACTACAATATATGAGAAAGAATTTCTCTTCAAATTCGTTTTGCTTTGCTGCTATTTTTGTTTGTTTGCCTAATAAATTTTATAACACCGACTGTGTGTTGTTTCGTAAAAATATATGAGAATATATGTGAATATGTATGTGTGTCATATACGTATATATATGCGTATATATATAATGCGAATGCGTATATATATATGTATGCGTATATATATAATTCTAAAATAAAGTAAGAGAGAGATAAAGGGAAAAAGTATTTAGGTGTACACTTGTACCTTTTTATACGGCATTTCGGTATAATGGCCCGTTTGAATTATGGAACGCCGTTATTTTAAGTCGGACTAAAAAATAGGGAATTCCCGGATTTTTAAGAAAAAGTCTAAGGCAAGCAAAAGGAACTCATTTTACGGCATTTCGATTTTCGGCCTACATTTTCAACACCAATCTAAGCCTTATAAAGAGGTATGGGTGTATAAATATGAATGAAAAAAGCCAGCAAATGTGTGTAGGTATGAATGAAAATATTAAAACAAACGGTTACTCCCTTACACACATTCAGGCATAAGTATTCCTACTCTCTCACACGTTTCTATTTACAATAGCGGTTGCTTTTGTTAGTGTTGCTGTTGCTGTTGTTTTTTAAAATTATTTTCACTGATATTGTGCTATTCTATAGCTCAACGGCTGTTGGTATTCATTAAATTTTTTTATGTTGTTATTGTTGTTGTTGTTTTTCTCTTGTTGGTTTTAGGTCTCTATAATTAATTTAAATTTATTGTTAGAAAGAGAAAGAGAGAGAGAGAGAGAGGGAGAGATATTATCGCATATTCGTTTAAGATTTAAAAAAAAAAAAATATGTTGCTATTGCTCTTGTTATTGCTATTGTGCTGCCTATACAAAAAAGAATGAGAAGTAAAGCCAAGTATTCGCATGTATAACGATTATTAAGGCTGTTGCTGCTACAACAAACACATTCTCTGGCTTGTTTGTGGTTTTCTTTACACTTTTTTGTTTTTTATTTGTATTGTTTTGTGTTTCGTTGTATATGCCAGCGTCTGGCTGTAGAAGTAAATGTTTGCCGGAAATTTAATTGAAATTTTATTACGTTTTTCTACTCCTTTCACTCCATTCTTTGTTGTTGCTGCTGTTTGATAAACTGATTGAAAACATAAAATTTTAAGCCTTAAATATTAAAGGAAATGAAATCGGTGTAGGTTGTTTTTTAATAAAACAGTTGCTGTCTTTTTAGCTTTACCGTTCAGTAATTAACGGCGACAATGTTCGGTAGAGGAGGGGAAAGATTGATAAGTCAAAATGAATGCTTAGTAATTTCTAATTCAAAAATATCATTTGAATTGTCATTTAATTAGGCCATGACGGAATAACGGTTAATAAAATTATGATCTTTAATGAAATTTTCTTTGTGCGAGTGCGTGTTTTCCCTAAGCTGTTAGAGCTATAGTTTTAAAATAAATAAAAAAAACATTTTTATTATGAAATAGAAGTATAAGCTGTAATCATAAAAAAACGTTATAATCTTTGTCATAAAAAAGAAACAGAAAATCTTAAGAAATGATTAGTAGACATTTCACCTCATGATACATTTTAGTTTAGACATCCTGTTGTAAACGAAATTAAAAAAACGAAATTTATTTGTGGAGTTTAAACATATTTTGTTTTTAATAGAAAAAGCCAACAGCGAAAATAAAAACAAACTTAATAAAAAAATCACGTCGTAAATTTCAATAAAAAAAGCAGCATAAATGATATCAACGAGCCTCTAATGTCAGAAGTCAACAGTAAACTTCATGGGATGATATTGAATGAAAGTGAATAAAAACGGTACCCTACTCGGGTTCATGTGCCAAATTTTCATGAATTATTGGTTTCAAAAAAAGCCAACCGCACTCCACCGTATAAGTATTGATTATCAGTACCAGCAGCCACAGAAACCTTTAGAAAACAACGTATTGGCTTCGGACACCATTCTGAGAATTACCACAAGCACTTGAAAACGCACAATGTTGGGAATACCTCTCTCTCACTCCGTCAAGTTGAGATATCTGAGGAGATCATTTGGTCCAATGCAATATATCGCTGACATGTTGAGTGGGAACCACTCTCCGAAGACGCTGTGGCGATGGTTCAAATATGTAGTGCTCAACTGTCTCTTCCTTCTCCATATTGACACAGCTACGACAGTAGTTGTTGTACCGTAACCCCATTGTTTTCAGTCGGCCTGTGCTCGGTAAGTACAACCACTAGTCTGGACGCATGTTTTCTACCATGACAAATGAGCTATCAAGTGCACTTTACATCATAATCAGACCAAGTCAGCTTCGTGATTGTGCAGGACCATTCAGCCTTCTACCTGCTGTCCGCCCGATTCAGTAAGATATTTAAAATATTCCTCTTCAGCGTTCCTATGAGTTCATTCCCGTTCATTCCCATAGAAGTCACGATGACTTGGATTCCAAATAAGGGTCGTCTCCGAAGAGGCTGAGGGTGTTCAAGAGGTTAGATTAAAAAACGGCTGCCTAACAACGTTCAGCACACTTAGGCTTTGCAGAGCTAATTGTGATACCTATAGCTTCCCTACTATGAATTTGCTGATCAGTCCTATAGGAATATCAATAAGTCCTTGCACCTTCTCATCCACCGAAAGGTGATAGCAAATACAGCTTACCTCGCCAATATAATATATGATAGTTTCTCGTATGGCTGTAGCACTGCACTCTTCTGTGCTTGGAGCTACGTGGGGAGTGCAAACTTGGCGATGACGTTAAGCCACCTGGACTAATAAGCACAACCGTGTGATCACTTCTAAGCTGTGTTTGGTAGGCTTGTTTTTTCGGATTCATTACAACACTTTAAAGGCCAAAACAAATAATCAAACGTAAACCAAAGAAGGGTTACGTGGCTTTGTCGACTAATAAAATAAAAGCCAAAGCTTTTAAGAGTGTATACTCTGTCAAGGGGGTAACGTGGTGTAGTGCTTAGATCGCAGGCATACTACACAAGTGATTTCGGTTGCTTAATAAAGGGACTTCAACCTTCCACCACACAAATCAATCTAAACAAGAAGTTCCCTTGACCTTCCAGCTAACCTCTGGCGATGATGGAAAGCATCATACGAACGATCAGGAGAAAAACCCACCCTCTGGGAAAAAATTGCATTGGCTAGTAAGGAACACCACCACCACTTAGCAAGCATCATCACCACTATACAATCATATGGAGGCGAACTACAGTAGATTACTCATCTGCTTAGCTTTGAAAGCCAATTCAATTAATGGAATTGAAACAAAGAAACGGATGCTTTGTGGGAAGCCAATATGCTCTCTGGAGGAGTGGCGGAGAAATAAATACTGTATATATATATATATTTTTCTTTTGGAGTTTTCTAATATTTAAAATGGTTTTACATTCACTCTTCCTATTGCAAAAATAAATCAATTTCATTACAAGCGAACTGCGAAATATTATAAATAAATTATTAAATGAGAGAGCAGCTGTCGAATGAATCTAAAATATCAGCCTCTCTATATAGAGACGGAGAGAGAGAGAGTAAATAGACTTTATTACAGTTAACTTGTATTTCAATTATTTAGAGCAATACTGTTGCTTTTAGAGCAATACTGTTGTTTGGTTTTTATAAGAGATTACTTTACTTGTTTTGTATTTAAAAGTGGGTTATATTGTATAACACAATTGTAGCAGTATTATGTGGCGATAGAGAGAGAGAGAAAGAGAGAGAGAGAAAGAGAAAAACATAGAAGAGTATTAGATAATTAACTTTATTAAGTAGTAAAACCATAATAATTGATGACCATTTTCTGTGTACGAGAGTAACAAGTAACGACAAGTAATGTATTGCATCAAAACCATATTTAATTGTCATTAAAAACAACAACTACAGTTAAGTAGAGACTTTTGCCATGCATTACAGTTAAGGATAAACCAGTAGCAGCAATAATTGTTTTCAATAATGGGAATTTTTGAAGAAAATGCAAAAAAAATTTTTGACGCATTTTTTACTAAAAAAGATTTTTTAAAGATATTTTGACTTTTTGGATAAAAAAGCCTTTAAATAGTGGCTCGTTTCAGAGATAATTTCTGCAACTGCCTCGTATCTCTTATCATCCAGCCACTTTTTCACCGTATCAATATCATTCTAGATGGCAATCAAGAGTGTATTTTTTGCGTACTTATATATCAGGTAGTTTTCGACGAGGTGCTCCGAACAAGTGAAGATATCACTCACATGGTTGCAAATATCGCACACAATTTGTGTGGAACATCTTAATAACCTGACCTATGCTGATAATATTGCGTTGATATTCACAAAGTGAGTACACATGCAGAACAAGCTTATATCAAGCAAATATGTGCTAAAAAGTACTAATTGCGCGTCAATGTTAGTAAAACAAAAGCCATACGAGTAAACAAATAAGCATATATTACATCTTCCCTGATAATAAACCTTTTGACAAAGTTCGAAGAAATGGCGAAAATTAAAAAATAGGTGGGCTTGTCCTGTCACAATAGTCCCGAAAGGTGAAAAGAAAGCCTTGTTTTAAGATTATATTATATCAGAAATTTATACCGGAAATTTAAAATGTAACGTATCCGTTTAATTCAAATTTTTCAAATTCAGATCTGAATTATAATATAGCGCATCCGTTAAACTCCAATTTTCAAATTTAAGCCGGAAGTGTAAAATATAGCGTATCCGTTCAGTTAAAATTATGAAATCCATAACGGAAATATGAAACACTACTCATCCTTTAATTCAAAATATTATAACTTCGACCGGATGTAAGAAAATAATATATTAGGTGTTCGAAAAAGTTGGGTTAGAAATTTGGTTAAAAATGATACATCGTTTTCTTATATTTGAAACAAACTTTATTAAACTAAATAAGTGCCGTTTTGATCAACAATATTTTTTCATTATAGAACTTCTTCTTCTAATTGCGTTTTACACTCCTCTACGGAATTTACAAGATTAAGAGAATTCTGCAGAGATAGAAACAAATGATTATCTGATGGTGCAAGCTAAGGGCTATATGCTGGATTCATAAAACGTTCTAGCAGGGCTCTCTCAGTTTCAATCGGGTCATCAAGGATGTGTGTGGTCTGGCGTTGTCATAATGGAACACAGCACCTTTTCTGTTGATCAATTTTGTTCTTTATTGACGGTAGAGATTAGAATGTAGGGTTTGACCAGGTTGTAGAAGCTTATAATGAACAATTTCCTTTCAATCCCGCCAGACACACAGCATCACCTTTTTTGGCTTTGCCACCTCCTGCGAAGCTTCACCTTGCTTCGTCCATTACCATTTTCGCACATTATTGTGCGATCATGATCCACTTTTCATTGCTCATAATTATTCACTACAGAAACGATCTACGATTTAATTCCGTTTTATCAGTGACTCACATATGGAAATTCGGTCCATTAAACTTTTTACGTTTATCCCATGTGACACCCAAGCACTCTTCAAATGGTTGATAACTGTTTAGTGATGAGTATTTAAATAGTTCCCTAGCAATATCCCTGCTGATTACATGCTGGTCTTTCTCAATTATTTTCCATAATTTCATCCACTTCTTTTAGTGATTGGTCGACCAAAGAGAGCTGCAACTTTAACCTCAAAAGTATTGGATCGATTCCTGTTTTTCTGGTTACAGTATCGTCTCCGTGAACTTCGCAAATTTTTTCAGTAGCCTGTGAAGCATTCTTACCTCTTCTAAAATTTTTTTTTTGAAAACAGGGCGCAAAACATCGAATATAGCTTCGGCTGTGTAACACATAGCGCCGTCCTGTTGAGACCAAATGTTGCTAATATCCTCCTCTTCAATTTTTGTGAACAAAAATTCGTTCAACATGGCCCGATAACGATCGCCATTGACTGTAACGGCCACTCCTTACTCATTTTCGAAGAAAAATGGCCCAATTATGCCTCTGGACCAAAATCCGCACCAAACAGTGACTCGTCTTGAGTGTATCGGCTTTTCAATGTATGCGTGCGGGTTATCTGTGCCCCAAATGCGACAATTTTGCTTGTTTACATACCCGCCGAGATCAAAATGAGCTTCATCTGAAAAGATGATTTTTTTGGCAAAATCGGCATCTTCTGTAAGTCGATCGGCCCAGGCCCAGATTCCCAGCGTTGTTCAAGCGTATACACAACCATATTTGTTCAGCGGAAGGATAAAACTAATTATCTGTCAAATCAGACATGAGCTAAGTGTTACCATTCACGAAATAAGCACCAGTTTTTTGATAGGATGGAAAAGTTTTTCATTGCTCGTAAAAAATCGCTTTAAAAATGGTTCGATTTCGTTCTGTTTTAGTAAATGGGATTTCGATTCATTAATTCTTTTTTTATTAATTCATGTGACACCTAACAATCGGGCTTCTTTGTGAAATCAGATTTCTTCAAATGGTTGATAACTGTATGGAGATGAACGCCTATTTCCCTAGCAACGTCCATGCCGCTTATGTGCCGGTTTTTTAGTTTTTTCCATGATTTCATCGGCGTGTATTTTTAACGTCATAATTATCGGATCGAAAATCGGGAGACTATTTCGGTGCTGTCTAGTAGACAGAGAGTAACAGGGCGAAGAAACTTGTAGGACGAAGAACTAAGCTGAACACAGATCAAGAGTCTAGCTAAAGATCGTAATTAAAGAAATATTGTATGGCACTATTTCTGTTCTAGACAACAGTATTGTCATCATTAAATAGCCTTTGTATTCTTTAAATGTCTTTAAAAATTGTGCTAAAATTTTCAACTATTCTGTGCCCTCTCTCATACATTGTGGCCAACACATTTGTTTGTATGTCTGCATTATTTAATTCTCTAATGATGACTGACAAAATCTATTTTCTGGTGGATCTCTGCTGACGACAGACAACAGAGTACATAACTTGTATTGCTGCTTTGTAAAAAACTTACTGTTTGTCATTGCAAATGATAAAGCAATAGCAATGGATAGATACGAGTATTTGATGTTGTTGATGTTGCTGATGCCACTAATGTATGCTGGTGCTACTTTATTTTTAATAGCTACAACAACAACAACAACAACAGCAGCAGAAACAACAACAAAATATAATAACATTTTCCATTTAAAGTATAATGTTATGATTACATCGACTTGGCTATTGTCCAACTTAATGTCATAATCTTTTCCTTTCTATCTATACTTCTATAGGCAATTTCATTTCAACTCATCAAGTTATACACACACACACACACGCACACATATATACACACACATACACACATACATACATACACTTAAAATAGGCTTAATTTTATAAAATGATATAAATATTGTTATTGTTGTTGTTGTTGTTGTTGGTTTTTTTATTATTATTAAATACATTTGCAAGCATATTTCTCATTTACATTATAAATGAAACAAAAACAAAAACAAAAAATAGAAGAAATTATTCCCGTCATCGTCATCCATTTTTATCATTAATTTTTAACACAAACCATAGCCAGCAGTAAAGCAACAGAAGCTTTTTTTAATGTTTTGATGGTCTTATTAGAGAGAAAATAAAAAAAGTTTCGAACACACATTTCCCTTAGCCATGTTGGCGCATAGCGGTTGTACTCCAGTCATCATCATCATCATCATCATCATTATCATCATTATTCTTTTATAATCGACAATTAATGTGTTATGTGAGAGAGCGAGAGAAAAAAGGCCATTACTTTTCTATATGTGTGCTCGTGTATAACTGTTCTATGGCCCATTTAGTTGTAACAACTAATCGATTTGTATTTATAGACTGAAAATCTAAATCCACAACAAACACAACAAGACATTGTAATGTAAATAATTAAACGGGTAATGCAATGAGGGTGAACCTAGAACATGCCCGTTAATATATATTTTTTTACTTTTTAGGTATGTGCACTATTTTCACGTGAAGTGAGAGGTACCTGGGCAACTACCATGCGATTGGGCTTACGGAGCTGTCAAGTGCGGCCATTGTGACAGCTTTTAGCTCAAGTTTCTTTGGTTTTTTTTCAATGATTTCATCAGTTTTCATATTTTGCTAAAGTTTCTTTATTTGGCCTTTTAGGAAAACCTTCTATAACCTTTTTTAGTTAAATTAGACCTAACTGACCTATCACATCCTCTTTTTAAGCTTCTAGTAAAGACTAGTACAACCTACTCCCTTATATTTGAAAAGAATGATCTTCGACAGGATGCTGACCCACGTGTAATAAGTTGCCTCAAAAATGTTGGTTCCTATTCGGTAATTAAGTGCCTTCTTCAGAGAGTTTGAAAATATTCATATAATACGATAAGATACAGTGGTACCGCTGTTAACTCAAGGTTCACTTGGACACACATAAAGGCCTGCCAGCATACTGGCATCTTGACAATTAGCACAAGCACTTAAGTTTAGACGCAAAATTTAACTTAATTAAGTCCGAAACCAATAAAACATCGAAAAAGCTGTGAGAAGTTTACACCGAACCAGAGCCGGACATTGACCCATAAATTCAGTCACGCTCTCCTATTCTTCGGTCCATCACAAGCTCTGCAAATATCATTAGCAGGTAATGGCAGGCTTCTCGCATGTTTACCTGTTACACATTGACCTGTGAGAGTAGATGCAGTTTAAACTGTTGAGTAGTACGCTTCCTGTCCAATATAGACCCGGTGAGTCTAGCCGTGAAGCAAGACAACTTAACTGCAGTAAGAGATCTGCTCACCGTCAAGCGTTAATGGATATTTGGTATAATTTTGTCCTAGCAAACCCATCAGCAATACAATAGCCCGGGATATTTCTGTGACCAGAAACCCATATGAAGTAAACACAAAATTGGTGCGAGATTATTCTAAGAAAATCGCGATGGTCCCTCTGCAGCTTAGATTTAAATGTTACATTCGGGAGAGATTTGTTAGTAGTAGGAAACACACTACTCACCATCAACAGCACAGCATTTTTAATAGCCATTACTGTGGCCTGTAAGACTTTACAGTAGTTCAAGAGGCAGAAAGATATCTTAAGACTGCTCACTCTGTTCACAAATTAAGAGCCCTCAGTATAGAGTTCCACGGTAGTATATATTATTCAGAACTAGGGCTTGTACAGACAGAGTAGAGAAGGGCCCAGAGAGAATAATGTGCCAGCATAACAGGGCATTCAGTGTTACAGCTACAAATTTGGCCTGTTGTCTTGCAAGCATCCCGAATCTCACTAACTCTTGCAGGGGTAGTACGGCACCTATACCCTATATTTTGCACCATATCAAGGAGATAAGTCCACTAGAAGGTCACTACATAGAAAAGATAAGGTGAGTCAAGTCGTGTTACGGGATTCGCTTTTCAACTTAGCTTGGGAATAATAATTGTAAGTCCGAATAAAGGTTTTTAAGTCGCCTTGAAATTTTAATGCAATCAATAGATAGTCCGAATTGCAAGTTAGGGTACTAAAAGTACAGCAGAGGCTTTAATATCTGGTGTTAAGAGCACGCAAGACATGTATCACATTAAAGATAACACCATTCTTATTGTGTCCTATCTAAATGCATCTTATCCTATGATGCCGCCCTCCATACTATAAGTCACTTCAAAAAGTCAATTATTGTAGAGCAATTGGTGTGTGTTTGGTACGTTTTGAATCTATAGTTTGTTTTTCGCGCTTCACTTTGTCTATTATTTCAAAAGCGGCCCATTTAAAACATGACTTTCAAAAAGTGCAATTACCGATTACTTCTATACATGCTTAAGTAAAAATTTATTCTATTTAAAGCTTCATTTCAACTGTTTTTCCTTTAGCAGGTCCATGAAACATGAGGCAACTACTTGACACTTTTAATGGACACACTCTTTAAATGCCAATCATATTATTTATCGCGTGTAACTTTAACGCCTTTTCTCTTGTTGAGTAAAAATAACTTCATTCACTCACTACAGAACACACACACAGCTACGCTTAAGCGAATTAATATTGTTGATGAAAGTTATGACCAACACATATGTAAACACTTTTCTATACGCGAATGCAAAATGTTATCAGTCAAAATCAACATTACAATTGAAATAACCAAGCCACCTGCCTTTATTCGGCTTACTATTGTTGTTGTCGTTAATTTGTTTGAAGAAGAGAAGAAATAAAGGAGAACAGAAAGAGACTTTCTCTCGCCAATATGTTTGTTATTAACGTTAGTTTGTTTACACAAAAATCTCAATAACAAAAACAATAACAAAACATAACTGACTAAAGCCTTTTTTGTAAGAGATTTTAACGGTTTTTTTATTGTTTTTGTTTTGTTTTCTCAATCACTTTTTTGCTGTTTGTTGTTTTTCCAGTGTATAAGCTTACCATTGAAGGATGAGTGTCCGAAAAAATCCATTTAAAGCTTTATTAATTGCTTTGGCAAGTGTTGTTAAATTGCCAATATTGTTGTTGTTGTTGTTATCGAATTTCTCTCCTCTACGTACGTTTATTGATGAGTATAAACGGTATGTGTGTAGCTGTGTGTGTGGTACAACATTGTTGTTTGTATTTTTTTCATTTGTTAACCAATGCATTGATGGTTTTGTATCCATTTTTTCTACTCTGCTATGTCGATATACGCTTATGTATGTATGTAGTAATGTACATACTATTCAGTAAGAGAGATAGTGTGTACATGTGCTCTATGTATTCATAAGGCTTTATTTTGAGTACGTTTTTAATCGGTAACTTTGTTTTTGTTGCTCAATATCAATTGCTATTTAAGTAGATTTCTTGTGTTGTACTCGTCTAGCACAGTGTTTTGAATACATACGAGTACTTAATTCAGAAAGCATAAGGAAATATTAAATAAAAAGAACAAAATTTAAGAGAAAAACTTTTGGGAATAAAATTAAAATTCGTTCAGTGTAACTAAGAGGATTTTGTTTAATAAAAAATTGTATAAAAGATTTTATAAATAATACAAAGCAGGCAGTGTGTGCCGCTGTGGTATGTTAGGTAAGACACCCGCCTACCAACCAGAAGTTCGTCGGTCCAATAACAGGCCAGCCCATCTTAAAAAAAGAAACAAGTTTTTTGACAGCAGCGGTATCACCTCATATCATTAGCTAAGTAACTGGTTATGAGTATTACTACCATTAAAAACTCCTCTAATGCATTTGCCGTTAGGAGCCGGCGTTAAACTGTAGGTCCCTTTCAATGAGTCTAAAAATAGAATCGGGTGCAGTTCATTGACTGAGTGATGTCCGCATGTTCTAGGCAGCACAAATCTGCGTACAAGCTATTTAGTAGACTTTCAGGTCTATTTGTTGTAACAAGAAACAACGGATTTTTCTAAAATTGCTTAAAATTTACAGATAAACTTCGGAAAAACTAAAATGGGTATTTTCCTTACGCATTTGCATAGTTTGCCAATTATTAGCAACTTCAAATATATTTTACATGTTTCTACGTATGCAAATGTCTGCGTACACAAAAGTAAATAGTACTTCGGAACTGTTTTTTGTCGTTAAATGATACTATAGAACTGAAGTTTTGGATCCCAGCTTATCAAAAACATGATAAAGAGATTTTTAGATTTTTTTGCTGTTTCAAACTGCAATAAAATTGCGACCAAAAAACAAAAACTGAACGTAAAATTATAGTACATTTATGGAAACAAGAATTAACTTGAAACAAAATATGTCAAGTTGTTGAACTGACTTACTTCTCTATCCAGAAAGTTATTAAAAATTATGAAAAATTCGGGTGTCGTGGTGTAGTGGTAAGAGCGCACGAAACACAAACGACCCAGGTTCCAGCACCAGCAGAGGACGTGACGAACAAAAAATTTAATTGTGGTTTCGAATGTTTAATAATAAAAAGGGTTTCCTCCAGACAACTCCATCTAAAAAAAAAAAGAAAAAAGCCCCCCTGACCCTTCTCGCATACCTCTAGCGATGATAACAAATATCAGACGAATGATCAAGAAAAACACGCCACCTACTGGGAAAAAATTACAATGCTAAAGTAAAGATCACCACCAGTTAGCAAGGATCTTAACCACTACACACAAAAAATCATATGGAGGAAGCTCCGGCGGATTAATCATATAGAGGGTCCGCCATCTAACGTTTTTTTTTTTCAACTAGTGCTTATTTCGTAAATGGTAACACTTAGCTCATGACTGATTTGACACATAATTAGATTTATTCTTCCGCTAAACGAATATGGTTGTGTATACGCTTGAACAATGCTGGGAAATATTGCGACATTACTTTAAAAATCACGGTAATGTTGCAGAATCAAAAATCATCTTTTCAGATGAAGCTCATTTTGATCTTGGCGGGTATGTAAACAAGCAAAATTATCGCATTTGGAGCACAGAAAACCTGCGCGCATACATTGAAAAGCCGATACACCTAAGATGAGTCACTGTTTGGTGCGGATTTTGGTCCAGAGGCATAATTGGGCCATTTTTCTTAGAAAATGAGCAAGCAGTGGCCGTTACAGTCAATGGCGATGGTCATCGGGCCATGTTGAACGAATTTTTGTTCACAAAAATTGAAGAGGAGGATATTAGCAACATTTGGTCTCAACAGAACGGCGCTACGTGCCACACAGCTGAAGCTACACTGGATGTTTTGCGCCCTATTTTTGAAAATCGCATTATCAGGCGCAGAGCTGATGTCGTTTGGCAACCTCGGAGCTGCGATTTGACACCGTTGGACTATTATTTGTGGGGTGCCGTCAAAGATAAGTGTTACGCCAACAAGCCAGAGACAATTAACGCTTTAAAGGACAATATTCGTGAAGCCTTTAGTGAAATACAGCTGCACACAATCGATAATGTGCTTAAAAATTGGACCGATTGTGTGGGCTACTACATGGCCAGCCGAGTCAGCCATTTGTGTGAAATTATTTTCCATTATTAACCGAAAGGACTGTAGTATCAAATAAAAAAAAAGAAATTTTAGAAAATATTCAGTAGTTTTTAAATATTTATTTGGCGGACCCTTTGCTTAGCTTGAAATATCAAATTGATTTAAGAAAAGAAAAAAAATCTCAAAGCCTCGTTCTGGTCGACCATTAAATTTATTTAAACGCAAATAAGAGTTATAGTGCTAAGAACAGAATTTGATAAACAAGTTTCTAAAAATACTATGCGCAGAATTATGAAATAGGCCAAGTACAGAAGCCATATAGTACGCAAGAAACTACAAGTGTAATAAGTCAACAGAGGAAAGCGAATTGCTTTCGCTGAGAAACATATAAAAAGCCTCCAAATTTCTTGAGAAAGGCTGTACTGTATTTTTGGCCTAAAAGGACATCAGCTTCTGTGTTGCGGAGAAAGTCTTCTACAAAAGCCATGAAAGCGCTGAGGGCCAAAAATTTGTAACCAGCAGCTTAACATACTAATAGAGAAGTGATGGTAAGAGGCTGTGTGGCAAACAACGACTTAGGTAATGTTGAGTTTATTCCATGTCTCATGGACCATAAGGTCAACTTAGACATTCTGTACAGAAATTTTACTGAAAGTAGTATAAGAATTGGCATTGAAGATAATTGCATATTCCAGCACTACCACCACAATACAAAGGTTTTAATTTTTGTATACTTATTGCAAAACACCATTGAGAACTCCTACACACTAACCGGACTTAAGTCCCATGGAACATTTATCTGATTTACTTGAAAGGAAAATATATCAGACGGTACTAAATGGGAAATGGTAAATAATTAACTCAAATTAGTCTAAAAAAAAATTGGTGGCATCAATACCAAAACAGCTTAGGGCAGCTGTTAGGTTTCGGAAATTTTGGTACATTTTGTTTACCGTTTGCTTTAACTACGAAACTGTTCAACGTATCAACTTCAGACGTTAGCTCAGGTAGCATTTAAATATTTTATTACTTCTACGGTTTAAAGAACATGTGCAAAAATAAAGTTTTCTCAGTAAATGAGGAGGAAATGATTTTTTGTTGTATTTTGTTTATAAATTTGCTGCATATGGTGCACTTACTACCGTGCTTAGCTTCGTAGCAGCTGCATGTCTCTCGTTTTCTAACGGACGATATTTTTTGTTTTTACAGAAATACTCGCAGAAACCAATAATCGCAATGAACCCAATATAGCAGTTTTATCGAAAATAGTTCTTTATCTAAGACTCGTAAGTTTTTTTCTAACAGCAGGGTTAATGAAGTTGTTATTTGACGCGGGAAGCCGACTTTTTATTAGAACTCAACTTGAATCTTTGATTTCTTTTCAATACTTTTCGCACACAATTTAATGTTTGATATGATAAAAAATAACTTATTTTTAATAATTAATTTTTTATTTTTCTAAAACATGTTTCAAATTCGATTTTATTAGAAATTCTTTTCAAAACACTGTTCATCCATTTTCAATTGTTGACATTAGTTTTGTGTCTCTATCTCTGCTTAATGCCTTGGTATCTTAATTCTGTGCCATATTTTGTTTTAAATTTCTTTCTCTTGTCATCCCATCCCGTCTGTCTCGTATTATTGCTAAATGTTTAAGTAGGTTTTTGATAGAAAGCTTTTTGTGTGCCATCATCATCATCAACAATAATGCCAAATGATGGAGAGACAAATGTTTGTTTTCTTCTCCTTACTTTTTTGTTTTTTTTGTACAGATTGTCTGTCAGGATTTTGTTAATTTTTTTTTCTTTTTCTTAAGTGTCAGTAATGAAGAAACGATTGAGTTGAATATTTCCATTAAGTTAATATTTTTATTGTTGTTGTTATAATTGTTAGTAGTATTGCTATAAAATAAACAGGCCCCGACAATTTTGAAACCCATTTAAAATAGAAAAGAAAAGAAGAAAAAGTGATGAGATTTTATTGAAGTCTAAATAAAAAGATTACAAAAACAAAAAAATTACAAGTAAAAAAAAGAAAAGAAGCTAAAAAGTTGGCATTATTTGAGGATTTCTTATTGTATAGTTTGAATATTTCATTTTTTTTTTCGACAAAAAATCATTTTATTTCTCCATAGAATCTCTTTTCAGCCCTCGCATTGAGTTTGTGTTTTATCTAAACGATGGCTTCAATTATGACTACTTGGTGTGATCTAAATCTCTTACCATTAAGTTTAATTGTCAGACTTAAAAACTGCAGATAGTCGCAAAGGCTTTAATCTAGAGAGTATGCTGAATAGGTTAGCATTTCGTAGCACAATTCTTCGATTTTTACAACAAAGACTACATGCGTTTGCATTTTTGGATGTCTTGCCATAAGCTTCATGGACAATAGACTTACCACGATCAAAGAGGATCTATTGCGCGAATCTTATTACATTAACCCCTGCTTTTAAGGCTTTCAAGGAATTTATCTGAAAGCACAACAATTTCTGCCCAGTGCAGGACAGCACCAACGAATATGCTCTGAACTATCAGTGTCATTTTCACAAAATCGATAGACGTTAGTCTCAGAAAGACCAATTTTGTTCAAGTGGTACCGCAGGTTGCAATGTAAAGTATTCTGTCAAATGGCTTAACTCTCTAACCCAACAATTTTATACATATTCCGTCAAAATAAATGACTGAAGCGATCAACCGCTGGCAACTTAAAGGAAAAAGTTTGTTGTTATTTGTCACAGTAAGTAAATTGTGTATTGCTGTCCACATACTTGCCACTGCAACGAAACTTCAGAAGAATAATACCGTTAACAATATAAATAATATGCTTCGCCTAAATTTTAGAGGGTTAAGTCTGTTCTAATTAGCAAAAGCTGCTTTTCTGAGTTTCCACTGTTAGCGAACAGCGCATTTCGTCTACTCCTAGTTTCTAAGGATTTCACTTCTTCAGCTTTTAGTAAGTTTTTATAACGCTCATGACCAGGAACGCATCCAAATGTAACGGTGTTTAAGTTCCCTAACGTATTAAGAAGGTCTAGGCACTCACATAGCATTTTTTTAATTTGATCATAGTCGACTATATAGGCTTAAAAGCCGTTTGACAGTAACAGCTGATTTTTACAGTTGAGTATTATCGTGTCTTCTATTTAACGTTATGCTTGACACCATTATACTAAATGCCTCACACGTCAACAGGAAAATCAACTGGCATTTGGCCCGCACACAGCCATTCTGATATGCAAAGCAAGATAAGAATGGTCCAACAAATGAAATTGAAAATCAGAGCCAGGAATGCCAAAATAAAGCACGTCAAGATAGCCACGGCTCTACCATTCCTGCTCCAATACCAAGAGCTAAAATATTTGTATCTGGGTTTGATCGATTACGACAGCCAGTGTTTCATACCAAGACATAAAGTGTAGATTAGACAGAGCGTACCTCCTATCTGTCGACTAATACCAAATTTAATTCAACTACACGGTTTGTATTATTTAATGGCTGCGCCTGGCATGCTGTTCTGAGAGACACCAATAGATTTAAAGTTTTTGCAAATAGTAGCCTTCGCAAAATCCTACATATTTTTTGACCCGGAAGAACAACAAACCAGACTTAAGCCGTTTGACAGGGTACTTTACAAAACATTGAACAAAATTGTTCTCAATTTTGATTTGTGAAAATGTTTACCAAAATTTCGAAATTATTGTCCTGCATACTGAAGACAAAGGTTTCACCAACGTGGTTATAAGAGTTTAATCTAATGGGCTTTGCACGTTGGATTATTTTTGAGCGCATTGACTTCTATACATGTATTCTTCGAATACAAAATTAAAATAATACGAAATATAACAAACTTGGGGGTGGCGTGGTGTAGTGGTTAGAGTGCAAGTATACAACTCAAGAGGCCCAGGTTCGAGCCCAAGCAGAGATTAAAATTGTTGAAGCATTTCACGGAAATCAAATCAAATCAAAATACATTTCGCGCACTTTGTGATATTCTTTGGTCAGCATTATTGACCAAATGAGTCCACAATCGGGAGAATTGTGAGCAAATTTCAGCAAACTGGGTCTGTAGGAAATGTAAATACGACTGTGCATGCTGGCCTAGTTCATTCTGGGCTGGCGGCGTCATCGAGCCATATTTTTCCGAAAATGAGGTCGGCCAAGCAGTTACCGTGCATGATGGTGTTCGCTATCTCGAAATGATAACGGATTTCTGGTGGCCAGAAATTGGGGATATGAACCTGCACATAGCTCACGAAAAAATGAAAAGTTCAATGGCCGTGTGATTTCATGTCGTGGCGGTATTAATTGGTCACCACGATCATGTGATTTGACACCCTTGGACTTCTTTCTTGGGGATATTTAAAAGAAAAAGTGTACTCCAATAAGCCAGAAACAATTCAAGAGCTAAAGTTTAAAATAACTCGGCACATTAAGAACATTAAACCTCAGTTAGAGTTAGAGCCATCAAGGATGTGGCGAGCATTTGGCCGACATTTTATTTCACTCATACTTGTCATAGATTCTTCTATCATAGAAAAAAAATATTAAGATAATTCTCAGAAATCTTTTTGTTTTTTTTTTACACTTAACTTTGTGCGTTTTGGTTAGGCCACCCTTTGCTTGGCTTGAAAAATTAACAAAGCAATGGATGCTCTGTGGAAAGTTAACATGTTCCCTAGAGGAGGGACAGAGAAAAAAGATATAACAGACTTGATAAAAGAAACCTATTTTATTAATTTATTTTATTTTTTATTATCAAGACTTAAATGTTTTAAAAATTTATTAAAACAAATTGTTCTTTTTGTACGTAAAACATTATTTTTTCAAATCATAAATTTTGAGAAAAGTTAACGAAAAACCAAAACTTGATTTATAAGGCCACACATATATGTATATGCCACAAGCTTGACGCTTTAGAAAATATGTTTCTGCCACGTTGTGTTTTTCAAATAACCGAGAATAATATGAAAAAAAAAGAATATTTGCAGCCTTGGCCACCTACAATTTCTTCAAAAAATTTACTATTTTTTAGCACGTTTTTTACATACTCGCACACGATTTATTGCAATTTTTTGTTTTTTATATGTCACGTTAAAGAGGGAAAATCGTACAGGTAAGCTAGTGCTGCAGTCGCTAAAATAGAAATAAAAATAACAGAAGCACACGTAGTTTTGATAGCGCAATCAAAAACATAGAATTTGAAGCCAAAAAGAAAAAAAGTAACAAATCACTTGATAATAATTTCAATTTAAATTACAAAAATCTAGTCCAAAAATATTGTACAAAAAAAGAACAGCCTTCTGGGTACGAGAAGAAGAAGAAGAAGAAGAAGAAGAAGAAGAAGAAGAAGAAGAAATGAAATAAAAATCAAGTCAAGCACTTTAAGCAACATTCAAGGATATGTTTGTGTGCTGGTCCTTTACGTTTTCTTTTTGTTAGCGAAGTAACTTTGCCAGTGTTTACAAGTGAAATAAAGTTGGTCACACAATAACCTGCAGGTGTTTTTATTTATTTTTTTTTTTTTTAGTTTACAAAATGTAAACGAAAAATTTTCTAAACATTTTTTCTCATTTTTTTTTCAATTTTTTAAATTTTAACTAGAAATCCTAAAAGTTGACTAAACAATTTTGTGTTAAATTAAATCCTTTAATAATTGCTAAGTTTTTGTTTTTAATTTCCATACATTTTACTGTTTCTTTTTGCTTATTTTTTATTCAAAATTATTCATGCAAATAAATGCTCGCATTTTCATTTCAATATTAATTTGATTTCAGCCTGACTTTTGTGCAAATCATTGAAAAAACCAGAGAAATCAATCAAATGTTAAAACAATAACAACAACCACAAACAAAACAGCAACAGATTTTTTTTTATAAAAATCAAAAAGTGAAAAAAAAAAAAATAAAAACAAAAAAAAATAGTAGAGATGGATAAATGATGGCAGACTGAGGGGAAGACTATCAAAAGCAGTGTTAGATTTTAATACTCAAGTGCAAAAGAGTGCAAACACATTTGAAGCAAAGGTTATGCATAAACTTAACAACATCATCAGCATGTCGATCAGCCACTAGTGCAGTATGCTGCAACCGATGGTATATATTGCGCTCCTTTCTGTCTATAGCTTGTTCAGCAGATCTTCTGGCTTTCTACTTAATGAAAACCAGCAGATCTGAAACCAGAATGGTGCATACGCTACCCAGTGAGACCCTATGTCCACCTAAGCATTTCAACCTGAACCTATCAAGAACCCATCATTCACACAATATGTGTTCCGCTGTTTCTAATGCCTGTGATCACAGTCAACACACATCCACGTCTCTGGTTGCCATCCTCTTCAGATGTTCTCTTAGTTTACAGTGACCCATAAGAAAATCCGTTAGGATCTTCAAGTCCGGCATGCCATACTGCGGACTGATCGCCGCCCTAGAGTGGCGGATATTAAGTAGTGCTGCACAGCAAGGTTCCGGAACGATACAGGGTGTCATGGAACCTTTTTTGGCAAACACATCAGCTATTTCTTTACCATCCAGGTAGCTAATACAACTTGACCTTATTTCCATGCGAACGCTTTTGCAATATATCGTAGCAATAGAAGTCATACGATTTGATCCGAGTGCCCTTAAGGCAGCTTGCCTGTCAGAAAATATATTAATGGTCTTACCCTGGAGTCCACAGTCTAAGTTGATCTCTGCACATATAACATGATATCAGCCTGGAAGACAATCAGCGATCTTAGCAATAGGACAGACAAGTCCTGGGTAGGTCTAGGAACACCAACACCGATAGAGTCTTTCATTTTGGAGCCATCGGTATATCACTTTAAATCAAACTCGCACCGAATGCCTAAACTTGCGTACGAAATTTTTAGATGAGAATGTTTTAAGGGGTGGCACAAGTCTTATTCAGTACCACTAATGTGTTAATTAGTTAATTCATAACTATTCGTGTTGCAAAAGTCGCAACTAATTTGCCCTTTCAACTATAAGTTATCGGGTCTGCCAACAAGTGTCTGACCTAGACTGTTTTCAGTTAATGGCCATTCTATGAGTGTCATCTGAAGATTTTTTGAGTGTGTGCTTAATCTAAAGCCATTTTCTCCTACGAATCTCAGTTTGCATAGAAGTTTGTTGGATGTTATATCAACGATGTCGATGTTGAGCAGCGAATTCTCTACCCTCCCAGTTCCTAAGAATTTCATTTTAATTGGTTTGTGTAAGAAGCAAACTTGCATCTCGTTTTGGGAGCTAGTCCGCTCTTTCATTATCCCCATGTTTAGTAACCCGGCCCAAAGTAACGTTGTTTAAGTTCCCTAAAATGTTAGGAAGCTCTACCGATCCTAGTTGATTGAATGATCTTAAGAGGCTCCTAACTATCCGAGAGTGTATAGAAATGGTTTCCATCTTCCGATGACATGAATTTCTCCTGGAAAATTGTTAAGTAGACACCAATTAGAATCGATTTTAGAAATCTGAAGTCATTGATTCCTTCCCTTATTTTTCTATGTACCGGCTTGAAATCTTCAGTGTACCACACTTGAGAGCTCAGCTCAAAGTTGATAGAGTTAGTTCTCTAGTATTTACAGCCAATAAAAGTTATCCATCATATTGCGAAATTGAACTGCAAAGAAAGTTCCTAAAGATCATCAAATATCTCCACTCTTTAGTTCCCCTTGGTCCTTTGTGGTCCTTATACCCGAAAGGAATTTATGGTTTAGCAAATAGCGATAACATCAGAGTTACTCTGTGTAGAGTCCCTGGTCATTTTGGTCAACCTGAAAATGAACTGGTTGGCTGTTAAGCGAACAAGGAAGCCCGCCGGCTTTTAATTGTGTCTGAGCTATTTTTCGGTTTTGTTGTGGTATACGCAAGGGGGAGAATTGACCCTGTCCTTAGGGAGAATTCGCTCGGTTTTTAAGAAGTGGTCAGTGTAAGATAGCCGGTATATTTTGCTTTCAACCGGTAAATCCAGAAGGCAATCTCTGCTCAATGAGAGCAGTCTTAGACACCATCGTGTAGCTGAAAAAAGTTAAGAATGATTGGTATAGGCTTTGCAAAATATATGCCGAGACATCTGAATAGTCAGTTTATGATTTCAGTGGGTACTTCGGTAACTCCGAAGAGGTCTATACTTTTTCGCTGAATAAGGTAGTTGGCTTTTCTTGCAGCCGTTATCTGATGTGGTAAATTTATGGCGTTACAAAAACGATCCTACGGGTCGAGGTACGATTTGGCCATGACCAACATAACATAAAATAACATTACAGACCATTAAAGAAAACTTTCCTTTCGATCATGATCAAAAACAACACACCAATCAAACAAGTTTTTATTGCTCCGTAATACTAATTTACTCTACACGCCCCTAGCGCACCTTTGCATAGCTTTTAGCCACCAAGCTGAAGATGCTTAAAGGATTATGGCTTTTACAACTGAAGTGTATGTCCAGAAGTTTTCTCTAAGATTTAAATCTTAAGTCCTATTTACTGGCAAATGCCGTTATTGAATGTGGTAGTCTTCTGTAGATATGTGTTCTTTGCCAAAAAGATGCTTAGCTCAGTCAATTTAAAACGGATTTTTTAAAATGAATTATCATTGCTTTCATAACTAAACTTATTACTTGAATAAATCCAAAAACTTGTTTGCTTAAGAAATTTACACAGATTCCTTAAGTTTACTTAAGTCAGGTAAACAATACTTAATTAGGAAAGAAGGTATGAAAAATCGGTTTTTTACCCGTAACTCAAGATTTTGGTGGTGTCACGAAAATCTCTAAGTCAGATTTTTATTTTACTCGATAGCAGCTATTACAGAAATAGTATCACTTCTTGTGGCATACGTTACTTTTTGTACACTTTTCTTTGACGTTTAAGAACAATATTAACTTTCGTTTTTGTGATATGTCTCTAGTTATTGTAAGAATTTTTATGCTATTTTTTCAGAATTTTGTAAAGCTTGTAATAGGTTTTAAACAAGTAAAAATATTTAAATTCAACATATTTTAAGACTGAGAATAACGTTGGACACTTTATTTTGACGCCTACCGTATATATGTATGTTTCCTTCCCAAACAAAAGGAAACTCTTCTTAAAAAGAATCTTTTATTATATTGAAAATATTACGTAACGTTTTTATAAAAAAGTTTTATTTTTGGCAGCATAACAGGAACTTATTTGTTTGCCTCTGTTGGTGTCACTTGCAAATATTTTCCTCATATCCTTATGCTTTTAAAACTTTTGCGAAAAATTCATTTCTCACTTGCGAAGGCAACGTCACTCTCCTGGTTCCTTTTACTTTTCCATAATTTTTTTTCTACTCTTTCTTCCAGTTTGCTGCTGCGTTGCATAAGTGACACTTGTAATCAAATGCCAAAGTCTTGAAACAACAACAGTCTATAGCAACATGTTTGCTTATTTAAGTACTATTTAATAGTCTTTATAAATATCTATCTGTCTGTCCTAACATATCTACTCGTAAGAGTATCATATACACGCGCATGCAACAAGGCACATGCAACTTGCTACAGTAATACTTCTAACCCATCAACACTATCTTCCATCAAATGTTTCGTTATGTGCTTGTACAAATATTTAAATATGTGTGCGTATGTTGATGTAAAAGTAGATGTGGTAATGGGTTTGTGTATATATTTGTTCTTGCCAATCTTGTTTAAAGAGTATCATACCGAGTACAACTAAAATATTTATTATTGTCATACGTTCTTTTTTGTTTTTTCTTTAATTCTTATCTAAAAACAAACTTGGCCATGTACGGGTATGTTTCACAAGTACCAAAGTGTGTACACAAATAGTTTTTACGAATTTACATACAAATTGATCTCAGGGTGGCCAGAGAGAAAACTGCATTTATAGAAGTAGTAAATTATGGCAGTGAGCGTTTTAAAGATATCTACTAAAACAACAAAACATGGCAGTGGGATACCCTCTAGCGATGAGCAGGCAGCTGAATCTGTCCTCCGAGATGACACAGTCGTGGTCGATACCGATGGTTCGGAGACGGAAACGGGTACAGAGTCGAGTTTCTACTCTGATCTGAACTTGAGGATCTTTTTCATATTTCCCGATTTTTTACGCAATCGACAGAGCCGCTAGATGTATCCAGAAATTCAATCTCAAGTCCTCAAATCCAATTAGGACCTATGTAGACAATCTCGCCACAATCAACGCTCTCAACTCGTTGGTGATTAAGTGGAAATGTCTCCTTGGCTGATATGCTCTCTCAACTCGTTGGTGATTAAATCAAAATCTCTCCTCAGCTGATATGGTTTCCGAGCCAATCTGACATCCGGGAGAATTAATTTGCAGATTGGTGCGCTACTAGAGGGACACGCACGTCCTCCTCTCTCTCGGGCTCTCGTACAGGAGGACGTGCATGTCGGTTACACCGATTCCAACAGTTCCAACAGTAACAATGACCAGGGCACCATATGCGTTCTAGCATGCGGCCTATCATAAAGTGCTCGGTAATTATGCCTGAAAGAAGCCCGATCGGCCCCCTTAAAACCTAATAAGAGACTTAATCCTTTCCATGGAAAGAGAAGACCAAAGCATTCTGGATATTCTACAAATGGTCCATCTGTGTTCCATCTTGCTCAGTGCCCATCTACCTATCAAACGTGACAACGCACGTAGAGGGACATGCACGTCCTCCTGTCTCTCGGGCTCTCGTACAGGAGGACGTGCATGTCCCTCTACGTGCGTTGTCACTTTTGATAGGTAGATGGGCACTGAGCAAGATGGAACGCAGATGGACCAATATCACCACTTGTAGAATATCCAGAATGCTTTGGCCTTCTCTTTCAATGGAAAGGACTAAGTCTCTTATTAGGTTTTAAGGGGGCCGATCGGGCTTCTTTCGGGCATAATTACCGAGCACTCTGTGATAGGCCGCATGCCAGAACGCATGTGGTGCCCTGGTCATTGTTACTGTTGGAGCTGTTGGAATCGGTGTAACCTTCACTGTGACTGTCCTGCTCTATGGGAGCTTAAACTATGGCACTTGGATGCATGTCACTTCCATGATCTGGACTGTCTATTGTTATTGTCGAAGGTACCGATTGACTCAAGTGAACGAACTAAAACTTTTGCGAATATATAGATCCATTCTGATAGCCCGACGGCGATCAGGTCTCTTTCGAATGTGACTTTAAATTCTAAGCTGGTTAGGTACTGTTGTTATTTCCTTGTGGCATTATCACGACAGTTTTGTGTACACCTCACCTTAGCTTCTGGTTACAAAGACATCCTGGGTAACTGTGCTGGTGATGAGCTCGCTAGGGCGAGCACACTTCCTCTGGACATTCATCGTCACGTGAGGTTGTGAGTGCTTCTTACCTCCGTTAAACTGGTGATCAGGGGAAAGAATATATTGGACGCATGGATGGAAGGTGACTCTTGCCTTATTGGCAGACTCACCTGGCTGAGGTTAAATATGAAGCGCACCAATCAACTGTTCAAATTGTACCGTCGAAGTATCTACTCAGTTGTATTTATCCTCATGGGCCATTGCGTCATGCGCTGGCACGCACAAAGTCTGTGCTTACCTGCAAATGACTTTTGCCATGGCTGAGGAGGAGCAGACCAGTGTTCGCCTCTTGCACGATGGAGACTTCTCACACAGGGCTCTCCCTTTCTCGATGGCTTATCAGAGCTATCGATCCTTGACATCGGGTCAATAGCCAGGTGCCTTAATTTCGATATAACCTAGGGAAGTACCCTTGTTTGGTGTGGACCACTGTGCGTGCTCAAGTGTGTCTTTTTAATGAGACTGCCACTCTCTCATAGCTTAACCTACATGAGGATCTCTTTTGGGACTCTCCCATGTCCGGCCTTTCAGCTTCTTTAATGGGTCTGTCCTGTAACAGTATAACAGTGAGACATAGTGAACTCATAAATCGCGAGCAACGCGCATAACTTAACCTGACGTAAACAACAAAACAATAAATAATTTTAAAACGCAAAGTTACATCACTCAATTGAAATCTGTAACTTAACTGACTTGTTGTTTATTTATTCTCTGTTATTTTAGTTAACGTTCGAGTATATACATCAGTGTCGCTCAAAAAGAGAGACACATTTAAAATGAGAGAAGCACACTGAAAGAAAAAGTTAAGTTTTTCGATTTACTCTTTCTTAAAAGACTTGTTTTTTTTAATTATAAATAAAAAATAATTCTAAAACTAATACGTATATCTGCTAAACGAAAAATATGTAAGTATAAGCAATGACATACAAATGGGCGGATTAAAAAAGCTGGATAATTTTCCGTGTGTTTATATGAAAGTGTGGACAAATCCGAATCTAGATTCTTATAAAGCGAGTACTTACTCGCATATATCAAAATATTTTGCACAAACAAAGCCCGATTTACATATTTGATTAGCTGTTTAACAAAGTACTGTCAAATAAATGCTTTATTGATTTTCTATTCCATTTGAAAGGATATATTGCACTGGTACTTCTAAAGCTGTATACTTTCATCAAAATTTTTATACGCTCTGTCGTTTCCCGCTGCATAAATAGCCCAATATCATCAGTCAGGCGTGCCTCTGTCCTACGAGATAAAGGCATTTTTATTTATAATATTCCCCATTTTTGTCCCTACTTCTCCAAATAAATGCATTATGAATAAGCATTGTTCTTTAAAAAAAGTTCCATCTTCAAAAGTGGTGTAACATTTTTTTTCAACTAGTGCTTATTTCGTGAATGGTAACACTTAGCTCATGTCTGATTTGACAGATAATTAGTTTTATTCTTCCACTGAACGAATATGGTTGTGTATACGCTTTTTTCGCTTCGCTAAGTGGGCCTGCGATCGACTTACAGAAGATGCCGATTTTGCCAAAAAATCATCTTTTCAGATGAAGCTCATTTTGATCTTGGCGGGTATGTAAACGAGCAAAATTGTCGCATTTGGGGCACATAAAAACCCGCACGCATACATTGAAAAGCCGATACACCCAAGACGAGACACTGTTTGGTGCGGATTTTGGTCCAGAGGCATAATTGGCCATTTTTCTTCGAAATTGAGCAAGGAGTGGCTGTTACAGTCAATGGTGATCGTTATCGGGCCAAGTTTGTTCACAAAAATTGGAGAGGAGGATATTATTATGTGGCGCTACGTGCTACATAGCCGAAGCTACACACGATGCATTGCGCCATGTCTTAAAAAAAAAATTTATTTGCGGACCTTTTACTTGCATGTCTACTTTGATCATAAAGATTTTTAAGTTTTCAAGTTTTTTTACTAATTGGTTTCTATCATTTCCAGAAACACAATGCAATCCAGGATGTATTCTGTCATAATGTCGCTTAAGACAAGATGCAAACATATTTCTTATTACTTGAGAAGATACAAGGCATTCAGCTTCATTAAATGTGTTGATAGAAATTGAAAAATTTGTTTCCCACTCAGCATCCCACATACTTATTAAATAATTTTTTTCATAGTCCTGTAAAGAAATATAAATTTATGATCAAACTTCTCAGTGTAAAAGCAAAATTTAAACGCCCTTCTAAATCAAGTGAAATTAAAAAAAAAAAAACACAAAAACATGCGATACAGCCCTTTTTCTTTGGCAATAAGCAAGACACTGTATACAAATTGTGGCGCACACTTATATCTTTTGTTGTACATATTGTTGTCATCTGAAATAATATAAACAAAGCGTGTGAATTTTTTTATACAAGATTTTGATTAAAATTTATCAAACTTTTGATAAGAATATAAAACAAAAACAATTTTTAACGAATTAAAAAAGCAATATCCAAAAATACAGACTGATGTATAATTTGAAAAACTATGTAATAAAAGTTAGCGGTATTTTGGTACATCTCTTAGCAGACCTGATTGTAATATTCACGAAGAGAATAAAAAAAACCAAAAAAAACTTCGTAATTTAAACAATATGGCTGCGCTACGCTGATATACGTTATAAGGAACCGCTTAAACTTTTGCCCTCAAATGCCACTTTGAACGAATTTTTGTAAAAACTTATTCGTCTACAATCTTTATTTCAATTGGTCTTCATAACTAAGTTGTTACAATATATACATATAAATTTTCTTTTTTATTTACTTTTTTTTTTGTTTTTTTTTTTTTGTTACTGTGTTATTCACAAATTTTCTTTTTTATTGTTTCTTGTAATACTTTTAATAAAATTTATTTTTATACCCTGTACCATGATACTGATGTAGGCTTTAATAATTTATTATTTCTACTACAGGTACACAAGCACAAGTATTAAGAAAATTGAGGAAAAATAGAAAAAAAAATTATATGAATAAATAAAATAAAAAAGATTTCAAGTGTTAATTCTATTCTGCAACAATGCCAGTCATTGAGTACAGCATACATAACCTCTCTTTCTATTTCTATTTCGTTTTTTCTTTTATCTGGTAAATATAACTAAAGCATATGCTTAGTTGGTGTTTGTTTTAAAAAAATTGTTGCATAATTTTGGGATACACTTTATTAGGCTTTGAAAAAGTGTGAGTGTGTAGGATGAGGATTTAGAGTTTAAGAAATGGCCTTATTTTGAAAATTTTACTTAAATTGCAAGTAAAAAAGTAAAAAGTAATTTTTGATATTTTTGCAATCATTTTTAAAAGGAACAAAAGAAGAATAAGAATTAGCAATATACAGACTATTTGATGGCTGCCATTATTTGTCAGCCATCTTCAAATTTTTTACGATTTTTTAAAAATAATGCATCACAATCGTTGAATTGTTGTTGAATTCTTAACCCTCGTTACACTAATACCATATATACCCATGTGTATTTGCAGCGGATATGGCAGTTTTAAGGGTGAAACCTCGCAAGAACTTGATGCGTTTATTGAAACTGCAATGGTCGTGGGTATAAATGGTACCAGCGATTATTCTCTTTCAGGTCTTTGGCGAAATTACAGTCCTAAATTACAAAAAATATTACAAAAATGCTATTGATTTAAGCAAATATTGTACTAAGCGTCACAAGTTCTGATAATACTTCTACTGCCCGACTATGGTGAGGCCCCCTTTGGAGCAACGTGGTGGCTGTGGTTTAAACCCAAATCGCGGGGAGAGCTATGCTGGCTCGGTGTGGAGTTACATTTTTAACCGGGTGCCGTGACCCATAGATCGGTAGGAGTTTAGATAGTCTCCGGCACCTTACCAAGGTGTGAGGTCATGTCCAAATAACATGGCTTTAAATTGGTACTCACTGGTGATTTTAATCATAGGTGGGGACGTTGGTGGACGCATTGTATACACTCGTGCTTTGGCACCGTGAGGTAACGTCCTATGGCAGGTACTCACGTTAAACCACTGACTTAATACTTCTACCGCCGCTTGACTTGGAAGTGGTGCGTCGTAGCATTGCTTTCAGTGTCAAGAGGGGACTGCCACTTGGGACGAACGATTGGCTTTCTGTTTCGGAGCTCGAGATTGGGAGAGATAGGAATAAGGCCCTTTTGCGGGGGTGCCTCGTAGATAGGTGGCAGACGAGATGGACGAACAGCGACAAGGGAAGGGTGACTTATGGATTCATTCCGGACGTTACGTTCGTACGGGAACACCCTGACTTTGGCTTTGGCTTGAGTCTGGTGTTCATACTGACGGGACATGGCTCTTTCAATGCATTTTTGCATCGAATTGGCCAGACTGAATCAGCTGACGGTCGGTGTGGGAGGGGAATTGAGGACTGGAGGCATGTACTGACTTCGTGCCCGGATTATGATGACGTTAGGGATTTAGATAGTATGGGTATTACTCATACTGGATTTCAGTAGGGTATTGTTGGACGATCGTACTTATGGTAGGCTGGGCGTTTTTGCCCTTGAGGTGTTTAGGCGTAGAAGGACGGCACTTTTAGCGGAGGTTGAACCTGCATCACCATCTTAGCGGTCTCCTGGCTAGCCTTTTCTAGCTTGGCGTCCCGCTGGGGTGTTGACGATTGGTGTGTTATGCTGCTTGCTGTGATTGTCTGCTGTTTGCGGTTTGTTTTGTGGCTGCAGTTTTGGGTGTTGTGTTTTTGTACTGGTCTGCTTTTGACTGGTTGTGTTCTTGTTTTTGTGTATTGTGTCCGTGGCGCACGATGTCACTTTGAGTTCTCCTGTGAGGGTGGCTCCGTTTATTGTTGTGTTGTTTGAGTGTTTCTTGTTTGTTGTTTCACCATCTTGGTCACCAGTCCGAAGTTGTTTGGGACTTACACTGGTAGTAGCATTTATGCTACGGGGCCTGACCGGAGGCTTAATTCTGGTGCCACGGGTGTCGGGAGCCCCAGGAATTTCGGTTTCTGCCCGACTATGGTGAGACCCCCTTTGTGGGAGCAACGTGGTGGCTGTGGTTTAAACCCAAATCGCGGGGAGAGCTATGCTGGCTCGGTGTGGAGTTACATTTTTAACCGGGTGCCGTGACCCATAGATCGGTAGGAGTTTAGATAGTCTCCGGCACCTCACCAAGGTGTGAGGTCATGTCCAAATAACATGGCTTTAAATTGGTACTCACTGGTGATTTT
The DNA here is from genome assembly GCA_023159175.1 of Wohlfahrtia magnifica. Lineage (NCBI taxonomy): Eukaryota > Metazoa > Arthropoda > Insecta > Diptera > Sarcophagidae > Wohlfahrtia > Wohlfahrtia magnifica. The sequence goes on along the minus strand of JAKWBJ010000505.1, from coordinate 1,743,064 downwards.
AATCATAGGTGGGGGCGTTGGTGGACGCATTGTATTCACTCGTGCTTTGGCACCGTGAGGTAACGTCCTAGGGCAGGTACTCACGTTAAACCACTTAATACTTCTACAATATCAGCACGTAAACAAACAGACAAAGCCGATCCAATCTGGGATATTTGAAATATGTCGATAATCTATAAGCTATTATCCAGATGAAAATGTGGTAGTGGACAAGCAGTTATCTTCATTTGAAGGTCGAACCAGTTCTGCTGAATATTTTATTTACTCTTGTGTAACACAGCCAATGGATCTGGTTGATATTTACAGGCAATATGGAATAAATATGATACAAATAAATTTGTTTATGTCACTCTCTCTGGTGAGTCATCTTCAAGTTAAAGGAATAAGTCTCGTCGGTACTCTTCGGCGAAACAAGACATATGTATATTCTAAAAGAGCTACGGCTAAACACAAAGGATGATTTAGGTATACCTCGATATGGTTTCAACCAAAACGGGACTCCTTTGTCTCTGATGACAAAGGAGATAAAGAATGTGTACTTCCTATCAACAACTAGCTTTTAATAAAAGGAGTGTGTATATGTGTGTTTACACAACGAAAATTGAAAGAATTCAATCATATTTTAAGAAAAAACTTACGAGTGGTGGTAGCGAAATCAGTTTTTTCAATTTTTTATTTTAGAAAATATTTATTCTGATTCAGAATTAAGAGTCAACATAATTTTAATACAATTTTATCATGATGCTTGAACGCTTTACTGAGCCTGTTATCTACGTTTGTTTCTGCGCCACCGTTTGTAGTCATTGTACTTCCTAGATAGCTGAAGCTATCCACATACTCGACTGGCTGACCCTGTCGCATGATGTTTTCCGTGCTCGTATTGTTTATTCTCATGGCCTTGGTTTTCTTAGTGTTTATCTCAAGCTCAACACTACGAGCCAACCTTTCTAGGTCCTCCAGTTTCGACTGCATATTAGAAATCTTATATCAAGTCTTCGAGTTGCCATGAGAGACTCCATGTGATCCCGCTTCTTTTCGAACAGACTTTGCTCACTATGACATATAGCACGATGGCGAATAGCTGAGGTGATAGTGCATCCTAGTTTAACTCCAGCATTGGTGTGGAATGGTTGGCTAATGTTTCCGTTGTGAAGAACTCAAAGTTCTGCATCCTCATACATCGCTCTAATTATTCGAATTATCTTCTGGGGTACTCCTTTGGTTCTTAGTACTTTCCATATAGCCGTTCGCCTGATGGTATCAAACGCTTTCTTGAAATCGACGAATAGTAGGTACAGTAGTATCAGTAGATAAAGTAGTATCTGTATAGTAGATCTACTATACTATAGATACAGTATTATTTGTATCTACTATTTGCAATAAGTTAAGTTTATAGAATGTTTCAGTTGCGTTGCCAAAAAAACAAGAAAACTTACACGGATGCCACAATAGGCTGATTTTGCTTTCACACACTATGAATTATCTAATAAAAATCCATCTTTAAAGAGAAATTTGTGTCCTGTCATTGTTCATGATGAAGAAATTTATTCTCTCAACGTTTTCCCAAAATGCTCTGAAATCATCTTAGACCAGACGGTTCTGTCAAAATGCATACACTTTTAATCTTAGATTTTCTAAATTTAAGCAGATAACTTGTAATATTCTCATATGGGTTTTCCTATAAAATCTTTATGGCTCTGCGCATTGTCTCGCCTCACCAAATAGCCACATGAGCTTATCTAACGCATTGTTTCTACAGGGTGTTTTTTAGAGGTTCATAAATTTGAGTTGGCAACACTGCTTTATTTGTCAACCGAATTAACAGCTGATAGTTACTTTTTGTTTAGTTTGGTTTAATATTTAGTAATTCATTATGGAAATGTTGTTGCTTTAAAATTTTTGAACCAAAATAATGGGTTAATGTTCCTCAAACTTATCGTGCAATGGACTGTTTTCGGACCACGTTTACTTCTACTTTCAGTGAACACTGAAGAAGCTGTAGCCGCTGTACGGAAAAACACTGAAGAAGATATAAATCTATTAATTTGCCGCCTTTCTCAGCAACTGGAGTTGCGTCTTTCCACTTTACGGAAGGTTTTGCGAAAGACTCATGGCTTAAAAAACTTTCAAGCTTCAACTTATCCAAGTCAAACGACCATTGTATGCGCCGCCAATTAGGCGAAACTGATATTGATATTGAATTTTTTTTTCTTTCAAAATTTTGTTCTCCGACGAAGCCTATTCTTAGTCGAATGGGTAAGCAAGTAAGCAGAATTAACGAAAAACCATTACGTCCACAGAAAATTCCTGTTTCCTGTCTTCAAAAACGATGATAGTCAGAATGTTACTGTTAATGGTGAACTGTATAGGGACATGATTAGAAATTTTTTCGTACCTAAATTAGCTGGAATTAATCTTGATGACATATGAGTGATTCCAATAGGACAGATTTATTTTCTTTGATGTCATATAAAATCACTTGACTACGTCGATAAACCAGACACAACTGAACATCTTGAAATCAACATTCGAGGAGTTATTTGCGAAATACGACCGCACATGCTGGAAAAAATTTGTCAAAATTTTTTTTTCAGATTGCGCCTTAAACGCATCAACCGTGATTTCGGTCATGTAATCAATGTCATAGAATTTTCTATCGAATAAAGTCCGTTTTATTGATACTCAAAATATGTTTCTTTGTTTTATTATGATTTAAACTTGTGTAACTGTAAAAAAACGCCCTATATTAAGCTTAAGCGTCGTAGCATATCCGTTTTTAAAACTGAAACAAAATATCAGTTTTCGAAAAAGAATTAATTAATTTCCTATTTTCCATTTCATATTGAATTAAAAAGAGAAACTTTTTTTTGTGTAAATTTTTATCTCTTTTTTTTAACAACGAAATTTAATCAATTTATGCATTAGTCGTCGTTTGTAGCTGTAGTTTAAGCAATAAAATTAATTTTTTTTATGGTTCAAATTTTTATTATTGAAATCATGATAAGCAAAAAAGAAAAGAATTTATTTTTTAGAATTTTCTCTTTAGTTGTGTAACAAAATTTTCCATTTATTTTTCGTTGGTCATGGATGAAAAATCAGGAATTTCTTTTTTTCTTTCTTTGCTTTTTTCTGCACCAGCATTTTTAATACTTTTAGTTGAATATTAAAGAGATAGAGAGAAAGAGAGAGAAGTAGAGAGTAAAGTAGCAGGATGATAAGGGCACTATTCAAGTGAATCAAAATTGATTCAATGGCATGCATAGTTGTTGCAGAATATATATCTTAAAAAAAGTATGAAATATGTTGGTTCTTTAAATTTAATATTTGGGAAAAAAGAAAAACTTTTGTTTAAAAAGGAAGAGAAATATGTGCTACTGTCGTTTGAGAGATGATTTCATTTCGATGTTTTTTCTATTCCATTAGAAATAAGTAAAGTTAAGGCAACATTTGTCTGGCAATATACTATTTTGATGGTTTTGTTTCAATACTTTCTTTCAACATACTGGTGTACAGAGGTTTTGTCCCGCTTGACCCGAGATTCGCAATAAGCTATTAGTGATGAAATTTTGAAACAAAAATAATTGTTTTTGTCGAACAAAAATCCTTAAAAGAGCATAGAACATTGCTCTGCATTTCATAAGACTTTTGCTCCTTATCAATCCACATGTATTCTTATGCTCTAGCTTTTAGTCGTCACTGAAACAGCGACGAATGAATACGCGTAGCGGGTAATGATGATTTCCGTTTTTGTTGTGCTTTATATTTTATTTGCAATTTCTCTCGTTTTTAGCATTGAGAGGAGCACAAAATTCAAAAGCAAAAGTAACGGCAAAAACAGAAGAGAGCTTTAGATTAAGGTTTGCAATTGATATTACAGGCAAGCGTTCGAAATCGAAAGATTTGCTGCCACAAACTGAGAGATTGGTGAACTTTATGAGTTCTTTTATCATTTCGCTTCCAATAGTCGTTTGCTAATATTTTATCAGAGAAATCTTTGCCAAACGTTCGAAGGTGATTTTATTATCGAATGTCGTGATCAAGCTGGGTAAGCGAGAATCCCCATTTACAGACTTTTGATCCAAAAAAATTGTTTATAGAGCATTATTATCTGGATTAGTCGGGCTCTACATAGAATCTTTGAATATTTGATGGCCAGTGGCAAAACCTTCATGAGAACAAAAAACCTTCTGTCTCTCCGATTGCCTGCTGTATCTACTTCTAACCAAGATGCTTTTCCGACAGCGGCTTTTTACGCGGTTAGAAATATGGAAAACTAGAATATATGGTCATTAGCGTATTCTTGCGAAGCAAGCCACTACAGCTTTCCTGAACTTGAATTTGACAGATAACTTATTGTAAAAATCTCTGGTAGTTTCAAATGTAATCCTGTTGACCCTACAAGGTTCCGATGCCAAAATTTATACGGATTTATTCAAGATGAACTATGGTGTTCAATCTGGTGTTTGCTCTGTCGTGTGTTCTTCCTATTCAGCTTTAGCTTCTATCAGACGGACATCTATGTTATTAGGATAGCTTGCTCACTACTATCTTCTTACGGTGTTCGTGGGCGCAACTGCATTTTAGTGGATATGAAGACGATCTTCCTTGTGCATTAGTCATACACTAATACTCTCGACTCAGAGCAGTCTGTATTGAGCAGCTTACATTTATCCAGATGAACTAAGCTCATCTTAGGAGCAGACATGACCCCATTATAATTTAAGACGCACTAGACCACTTACTGGCCGATTGGCGACTATATCTGCCGAATGGGACTATCACCATCGTAGCTGTGGTGAAGAGGACGAGAGTACCTACTTAGCTGCCGCAATAGTGTCTTCGATAGCTGGTTTATGCAGGATATCGCGCAAGTCAGGTACTTTAATTTGTTAAACTGAGAGACACGCGATAATATGTGGTTGTAAGTGATATGGTGTTTCTCAAAACGCTCTTAGTTGAGCAGCCACGTGAATCAGCCAACCAATCAGGATCTTTGATTTACCGTTTGATTTAGACAAGTACTACTTAAAGATCACAAAGACAGTATTTGCCCATGATTTTAAACCTTTTTGCTTTTGACACAAATTTTGGTCGTCGGTTGAATCTCTGCCATTTGCTTAGAAAACATTAAATGCCATTACAAAAACACTACATCTGTCCAAGTTTATGTGAAAACAGATTAATATTTCCTGATAAAAATTCCACATATTGAACTACAAATGACCACAACAACTACATATGCCTTCAAGGATGAGAATCAAGTGGAAAAGAAATAAAAATCCATTCTCGAAATGAAATCATAGAAAAAATCATACATTTTTTTGCCACAAATAAGAAGAAAGAGAAGAAAGGGCATGAGAAACTCATTGGAAAATCAAACATCACTTACACATCCCGCATACATTCATATTAAAATCGTTGTCATGTTTTTCTCTGCTTTTTTATCTTTTTAAAGGACTTCACATTATTTACATAAACTATTGGTTTTGAAACATGATTTGCACTTTTTTTTTGATTTGGTTTCCTTTTTTTCTTATCTCCTACACTTTTCCGTTTTTTTTTTAAATTTTTTTTGTCTAATGTCCTTAACATTCTTTTACGTTTTGAAAAAAAGAGAAACTTTTTGAATGCATTTTACATGTCGGTCATAAAATGTGTCAGAATTTGATAGACAGCTGCTCTAAATGATGAAAAGTGAAAAGAAAATGAAAAAAAATAAAAATAAAATGTAACTGTGAAGGGTACAGAAGCCATAGCTGTTGTGAATGGTGGTGTAAAGTTAGTCCAGTATGAATATTAATTGATTTGTTTGGCTTTGGCATTCATATGAAAACAGATGATAAATGTTCATGTTTTACCTGAAAACACGTTTAAGAGGAGATTGTGTTTAAATAGTGTCAGTTAAAGCGAATTTAAAAAGAAATTAAAAGTTGAAAAATCATAAGAAAACATTTTTAATTCCAGTTTAGTTTTTAGTTTATCGAAAACCAACAAGTAGGCAATAAAGTTTAAATTTTTTTAAGCAAAACTCCTTAGAACTTCAGCAGATTCAATATTAATCGTGTGAATAAAGGCTAAGAGTAGTAAAGAGTTCCATGCTTTAAGTGATTCCTTATAAATCCTACTTTGTTTTTGCCTTTATTTGCGTTAATTAATCACAAATATTTTATTAGAAAGTCCATGTGGTTGAACGTAGTGCACCAACAAATCCTCTCCAGCTTACAGCAGCAAGTGCTTTTATTGGGTCCAATACTTATTCGCTCTTTATTAATCTTTAATTACTGTCTGTTGCCACTTGTTGCGTGGACTACTGGGGATCTCCAATGGCCTGGGAATTCAAATCTTGCGATATCTTTAATTCTAATTTACTGTCTAACTTAACTACCACAGATTCAGGGATTCAATGTAAAGCCGGAATAGTTGAGGATCTGGTCTTGTATTGTCTGGGATCAAATGCTGCTGATGGCGACGGGAACGGGCCTCGCGCTGTATTTAGCGTCTGCTACGGGAGCGGTACTGAGGACAGCTTCTGGGATGGTTACAATAAAAGGTGCTGCCTACAGTGACTGGAACAAGTGTTGTGCTATGGATAGCAGTGGCAAAGGATGAATTATCAGGTGTCCGTGATGGTTACAGTAAAAAGCGCTGCTGACAGCGCCTGGAATGAGTACTGTGCTGAAAAATGGCGTCTTGAATGGATACTCTATAATTACAGTTCGGTGTATAGACTACTACGGCTGGTTCAATTACAAGAAGAATGCGGGGAGCCCTTATAATCAGTGTAAGTAAATAAATCTACTATGATGATTGGTTTCCATCAGCAACAGTTAATACGACTGCAACTAAAAGAACGTCAAGAGGGTAGCCCCTGTTTCGTGTCTTTATTTCTACGGAGTCAAATTGACTTTGTTAAAACAAGTCTGATTAGATCCTAAGAACTATAACCTTATCCGCATCAGAGGTTTGATTTTTCAGAGTTTCCAGAGTTTCTGTCCCTTGTGTAGCTTATACAGCTGGCCGTTGCAACCGAAATTCTTACCGTTGTGCGACATTGTCCACGCCTCTGTGCCATGGACAACGACAGGAATTACAAGCGTTTTGTACAGCGTTACTTTGGTTCGCCGAGAGAAAGCTCTGTTCCTAAATTGTATTCTGAGCTCAATGTAGTACCTATTGTTCGCTTGATATCCATACTGACGTTGTTCATGGATTTAATGCTGGTTTCAAAAAAAAATAAAAAATAAAAATTAATAAATAAAGTCCCTCACTACTTCCATATTGCGCTCGCCAATTGTCTTGCCCTCATACACTAAATTTGAACTTCATTTCTACAGTCCTATGCTCATTATAGGACTTAGATGCGACTACAAGATAGCTCAGAAAAAAGTTTTCTAGGCAACACTTATCGATAATGTAAGTGATTTATTTTCATCGATTTTCTTAAGAACCTAAACTTCTTTAAATGGTGTGGATAATTGGGTGCTTTTATTACAGTTAAACAAGTTAAAATTCTAACAAAAACAAAGAAATATTTTTTTTACGACCAATGAATCTGGCTTTATTGGATATAAAATTTTATGAAATTAATGTGGACGCCACAGCTGGCGCGTTAAGTTGCGCATTCTGGAACACCAAATTTCACAGATACGGCCGGCCGTATTTTGCTTATAACTCGTCAAATGTTAATTTCCAGGTTTTCAATTTCCACTGATGTATCGACGAAGACAAGTGACTACATAACCCCAAAGAAAATAATCCAAAGTGGTCAAATCATACGATCTTGGTTTCCAATTAATTATACCGTTCATACCATTGACATTCGTACCATTGACAGTAACATTTTGACCATCAGCGCTTTAAAAACCATATGGACCAATAAATCTAACAGTAAACAGTGCACCAAACAGTAATATTCTCTGGATGTAGTGATATTTCGATAAAAGCTTGTGGACTATTCTCACTTCATGTACATAAATTTGCTCATTTCAATACAAAAATTTTATTAATTTGCAAGCATTGCTCTAATGTAAGTCTAAAACTAAACAAAGAGCAATTATCAGCTATTAAATCGGTTGTCAAATAAAGTAGCCTATGAGCCTCTTTAAAAACAACCGATATAGGCTCGCTCCATATTTTGTGGCAATATTTGCTTTTACTTTAATTTTTTATCAAAACTATATCGGGAGAAGTAATGAAAATATCTTTTAATTTTTAAATTATTTTTTTTCAATATTTATTTTATTTATTTTCTAATCTTTTTTTCCATTTTATTTACAAATATTGTAATAAAGCTTTTGGTAAATAACACACATACCTATGACATAACTAACATACACATTCAGATGCAAATATAAACAAAAAGTAAATACAATATATTTTATTTATTCCAATGAAAATATATTTAAAGGAATATAAAAAAGAAAGAAAATAATAAGTAAATAGAAAAATAATGTCTGTATTAGCGATTATTGGCTTAAATTTAATAGAAAACAAATAGTTGGTGATTTGTTTTTCAGTAATTTTCTTTACAAATTTTCTAATATTTATTGTTTTCAAAGCCCTTTAGATTTTTTTCTTTTTGCATACGCAACAAACGAATTGAAATGGATTTACCAAAGAATTTAACCAATACATGCACATACGTAAATAGATAAGAATGGAAGAAAAACTCTATTGGCATGATATTTATTTGGTTTTCTGTTAAAGTGTTCTTACAAGTGTGTTTGAGTACTGAAGCGTATGAGTGATATTTTCATTGTTTATTTGTTATTGAAGATGTTAATCATACACAGCACAGGTTAGTGCCAATGAAAGGCTGATGAAAAATTTGGTTTGTCATTGTTTTGTTAACAAAAACGGATTATTTTCTTTAATAACATTTATGAAAGGAAGCCTATTTATGACCTACAATTACCTAAGAGTTGTTGTGGACTTGTTGGCATTAAACATTATCAAAAAATGAAAATTAAGAAATAAAAAGCGTATAATCACACGATATGTGTACTGTGAGTGTCAAAATAAAGTGTTTAGTCTTATTATCTAGAATTTAATGTTTATTTTGGTCGTTAAAAAAAAATTGATTTCAAATATTTTGTATTCATTTTAAAATTCTATTTAAAGTTCTTAAAGAAACAACAACAACAAAATAAATATTAAAACCACTAAAGATTTGCAACAAAAACGAAAGATAATCTCTTTCTAATGCGTCAAAATAAAGTGTACAAAATAAAACTATGCCACAAAAAAAAAATAACGTCGAAAAACCCAGGAAGTGATACCATTATTCTTATAGGTGCCATCGAGAACAACAAGAATCTCATTTTGGAATTTTCGTAACAGCTGCGAAATCTTGTGTTACGGATAAAAAACCGTTTCTAAAGACTTAGCTAAATAATAACCGATTTTATGGTTCATGAAGAATTTTGAAAGAAGAAAACAAGTCTATTACATGCTGTATAAAGTAAAGTTACTTAAGTAAACTTTAAGAATATGATTATATTTCATAAACAAACACATTTCTATTTAATTCGTTCAAAATTTTTCAATTTTAGAGACATTTTTACACTTTATTTTACACAGGAACCAATTTTTGCATTTATTAAAGTAGTCTGCTTAGTTATGAATAAAACGATACATTTTATTTTAAGATCCGATAGAAATCCTATAGAAATTGTCGAAGTTATTCGAAGTTATTTTGCAGAGCACAACATAAAAAAACATGATATTACACTATGCAACAAATAGTAAATAAATTTCTGATCATGGATTATTACTATATTGTTTTGATGAGCTATGGTCGTCTAATTTCAAAAATCATCAGTATTTCAGATTCTATGAGTAAATTTTTGTTTTCTTATGATAACCTTGAAATGACTTAATACATTTCGTTAAGTCATATGTTATAAAATTCCAAATTATATCAGCTTTAAGCAACTCGAACATAATTTTTTTATTTAACCAGTACTTTTGAAGTTACTGAGACACAAATCATTTTTTTTTTTAAATTATGATGCTTTTGAGATCTAAAAATTCACCAAAAACTAAAAAAGCAAGAAATAAATACCAGTTTCACTATTTATTCATAAAGTCGCATATTTTATTCGCAATAAAGTGTAGGTACTTAGTTTTGAAAATAAAATTTTGTTGCTGTCATTGTATGTAATGGGTGTCGTATTTTGATCAAAATAAGGAAATATCACTTATACGTTCAGTGGAATACAACACTGCATTATTTTCACAAAATTCTTATCAAACTTATATAAGTTATAAAAATAGGTATGAATTTTGTTAATAACGTACATTTTTTGTAAATAATGAATTATTAATTGCTGTAGTATTTCAATATTAAATTCATGAAAGATTACTCATTGGTGCGCTTTATTGGCTGGCGGAGTTATTGGACCATATGTCTTTAAAAACCATAATGGCCAGTATATTACTGTCAATAATCAACGGTATAGAGATATGATTAGAAATTTTTTCGTACCTCAATTTGCTGAAATGTGGTTTCAACAGGACGGAGCCACATACCACGCAATTCAATTGATTCGGCACCAAGATCGTGTGATTTAACCCGATTGTATTATTTTCTTTGAGGCTGTGTAAAGTCACTTGTCTACGTCGATAAACCAGCGACAATTGAGCACCTGGACATTAATATTAAATAAATTTCTTTGTTTTATTATTATTTGGACTTGTGTAACTCTAAAGAAAAAAACACCCGATATTATTTTAATTAATTTCAGCGATTTTCATTACATCGAATTACATTTTTATGTAATTTTTACCATAACAATTTGCAAAAACAAAAACCAAAACGTTGCGGAAAACCTTAATTTAATTGTCAATCAGTCAGTGTGTAAAATAAAAAAGTCATTAAAAATATATTCTAAAGAGACATAACAGTGATGTGAACAATCAGTTGTTGTTTCATCAAAATATCAATCAAAAGTCATGTTAAATATCTTTAAAGCCACTCAAAATCAGTAGCACCGAGAGCAGCAGCAACAAGAATTAATGAAAAAATATGTCAGTCAGCTTACTTAAGTATGTATGTTTTTCTTTTCACGTGAAAAAATGGGCCAATTTTTAAACGTTTAAAAGTTCAAACAATATTTTAAAATAAAACAAATTTCCCATTATTTAGTTTTTAAAAAAATTGTTTTTTTTTGTCCTTGTTGTTATTGCTGCCTTATCAATGACATAATTTCATGTGTAGGGGAGTGGGGGAGGTGAGAATATAGTGTAACTTTTAGTAAGTGATTAACTAAATAAATCATTGCCTTCATCTAAAATCAAGTTGTCCTTGTATGTGATGTGACTTGATGTGTCTATAAAAGTTTAATCGCAACAGTGTAGAGTAAAATTAAAGTAACTTTGGGAAAACAATTTCATATTTAATTTTTTTTAATAAATTAAAGAAATATTTTGTTTGTTTTAAATGCAGAATATTTTAAAAATACGTGGTAATCCATTTTTCGGTTTTGAAAGTAAATTTTAATAAAACACACATATAGCTATGACTTCGATGAAACTTTTCTTTCATTATAATGCTTGGACCTTGCAATTAAGTACGAAATACAATGCCATTCAACTGACCATCTCTGGACTGCTTGTAGCAAACGTTGCTTTTGACGTAGATCTTCATCACTTTCTGGCATATTTCAGGTGGTATCTCGGCAATAACTTGTTTTAAAATTCTACGCCTAGTCAAGTTGCATGGCGCTGCCCCACAAAAAGGTCTAATGACGACAAGTCCCATGATTTCGTTGCTAAATAGAGAAATTGTGCGACCGGGAAATTTATCACGCAAAAAGCAAAAAAAGTTGTGTTGTGTGTCACAAGGCAACGTCTTGTTGAAATCGCATATCGTTTCTGCAATTGCAGGTCGAAAAAATTGGTGTCGTATGGCTATAGCGTTCTGAATTGCAGGTAACAATTCTTCCAGCGTCATATTGGTAAAAATAAGGCGCAGTGATACCAATTGGACTAATTATCTTTTGGAATTTGAGAGGTTTTTTCTTATTCTCTTATACCACTTATATAGAGGTGGGTTGGTGAAGATACAACACCAGCAGCTGAGGTTCAACTATCAGCGTAGATTCAAATTTAGTTTCACGCATTTTTTGGTTGTTAAACGATCCTCATTTACAAATTGTGAGCCTTTCTCTAAATGAATGACACTTCGGCTGACAGTTATTTAACAGTTGACTGCCTTGCCAGACCGGTTGTTTCAAAACCACTAAATGGATACTCGATACAATAACGCCAAGGACCTTTACCTCAACAAGACAAATAATCTTTTGGAACTTGGGAGAATCTTTTTAAATATCTTATACTACCTATTCATATGTGGCGTAGTGAAGTGATTAAGGCTATTGCATACAACAAAAGCAGCCGAGATTAAATCTCAGTGGGGACAAGAACAATTTTATGCGTGATATCAGATTTTGAGTAGTAAGTAGGCTTTAACATCAACTAGAAAAAAGCTATAGAGAGTCAGGCAATGCCATGTCTAGGGGAAAAAATTAAAAATTTAAAAGGCAAGTTGTCCTTGATGAGCTGAGGCAGCAAGAATCCAAACCACAACTACCACCGTTGTTTCTAGGCAACGACAGATGGTAATACCATTATCTGTAAACGATTTCAATATACTTCGATTAAGGTTTACAGAAACATACCCTATATTTAATTTCACAGTATATTTTTTACAAGAAATTCAATGTGATTTACATAAATGATACGATATAATGATACTGCACTAAAATGTGACACGACAAGTTGGCCACTCGATGGGTAAACCGGATTCGAATACGTTAAATCCAGTGGTACTAACTGGTTTTTTAGGTTAGCTCTTGTTTTCGAGATATACCGTTATTTCCAAACTGAAGGAGGTTGCGCCACATATATACGCGTAACTTAAAAACGATTTAGTTTATTGCATAAACTGAAAAAAACAGAAATTCCGCAATGAATTCCCTTTAGATAAGGCTTAAAATTCTTTTAATCTGCGCAGTCAGTTTAGAAATATAAATTCTTGTAACTGAACAGTGGGATCACAAAGAAACTGAATCAAGGCAAATATGCCTTGTAAGCCATACGTTTTGAACGACAATTAAAAAATTAATATCTTTTTAGTAAAACGTATACTCGAAAAAAGAAAAAATAACTACAAAAATGTGGACTGAATGTAGAGGTATGAAAAGTAAGGACTATATTGACATATAAAATGACTTTTTTACCGAAAAATTAATGTATTTTTTTACAAGACCTCGTTCTAGTTTTGGCCTTCACTGTTTACTATTTCCTTTGCTGGTGTATAACTAAAGATTATATAATTTATTAGTTGATGCCATTTTGGTAACATGCATCTGTCGTATATCCATTATCTCACTTTAAGACGACCTCCTTCTTCTCCTATTCCTCTATTACTACTTTAGCCAATTGCTTGCCTACATTTCATGGGAGGGCCCCCTCCCGTCACTAGCATACCAACAACAATATTCAAACAACAAATTACTTGTATGTGTCTACTCATTTTCTATTTTTAACATCCATTGACAATGAGCTGCAGCTGCAGCAGTTGTCGTCGTAGTAGTAGGTAACAACACAATGATGATGTCGATGCTGATAATGAAGAAAAGATGTGAACATGAGTTAGAACACATTTGTAAAGCTCATATGTGTTTGAGAAGAAACTGGATAGACTGACAGGAGAGAATATTGTAGTAGAAGTCAGACAAGCTTAAAATATATGAATATTCTGTATAACTTTATGTCTGTCTGTCCAACTGTATGTATAGTGTACTACCGTTTCGACTTACAGTCATAGTCTCTTGTCTTTCGTTAGTCTTGATTTTAAAAATTGTTGTAATAGTTGTTGTTGGTCCAACATTTTTGGAAATTTCGTTTTCTCAATTGTTATCTTTGTTGTTTTTGTTGTTGTAGTAATATGAACAAATGCTGGTTATTTCCTGCAAATGTGATAAGATTTCACATGTACTACTACTCTCCTCTAATAAAGCCACTTGAGGCATAAATATTTGAATATAATACATATACATACGTATACATCATATATGTACATTGTATATACATATGTATATATGTGTGTGTGTGTATCTGTGTATACATGTATTTACGAATAGATATATATGTGTGTGTGTGTTAAACCATAACTGTCATCATTACATTGACATGCAAGACATGTCATAGTAAAATAAAATTTATTTTACCTGCTCTCTGACTCTACTCTGCTCTACACTGCTGTTGTCATGAGCATTGCTGCTGTGGTTGACAAAAAAATTCTTTCTTTCTCTCGTCGTTGGGTTCCTAGAAATGTTCATCATTAATAATCTATATGTGAGGAATTTGTTGTTTCTTTTTCATATTTTTCCCAGCAAGAGAATCTTTTTTTTATTTTAAAAATTTGTTCTTTTTTTATTGAATTTTTCTTTCTCTTGAATGCTTAAAAACACGTATATTTTGCAAATGACAGGCATTTAACCTGAGCTTTACTTTTACGGTTTAACACCTTCTGTTTAAGGTTTATCTTCTTCCGTAAGTCCTTAACTGTTGTTCCATACATTTATGTGGGAGAGGCAAAAATCATAAACCAAATTTTTAAGATTCTTTCATGAAATTTTATTTTGTTTTTTGTATTTTTGCTATCGGAAAATTACAGTTCTAGAGATGGTCATCAGAAGGTTTAAATAAAATTACTAAACTTTATACTTTGGCAAGTGTAAAGTGTTATTACCGTTATTTTGATAATTTTATACTCATTTTAACCGTTAAGCTTGTGTACAGTTTTCTGATTTTGCTTAAACTTATTTTTTTAATGATTCAGGCTGGCATATTGGCAGCCCACAAAGCATCCACTGCTTGTTACAGTTTCGGCAATCAAGTTCATTTTCAAGCTAATCTACTCTAGATCGCCTACATATGAATGTGTAGTAGTGAAGATCTTAGCAAGGATGGTGGCGATCTTTACTTAGCATAGGAATTTATTCTTGAAGTGAAGTTTTCTCCTGATCATTCATCTGAGGTTTGTCGTTATCTCCAGTGTTAAGCTGGAAGATCAGGGGCTACTTCGGATGGATTTGTCTGGATAGAAGTTGAAATCTCTTTATTAAACACCCGAAACCGCAATTAAATTTTTTTCGCATGTGGTCCCAGGCGTTAACGGGGTAGAAATAATTGTCGGTTGCCAATTCAGGGCAATTATATCATCTACTGTGTAATAAAATATGGTGGTGGCGTCGTATAGTGCCAAAGAAGCCAAGGTCCAAATCTCAGCGAAGAAATAAAAAACATATATTTTGAGCACGACTTCAGCTTTTAACCTTTTTAACCTTCCACATGATTCATCCAAGAAGCTCCAGACCTATAGGAAGAACTATAGGAGTGACATCTCTTGGAGAAAAACAAGAGCCTTTAATATGCAACAGAAATAAGGCTCAGAACCACTACTACACCAAATATACGGAGGGGGTTATTTCTAGTCAACGACAACTAACAACATCTATCCTAGACAACTACTACAGAAAACCGACCACAATAAAGAATGATTACTAAGAAACTGACACAAGGCCAAATGGCACTGAGAAAAAAAAAATATAAAAAAAATTTGAAAAAAACTTACTGAAAAATAACGCTTTTGCTTAGAAATAAGGTCCAGTCGTTTTAGGTATCTGGACACTGTGGAATAGATGGTAATGAAATAGCGGATGCATTGGCTATAAAACGTTCCGTGACACAATATATTGGCCCAGAACCCTACTGCATAACACCACTTACTACCATCCTCAATCTTATCAAACATTGGGAGATTGCCAGATGCTTGGAACATTGGAATGCTCAAAGAGGACTTAGCCACTCTACTCGCTCATACCTGAATTTGGGCGTCACTCTGAAGTCTCCAGTATGGTATGGCGGACTTGAAACTCCTAACGGGGTTTCTTACGAACCACTGACGGCTAAAAGCACATGAGAAGATGATGACTTACAGGCATCAGAGACAACGAAAGACATATTGCCTGAATATGGGGTTCTTGATAGGTTCAGGTGGGAGTTTTTAGGTGGACTTAGGGTTTCATTGGCATAAATATCCACCATTAAACAAACTATAGTCCGGAAGGAGCACAATAGATCCCATAGGTTGCAGAGTCCTGCAAGCCTAGTTCGTATGATTATGATGGTAATGAAATTGGAAAATTGTTTTTTTTTTTATTTTATAAGTTTTATAATCAATTACAGGAATGTTTGATAATTCCATGACTTTTTAGAGAAACGATTTTTCTTCGAATTTTTCTTTTTTAATTTTCTAATTTCCTTCGAATATTAAATGGGCCTTAATATTGGCGTTTGAATTGAAATGAGAATCTCGGCTAATTCGAAGGTAAGTCTCATATGGGTTTTGAGTTTTAAGAGATATTGTCTGGAATTGCGTTGCTGATGAACTGGCTAGGGCAGGTACTGACTCGGTATTTTCAAACGAGAGCCTTAGGTTAGGCTGGATACTTTCCGGCCAATGTATGGCGAGACTCAATCTCGTTGACGACATGAGCACACGTGCGGTATCGCTAGGCTTTGCCTATGTCGCATGGCCATCAATCGCACAATTGCTGTCCTCATGTGTCATTGCCTGGTTGGGAGGCATGCCGATAGACTCGGTATCTCCTTACATGATTTCTGCAGAAGTTGTGGTTCTGAAGAGGAGAAAGAGACTATCTTTCACCTCATATGTCAGTCTCTAGGCCTGCAGCAGACGATGGACGTTTTCGGCCTCCTATTTTTGCCATCATTGACTAAACTTTCCAAAATGAAGGTCACTGCAATTGCGAGATTTATTTTGCAGTCAAAATGATTTCCTATGAAGACAGTGTGATGCCCAGGTTAGCTTCTATGCTTGTATCACAAAGCGCCAAATCTCTGTGACTTCTTTTCCCTAGGCCACACACAACCTCACATAATCGTTAATGTTTCTTTTACGTAAAAATTTTTGGTTACTTCACTAACTTCTTTTGGCTTAAGAAAAGCTAACGATAATAAATCTAAGTTAACGGTAGCTGTCTGAAGTAACAGTAATAAGTCGCAGAATAACGTAAATTCGTCTAATTCTTATGAATTAATTTCAAAATTTTCTTAAATATTAAGTAACAATTTATCGTATAATTCTCATACGAAATGCTCGCATTGCTTTGTACTCATAAGCCTACAGAAAGGAAAAGGAAATGAATACGAGTACACTCTCGTATGTATGTTATATGGGATATAAAAATTATCTGTGTAACTGTCAAGGATTTCGTGTTTCTCATTTTTTGTTCACTAAGTGCTCTTGATATGCTTGTATAGGCATGTGTGTGTGTATGTTTGTGCGTGCATATGATAGTTGCTGTAATTGCAAGTGTGCTTGCTTGTATAAGAGAGATTTAAAGGTAGTTTATCGTGGTTATTAGCCTGGTTTTTTTCGGCTTAATTATTTTATATTTTTTTTTGCATTTAGCAGTTCAAGGTTTGAAAATTAAAAGTTTTTGTTACAAGCAATGAAATTAAAAAAAGGGTCCTACACCTGCTGAAATGTTAAGATTTAAGTGACACACACGACTGCTGCTTCATGCTCACATTAGCTCTTAATCATTTTAAACAAAAATAAAGCAAATAATTGCAGGTTTTTGTAAAAAAAGTGCAATGAGCACCATTTTTATTCAATATTTAAAGAGTGTCAGTAGCAAACAACCTATTTTTTTACACCTAAAATTAATTTGTTTTCGAAATTAAATTTTAATATTAAATTATGTCATAAGTAAATATAAATATTTCTGTGACGCTTTGTTAAGAATCGACGCTATAGCACTATCACTCATGAATTTGCACACTATCTACTATTTCCCTGTAATATATATCCAGAAAGTGTGTGTCATTCTCTGCTTCAAACATCAAACCATTGTATAAGCAAAGACTGCCCTAGTTGCCTTCGTAATAACCTTCTGAAGATGAGTGTTCCAGGTTATAGTAATCACCAAAAGCAGTTTTCGACAAAACAAAACAATTACTCATTATTCAACAGCTGTTTTTTGTAGAGGTTCACAACTTTGAGTTTCACTTACTTATATTGCATTACAATCGTCTGTTGGTGTTGGCCGAGTTAAAAAAATCATGCCATCTGGATCTATCCTGCGCTAATTGGCATCTGTTTGAGATTCCAAGGCCGTCAAGTTTTTCAACACTTGGAGTTTCTGCATCCATACGAGAGAGGTGGAAAAGCCAGCGCAGCCGATGTATCTTAATGTGCCTCACTATATACACGTCCGTGTAAAGCTCGTACAGCTCGCTGTATAGAGTACTCATTTCCCACTCGTAAAGGAACAAAGATCTTACGATGTAGTTTCCTCCCGAGCGCTCTTAAAACATTTTCGTCGTTGTTCGACAGTATCCATGTTTCTCCGCCATATAGAATGATAGTTATGATAAAGGTATTATAGAGCGTGAGTTTTGTTTGTCGAGAAAGTACTCTGCTCCTTAATTTTGTACTAAATTCAAAGTAGTATCTGCCAATAGGCGAGGAATATTTATTTATTGACAAAAGATACTTACTCTTGTCTTCATGCACCATGAGACCCACTTCAGACACTTCTCTTTCTTTACCGGTGACCAGTCCGTGGCTGTTGTGGAGCCGAAACTTGAGGTGGCACGTGTTTGTATTTATACTCTCATGTCACTAAGCCTGACCAGAGGTATTCTGGTGCCACAGGTATCGGAAGCCCCAGGGCATCCTATCTCTGCCCGATTGTTGGGTAGGCCTCCTTGTGGGAGCTTCGTGGTGGCTGTAATTTAGACCTAAAGTGCAGGCAGTGCGTTAGCTCGCTGTGGTGTTGCATCTCCTCAAATGAATGCTGTGACTCATATCACGGCAGGAGTTTAGATAGTGTCCGACTCCCCACCAAGTTGTGAAGGTTATGAGTGTCCTAGCAACATGCTTTTAAATTGGTATTCACTTGTGATATTAACCTGTGGGTATTACAGGTGGGAGCGTTGGTGGATGCATCGTAGTCACTCGTGCCATTGGATCTCCGTGGGGTATGCCACACGGCGAAAACAGAAACAAACGTACAACCAGATGACTTCTCTCTCTAGACTGGAGTACGCAGAAGATATAGTGCTGGTATTAAGGTCGATAATGTCTATGTCGTCGGCGTATGCCAGCAGCATAATGCTCTTGTAGAAAATGGTGTCCAAGCGTTTCAATCCGGCGTCACGAATAATTTTGGAGAAATCACATAACAGAGAGTCGCCTTGTCTAAAAGCTCGACTCGAATGGGTTCTTCCAAGTTCTGACGGAGCTCACAGTGGCGCTCAACATCACAGTTCAGTTGTAAACACTGCTTTAATTGCCAACCGATTTAATAGCTGATAGTGGCTTCTTGCTTAGTTTAGTTTGACATTTCATTATGGATAAACTTACACCAGAGCAACGCTTGAAAATTGTTGAAATTTTCATTAAAATAATGGCTCTGTTCACCAAACTTACTTTTGTTCTCCGATGAAGCCCATTTCTGGTTGAATGTGTATTTCAATAAGCAGAATTGTAGCATTTGGAATGTGCGAAATGCAAAAAGCCTAAGGCTATCTTAATCGAGACAGTAAACTTTATTTTACAGACTTGTTTAGTTATTAACAACCTATTCACGATAAGGACGCAACTGTTGCTCTCAGTATATAATAAATACCACCATGTAAACACTTTTAAAAAGTGGAGATCAGAGAATAATTGAAACGTGCAACAAAGAAGATTAAGATGTGTTCGTCAATCGCCAAGGCAGCGGAATTTATTGATCCAGAGCCCTTTGGTGCAATTAACTGGGCACAGATCTGATAAAGTGTGGAGAGGTAGAAACACTCTCTCAGGGCAGCATTTTTAAAGGGCATCCGAGGACTGCTATGGGCCAAACGGTTAGTGCGCTTTATTGACTGGCGTCATTGGTCATGTTACTGCTAATGAAGAACTGTGTAGAGATATTGTTAGAAATTTTTTGTAACTCATACCCGCCCATGTGATGGCATGTGATTCGATCAAGAGGGAGCCACATACCATACATCGCTCCTTACAACTGACTTATTCAAAGAAACTTTTGATGAAAGAATAATTTCACATAATCATCCAATTAATTAGCCATTTAGATCGTGTGATTTAACCCTATTGTTTATTAATTTCTTTGGGGATATGCAAAGTCAGTTACCTACGTCGATAAACCAGAGACAATTATCTGGAAGTCAACATTTGAGGAGTTATTGGCGAAATACAGCCGCATATGTTGCGAAAAGTTTTTAAAAATTTGTGTTCCTGGTCCAAGTCATATTTAAACATTAATGTCATAAAATGTTCTATCCAACAAAGCCCGTTTCATTGCCTTTATTTTATTATGATATAAACCTATGTAACTGTAGAAAAAAAAATCACCTGATACTACGGTACGACAATACATCCTAACAATTTCCAAATTTCGCATTTTCTATGTTAGTGATTACATGTTCCATAAACAGAACAGGGAAGTAAACTATATTCCTAAAGGCTTGAACCCAATTTTCATTATTCGCCTCTTACAAAAACAGATTAAAAAAATTTGTTATTTTTTTTAATAAAAAAAATTACAATTTAAGTTTACGCTCTAGAATTTCCGTTTTCCACCATAATAATTTATTTTTTCCAAATTTTGTTACAGGAAATATTCGTTGAATCTTGTTCAATGTGTTTGTTTCATTTGGTGAAATGCCTTTCACTTTATTTGACATTTATTTGTTAAATATTACACAATACTAATAAACATAAAAATAATAAATATTTAATACGATTCACAAAACTCATTTATTTACTCTTAGAAACATATTTTTATTTTGTTATTTTTTATTATTAATTCTTGAATACTTTTATGCTCGAATGACTATTTAATGTGTTTTTCATCATAAAAATTCAATCTCTTGCACACCATTAAACACTTACACGTACTCAATCATACTTGTAAGGAACTATACTAGTACGCACTCACACACACACATACATACACACAGACACAAACATACATATACACTTACGCAATTTTATGGTCATTTAGTGAAAACATTTTGTTAATGATTATAATGGGCCAAGTTTTATGAACAGCCATACTCCCCCAGGCACAAAAAAACACTCTTATTTAATAATTCATAACAATGTGGACCATTTTAAGGGGCCTTATCTTCCAAAAAGGTTTTACACATTTTATTTCTGTTTTTGAAATTCTAATCTTTTATGATGCAACAGTAGTGACATTTAACACAAAACGCCTCATATATGTTTGTTAAGTTGTTTTCCGTTAATATGTTTCTATGACTGTATGTATGTCTCACAACTGTTATTTTCTGGAAATGAAATCGGTATCATTTTAATTGACCAGTCGTCCATAATAGTTATTTAGGAATAAAAACTTAAATGTATTTGCTGTTATAGTCCCATAGTCATTGTATCGAATGTGCGCGTATGTATTTGGTGGCCTGTGCTCATGATTATGCTTAAACGTTGCCTCGGTAATGAACATTTTTGCTTTTGATGGTCAACCAAAAGTTAGCTATGGATAATGACATTAATTAAGGATTGCATTAATGCCTAAAAAAATGTTTGTTTCTATCGCGACAGTCTTTCATGATTTGGTGGCAGTACGAGGCTGAACGAGGGCAGTTTCGAAATTTTTTAGTTTTTGAATATTTTTTATGCACAAAAAGGCTATCATGAGATCTAAATTCATATTTAAAGAACAGGAAATAATCAGGAGATATCCTGGGCAGGTTAGTAGCTTGTTGTTACACACATGTGCAGCCGTGAATTGTTTTGATGATACTCTTATTGCTTCTGCTCTAAATGAGATCGTTTTGTCGTAAAATCCATATAGAATTTGTTCAAAAGTTTTCAAAAATATTCGCAAAAATTCGTTATACCTTTTTCATGGTAATGTTTATCGTTAGGAATGAAAACGCAAGCTTTTAAGAGAAACGGTTGCCATGACCTTGTAGGCCAAGGGACCTATCTTATAACATGTTTAAACGTGACTTTGAAAAACTTTGCTGTTTGAATTGTTTATACGAATTACTCTGTTCACATGAATCATTGTAATTGTGTCTCCCTCTTTTTCCCGTTATTTTTATTTATTGTTTTGGTATTTGCCGGAATTTTGTGTTAAGGAAAAACGATAGCATATTCGCTTATTTAACCGTCAATATTTGCTTTGTCAGTTACATTTATGAATTTTTTTTACAAAAATACAATAATATCCGGCAGCTGTGTTCATGAGCATATATATATATATCACATCTTGTGGTACGTAGGGTAAATAAAAGGCCGAGAAAAACTCCCTTTAATCGATCCTATAATGCTTTAGTTCTTCTTTTTTTGTGATCATATAACAACTTTCTGCTCTTTAGTCTGAATTCAAATAGAATTCCCAGCGCTTGAATGCAGTGCGTAGTTTCTCCAATCCCTCACACCAAGTTGTAAAAGATCGTCTTCAACCTGAACTTTCTCTCGGAGTTTTGATCGTCCTTTTCTGCGTTTTCCCTCTGGTAGAAATTCGAAAAATGTTTTCGCCAGCTTCCGCTTTGGCAGACGTTATAGATGCTCATAAGACCAAAACAAAAGCACAATTTAACCATATCTTTCATACCTGCCTTTGTTATTTGTTTTAGTTGTTTATGTTAAAAATGAAGCTTAATTAGCACGCGAAAAATTACGCTGAACTATGTCAGACGCAGCCAGCCTGCAATTTTTTTGTAGTCCGTTCACAGATGACAGGTTGCGGTAACAGTATTGCAGGTTTGATTGCCAGATTATGATAACTATTTAGGATTTTATAGGCTTAAAAACAATATTCAAAATGCTTTTGTTTCTATGTTGGCAGGTAGACGATTATTATTATTATTACCGTTAAGGTGCTGCCATCCATTTATAAAGGGTTCCCTTGTAATATCTCCCCCAACCTCGTCGATCTAATGAAATTCAAGATGCCGGTTGGTACCAACCGCGATAACCCCCTAGTGTCTGATAGGCACCTAGATGCTTCCTTCTAGAGTTTCCTCATCATATTCTGCAGTGCATATTCTGCATTAAACATACCCATGTAGGATTCAAATCTTCGCCTGTTATAGTTAGTCAACAAAAGCTTAGATTTTATTAGACCCGTACGGTCACAGAAGAGAAACCGCCTCTCATTACCCTCATTTTTGTTCAGTTTATTTTTCCAGGTCCCTTTTTCCAGTCTACAAAGGGGCTCTGGCACCACCACTGAAGTGAAAGCTAGTACATCCGCATATTCATTTCACAGAGTTCCCACAACCTGATAGCAGTCAAGAACTCGAATATCGGCCAGACTATCAGATAGTATGTCCTTTAAATTGAGCACATCTCTCAATTGCATAAACTTTCGCCAGCAATATGCTGGCGAGTATTCCCATAGGTCCCAAGTATTCCCTCCTTGAGCCAAATGCTCCTACTTTCCGTCTCTGAGCCATCCGTTGAAGGGAATAGATAAGAAAATTGGGCCAATAACTATTATATTGCTTAACTAGCATCTAAATAAGCCAATGCATTATGATTGAGATGCAGCAAAAATGCTTTCCTTCATATAAAGGAACAAATAAAACTTTTCCTTTGAAATAAGCCACTTTAGAAGATAGAACCTGGTTAATACCACAAATAAATCTGTAATTGTATTGAAATTTAAAAAAATTGTTGTTATTGGTCCATATGCACATATGATATGTGTTATATGCGCATTGCACATATATGTTGTTATGCTTAAATATATAAATATACGAACGTGTGCGTTAAATATTAAATTTTTATAAAAAAAATAATTTTATTTATTATTGCGTTTATTAAAAAACATTCAATTTCACAACACACATTATTTAATGAGCGCATTTGTATTGATTATTATGCGCCTACAAATATGCCACAACATTTATTTAAACCTGTAGAAGAGATAATTTCATTATATTGCGTTGTTGTGTCGTCATTATGATTATTGCTGCTGGTTTTCATTTATAAAAGTGCGCTAAAAATATAAAAAAATTTATGTAGAAAAAAGCAATTTTAATAAAATTATTTTTATAAATAATTATTGTGGGTTTGTGTGTAAACAAAGTGTTAATTTTGTGCAGTATTTAGTTTTCTAATTTTTTTTTTTTTAAGATCCGCTTAAAATACATCATAATGCATAATAATTGCATAAATTAGTTTATGCCGATGTTCCTCTTTTCATTAAAACATTAATTTTTGTTTGTCAATATAAAGTTTTTATAAATTTAATTCAATTTGTTGTCAAACGACAACTACAAATCTTCGTTCTTATTGAATGAGTCTTTCATCTCGTTTTAATAAAAGTTCGTACTTTTATTTAAATTATTATATCAATCCACAGATAGAATATATAGGTATGCTTGCAGTAGCTGAAAAATACTATTTTTGTCTATAATTTTTTTTTTTCTTACGAATGTTGTAGCATATTATTCTGTTTTCCAAGCTTGCTCTTGCATTAGTTGATCTTTTTTTTTAGATATTTTTTTATTAATTATTTAAATTAACATTCAATTAAATTAATTAATTAATGACTATTAAAATATTTTTTCTCTCTTCTTTTTTTCAATTTTCTCTTTTTAGGTAAGTTTTTTTTTTGCATCACCAACCCTTGTGAATCAAGATTATTAAAGAGGCCAGAGATGGCTTAAGCACTCAAGCAACAAAATTCAGTGCCATACAGACTCTCCAGTTTATAAATATTTTCACATAAAACGGTACAAGATGGTACAAAATGGTATTAAACGGTACAAAACAGTACCACTTAAATATAAATTTTCGTTGATTTTTTTTTTAAATTTTTCTCTTTATAGTTTAAGCATTAGCGCCTATTGTGTTGCCGATTTCATATGCGTTCAAATGCTTTCAACCAGATTCTGAAGAAATAGAAGGAGGGAAAGGGAGAGAGAGAGAGAGAGAGAGAGAGAGAAAAATAAAAAACCTTAAGCACCTGTCAGTCTAACAAACGAGTTTCTTAACGTATTCTTCTGCTATTAAATTTTTTCTTTAAGCATTGATAGTTTTCTTTTTTCGTTTTTTGCAAGATTTTCTAAAAACTTTAACGATTTTCTCTACTTCTCTCTTATAAATATGTATGTAACCAGTGAAAGAGTATGTGTGTACACATTTAAACTATGATTTATTAAGGCATAACGCTTACGAGTAAAAAAAATTCGTTTTTATTTTCAATTTTTTCTTTTTATTTCCCCTCTTTTTTCCTCAAAGAACTGTATGCCACTACCCGTACTTGTGCTATAAGTCAGGCGTTTAAGTACGAGTACCATTCCTACACTTAAAAGCAGGACACAATTGTTTGTATGTAAATGACTTATACTATAAAAAGCGGGTAAACTTACGAAAACAAGTAAAATACTAGAGAATGGGAAAAAATTAAAAAAATATCAAAGGAAGTAAACAGAAATGTACTTAAAAAATAAAATTAAAACAACTTTTACTATAAAAAAATAAATTTTGATTTCCGGAAACTGTTTAAATTTCTTTAAAAATTGTTGTTGAAATACAAATTTTTTAAATATTATTTAATACTCAATAGATCTCATGTATATATGAAACTTAATTTAAAATTATTTCAATTTAAATCTCCGATATTGTATAACAAAAAAAAAAAAAAAGGAAAATTTTTTTTTTTTTTTTAAATTATCCTGAGAATTTATACACCAACAATAACAACAACAGTATTTAATAAATTTAAATTTAAGTTTAAATACATATGTATGCATACCAGTACATACTAGGGAGATCGATTATTCTACTTTTTTCAAAAACCGGTTTTCGTATAGTTCGAAAAATAGCAATTAAAAAAAAAAACAATTGTTCGGTTAATAATTATTCATCTAATCGGTTAACCAATTCTTTTGTTTAAATAAAATTGTTCCCAATTTTTGAAGCGCAGAGCTGGACCCTGTCGTTTTAAAAATAAGCAGAAGCTGACAGAGACCATAAAATTAAAGTGACAATCAATGCTAACAATAATTCTAACAAATCTCATAAAAAGTATGCCAAAACGGCGTCCGTAGGCCATAAAAATAAAGTTTATTACACACAGCACTGAAAGTTGCTTAGGTTTCGAACAGCTACTCAAGGAGGTTATCCCTTTTTCGTGGTTGTATTACTTGGCAGATAATAACATTAAAGGTTTGTTATTATAGTTGTAATTTTGGTGCTTAAGATAACAAGAATGAAATGTTTTATTTTGAATAAATTAATCAGTAATATACGAATCCTTAATTGGCTCAACAATAAAAGTTGCTTAGGTTTCATGCTCCACTTATTTAGTAGTGTGTGAGTCACTCTGCTATGTTAGGTAAGACGCTGTGAAAAACTTCACTAACTAATATAGCTGCCGTTCGGAAGCGGCGTTTGTGGCTCTTTTTCAATGCGTCAAGTTGCTCATTCTCCATATATAAAAATCAATATTTATTTACAGAAGATGAGAAAAAGTTATGGTTGCTCAAGTGTGCATATCTTTTTCGATCTACCTTGGCTTTCACGTTCTTTGTGAGACGTTCAAGGTTGTCATGTATACAAAAATAATTAAATTTATACAAATAGTTAAACGATGACCATATTTGGAATTAAAAATATTGTTACGACAGTAAGGTTGGGCACCCCAGCGCTTATTACATCGCTAAAATAAATAAACAAAAGCTGCAACTATACGTGCTGTTTACAAATAACCAAATCCACACCAAAAAACATTAGCAGAGGTAAAGTAAATAAAAATATGACGGCAACAACAATAATTAAGCAGCAAAGAAAACAAGTAACAGACAATAAACAAGCAACAACATATACTAAGAGCTGAAAGAGGTAGATGTTCAAATACGCAAGGCTACAAAAGAACTAAAAAGAAATTAAAAGAAAGAAATGGGATCTACCTGAAATATCGAGAGGTTCGAGAGCTTTCGTTGTGTTGTCTACTCAGTCATATAAAAAGCACATCGATGCGAACAGCAAGCAGTTTATGTATCGTAAACTCAGCGAGTGTAGTTTTTAAGTAAAGTAAACCCAGCGAGTGCAGTTTGTGTGAAGAGAGTTTATAAGGAGTAAATTTGTGAGTTGAATCGTGAAATAGAAAAAAACCAGTTTAGCTGGAGCTAACTCACTAAAGATAGTTAAGTGTGGATAACCTCTGGTCGAAAAGGTTGTGATCGAACTTAAGTTATAACTACGATCGGTTTGGAAGATCTTTAAGTAGAAAGATCTGTCAAGTAAAGGTTGTTATTTACAAGATTGTAAACAGACGGAGTAATTAAAAATGGAAAATTGTTATTGCCTGTTAGAAGCAGTGGTGTACAAAACTGTGTTGAATAAAGGATTTTAATTAACAACCAAACATAAAATTTATTTTATTTTAACTACAATCTACGAACTCATAAATACACGTGTTTAAAAGGTAAAAGCGTAACAATATATACAAACATATTAAAACTATACTTCTTTTAATTAATCGGTTATTCGTGTTAAATTAAGCGTTTTATTCGGTATTCAAAAAATGACGATTTTGAAAAAAGCCGGCTAAAACCGCTCGAATAATAACCGCCCTATATTCATAGTACACAGATATGTATGTATATTTGTATGTGTGTGTAGATGGTATATTTTAAATGTAATTAAAACATGTTTTAACATTAAAATGTGTTATAAATGCGGGTTAAGCTATGCCAGAAAAAATATTAAAAACAACAACAACAACATTAACAACAACAGTAAATGAAATCTACTGACAATTAAAATGTATTATGATTATACTCGTATTCTAGGTTTGCATACATAAGTATGTAAGCCATTTAAGTGGTATTTCACATTTTTATGAATTTTTTTTTTTAACTGTAATTCTATTAATTCGTTTAATAACCTTTAAAATAATAAACGAGTGTTTAATTTGTAAAACTTTTAAACAATTGTTGTTGTTAAGTTTCAGTTGTCTTTGAAAGTTTACTTGATTTCAATGCCACTCAATTTCGGTTTATAGAACGTAACCGAATATTTTATTTCTTATTTAAAAGTTTGACTTTTTTTTTTTTTTTTTTTTTTTTTTTTTTTTTTTTTGAAAAGGGAATCTTGGATATGAAAACTGCGTTTGAAAAAATTATTCATCACATAAGTCTGCAAATCTGCTGCACCAGCCATTAAGATTATTATTATTAAACTATTACGAAACTTGTGTAATAAGTTTGTTTGCATTTTATTTTTAGAAAATTTTTCTATTTTTCTTGCTTCTTTTCATTCAACGCTTTTGTGGAATTATCAAATACATTGCCACCACTACTAAACCCAGTACTCTTCAAATGGCATGAGTTGTGAACAATTCGGTTGATTTGCTTTTTAAGGCACAAAAAGAAAATTATTTATTTGGTATCACTCCTGGCAACCAGAAGAATATGCTTTAGTTGCTTCTTCAAACATTCTTTGATGTAAATTTCAGAATTTTGTGTACCTGTAGTCACAAAAGATTGGCAGATAACTTGCCATTCAAAGAATTTTCAAATTTTCATTTACCTTTTTGACTTAAGTTTGTCGTCCATATACCCACGTGTCGAAGCTGTGAGAAGTCGACTAAAACATATATCTCGTCGTTCATAATACAGTGATGGAATTTGTCCAAAAAATTGTTTTTTGCACACTGTTTCGCTTCAGTATTCTTTACAACATTCCTCTCTGAAACTTTTTGGACTTTTCAGCCCACCATCCATCTTTTAAGCGAATTTTCTTTTCGAAATCTTAGAATTCTTCTTCAACGTGCTATTGATTCTGTTTGTTTTATTCCGGTCACAGGTGCAACGAAAAGCCCACATGGTCTACACCGCCCATTGTTAACTTTGTGGTGTTGGCAGTTTTCAGATATAGAACTTTGTTCTTTCCAGTGTTATTGCTTAGGAATTTATTCTGTACATAAGAGTGGATCTCGCGCAGTTTATCTGCCATATCTTTGAAACTGTGGGCAAGTAGACAAATGCATTGGGCAGATTACTTGCAAGTAATTCTCCTTTGCCTGAGAGCAATCTATTTATGGTTTTAACTATCATAGCAAAGCTATTTTTCTGGATATTTCCAAAACATTTAATAGAGTTTTGTGTATAATTTCGATATAAAATATCTCGACTTCTGTAGGAGTATACTCAGTCATCCCACTTTATTTGTATCATTTTTCATCTACTGACTTCCAATCCTATTTACTCTTTCTCAGATGATGGCAGCATTCTTATAATTTTATTCGTAAGCCGAGCCTCTTTGAGATTGAGGCGACAGGGTGGAATATAGACGGCACAATCACAAGAGAACTGTGAAAATCGCCGAGTGTGGTAGGGCGAATAGGTAGGGCTTTTAATCCGCTATTATACATTAATCCATCTTTATGGGGTTTCCCTATAGTATCTCTCCCAACCTCGTCCATCTGAAGAACTTCAGACTGTCGGTTGGTGCCAACTGCAGTAACTACCCATCCAGACTGATAGAGACCCAGATGCTTCCTCCTGAAATGCATCAATGCCTTATATATACTCAGTATGTGCTCCGGTGATTCGATCTACCCGCCGCAGAATCTGCACGTCATACTTGAGATTATTCCTATTTTACTCAAATATCCATAAAGCCTGCAATGAGTTGTCATACGCCTGGTCAATATTCTCAGGTCATCTCTGAATATTCCTATGTAGGATTCAAGTTCCCTCCTGTTGTAGTTACCCAATATAAGTTTAGATTGTCTAAAGCCGGTATGGCCATAGAAGAGTACCCGTCTCTCATTTTTATCACTTTTACTGAGTATGCCATTCCAGGCCCCCCATTCCCAGTCCACAAGAACTTCTTACCCCACCTGTGGATGATTTTTACATTCCGGAATTTCTACGTGACCCGAGACCCAGCTTAAGCTGACTCTATTGTCGCTGCTCAGGAGAAAACTACTCAAATGGCTGCCTGATTATCAGACAATATGGCTACGAGTATGTCCTGTTCTCTATATTTCTTTTCCCAGTTAAATTGAGCACATTTCTCAATTCAACCTGGGATATGCCCCCGGGTTTCCCCATAGGTTCCATCTTCTATCCATCCGTGTACCACGAAATTGTCCGGAGTTACCGTTCTGCCCTTTCAAGGTCACTATTTTTTGTAATGCAGCAATTGAGGAATCTGATGCTCTTAAATTTACTGTGACATTAAAGGAACGATTATTTTCGTGTGTCGAAAGTAGTATTCAAGTGCCTGGGTTTTTTGAAACGGTGTATGAATTAAAAGACTTATGTCCGATTTAAAATGGAACAAAACTCTTACGACTCAAAGTCCATTTAAGAGCAACTCGACCACGTGCAGGAGAGAGCCAAAGTTCTCATAAATGACTGTTATCGATTCATTAGAACATCGTCTCAATGTGGCGGTAGCTTCATTGCTCCATAGATACTATAACATAAAGTGTTTTAATGGAAAAATGGAATGGATTCCTAATAATCGCATATTTTCGCGCAGTATTTGTTTCAGAAACTGCACTAGGAATCGCTCGAAATGAGTGCAAAGATCAATGAGGAGACCTCGATTACACAAAGACCCTATCGGCACGGCCAAACCATACCCTTTGGCGACCAGACCAGGCACCTTGTTGCTCAAGTCGTTTAAGCCGCACTTTATAAGCTCGAATGAAAGGTTCTTCAACATACTTGTTAGGACAAGTAAATCTGGCTGAATAACTTCTTTGTTAACAGACCGGGCGATATTTGACGATCGCGACAAATCAGTCGAGAAGTGGGTGAATGCTATGGCTATTCCACAACTTAATTTGATAATATCGCAAAGACTTTCAATGCAACACTACCTTAATTAACTCTTTTATTGCTTACCTTCATGGTGGAATTGAGAAACAAGTTTAACTATCTGGGAATGACTTCTGCTTATGCAGTACATTGTAATAGGACTAGAAAACTTGGTTGTGAGGATAAGGAGACACTAAAACTCACTAGTGATGATTACGTGCAATTACTCTTTCATCAAATATTTCTTTGAGTAAATCAATGGTAGAGCGCGCTGTGTGGCATGTGACTCCTTTGTGTTGGAACCACATATCAGCAAGATTAATGCCAGCGAACTGAGGTATGAAAAAATTTCTAATCATGTCCCTATGCCGTTCAACATTGTCGGTAACATTCTGATAATCATCGCTTATGAGGACATAAGGGCCAATGATTTCGCCAACCCATAAAACGCAGCAAAGAGTAATTTTCTGTGAATGTAACAGTGTTTCGATAAAAGCCTCACTCCAAATGCGACAATTCTCCTAATACGTACCCATTCAACCAAATTTTTAAGTTTGACGAACAGAACCATTATTTTAATAAAAAATTTCAACAACAAGAGCAAGCCTTGCTCTGGTGTAAGTTTATCTATAATGAAATGTCACTCCAAACTAAACCAAAAGCACGTATCAGCTTTTAAATCTGTTCCTAAATAATGTAGCTTTCCCAACTCAAAGTTATGAACCTCCAAAGATAATCATCCGGTACTTCAAAATTAAAATAACGGCTGGACTGTATGCGGATAAAGCCCAGCAAACGATCTTGTTTCCTAAGATCGTTTTCGGTTTCAATAATATCCTGTATCCTGTTGCAAAAGTAAATCAGAGCATTTTATTGCGGATATCATTGAGGTGTTTCTCCATCAAACGATTTGTGTTTTCTTCGTTCAATTTATTTTTGTTAACTAATCTTATAAACTGAAGTTTAATTTTGAAACCAAGAGAATTATTTTAATTTATTTTCTTTCTATTTTTCTAATAAATTACCATATCGTTGTCATAGTCATCGTTCACAAGTAAAACATGTTCTTAATCCCTTAGCTTTAGAAATACTTCAGAGAAAAATATTTTTCTTTCTGTCTGGGTTCGCTTTGGCTTTTCGTATGAAACCTTTCCCATTCACTTTTAAATGGGAAACTTAAAATGATAAATTTTTATTTTTATTTGCAAATGTTTGTGCGTGTATGTACGTGTGTGTATGCGTTATTTTGTTGTTGTGGTAATTTTGTGACATTATCGTTTTAAATGTTGTTTTAATTGGATTTGTCCATTTACAACGACAACGGCAACAACACATGACACAAATGTGATAAACGTTTTGCTGCTGCTGCTATATTGCTTCTCTTCTTGCTGCTGCTGCCGCTCATGTTCTGGTTGATGATGAATTATTTAAATGAATTGTATGTTTATTCCCTTATTTACTCCTCGTATATGTCGTATCAATTTTTCTATCTGTTACTCTGTATGTTTATATATTTCATTCTCTTGTTCAAGTTTCCATTCAAAAATGTTTTCTTTTTTTTTGTATTCAAAAAGGAATTAAGTTGTAATGAACTAAATACACCCACACCCACACACACACACACGCACACACACACACAACAAACAAATATTTACACAAACTTTAACATTTGGTTGTTTATTTGTTGTCTCAGTATTTTTTGTCGTTTTTGTTGTTATTGTTTCGCATTAAATGAGAAATAAAGCCAAAAGTGATTAATACATGGCTAATAAGATGGATAAATGTTACGGATAAAATACGATTGTAATGAAGACAAAAAAAAAATCGTTGAAAAAAAAAGTAGCAACCACTTGGCAACATGTTAATTAACAAACGAAAAAAAATAACAACAACAACAATGAAAGAAATAAATTACAGTGGCTGTTGCATTAATTTTAGAACATGCGACCACTGATGGGTGCCAAACTACATGGCATCACTTGTATTTTCATTATTTAATCCCTGACAGTTAAATGTTCATTGAGTATTAGAAGCTTTTTTCTATTCCTTTTGTCTATTACGCTATAGCTTATCATGGGTTTTAATGTATGTTTTTTCGTTTTTTGTTTGTTTTTTTTTTGTTTGTTTTTTGATTTGTATTTAACAGGGATTTGTTATGTTTTTTTGATGTTGATACCACCCGCAACCAAAACATCGGTTTCATAATATTAATGATTTTTAATTGTTTATGCGTAAAAGAAAAGCATATCAGGGCGTATGATTAATATGGATTAAGTATTGCAACACTCATACTCTCCGATGGAGGTGCAATTAAATTTAAAAAAATATAAAGACCAGATAGAAAATCTTATGTTGAGCAATTCGTCAATTCATTATTCGTCTTCTTTACAGCATCGCTGCTGGTCTTCATAAGGAAGGCAGCAGATTTGTAGAACGAGCTATAGAACCGAAGAGGCATAAAAGATCTTAAGGGTCGCAGTGTCCTGCTAGAGTGCCTGGCCAGTATGATAATAATAATGAATAAAAATTCAAAAATGAATGAAATTGTTATTTGGAGCGATAACTGTATGAATGCCATTTGCTTTATGAGGACCATTTCATGTAAAGGTTGACCGCCGCTACGCCGTTGGTAGTGCTTCCATGAGCTCCAATTTGGCATACAATATCCAACATTTCTGGCGGTATCTTTTTTGGGATTATGTGAAGTCACTTGTCAACGTCGATAAACCAGAGACATATGGGCGCATATATTGCGAAAAGTTTTTAAAAAATTGTGTTCCTGGCTTAAGTCATATCTAAAATCATAAAATTTTCTATCCAATAAAGCCTGTTCAATTGATATTAAAACTATATATCTTTGTGTTATTATGATATAAACTTGTGTAGCTGTAAGAAAAACACCCTAAATCACAAGTTACGACTGTTACCGATTTTTATTGTCATAAGAATACATTCAAGAATAAACATTTGCACAAAAAAGCTAAGTTCGCATTTTAAAACGTTAAATTTATAAGAAAGTTTAAGTCACACTTATACTTGATCATTCAATTTCACAAGAAAGTAGTTGACCATGCTTTGAGTAGCCTTACATGTGTATAATAAGTCTTTGTTTCCTTGACTAATAATGACTTGTAATTTGAAAGTTTAATGTTTATAATTCTTGTTTTGAGTTTAACACGGAAAAATAAAATTTCATTAAAAATCGAAATATTTTTCATTTTATCTTTACATTTACAAAGCTTTGTCCATAATCCTTATAACAAAATAAATATTTGCAACCAAAAGAAAAAAGAAAAAATCTTCTCGCATATTTGTACTATTTTTTTTATATATTTTTCTCTGACTCTTTTTCTACTCTTTTGCCTTTGAAACGAAATCCATTTGTGTTTAAATAAAATTGCTACAACAACAAAAAATAATAATTTCTTTAAAAGGCAACGATATTTATCTATTAGAAGAAATAGTAGTAACAACACTAACAGCAATGAGATTATCTTGTACAACTTCCACTACCCCACAATGCTTGGCAAGAGAGTACTTTTTAGAAAGTGTTGCATATTTTCAGGGTATTCTATAAAGCACGTTTTATGTTCATTTTTCTTATACAAAACAAAAGATATATTGTGCATATGTGTACATATGTAATTATATATATACATATATATATGGATTTGTTGTTGTTGTTGCTGTTGTTTATTGTTATTGCTTTTAAGTACATACTTGCAGAGAATTTTCAAAGTAAAACATGCCTTTGGAGCTCATTTTTCTTTGTCTCTTTTTGTGTTGTTTGAAGTCATTGTTGTTGTTGTTGTCTTCGTTTTTTTATTATTATTATTATTGTTATTGTTGCCTGGCATAAGAGAGTTTGCTTGTAACCAATAGCTTTTAAAGAAATTGAAGTACCATAACACACACACACACACATACATACATACATCAAAATCTGATAAACATTCAAAGACACACGTTTTGTCTTTTTGGAAATGCATACGAGAATTTAATACAATCATTTGCAACAGCATTAACAACAGTTTCTTGCTACTCCAGATGCATGACAATACTTTAACTATCACTACCAAGACCAGCAGCATCAAAGAACAATAGAAAATGATTTTTTTTGCTGTTTTTGTTTTTATTTTTCGATAGCAAATAAGGGTAACTGATAGAAATTGTTATTTCATATATCAGAACAGTTTTACAGCTTAAACTCTTTGCCATCTCAATAGAAAAAGTTAAAACAGCTGCTGCCAATATTTCTACTCTACTCCAGCTCTACCAGCTGGCAATCCAATACTCTGATGGGACGAAATAGCAACAAAGCATTAAAAGAATACAAGAAATCCTTACTAGAATATCTCTCTCCTTTTCTGTTATCCTCCTTCTCTACATTTTCTCAGAAATTATTTCTGCATATTTGTAGGAGCATGCACACTAGAGTAGATAAGTTTGAAAAAATAAAATATAAAATATTTCGAACAATTTTTTTTTTAAAAAAAAAAAAATCTCATAAATTTCTATGCATTTTTCTCTTTAACTTATTCTATTAGAACAACGGCTATAACAACAACAACAGCAATAATTATCACGTTTTTATAGCTTTAGCAAATTAATGTTCTCTGTTCAAGAGTTACATTTAAAGAAAAAAAATTTGAATTTCTTTTTCCATGTGATGATGGTGTGGGGAATTAAAAAAAATCCCTTTTTTCTTCTTTCGCCAGTAATTTAAAGTCATCAGTAACAGTTGAATGAACAGAAAGAAAATTGTGGAGAAAATCTTTTTAACTCATTTCATCGAGTGCTAACGACAGAAGTTCTTGTTTCAGTTTCATTCGCATTT
This sequence comes from Wohlfahrtia magnifica, assembly GCA_023159175.1. Classification (NCBI taxonomy): domain Eukaryota; kingdom Metazoa; phylum Arthropoda; class Insecta; order Diptera; family Sarcophagidae; genus Wohlfahrtia; species Wohlfahrtia magnifica. The sequence goes on along the minus strand of JAKWBJ010000505.1, from coordinate 1,707,357 downwards.
TTTTATTTTAGGACGCACAAAGCTAAGCTAAAACATTGCCTTGTTAAAAAACAGAAAAGTTTTGAAAAAAATAAATTTTTTTTTTTGTATTCGTTTCCTCTAACATTATCTAAAATTAAATTTCACCAATAATTTTGTATAGTAGTCCTCTTAAAAGGACTGTACCATAGAGTAGACTTGCTTATGTTTTAGGGCTATAATTATGGACCAAGTTTATAAGCAATTTTCTTTTCTCTATTACTTCTCTTGGGTGTATAAGGCTTTCCACAAAACATTCATTGCCTTGTTTCAGTTTCAATATATTTTCGATTTTTAAACAAAGTAAATGATTAGTATACTGCAGCTTTCCTTTATGCGATTGCATAGTAGTGAAGGTCTTTGCATACTTAGCACTGCCATTCTGTCACAGAAGATGTCATGTTCCCCAGAGGTAAGCTAAAATGCCAGGAGCGCTGGAGAAAAATTTTTTTCCTCATATCCTTTGCTTGACATTCGAACCTGAGACGCTTGTGTTGTATGCAGGTACTTTAAACACTACACCACGCCATCACCCTTTATAAGGAAGTATTGACGACTTATAGTAATAAAAATTCATAGTAAATTGCTTAACTGCAGCATTAAAAGCGGTTATTCTGAAGTTGGAAATTCATTATATAATTATATAATGAACTTCCCTATTAAATGATGAACTTGAATTACTTTTATTATTTTCAATCTAGACCGGGCACAATCGTAGGATACTGCGACTTGAGATAATGTATTGTGCTAACCAGTCTACAGTTAATTCAGCAGATCTGCAGCTTCCCTAATGAACGACAACAGAACTGAAACTTTGGTCTGCCTACACACATTCACATAATAATTCCACTTATCTAATCCAATTCCACTTTATCTAATACCTAAAATCATAATCTACAAACATTCACATCCATGATCGCTAACTTCTGCAGTTGCATCGCACTCCGCAATGACTCGTGAGAAAATCCGCATCTGCCAATTTCACTATTCATAGAGAATTGAAGCAAACGCTGATACACACTAGGGCTCTTGGCCAATCTACACAGCCATGGCATTTGCGGTTTCGTTGATCCTTATTTGAGGGTGTTTAGGTACATAAAAAAGCTGCACCCTATTTCCAAGCGCCGGTGTTTGCAACGTGTGGCAGCAACATCTGAAAAATTTAGTTTGAGAAAATATTTACCTTATGCCCAGTGGTTAGTTTGATCTTAGCACTTATGGCAATGACTTCGATTTCAGCCTGGATAACGCTCAATGATATTCTTATTGGGAGCCATAGGTCTCGGTTGTCCAATTTAGGGCAATCAATATTCCAGCTCAGATAAAACTTACTCCAAACTTAGCCCACATTAGGGTAATACAGCTTTAATTGCAACAAAAAGCCATTTGATTACGTTTGCGATAACTTGATTAGATCAGATTTAATCTTTTTAAAGTATTCTTATAGATGATATAACGTTTCTGCAAGATATGATCATAAGTTGACTGCAACATCTTAGGCATCGCCGCATTGCCTACTGTAGTAATATGAGGTATTTTTTTACATCAGAATGGATGGATGATTCAACCTCTGGTAGAGCCGTTAAAATTAGCATAAAATGTTTGAAGCAAGAGCTTCAATTACACTGGTCTACAGTAAAAAAAACCTTTAAATAAAATTATATGGAATATAATGATTTTGATGCGCTTTCTTATGGGCGTGGCAATTTTTTCACCCAAAATATGGTATTTATATCAACATTGTTACGCTTTTACCTTTTTAAAAACGTGTTTTTATGAGTTCGTAGATTGTAGTTGAAATAAAAATAAATTTTGTGTTTGGTTTTAAATAAAAATCCTTTATTCAACCCAGTTTTGTGCACCACTGCTTGTGATTTTTATACAGGCAATAACAATTGTTATTCTTAATTACTCTGTCTGTTTACAATCTTGTAAACAACAACAATTACACGACAGATCTCTCTTCCAAAAGATATTCCAACCCGATCGTAGTTATAACTTAGGTTCGATCACAATCTTTTCAACCAGAGGTTATCCACACTTAACTCTCTTTACTGAGTAAGCTCCAGCTAAGCTGGTTTTTTTCTACTTCACGATTCACTTCACGAATTTACTCCTTATAAACTCTCGTCACGCAAACTGCACTCGCTGGGCTTACTTTACTTAAACTGTACTCGCTGAGTTTACGACACATAAACTGATTGCTGTTCGCATCGATGTGCTTTTTATATGGCTGAGTAAACAACACATCGAAGCTCTCGAACCTCTCGATATTCCATTTCTTTCTTTTAATTTCTTTTTAGTTCTTTTGTAGCCAGTTCTTAGTATTTGTTGTTGCTTTTTCATTGTCTGTTACTTGTTTTCTTTGCTGTTAGTTTGTTGTTGTTGTTGCTGTGTTATTTTTACTTACTTTATCTCCGCCAATAATGTTTGTTGTTGTCGATTCTGGCTATTTATAAACATCATGTGTAGTTGTTCTTGCAGCTTTTGTTTATTTATTTAAGAGAAGTAATAAACGCAGAGGTTCCCAATCTTATTTTCGTAACAAAACATTTCATCATAACTTGGAAACGCATCCACCGATTTTAATCCAAGTGCCGGCAAATGCTTAGGAATAAAATTTCCTATAAATCATCTGAACTGCGCTTTATGTATTTTCAATAGTTTCGGAGTTATTACGATAACAAATTTTTTTCGCGCAATATAGAAGCAACTATTTTTTTTCCTAAAATGTCATAAAAATTTTTCCGAATTAAAATTGTACATGTTAAGCATTTAAATTAAAGCTTGATATGCTGAGAATCAAATAAGCTCTAAATCATGAAAACCGGTTGGCTATTGCTGATTTTATTCGGAATTAAATGCAGGTAATTAACTTTGACCAAAATTAGCGGGTAAATTATTTTCTTGCAAGATTAGTGGATTTTTTCCTTCTTTTATATCCAAAAAGTCATAAAAAAATTTCTGATATTTAAGCTCATGCATCTGTATACCAATTTCGAGTCTATATACTCTGAAGAAATGATCCTCAGTGCCGCCTGACTATCGGTATATATATTTGTAGAGAAAAGCGAATGAATTACCCAGTCTATACTTCAAATGTAAAGCCAAATACTAAAAACTGTTTGTTTTATATAAATATTATGTAAACTTCAGCAATTGCGAGAAGTTAGCTGTTTCTACTTATCATAGGCTCTTAAAAATGCCTCGAGTATTTGTAGAAATCAGTTAAAAAAACGAAATCTAAAGTTCAGTTTTTCATAGGGTACGTAATATTTGAAGACTTTAAACAAAAGTAACTGAAAAATGTCTTCTGTTAAATATCTTGTATGTCCTTTACGATTATTACGGCAGCGTTTAATATGTTAATTGACGTTTTTAAATAAATTTTTAATTACAAATCAAACAACGGTAAATGGGAAATATTTTACTCATTATACGGCATTAAAATACTTTTATATTCACAGGCAAGTTAATGGTCATAAAAGCAGTAGCTATTGTGCAATGCATATTCATAAATATTAAATAAATGCTCTCAGTGAAGTCCATTAATAAAATTAACATCGTAAGTAAGCAAATAAATGGAAATAAATTTTAAAGCAATAGACTCAATGTTAATACGATAAGCATGTAAACGAAGCATGAGAAATATATATAAAAAATGAATGTGTGTTTGTATGCATGTATGTTTGTTTGAAGTCTATAGACAGCTAAACGTCTAAATCGATTTCCTTGCAGTTTTTACAGTATTACTCTGTATATCTGGTGGGAACTATAGGCTATATATACATATGTAAATGAGTATGAGTTCGTAGATTGTAGTTAAAATAAAATAAATCTCGGGTTTAGTTTTTAATTAAAATCCTTTATTCAACACAATTTTGTGCACCACTGCCTGTAACATTTTTTTACCAGCAATAATACTTTTCTATTCTTAATTACTCTGTCTGTTTACAATCTTGTAAACAACAACAAATACTCGACTGATCTTTCTACTTAAAGATCTTCCAACCCGATCGTAGTTATAACTTAGGTTCGATCACAACCTTTTCAACCAGAGGTTATCTACACTTAACTCTTTTTACAGAGTTCAAACCAATAACACGTTCGCTGAGTGTACTTTACTTAAACTGCACTCGCTGAGTTTACGACACATAAGCTGATTGCTGTTCGCATCGATGTGCTTTTTACATGGCTGAGTAAACAACACATCGAAAGCTCTCGAACCTCTCGATATTTCAGGCAGATTCCATTTCTTTCTTTTAATTTCTTTTTAGTTCTTTTGTAGCCCTGCGATGTGGACATCTACCTCTAGTATATGTTGTTGCTTGTTTATTGTCTGTTACTTGTTTTCGTTGCTGCTTAATTATTGTTGTTGCCGTGTTATTTTTATTAACTTTACCTCTGCTAATGTTTGTTGTTGTAGATTTGGTTATTTCTAAACAGCACGTATAGTGTTCATGCAGCTTTTGTTTATTTATTTTAGCGATGTAATAAACGCTGGGGTGCGCAACCTTATTATCGTAACAATACCTACTAAGCTGCGCCATGCCCATACAAAATAAATAATTATTTGTCAAAACCTTCAAAATGGTAGCAGTAAGAGTCTCTAAATGTGGATCAAATAGGTTCCTAGTCATTATAAATCATCAGTCAATAATCAGTAAATCAATTTCTTAAATTAGTATAAATTGCTTACTTCATCATCAGTCAAAAAATGGGCGAAATTGGCGAAATGGGCGTGGCATCACCCATACATATATCAATATTAATACGCATATCTTGAGAGCGGTAATGATAGAAAAGAAAATATACATCATCAGTCAATAAGTGGGCGAGATTATATAAGTGGATGTGGTGTCACCTTACATTAATAGTAAATGTGGAATTTTTTATATGTGAAAAACAGCAATTAAAGCTTCGTTATCCATTCACACCATCTAAAAAACAGGAAAAATTGGAAGAGCAGATATTGCACAAAGAACAGCGGGTAAAACTATCTACAGTCAGTTCAAAAAAAAAAAACTCACCCTTACTCTCGTGAATTTAGTTTTTATTACATTGTTTCAAAATGCTAAGAATTTAAACATTTTATGTTTTTTTTAACTGTATTTTATGCTTTTTCAAATTCGTAAAAAGCAACAACAAAATTTTTACAAAAACAAAAAAAAATATACAACAAAAACGGAAGGTACTTTATTTTTTACCCGTCAAAAAATGCGGCAAAAACGAGTAAAGTAGAAATATGTACCTTAGAAGTGATACTACTTTTTTTTTAAATTGTATTCGATGAGAACAAGGTGGTGTTTCTGAAATTTTCGCAACACCTTCAAAATTTTTAGTTACGGGTAAAGCCGTGCCTTCATGCATCTATAAGCTAATAGCCTAAATAAATGTAAGTTGATTGTTGGGCTTTTTAGCAGATATGGAAGAATTGGAAAAACTGCGTTTGCTTCAGCAATACACACAGATTCCACAAGTTGACTCAAGCAAAGTATATTCCGTTTTAAAGGCTTGTTATACTTTCCCTAACTGCTAAAAATATTAAACTCTGTTAAAACACTTTAATACAGTACTCATTAGTAGCCCACAGCTGTATGCTTACTTATAATCAAACTAAAACCCATTTGCCCTAATAAAAGATTTCTTAAGCAAATCTGTAGAAAAATATTGAAAAAAAAATTCGAAACAAACTGAGTGGAAAATAATTTCTTAAAATGAGTCCATAATTGCATTTGTGTGTAGAATGTATTTGTATAAGTATAAGTATGTGTGTGTATATATATATATATAAGAGAGAAAAAATATTTTATTTCAAGAAAATGAAGCTTAAGTTTATCCATACAAACATACATACGCGTGTTAAATTAATGATTCTTCTCCAAACATAATATAAATAAGAATAAATAAATCTATGAGCCGTATATGTGAATATGTGTACGACAAACTAAAGAATTTTAAGAGAGAGAGAGAGAGAGAGAGGGAGAAACAAAAACTAAACACTGTGCATTAACATTATCATCATCACTATTATTAATAAATAAAATACACAAATACACACACACACACATACACACTCGTGTCTCTTTCTCTACTCATAAACATTTAAATAGATACTAAAGTTTTATAAAAGTTAAACACCTTAGAGAGAGAGAGAGAGTGGGAGATAATGTTAGTATAGCTGGAGGGGGGAAGTGAGAGAACGAAATTTAATACTAAACACAAATGGTTTTAATGATTTCCCCACAGATGCAAAAGTCTCGTTTTACTTTTTCGTTTTGTTTTTTTTTTCTCTCTCTCACTCTCTTCAACTACGCTTTAGTTGTGTGGTGGAGTAAATAAAATGAAAATGTTATAGCTCAGCAACAATAGCAATAACTACATAAAAATCTAAATAAACAATAGCAACAGCAACTATATCACAAAAAAACAACAACAACAACGACAGCAATAACTATTAATATTGTGCATAAAATGTATACCAAAGTAAAATAGCAACAACAACAACAACAACAAAAACAAAAATTATTTCTTTTTTAAACGGCTGGTGCGGTTAAGTGTAGCGATGAGGCTCACATTTTAAGAGAAAACAAAAGCGTAAAGAAAAGTGTTCTTAAAAAGCGCCTAAATTAACTGACAAACCGCTGATTTATCTCTACAGCTTAAGTGTTAATATTGCGTGGAGATGGAGGAGGGGAGAAGGCATATTTTAAATTACTATTTAATTACAGTTAAACAGTCTCTCCGTTTCACATTATCAAATAAATTCTTACAAATTAGAAATTTAATACCTTGAGAGCTGTGGTGGGTGGGTAACTACGGTTGGTTACTTTATTTGATTTATAAACTGCAAGCAATACATTTGATGGTGGAGGAGGTGGAGGAGAATATAATAAAAATGTAATCAAATATTTTAATTGCTGTGAAATAGAAAGGAAATATTCTTAAAAAAGAAATAAAATTACTATGTTCTCCTTCTCCGTCACTCCTCTAGAGAGCATATTGGCTTTCCACAAACCATCCATTGCTTTGTTTCAGTTTCATTTATCAAATCGATATTTCAAGCTATGGTTGTAGATGATTAATTCACTGCAGCTCCCCTTCATATGATTGTGTAGTATTGTAGATTGTGCTAATTGGTATTGCTCCTTACTTTAGCATTGGAATTTTTACCCAGTAGGTGGTGTTATTTCCTGATGATTGGTGTGATGTTTGTTATCTTTGTCAGAGATAAGCTGGAAGGTCTGGAAGGCTTTTATTTTTTGGAATGGAGTTGTCTGGAGGGAATTTAAAGCCTCTTTATTAAGCACTGGCAATCAAAATTACATTTTTTCGTCATGTCCTCTGTTGGAGCTCGAACCTGGGTCACTTTTGTTGTTATGCGTGCGCTCCAAACACTACACCATGAAATTAGGCTTAGAAAATGATTTGATGGGAACTCTGAACTATCGATTTTTAACTCTCATATAATGAGAAAGTGCGAAAATTGAGGGAAAAACCATTAAATAGATAATCGGAGAATAAAAGTGTGCGTGCGATGGTTAGCGCACATCTTTGATTGATTGGTTGATTAAAGGCCATACGTATTGCAACCCAGGCGCTTGTGAGCTCACTACAAGAAATCAAGGCTACGAATAAGATCAATTATCCTATTCAGTGAGAGGATTATAATCCCTTAATGTTACCATAGCCTCCTCAGGTAACTTTACCCTGTGAGCCGAAACAGTAGAATTCTCACAGAGTAAATGTTCAGATATCTCAGTATACAACCCGCTGAACCTCAGTAGCAATATTCCCCGGCAACCCGGGTTTTATTGGCTTTTATATTTAAAAAATATTTTTTTACTTAAAGGTTTCCATAGTTAATTTACAACAAAGATAATAAAATTTACGTATTGGTAGTAGAAATTAAACGGTCGGTTCTTTTAGCTCAAAAAATTAATAATTAACCAAATTATCAAAGTACAAATTTAGCATATCACCGTTTACATCCTTTCGCCCTTTCTGAGCCACTATCCGAATCGCATCTCAGAAAAACTTCTCGTCTTTTGAGACGTTCCACTTTGAAGTTGATTTTATGTTTCTGCAAAAGAGATGATTCGATGATATGACAAAAAATATTGTATCCATCGAAACAGCCAAGAGTCAGAAAGAGCAATGTTTGGAGAATTAGAGACAATTGTTTGTCTCTAATTTGGACAATAGTTTGGCAACTTTTGCAATGTGAGACCGTGCGTTGTCATGCAAAAGGAAAACTTTATCTATCTGCCTGTCTTTATGTTCCGACCGTTTTTCTCATAGTAGGCGGTTCAAGCGAAATCATTGCAGTCTGCACCGAGTTTTAACTGCTCATAGTATTCAACACCGTCTTATTACCCACTAAGTGTGCAAAATTGCATTATAGATATTAAAACAATCTTATTGTACAATACAATCAAACAAAAAATATTATCGGAATGAACCAAATTAAATCTAAAAAAAACGCGGTGGGTTGGGTTAAAAAAAAAACTCGGGTTCTTGCAAACCCTTACTAAAAAGCAAGCAGACAAACCTTTTCGCTATCTCCCCTTTCTAGGCAACCCAAAACCGAGTTCCTTCTCAACACAAGAACCAATCCTTCTCATACGGCTATACTACAAGGACACCAAAGAACTTTTCAGGTTCAATGAAAACCAGACGGGTTCATCTGTTCGCCTTTGTGCTCAATATGTGTATATCCAACTTACTGTAGCCCTGTTGTGTATACCTCGCAGGATGGCAAGGCTATTGAGGTCGTTTGACTGTCCCTACTGAATAAACATACATACTCAGACACTTTGATTTTATCCAGAGGCACACCTCTGAACAAATAAAGATAGTTTAGGTCTTTCGAAAAGGAGTTTCCTGCCTTATATACATTTCCCAACAAAGAAAATGCGAAAATTAAAAATATAGTGGAACGTATTGTCAGAGTAGGCCCAGAAGGTGTAAAGAATTTTTTGTTTTAAAATTAAAGGCGTTTTTATAATGTATCCAAATATAAAAAATCTGTTAAATTCATCATTTTTCATTCATAAATCAATAAAAATTTTTTTTTCACATTTTTATTTTTTAATACTTGAGATCTTATATTAAACCGTGTGGCAACATAAAGACATTTTATTTATTAAAATTCAAAATTATGTAACGTTTAACAGAACAAACGAAACAATAATTTACATTTTAGCGAGAAAGCGTGAGAGAGAGAGAGAGGGAGAGATAATCAATCATTTTTAGTTTCTGGTCACATACAAAAATAATTTGAAAACAAAATTTCAGCTCCAATTGCCACAATAATCTTTGTTATGGCATTTGCACTTGCATTTGTAGTTGCATTGCACTCAGGCCATGTCAGCCATTTTAACAACCAGCATAGTGCATGGCAATTTCTCTAGTCTTGCCTGCTTGCATTGAATGCCAATTACCATAATGATGATGGCCTGCTCCGCCCTTTAAATGGTTAAATTTATAGCGAAACTCCTCTTGCCCGTTGGATAAGCAAAATACATACAAGAAAAGGCTTTTTATTTGCAATTTCTTTTCATTTTGGATGTTGCAAAACGGCTGTTTTTTTATATTTTTTTTTTTTTTATTGCACACAACAATAGCAATAACAATGATAATTGTTGTTGTAGTATCATTTGTTAAAAATTGTTTTTATTTGTTACTTTATTCTAATGCAGCAACTTAAAAGCAAAATTTATTACATCTATAATTTCAATTTTCCAACGAAAGGGAGGGGGAATAAGGAGAAAAAAGGCTGAAAGTTGTTATTTATATTCCTTTAAGTTTCTCTCTCTCTTTGCTTTCTTTTTACATGTTTCTCTCCGAAACAAATGTTTCTTTGTAATGCTACTTGAATTGATAAAAGAATGCAAAAGTAATTGAAAGTAAGTAAACCATTCAGTTTGAAATTTTCATCCAAGAACTATGGAAAAAGTGTGTGTGTGTGTGTGTGTGTGTGTGTGTGCGTGAATAACAACAACATTTGCAATAAAATTGAAACTAATTACTGATTTTATTTATGTTTAAAAAAACAATATTTTTTTCCTTCTTTATTAGTTTTCTTTATGCCCATTGTTAGTTAAAGTTGTTTTTATTATTGTTTAGTGTTGTTGTTCTACTCTCTTGTAGTGTTCTTCTCTTGATTTTCATGTTCGTTTTTTTTTTTGTTCGCTTCCTCGTAAAAACTGAAAGCAGTTCTACCAACAACAAGAGCAATTGGCTCATGAGTAAATAAATATTTGCATAATTTGTTCGTTTATTACAAATTAACTGCAAACATAAACAAATGCTCGTTTACCAGCAACACACACACACATGCATATACACGCCTTAATAGTTCCGTTTTTTCTTTCCTTGCTTTCTGCTTGTGTACATATAAGTATACACACACGATCTCATTTAAACGTGTAGAGTTAGAATATTTGTTCTTCTTGATGTGACTTTATGAGTGTGTTAGTGTAAAATACGTTGGTGCATTGATAAGGTATTTAAAAGTGAAGAAACTTTAATTTTTCAGGCTGAATGTCAATTAGTGCATATTTTGAATTTTATAAGAATTATTATCACATTATGCTTAAGTGGCGCATAGTGCCGTAAAAATTTTTCTAAATTTACTACGATTTTTAGCCAGAACTTTGATCTGCGCCCAGCTTAATTCCACATCAACAGACTTTATCATGTCCAATAGGCTTCTTTGCAATATTTTTCTCAGTCGACCGCGGCATCGCATTCCTTTGGATTCTGGTCGAGAGCTATTCCCACAAATCCAGAGCCATTTTCGAAATCTCATCTCCAGGACAATGGGTGTTTGTCTGCATCTTCTTTGAAACCCCGATTTAAACCACCATATATATAGAAAATTCCTCAGGCATCGGTTGAGCTTACAGCTTGTCCGTTGCCTCCATTAAGTTTCACTCCCGTAAGGAAGTGCAGACTTTACATTCGCATCGAATAGTCGAATGTTGGTTGCAGATGACATTTGTCGACATCGCTGTACATTTCGAGGACTTGCAAATGCCGCTTTTGCCTCCGTAAGTTGAGCCACGATATTCGTCTTAGCACTGCCATCTGGTGTGTTTGGCTGCCGAGGTATTAAAAACTCTGTAGCTCTTCAACAGATTTATCATTAAGGAAGATAAGATCAGTGTGTGAGTTGTTCACTCGCATGACTTTTGTTTTATTGGCATTGATGCGCAACTAGTATTTTTCCGAACATATTTACAAGCTATTCAGTTTGTCCTACATGTGTCTTCGCTTCGTAAATATCAGCGCAGCATCAACAGCATAAGTCAGGCCGTTAAGGTGTTGCATACTTATTGGGTGCCAAAGAATGACTCTGTTGGGAGTGATAGATACTTGTTCGAAATACCTCAATGATTACCACCAGAAAAATGAGTGGAAAAAGGATATATGGCTGACGAACACCTGAAATTATATTGATAGGATCAGAAATTGCACCTCCGAGCAACAAAATTATACAGTCTTGCAGGGTCTGACAGTCAGCCCGCTATCAAGGACTTGGTGTTTCCTAGTAGCAACTCGGCTTTAGTTCTCCAATGTGAAGTTATGAAGCTCTTCGATGGAACATGTACCATTTCCTCGATTTGGGTTCCTGGACACATTGCTAATGGCAAGACTGACGAATTTGCTAGAAAGGCCTCGATGGTTGTGTATTTTATCACCGCCTTCTCTGATATCTGCTGTCCTATGACTGTAGCCAAGGGAGAAATCTATAGTTTCTTTTGCGATTCTTGTTCCACACTCATTGCGGTGTACATAGGCAGAAAGTAGGATTGCTCTTCAACCTTCAGTGCAGAATCTGCAAAAGAAATTCTGAGAGGAAGACAATCGTTTACTTTCTCTGTAAATGTCCGGTTCTGGTGAGCAGACGACTGCTGTGCTTTAACCCTTTTCCTTTTTTTACCTTTATTTAGTGGTTTAGCGCTGTGTGGAAATCTGGATATTCGTGATCTCCTCCTCTTCATAAGCAGCTGTAAGTGGCTATAATCTTTTTTTCCCTTTCGTTATTCTTCTAGGTCGTACTTTACCTGTGGGCTTGGCCTGGTTCCAAAACGACACTTTGTTGCCAATTGTAGTATTTACTTAACCATCTGTCTACCATTGGTTGGGTTTCGAATAAACATCCTTCATCTAAAACAGGGTTTCCCTATAATATACCTCTCAAAAACTATGCTACGATGAATTCCACGTTATAGATTCGTAGCGTTAATGTTAGCGCCTAGGTGCCCCTTTCTAGACTGCATAAGTCCAGCACAATCACCAAAATATGTGGTCAGTATCCTTCGCACAAAATCTACACATTGGATCTGAAACTACTCACATTCTATTTAAGTGTTAATTGAGCCTGCAATGAAAAGTCGAAGACGAGTTATCATTCGCAGATCACTTTTAGAAGACTTTCCTTTTCTATCATGGTTACACAGCAAAAGCCTCACGTTTATCCTCTTCGCTAAGTATGCTCCTCCAGACAACTCTACCCACTCTACAGAAAAGTTTTAGTCACATCAGTGGTATGGTAGCTCTCTCCTTTGCCAGCTTCTCTGTCTGCTCTTCTGCCCAGTCAGTTTAATTCACCCAGACGGGCTAACTATTAGAGTGTATGGCTCTGCCTTCGTTTTGTATATCCTATTAGCTGTGGCTATGAACATAAGCGGGTAGCAGAGGCTATAAACTTGAAGCGCAGTTGAGTTTCACCAAAATCTGTCACAAATGTAGCAGAGATTTAGATAATCCTCAAGCCCTAGACATATAAATAGTGCAACTTTACGGGAGTGTGTTTCCAAATTGAAACAACAAAAACAACAACAACAACAACGTGCTTCGTTACCCCAACTAAAGAATATCCTATAACTCGTGTTTCTCCAATAAAACCCGCTGTGATTCTTGATAACCTATCAGAACTTGGCTTTGGTATTGTTTGGCGCTCATACGGGAAAAAGAGCACTATCAGTTTAACCAAAAATTTAATTCTTGTACCAGAGGCACTAGAAGAGCTGTTGGTTTGTTCTTAATTGATGTTTGCCTTTTGAGTAACACCAAAGGCAATAAATTGCAGGCAGAGACTATTTTTAATTCGATGTAGATTTTTATTGAAACCTATGTCATCAATAGTGCAACAAGGAGAAGTCCAGATCTTGAATGTCTCGTCTAGTAGGGACCAATTTGCAGTCACACTTATGCTTTATGCAAAGCGTTTGTGGCCTTTGTAGCTTGTCTAGACTCCTGATGAATTTTGTTCCCATACCGTTGGTACGGAGTTCGTCTGACTAGAAACATAACTTTGATAGTAAAATCTCTTAAAATTGTGGAAACTCTTCTTAAAGCAAAAAGAGAAGCTATGACTTGTGCTACATACATACATAATTCCTGCAACATCACAGCTGAAAAGAGGGGGACTTCAAATCAATAAGCTACACCCGATTCTATTTAAAGGTACATTGAAAGGGACTTACATTTGCAGAAGCTTTTTATAGATGAAAACTCCTAAAAAATTCCTAGCTAATGACATGAGGTAAACTCACTGGTCTGGCCTGGGTTTGAACCCAGAATCTCTTCGTTGGTAGGCGGTTGTATTACCTAACATACAAAAGCAGTATAATCGCAGTTGCAATTTCGAAATTTCAAAAGCCTACAACCCGTCACATTTTCACACATTTAAATGTGGTACTATTTTCTTAATTATCAATTGAGCCACTCAACTAAGCATTCAAGCATTTTGCCATGTTTCCATAGAAAATATTTGTTAAAAAAAAGTAACAGATAAGGAAATAGGAATTCAAGTACTGCCAGAGAAGGTATAAAATCTAAATTATATCTCTCTGTGGCTGTACAGCCAAACGGAGAAAACGTGCTGATGTGCAGTGTTTGAATGCATTTGAAAATGGAAGCAGATGGTTCGTTGGCAAATGGTCTATAAATAAAATAATGGATGAACTGAAATCCATTGTAATTCATTGCAACTGTTATTTGCCATTAAAACAAACAACAAAAGAAGCACAAACACCTGAATAGTTATAGTTTTATTTATTTGTTGTTGTTATTATGCCCGATTACATATTCAAAGCAAGTTGATGGCATACATGCTGCCATAAATGGATGAAGAGAAAGAAAGTAGTTGACAATTGTTTCCGCTCTGTTCACAGGTACTGTCTCAAATAATTTTGTGAGTTTTCCAAAGTTTGTGCTTTAAAATAGGTTTGTAATAAGTTGTTGTTGTTGTTGTTGTCTATGTACATATATATATGCACAGGGTGCTTTATAAAGTCTATGCTAATTGCTAGAAAACTTATCTATTTTCTTCTATTTTTTAAAAAAATTTCCCACAAAAATAAACTTATATTTGGATATTTTTGTTATACGGTATTTACTCATAAATAGCCATGTAAGCATGGATGTGATGCCTGGCAACGGCTGGCCCATGCAAAAGAGAAAAATCGTAACAACAAAAAAAAGAAAGGAAAAATGTAAAAAACTTTGCATGTTAAGCTACTGAATTGTCCTGAAATTTAATCATGAAAATATTTTATCATCAAATATGAATAAAAAAATAAAAAATAAATAAAAAAAATAAAACTGAATGTAGTAAAGGAATGACAAGCAGAAACAAAAAGAGTAAAATCACTATTCATATATGAGCAAATACTTCATATATGAAAATATTCTGTAAAATAGTAAAAAAAAAAAATAAAAGAATTTCAGTTTTGTTTTTTATAAAAATTATTGTCAAACAATGCGTAGGTAAAAAGGCAAGAATAGAGGTATAAGAGAGGGAGCAAGTCAATACTTGACATCAATTGAAAACATTTATTAAAAATTTATTAATTAAAACGTAAAGACATCAAAGAGTTTTTGGATGTACACAGTTCATGGGAAAAATGGTTCATAAATGCTTTTTGACATTAAACCACCACTTAGGGATCAAACCCTACTCATACATGGCTTTATGTGAGTACTGGGAAAACAGACGGATTGTTCCACAAACGAAAAGTGTATTAAAATAATAAATTTTTTAAAGAAAATCTCGGCTACAAACGAGACATGGCACTTTTATATGTGAAAAGGGCTTATTAACACTAGAAAGACGGCCAATATTTTCTTTATTAATGATTTTTTGAATTGATATTTCGGGGTAAGGGGTCACTCGGACACCTGGGGGAGCTGTGTGGCGGACGGATTTGCGAGGGCTGACTCTCTCCTCAGAAATGAGATTGACCACTCAGCTGGGATGCCACTCTACTCCTGCAGACTTATGGTCATGCAGTACATGTTGGGTAGGGCACAGCTACGGTGGGATGATGTACCCACGTGCTCTGTATCGAGGCAAATATGGTCCCTATATGAGCGGGCTCGCTCGGAGTCTATTATAGGGGTGCCGCGACTTGCGGCTGCGAACTCTTGTGGCTGTGAATACTGGGCACTGAGTGGCTGTTGCGCACGCTAAGTGGTTGGGTCTGCCGTTCAATGACTATTGTGGTGGTTGTGAGGATGAGGAGGATGTCGAGCACTTCCTATGCCAGTGCCCGAGTCTTTCGGCCATTAGGACTGCTTTCCTTGGCAGTCCGTTTCTGGATGGCTTGTCGTATCTGGCGGGTGTGAATATCGCAGGATCTATTCTTTTGTACATGCGTCTGGTTGGTTCGGATCGCACCAGGACGCGGACATATAGGTTGTCTATTTTCTGGATTACTAATGGGTATCACAGTGGCATCAATATTGGACCCAGGTGGGCTGGATGTGTCTGGCTACCCGTCGTAACTAAACTATTTCATAACTTTTATTAAAATTGGATCAAATTTTATTTAATAACACATCCTATTTCATTGAAGTGTTGCAAACGCAAATTAATAGCACAACCATATAGAACGGCGGATATGGGTTATTTGACCCATTTACATATTTGGCCGCCTATAGTTCATTTTTCAATTACATTTCTGAATTTTTTCTTTACAAAAATCCTCCACTTAAAGGTAAATCGTTTTATTCAGCAGCTGTGCTTGCAAGAGTGCTAATGTTTTGTTCCCCGGAGGAACAAATGGTCTCAATAAACTCCTCTCATTCGGAGCCGTTTGGAGCATTATGTTTGATTTTTTTCCAACTTCGATCAATTTCGTTGTTTTTGGTTAAAACTTATCGCCTCCATGAGTGCTTTGCAATTTTTATCTTGTGGATTCCGGTCCATGGAAGTTATTGCTACGCTTTGATGTTGTCTTCTAATCGCGTGAGAAATATAACACAATTTGCGATCGAGAACCTACATACATATGAATTGGTCGTTAAAAGTAAAACCACTGCTCCATGTGAGATGTCTATAGCTTCCACAATCTCTAGTAATTGCAATATCTGATCGGTCAATATTATATCGTTAATTTTTAACATTATTTTCGCTGTAGAAACCTCAACTGGGCACCCAGAAAGTATGGCATCATCCGCACATGTACGCCCATAACAAAATTCACTAAATCACTTTTTTATCATTCAAATTGATGGCGCCGATTTGCGAAAGTATTTTTTAAAGATTTAAAAATCTTAATAGACACACAAAATTCACTTTTTCGATTTCCTTCTCAAATCTGCTATCAATTTTGATAGGAATCAACTGGAAGATGCCTGTTGACAAGAGGCGCGTAATGGAATGAGTCAAGGGCTTGTTGACCAGTGATCTGAGAGATTTTTATCTTATCTACAACATAAGTTCCTACCCAGGAGATTATAGGTCATCAAGAGTATGTATGTACTACTCCCAGTGCCATCCAGTTACGAAAAGCTCTTAACTATCGTTTTCTACTTAAAATCAGTGTTACGGTTTAACCATTTTAAAACGCTTTTATTTCCAAATTAACTTCATATTTACTTTTTATATTAACTATGTGCGCTATAATTTATTTAACTTTCGCTTGATACACAAATTTATTCAATACTCAACTCTTAGTACGGCTTTACTTGATGACTGTAAAGCTATAACTGACTGGCTCAGTAGAATAGCGTGGCTTTTCTAGTTTCGAATATTCTAGTATATTCCACATCCTAGCACTCAGTTACCGTCCGAATATGAATTACATATCCCACTTATAGTGGTATTGGCAGCACTGTTCAAATAAATACACTCTTGGCAGTGTGGTCGTAGCCTAGACAACAACCAATAAAATAATTTCTATAATAAAGCTTATAGCTTTAAATGTTAGTGTATTTTTCTTTGGATGATTTAATTTTCGTAACAATATTTTATTTCGACAAATGATAAACTTAACGGTTAAGACGGTTGGGTTCTATAATTCAAAAGAAAAAAAGTATCCGATGAACTACTAATATATAAACTATGCCAAGTAGTCACTTCTTGTGATAACAATAATGATATAATTTTGCTTGCAGATCAAAAAAGTGTACCTTTTGTAAGATTATTGATGTTAAGATAAATGTGAAGGGATTTAGTAAAAATTTCAAAAAGTTTTTATACTTTTGGCTTACAGTTTGAAAGTTTTCGAATCGAAAAATATTTCGATATCGCAATACTTTCTAGTGATGTTACTTGAAACAAAATGAACAGAGTTATAGCTTAAGTGTTGCAGAAAAGTAGTAAGTGGCGTGGGGCAGTAGTTAAAGTGCTTTAATAGATGACAAATAGCACAGGCTTAACCCTCGGGAAGGTTCAAAAAATTGTTTTATTTTATTTTTTATTTTTGTCAAAAGCGTTGTTGTCAAAAGCGATGGAAAACTTTTTAAAGTTTTTAAACCCTCGACAGCGACTTCTAAGCCTGCTGTAGTCAATATTTTCCCCCTGTTTGCAAGAAACTTGCTCTTGATTCGACCCATCACCTGTTTTTATTTTTGATCAGCGTACACTTGATAAAAAGTTATTATTTAAAGTAAGAAAATTAATTTTATCTTTGTATGTCACCTTGCGTCACAATTAGGAATTTATTATTGGTCGAGCTTACTGTTTGAATTTAAGGGTAAGGTGCTCCTAAAGTTGGTTAACCCTTGGCTAGGCAACTATTTGACATTATATTTTTCTGCTAAATCTCTTTGCTTTGCCACAAGGTGCCCAATTATTTCCATCTGCATCTGCATTTCTTCTGGGAAAACTTTACTTTGTATGATTCTTTTTATACGAATAAAAACACGCAACTTACGTTCGAATTATTGTTCGCTATAGAAAGTCGTCATTACAAATTTCGATTCATTTTCTTAGTTATCGAATAAGAGAACTTCAAATGGTTGAGAACTTGTTGGAATTTGTTCGTATACAAATGTGAAATTTAGCCTCCTGTATATCACTGTCTATTTCAACAGCTGCTTAGCCATAAGCCTTTAAACAAACGAAATCCTTTACTTGCACAAAATATCAGAATCACGATCTTTAACTCTCTTAAGTCAACTTAAGGTTTACTATAAAGCGCTTTAGGCGTTTTTTTCTTATATGTCGCTTACTAACACTTACAAATCCCTTTTTTAATATCTGAATATATTTAATAAATCTGTTAAGTTGCTGAAAACATAATCTCTTAATAGTAAAAATGTAAAAGATTTAAAATAAAAAATATAAAAAATAAATAAATTTATTTGTTTAATGTTATTTTATTTAAAACCTGATAATCTCCTACAAATTCCATTGCAAACAAAATAATAAAGCAACTGAAATTTACAACAGCTTATGTCTACAAAAAACGGCAGGAAAACGTATATTTGATTTAATTTTTGTTGTGGTGTAAAGTAGATAGTGAAGAGGTTAATTTTGCCTTTTTTTTGTATTTTCAAATAAAGCACCACAAAAAAAGAAAAACGTGGAAGAGAACATTTAAAATATTAAAATTCTACACTCAACTACAAAAATGTTGCAATTGTTGCAAATATAGTGGAGAGTGAGCAAAAGCAAAAAGACAAAAAAATAACAGACACAGTGGCAATAATAACAACAATTAGATAAACTCACAGGCTGAGTACACGACAAAAAAAAGAAAAAAACATACACCACAAACACACACACACATACATACATTTATACATACACGCAAAAATAACAAAAAAAGAGAGAAAAAGCTTTCGGTACGGGAAATATAGCCTGAGCGAGCAACTGATAAAGCCACAAAACATTTATTTTTTCTTTTTTTTTGGCATTTTATGGTGTTAAAAACTCCCGCGGGTTTAAAAAAATATATCGAAAAAACAGCAACAACAGCTCTTAACAAAAAGCTACAAAAATATTAAAATAAAAAATACAAGTAAAACTACAACATGACCCACTGCAATGCTTATCCCGCACATACTACAATTCATACACACACACACACACACACACACACACACACACTTCCCCATACATACAAAACAAACATTTACAAGAAGATAGTGAGAGAAACTGCAAGCAAACAACACATAAAAGGGGGGCAAAACAACCAACTGAGAAGAGATACAATCATAACCAAATAAAACAACAACAACATAAAGACAGCAGAATCAAGCATTCATGTGTAGGACGAGTAGAAAAAAGAAGCGAATTTCACACACTCTTTCTCTGAAGCCAAGTTTAATAGCACAGGAAGGAAGCTATGCGGGTGTGTGCTACGAGTATTTGCCTTTTAAATAAAATAGAGTTGTTATGCCATTTTTGTTTTGTTTTGTTTTTTTTTAACATTTTTGTTACTGTTTCAATATGAAATATCTGCTACACCATCTCCTACAGCATCTCCCTATATTACTTTTCACTCGCCTGCATATAAAAAGTGTTCGTGCGTATATGCAACGCTACCCTACTACTGCTTAAGGGCAAAGACCATAATAAAAAATAATAAAAACAAAAACGACTCAAAACGAAACGAAAATGTGGGTGTTAAGTGTTAAAATGTTGATATTTCGTATAAATTATCTCTTATACTGACTCTACTGCTGCTGCTGCTGCTGCATTGAATGAGTTGAGCGAAGTGCTGTTATAGAAGCTTATCATCATCATATTGTAGATATTCGTATATAAAAAAATCAAAATGAACTATTAAAGAATGAAGCGTTCGAAATAAAAAAAACAACAACAAAAAAATATTCACAATATTAACCAAAAATACTCGCAGTATGCAAATAAATATTCGTTATACTTGCCCCTATGAATTTCAACAAATGAACGAATTAACAATGAATGAATGAATTTTCATCAAAAGTGCATTCAAATGTTTTCTATAAAAATAAAAATAAAAATAAAAATAAAAATAAAATAATTGGTGTGTTAAACTTAATTTTGCTATTATCTGTTTAAATACATTTGAACAGAATAACTTTAAAATTTTGTTTGGGAATTTTTGAAGGGTTAACTTCATAGACGTCGTCGATATACTTGGTTTTTTTTAAGAAAAATAAAAATTAAACGAAATAAAATATTAAAGAATAAAAGGATTAAATGAAATCGTATTATGATTGTTATTATCGTTCTGACTGGGTATTATTGCAGGACACTGCGACACATCCATTGTGCCCCTTCCGGTCTATAGTTTGTTCAGATGATCCTTCCACCTTCCTAAAGACCACCAGTAGATCTGTCAATTAAACGATAAGTATCTGCAAATATCTCGATCTGAACTTATTAATGCACAATATGTGTTCAGCTGTCTCTGATGCCTGCGAGTGTGACCACCATCTCCTTCAGATGCGCAATCAGTCCACAATGGCTCATGAGGAATTCCGTTAAGAGTTTAAAATCTGACCGCTCTAGAGTGTGCGTAGTCCTCTTTAAGTATTCCAGTGCATAGGCAATTTTGCAATCTCTGTTCAGATCGAAGATGGTAGTAAGTGGTGCGGCACAGTAAGATTCCGGACTTACCATATATAGGCAAAAATAAAATAATAAAAACACTTTTATATAAAACAGAAAAGAGTAACGTACTCATATCTGAGGCACTACAACCGTTTGTCGGTTTTAACTAATTCCAAAGAAGCACGTCAGCGTGATCTGTCTTGCGCTAGCTGGCGTCAGTTTGTCATCCACAAAGCCGTCAAGTTCTGTAACACTTGGTATCTCCAACAAAGATGTGGTAGTCCTCTTCTGAGGACCCGTTTAAAAGGTCTGCCTTGCCGGAAAGGCTTGTTCAAGCTGGATCAGCAGCTGAATCTAAATGCTTTTCACTGTATCTAGTACAGTACTTATGCACTACTTGTAGAGGATCGAAGATCTTACGGAATGTTTTCCTCCCGAAAGCTTCCAAAATATTCTCAGTGTTTTTAATAGTGTCCACGCTTTTACGCCACAAAGCGGGATAGGAATGATAATTGTTTTTTAGAGCATGATTTTTGTTCGTCGATAGAGAGAGAGAGAGAGAGAGAGAGCTCTGCTTAGCAATTGCCTACTTAGACTAAAGGAGCACCTATTGACCAGAATAATTCTCCGTTTGATTTTCATTAATGCTGGTAGCAGGAAAGACAAAGTTCCTCCTCACGTCTTTTGTTCATGATGCAAAGACTCTTTGTTCATTGTCAGAAGTTCTTAGACTTATTCTCTTTCACCATGAGACTTACTTAGCCTCTTCAGCGTGGAGTACGCAGAAGATACAGCCCAGGTGTTAAGGCCTACAAGAAGCTGGATACTTTTGTAAAATATGGTGCCCCTGCGATGTACACCCGCCTCCCGCTCAACGCTTTCCATGACGAAATCGAAGAGGTTGCACGATAAAGGGTCGCCTTATCTAAAACCTCGCACAGTCTCAAAAGATTCTGAGAGTTGCCTTCACATCTTGAAGGAGCTGCAGGAGTTTCTCATTCTGCACAGACTTACCAGTTTTGTAAAAACACCAAGATCTGATATTGCGGCATACACACCATCTCTTATCGGGCTATCGAAGGCTGCTTTGTAGTCGATAAAAAGATGATGCGTATCAACTTGATTCTCATGGGTCTTTTCCAATATTTGGCGTAATGTACATATCTGGTCGATGGTGGACTTACCAGCTCTGAAGCCGCACTGATAAGATCCAATCAGTGAGTTGGCGAATGGCTTCAATCGTGTGCGATAGGGAGAAGACTTATACCCCTGTAGTTGGCACAAATTGTAGGGTCTATCTTATTCAGGACAGGACAGAGAGCACTAATGGTCCAAACGCCGGGCATACTTTTTGCCAACCATATTCTACCGATAAGTTGGAGCATGCACCTAACCAGCTCTTCACAACCGGTTTGCAATAATCCTTCTTAGAATTTAAAACTCAAGTAAATTGTTTGTTTTCATCTAAACAAGTGCATACTTTTAGGGATGAGAGAGATATACAGAATGTGACTCACAGTCATTGATATCACTGAAAAATATTAATTCTGCCAAAATGCTTACGAAAATCTACTAAAGTTGGTATAAATCTACCAACATTTAAAACGATTGAAACACATATTTTTGAAATGAATAATAATTTGTATTAACATTTTTACATGCGTTGATGTACTGTGAGCGGCAAAATACCCTCATTTTCTACCATTTTGTTTCAATTTTAGCTTTTTGGACTAAAATATATTTAAAGATTTAATGTTTCTTTAAAACTGCAGTTAAGACTTTACAAATTTTAAGTAAATAGTAGAGGAATAACTAAAGTAATCTAACAATAACGGAAGGTACTCCATATTTTAGGATTTAAAAAGTGTGCAGAAAACAGCTGCATTGATTTGACATTAAAACCTTGTAACTGATTTTGTAGATACCTATCTATTTGCTTATGGTTATGAAGAACAAAGATGATTGTGAGCAATTAACAAATTATAACAACATACTGATTTCTAAATTTCCAAACTTCTGCAAAAATCTACCCAAATTCTATTTAGCATACCACCCTACATACCACCTAAACGAAAAATGTTTTACTAATTTTGGTAGTAAGAAATCTACCAACAGTGGCAAAACTGCACAGTTGATTGTTGCAAAAAAAAAGAAAGAAAAATCGAAAATTGTATGTGTAAGCGTTTAAATATATGCGTTTAAGAATAGCGGAAGTTAAACAGACAACAACAGTAACAATAAAACGGAAGATTAAAAAGAGAAAAAATAATTTCGAATAAAAGAAACAGACATAAAAAATAAAAAATGAAAACTGTAACAACAATTTCAATATGTTGGTGGTAATAGCGTTGACAGCGATGATGAATGGTCATATACTGGTACATATAAACCAGATTTTCTATATAAAATATAAAATTTCTCTCTCTCTCTCTCTCTCTTCCTCTCTTGCACCTTTCACTTGCATTGTATGTATTTTTATTATTATTTTTTTTTGCATGACACACATGCCATTGTTTCACTAAATGCATTTCATTTTATCTTGTTATTGTTGTTGCTTAAGCTCTCACGGAAAAAGGAAAACAATTTTTACAAATACCACTACTGCTACTACTACCGCTGTTGTTCCTGCAATTGTAAAGGATAACAACATCACAAAAATATAGTGAAGAAAAGCGACAACAACAATAGCACCTTAAGTCATTGTTCGCTTCTGTTGATTGTAACAGTCAGCTGTATGCGATTAACAGCATGTTTATACGTGTGTTAGTGTTTTGTATGTGAGTTTTCTTAAGTTAAAATCTCGGTAAATAAAACAAAATAATTTTTTATATTCTTTTATTATAATTCTTTCTTACCCACGCTCTCTCAATTTCTCGCTCAGAACTTAAACAAACACACATATGTACGTTTACGACATATTCGATGAAATACACTTGAGAACAAAAGTAGTCGTTCACATATAAACTGATGAACGGGTTGAGTAATGAATTGTTCGGGAAACTTTTTAACGCAAGTGAGCGCTGTTAGCGTAACTTGTGTGAAATTGAAGTCGTTTACATCAATATCTCTCAATTACGCCCAAGCAAAATCATTCATCATCGTTCAACAGCCCAATTCTTTCTGTTAGAGTTACAGTTTCTTCAGCGTCATTTTTAAAAAACTACGGGCCAATGACACTACCACACTAAAAACCACTCCAAACAGTCACAATTTGATACTGTCGAGGCTTTTCAATAATAATTCTTGGATTTTCCCAACCCCAAATGCAACAATTTTGCTTTTTAACGTAGCCTCCAAGGCGAAAGTGAGCTTCATCACTCAAGATGCCTTTTCGTGGAAATTTCTGACCGGTTTGATGCATTTCAAGAAGCCAGGGAGTGGCGCATCATGGTGATTAGAGCGCAAAAATACTATACACTACACAAAAATATCATACAAATGGGTGTCAGAGTAGAATAATCATCTATTTAACTTGTAAGTCAACTTGACTACTGAAACTGAAACAAAGTAATGGCTGCTTTATGGCAAGCCATTATGCTCCCTAGAGGAATGATAAAGAAAAAAGACAAGCAAAGACATGATGTTGTTAATAATCTGACCCACGATAGCACTTGCAGAATATATAGAATGATTTGGTCTATTCCTTCTATTGAAAGGACTTTTTAAGTTTGGAAGAGGTCGTTTAGGCTTTATTCGAGCCTGTTAGAGCGCAAGGGACGCCCTGGTCGTGGCTACTGTAGGAACAATCAGGATGAGAAAAAAGAGGAATCGGTGCAACGCCTTCTTTGGACTATAAAATTTTGAATTTCGAAATTTGAGCAACTGAACCATTATTTTAATAAAAAATTTCAACAATTTAGACGAATTTCTCTGCTGTTAGCCTATCCGCAATAAAATGTCATAACAAACCAAACAGAAATCAACGATCAGCTGTTAAATCGGTTGTCAAACAAAGCAGTGTTGCCAACTCAAAGTTATGAACCAATAGAAAAAGGCATTCCAAGGTTTCAAAAACTTTCAATTCCTTTTTTCTGTATACCAAAGTAGTCTAAAATTCTCTTCAAATTGCTTCCTTTCAAAACCTCAACTCAACTCTATTTTGGCTATGAGTAGGATTATTAGCAACTTTATTTCTTTTTTTCTTTTTTTTTCCCACTCTCTCTCACTCTCTCTATTTTAATTACAAAACAATATTCTTACGGTTTTACCTTTTTAAAAACGTTTATTTATGAGTTCGTAGATTGTAGTTAAAATAAAATAATTCTTGTGTTTAGTTTTTAATTCAAATACTTTACTTACACAGTTTTGTGCACCACTGCTTGTAACCTTTTTGCAACAATAACAATTTTTATTCTTAATTACTCTGTCTGTTTACAACTTTGTAAACAACAACTATTACTCAACAGATCTTTCTATCTAAAGATCTTCCAACCCGATCGTTGTTGCCACTAAGGTTCGATCATAACTTCTTCAACGAGAGGTTATCCAGACTTAGCTCTCTTTACTGAATTAGCTCCAACTAAGCGGGTTTTTACTTCACGATTCACTTCACGTGTTTACTCCTTATAAACTCTCTTCACACAGATTTCAAACCAATGACACATAAATATAAACTGATTGTTGTTCGCATCGGTGTGCTTTTTATATGGCTTAGTAAACAACACTTCGAAAGCTCTCGAACCTCTCGATATTTCAGGTAAATTTCATTTCTTTCTTTTATTTTATTTTTAGTTCTTATGTAGCCATGCGGATGTAAACATCTACCTCTTTCAGCTCTTAGTATATGTTGTTGCTTGTTTATTGTCTGTTACTTGTTTTCTTTGCAGTTAGTTTATGTTGTTGCCGCTCTATTTTTATTTACTATATTTCTGCTAATGTTTGTTGTTGTCGATTTGGTTATTTGCAAACAGCACGTATAATTGTTCGTGCAGCTTTTGTTTATATATTTCAGCGATGTAATGAACACATGGGTGCCCAACCTGATTTTTGCAACAATATTAAATAGACTTCACCACGAGGGTGATGCAGTGCAAAATTGGAGTATCTGGTGGGAATTGAATCAACAACGCTATCAAACTAACGCAATACCCACTCTATTGTGGCATCAATATTAGCCACTTTATTTGTAAAAATTTTCTTTTGTGTTTTTTCGCTCGACACTGTATAAAACATGTCATAAAACTTGAACTTTCGGTTTTTATAAAAACAGTTTTATGTTCCTGTAAAATTTTAATCTATTTTTTATTCGTATTATGAATAATTTTGTGTCTTTTGTATGCCAGAGTTATGGGAAAACAATTCGGGGAATGTAAAATTTGGTTCACACACACAAGCCTAGTCAAACATGTTCAATAAAAATGGGAAAAGTGTACTATTTTAGTAATTCAATAGAATATATATTTTTTTTCATTAAATTTAAAAAAATTTTGGATTAAAAAATGGAAAAGAAGAATTCGCATAACATTCCTGAGATCAAGGGGACTTCTCTCAGTCATTGAGCCGCACTCGGTTCTATTTTTAGACTCATTGAAATAGATCTACAGTTCAACGATGGCTTCGAACAGCAAATACATTAGGGGAAACCAGAAAGAGGCAATTGCATGTTTTTTTTCATGCGACCAATCAAGTCGATGAATTTTGGCATCGATATGTCAGTGATTTTGCAACATTTTTTGCATATTTCAAGCTTAAGATCATATTTTGGGCATTTTTCGTATTTGAAGAGCATTTTAAACCTCTTTAGGGCATACTTGGCCTTTCTGTGCACCCCCTAAATCTCAATAAATTTTATTACCGCTTTGTTGTATTGTTTTTTTTATTGTAAATATGGTATATCCTACTTTATATTTCACTGTACGAGATATGTAAATTGATTAAGTTTTTGAATAAATATTTTTTTATTAGCAAAGAAGAAATTTTTGTTTTTTGGAGCATATTTTATGCGCATAAAACACTGTTTTAAGAGCATATTTCTGTTTTCCTTGGATATAAGGTTATACAACCGAGTAGTTCCTGATTGGTGGGCGGGTGTCACACCTACCATAACCACAGCGGCATACTCTTTGTCACTTTAGTTGCCTTAAATTATTAAACTCACTTAACAATTTATTTTGAGGCCATAAAATTTCTTTACCAGTAGTACGAGTATTTGGCATCTTTTAAAATATAAAATAATTATTTGTTTTTGTTTTAATATTTCTGATATTGAAAATAAAACATCCATTAATATATATTCCCTCTGGAATGTATTGAATAGCTGCTACTTATTGGATTTGTTGTTCCTTTTAAGCGAAAACGGAAACTTTTTACAACTTTTTTCTTTAATGCTTTCTTTTCAATAATCAAACATTATAACACAGTGGTATTAAATGGCTTAAATTATTTGAAAACAAAACTCAAAAACAAAGATTTAGAAAAAAGTTGTATATCCTTCTTGAAGGACTTTAAGATCAGTGTTCTTTTCGTTGCATTACGAGTATTTTATTGCTCTTTAAAAAGAAAAGCAAGAAAAAAAAGTTCTTTTATGCTGCACATAAACCCCGCGGCAGAGTGCCATCACGTGTGTCTGTAAGTTTTTAAGTTTTTTTTTTTATTTTCATTTTCGTTTTCTTTTTCACACAACCAACCTCCGGGGATTTTTCCCTCGTGCTTGTAAAAGTATAAATCAATTTTTTGTTTTATTAAAGAAGGATATTCGTTGTTTTCTTCCTTTTTTGTTCTCTTGCTGTTCTAGTTGTTGTTTTCTTAAAGGATATAAGTTTTCAATAAGTTTTCCAGCTTTTTTCGGCATAGAAGGCATGTCCTTACAAAGGCATATGTGTATGGGTATACGAGAGCATGTATTGGTTCCTATGTGGAGCGAAAATGTAAAACAAAAATGCAATTTGTTCTTGTGTCACAAAAATACTTGAAAGGAAAAATTTCAAAAAGAAATAAAAAGTGTTAATGTTGTTGTTGTTCACACATTTGCAATAAACAAATAAGAATAAAAGGAATAATAAAAAGCAGTATTGCTTCCTTTTCCTTTAAAACTTGATAATTTAAAAGTTAAGTTTTGAAGGTGAAACATCATTTTAAGGCTCCTTAATGTAAAAAATCCTGTAAAATATTTGTTTGTAGACTTTATTTTATTTTTTTTTTTTTTTTGTTTTCATCAATACGCCGCCAGTTGCCAACAGCCATTGGTTTTAAAGTGTGATTAAGCGTATGAGAGGTAACGGCATTACTATATTGTTTGAAAAGCATTTTACTTTCTCAGCTGAGATATGACTCAGTTCAAAGGTTAGTTTCCTTATGCAAAGTCAATCTACTTTAAATAGTTTTCAGTCGTGATTCTCGGCTGCGGCTAGTTCTCAATCATAATCTTCCTTCTGTATGTAGATAATTGCCAAGGAACATTGATTTGTTTTAAGTATGCCAGTGTAAGAAAACTCCGATTAAAATAAATTCCAGCAATGAATACAAGAAAATTTTTATAAATCTCATATTCGGCTATTTTTAATCAGTGTAAAAGAATTTCTCAGGATCTTGCATTTGGTTTAAATCATAAAAAATGCGTAATTCATGCAGCGCATGTGGGAGATCTTCCACACGACTAATTATGAACTGTGTGCGTGTTACGTTATGTTAGCTAGCGACCCCAATAATTTCTTGAGCAATCCCATAAGTTCATCACAACAGATTGTACCTCCCAATAAAGCCAGTAATCTTATTTGGTAAAAAAGTGTGGTGCGGTGGCCTAAACAAAACGCACGATGTTAATTGTAAATCAAAGATAAAGTTTTAAGAGAATCAACTTAATATGTTCTATTATGATAGAAGGATCTCTGACAATTATGTAAGAAGCAGAATATCTGCCGAATTATTGCTACTGCTTCGGTTCATTATTCTATCCGTCGGTCCATATTTTCAATGACTTTCAGACATAATTGAAGTTCAATATCGCTAATGTTCCGAGTTATTTCATGCTTTAGCTCTTGAATTGTTCTTGGGTATTAAATATCCTCAAAGAAAGAAGTCTGACGGTGTCAAATAACATGATCGTGGCGGCCAACTAACATCGCCACCGCCATTAAATTTCTAGCTCAAAAGAGTCATTGTTTCGTTTACCGTCTGGCAAGTGGTACCATCCTGTTGGAACCACATATCGTCCAGCTGCATATTCTTAATTTCTTGTCACGAGAAGTCCGTTATCATCTCGCGAATGCGAACACCATTTAGGAGTCGACGTTTACGGCTCTTCTGACTCACTATCGCGAACAACAAAAATAATTTCCGCAGAACGAACTAGGCGAGCACGCTTAGCTGTTTCCATATTTCCTACAGACCCGGTTTGCTAAATTTGTGCAACATTCTCCCGATTGTGGACACATTTGGTTGATTGTGCTGACCAAAAAAAATCACGATGTGCACGAAACGCATTTCCACAATCTTATCGCGTCACTGCTTAATTGTGTACCTTTTCACGGTCGAATTTGTCAAACAATGAAACAAAGAAACGTAAAATTAAGTTGGACAAAAAACTTTACGTTATGACGTAACTCACAATCGTAACATCGTGCATTGTGTTTGGACCACCACATTAGCATTACTTAGAAACCTTATTCTCTGGACGGAATTAGTTGAGCACTTAGAAGTACGCGCTCAGATGTTTTAAAATACATTGAAGGTATCTAAGATCACAATGTCCGGTAAATGGACCCTAAGTTCCTCCAAAACCGATTGAATTCTCTCCCAGTTTAGAAGTCAATCGTTGCCCTTGTCAAACAGAGATATGGAAAAATGCTTAGACCAAATAAAAATCCGGCGACTACTCCAGCTCGCACAACAATTAACTCTCTCGTTCTCATGATGGCCCTCATGGCTAGAAAACTGGCTCAGGCCAAAAAAAAACTTGGCGAGTCCCCTGTTCACCACAACTTTAGCTTTTCCCCTCTCTCAATAGTCGCCCTACCCTGTGTGAATACCAATTGCATTATGATATATCATGTAGTTCATAACAGATTTCGACCTCACAGGTCTATCTAACATCACATAAAGACTCAAAACCTTAGATTTTCTCCTCAAACCCTGTCCAACAGAAGTGAAGATACCTGAAAAATCGATAGATATATCGCCATAGCAATTTGAAACCAACCATATCAGATCCAGTTTTAAACCCAGTCTGTTTTGGTTTGCGACATCATCAATATTGGTCCAACCATATATTCCTATCGGAGTTATCTGTTCAACATCAAAGTGGGCGACACATTATCAAGTGTGGGCACCCGTGACTGAAATACAAACACCGCAGTGATAAAAAAACACAACTTTGCTGAAAATTTAATGATTCTTTCATGAGTTGCATTACGAAAAAGCTTAATAACTCGAATACTTTAAATAAATACTTCAAATAATTCCTGAATTAATTCATTAATAGTACGGTTCCTACATAATATAGTGAGCAAAACCGCATCTAAATTTGAAAGATTTGGAAAAAGTGTGATGAAAAATGTGTTTGCTTGAGAAATAAACCCAAATTATTCAAGGCTACTTAAACTGCACATATATATACCAATTGAAAGGTTAAGTTCTCTTCTTTCTAAAACTGAAAATAAATTTAAAATCGGGTAATATTCAGCTAAGTTATAAGCTTATAAGTGTATGAAGATTCGAAAACCAGTTTTTTACCCGTAACTCGAGATTTTGGAGAGGTTCCGAAAATTCCAAAAATAGATGGTTGTTCTGCTCGACAGCGCCTATCAGAAAACTAGTTTTATATCCCAGATACTTAAGGCTTCGTTTTTTTTTTGCACCGTGTGATTATTATTGTAAGCGAATATTAGGAGTCCTTTGGCTGCTCATTACATTCTTTCTTGCATGCTTACACTTACAAACAAAACTTGAAATCAAATCAAGTACATTGTCCTTTCATACTATCTATTCGACTGTGCCACTTGATTACATACAAAAAAATACGTAATTATTTATGCAACAATTTAGTTTTTTTTTTCATCTATTTTATTATTATTTTTTTGGCATATTATTCTGATTCAAGTCCGAAATGCGTTTCACTGTGTACACATTAAATAGAAATCATTGATGACTTTTCTGCTCAATGGCTGTGAAGCAATGAAGTGGAAATTTGATTTCATTTGGTTGCAGTGCCACTAAACAAATATAAGCAGAGAGTTTATTTAAATATTGAGGTATGTTAAGTTGGTGTTGGGGTTCTTTGTCCATGTTTGGAAACGTACGAGTATTGACAGCACCTTTAGAGCACAAATTGTATTCAATTGAATGAGTTTGGTATTCGCTTATTTATTTATTTATTGGCCTGTTACCTAGGGTTGGCCTAGCAACCAACTCTCTTAGTCTTAGTCCCTTAGTTTTAAATGAGGAGGGTAAATTTTGAATGAGGACTTTGTTCTTAAAAACAGAGAAAAATAGTCAAATTAAAACAAAGAATCAATTGGAAAGAGCCAATGTCCAACGCGACCATATATTTAAGTTTCGATTTTTTAAGTAAAATTTGTTATCTGTGTTGTTAATCGCTTCACAAATCTTAAGTTTTGCATCTGATGTTATAATTGATTTGAATGGCTCTATATAATTTCTATCTATAGAGCGTTTTTTTACCGTTACACAATATACTTTTAATATTAATGAAACGTGCTTTGTTGGATAGAAAATTTTATGACATTAATGTTTAAATATGATTTCGGCCATATGGCCGCCACTGCTGCCGCGCACAAGACGCAATTTGAAGCACCAACTTTCACAAAGTTTTCACAGCATATGCGGCTTTATTTTGCCAATAACATTTGGAATGTTGGTCTTGAAGTGTTCAATGGCCTCTGGTTGATCGACGTAGACAAGTGAATTTACATAACCACTAAGAAAATAATTCAATGGGGTTAAATCACACGATATGATTTCGATCATGTGGCCGTCACGGTTGATGCGAAGGCGCAATCTGGAAAACCAATTTTCACAAACTTTTTCCAGCATATGCGGCCGTATTTCGCCAATTACTTTTCGAATGTTGATCTTGATGTGTTCAATTGTCTTTGATTAATCGACGTAGACAAGTGACTTTAGATAACCACTAAGAAAATAATTCAATGGGGTTAAATCACACGATATTGGTGGCCAATTTTTAAGACCATTACGTGAAATTACTCCTTCCTTAACAGTTTCTTGAACTAAATCACTTGTAACGCACGCTGTATGGCACATGTCAGCAGGATTGATGCCACCTAATTGACGTACAAAAAATTTCTAATCATATCCTCATACCGTTTAACATTGGCAGTAACATTATGACCAGTATCGTTCCTAAAGTCATATGGACCAATGACTCTACCAGCTCTTGAAACGCACCCAGCAGCAATTTCTTCTGTGGATGTAATGGTTTTTCTAAAAAAACGTATGGATTACTCTCACTCCCCAAATGTAACATTTTTGCTTATTTATGTACTCATTCAACCAAAAATTAGCTTGAACGGAGAAAAACAAGATGAATCTTAAAAGCATTTAAACCAAAATCTTTTCGTAAAATCTTTCATAAAATGAAAGGACACAACTCTAGTTACTGAGAACGGCGACATATTGATTGATTTGGATCTTTTTCAATGCTTCCCTGTACAGCGGAGTACAGCTTCTTCAGTGTGCACTGTTCAGTGTCTCAAGGGATGCATGTTAATCAGTAAGAGTAAGAGTGGTTCGAAAATGATCTGTTGTTATAGATAAAATGAACGAAGTGCACGTTAAGTTTGAGCCATTATTTTGATAAACAATTTCAGCCACTTGTAACCGTTGCTTTGGTGTAAGTCTATCCATTAAATGAGATGTCAAACCAAGCTATCAGCTGTTAAATCGGTTGTCAAATTAAGCAGTGTAATGAAAACTTATGAACCTCTAAAAAGAACACCCGGTATAATTAAAAACCAAAAGAAACAATCCAGTGGTGTAAAATCATATGATCTAGGAGTCCAATTAGCAGCTGAATTTCGTTAAATTATACGATTTGGCAATTTGGTTTGCAATAAATTATTTGTTTCGTTGGCAGTGTGGCATGTGTCACCGTCTTGTTATCCATGTTACTTAGAAGAGTTTTATGTTGACCTTTTGCAGATTCACCTTTTTTTTTTGTCTAAGCTTTTCTACCACTGGTATGCCAACAATTGAAATGTTGAAAGTAATTGTTGCAAACCTCCAGTTTCAAATAATTTTAGTGTGATTTCGGACATGTTTGAGTTTTTCCATTGTCTCCCATTAATCAGACGTTGATTAAGTTCATTTTATAATTTAATGTTTTTCCATTTGAATGTTTAAGGATTAAGGCCAAAGGAAATTATTTTCTAATGTTTGTGTAAAATAAATAAATTAAATATTGAACGAGAAAAAACAGAAATCCTTTAAGTAATTTTGTAAGAAGAAAACAAAATCATACAAAAAATAAAAGCATGACAATGATAAATTATTTTCCTAAAATAGAATTAAAACAACTTTTTGTTTTCCCACAAAAATACAAAAAGTAGTTAAATGATAGGAATAAAAATTCAACCAGTCTTGGACATTTTAGAAAAAAAATTCCATTTATTCCTGAACTTTTCCAGTTTTGTAAAAAAAAAGAATTTCTTGACATTCTTGGAATAAAACCGCAATTTAAATAGTAAATAAATTTATGAAATAATTTTATGTAGAAAATCTTTTAAAAAAAATAAAAATAAAACAAAAATATCTAGAAGAACCAAAAATAATAACAAAAAATTTATGTGGTTTTTTACTAAACAATTTTGCCTGGAATTTTTACAAAAAATTGCAACATTTTTTTTTACAATTTATTGTGAACACAAGGAAAAGTTGTTGGCACATTTTTGTTCGTTTAGTAAGTAAATAATACTGCACAAAATTTTTTTTTTTAAAAAAGAGAAAAAAAAAATAGAATTTATATGTAACTAGCAAACCCGGGCAAACGTTGTGTTGCCTTCGACTTTTATTTGCACTGTAGGTCTGGTTTGCATGCAAAGTCATGCCTGATTGATATTTAGAAGAAGAATGAAAGGTGCACTAAATCGACATAGCAATTATTGTTCAAATGGAATTATGTATTTTTGATAGCTGGGCCCAATCCGCGTTGCTGGCCCCAATCCGCGTTGCTGGCCCCAAATGTTTCTCTTATGCTGAACTGCCTCTCGAAGAAACTCAAATCAGTGTTTTTAGTTATTAATTATTAAGGCTGCCCTTTATTGTCTTACCTGTTGCTTATTTATTTTTTCAATAGCTTTCAATAATACAATTAATGTACTTTGACTAACACCTTGGCTTAATTTATCACGAAGTATGTAATATTTAATTTAAATAAATTAATCTTCAGTTTAATAAGTCCTTTTTTTCGTTTGACACCCACGAACTTTTCACGAAAAGATGGTTATGTATGAAAAGGTCGCCACACGCCGATCGAGCACCCAACGCCTTCAGCAAAACATAAAATAGGCTTATTGCGCAAATAGAGTTTAAAAAAGAGTGATAGATACTCGTATTTATTTACTTTTTTTAGTATATTTTTTTCGCAAAAAGATGTTAGATTTCAGTCGGTGTCAGGCTAATTAACGCCACTGCAGGCTGTTAAATGAACCAACGCCTTCAACGAAACACAGCATATTGCAGTAGTTCTTGAGTTACGGTGCAAACACAAAAAAAAAAAATATTGCGCCATCTGTCGGACGAACTTCAAACTAAACAGAAACACTCCTCACGCCCCATAGAACATGTAAATAAAGTTTGGTCGAAATTGGTGCCGTAGTTTTTGAGTTTAGCGTTGGCGGAGATACACGTCATTTTTATATATACGAGTATAGAGAAGATAGGGAATAAAATATTAAAAAACTAAATAAAAAACAAAACAAAAATGTATAAAAATTGTTTTATTTTTTTTAATTTGTAAACGTAATGTTAAATGGAATTAAAAAGGTAATTCTGCTGTAACTCTGCTGCTGCATATCAAATATTGCAAATTTGTATGATTATAGTTTAAAAAATATGGCAAACTACCCACCTACAGACACTTGCGGTGGGACAATGAGCCCACTTGCTCTGTATCGGGACAGATCTGGCCCTTGTACGATCGTGCTCGCTCGGAGTCTATCATGAGAATGCCGCGACCTAGGCTGCGAAGCCTGTTAGCTGTCATTACCAGGCACTGCATGGCTGGTGCGCACGCCAGCGGGTTAGGTCTACCGTTTAATGTCTACTGTAGGAGTTATCAGGACTGGAAGGAGCATTTATTGTGCCAGTGTCCCAATATTTCGGATATTAGGACTGTTTCCCTTAGTTGTCCGTTTCTGCATGGCATATTTGACTTGGCTGATGTGAGTATAAGTGGGATTTCTTCTTTTGTGCATGCGTCTGGTTGGTTCAGTTCGAACCGGAATGCCGACATGTAGGTCGCTTGGACGATATCTATTTTGGGCATCACAGTGGGATCAATATTGGATCCAAGTGAGCTGGACCAGTGTCTGGCTACCCTTTGTAACTAACTAACTAACCCACCTACACTCGCTAGATTAAGGTGCTTCACGCATTGTTTTTAGTGTTGACTTTATACTCCTGAAAAGTAAGCATAGTATGAGAATTTTTAGAAAATATTCCAGATTTGTCTGAATGTACGATCATGGTACAAATTTATGAACCCTATTGCATTTATAAAGTGTTTCATTTTCAATAGCATGCCATTCTAACAGTGTTTATGCGTCAAACGATGCTTTTCGCTATAAAAATATTGAAAATTTCGCGGCCACATTGAGCAAAACTAAAGTATTTTTGGATCGTTGTAAAGTACTTGTGAAGTTGGGACAATTTAATAAAAAAACGCAAACTATTCGAAAAAAGATTATTGCTGTTGTAGAAAACCCCAGATTTTCCATTTCGTTGTCAAACTTTGTAATTAAAGATTCCAGAAACGATATTACGTCGTGTTTTGCATAAAGTCAGAAGGCATTAGTTTTTTAAAGTTCAGCTAAGAAAGAACTGACATCCATCAACCATCACCAATGCCTTGCCTTTTCTGATTTGGTATTTGAAATGCATCAAACTGATCTGAAATTTCATGGAAAATTAAAAATTTTCATCTCGGAAGCTCGTAAAATTCAATAATTAATGTGGAAAAACCACTACATCTTTACGGTGTGAGTTAATTACGATTTCAGGAGCTTACTTTTTCGAAAACGAAGCTGGAGTAACTGTTGATCTTTAATCACGTTTAAGGACGACTTTTATTTTGAAAAAGACGGCCGCAACTGTACGTTCTACACAGGTAATGATATCATCGCTTTTTTGCGTAAAACGTTTGCCGACAGTGTAATTTAACGCAAAGGCGATCTCAATTCTACACCATGATCTTGTCATCTTTACACTTTTAGGTCTATGCTAATGGCACACAATTAATTCAAGGCCTCGAAGATGGAACTTGTGAAGTTATCGACGACATACAGCCGCAGAGGAGGGAATTTGTGATGGATAATTCCTTGAAAAGAATATGGTCGTGCAAGCGCAGGCTTGGCAGCCATTTAGCTGGTTTTAGTATTCATTATAACTGGTGTAACCTCATCTTTACAATTGAAGAAGCATACGTTGATTTTGTTTAAAAATACTCGTTTACTCATATCCAAGTTAAATTTCTTATTGGAAGTCCATATATTACGCTATTTCGCACAATGTTATTTCGTTAAAGCTACAGAGGGTCATAAATATCGGTGTGAAATCGATTTTTGAAGTTAACATTTTCCGATGACACCTTTACGCTATAAATTGCTTATACATATGATGATGCATTAAGGCCAGATGAAACATTAGTGCAATTTTGCTTGTCGTTGACGTAACTGAATTAATATCAATTAAAAGCCTTAGTTCATTACGAAATAAAAAGGGCTTATATTTCAATAAGCAACCAAGGTTCAAATCTCAGCGAGGAAAAGATAAATTGTCATCGCGACTTCGGATTTAAAAAAATTTAGGGACTTTAGCAATCCTTTAGATAATTCATCTAAAAAGCTACCTTATCTTGTCATCCCTCTGGAGTGAGAAAAGAAAAGGAACTTCAACTACAAAACATCGTCAAAAGAGTCAGGTAACTACACCAAATTTAGAGAGAATGTTGTTTCTATGCAACTACAGATGGCAGCACTATCCTAGACATCTACTACTGTAGACCGGTCACCAGCTTAGTTGGAAAATAAAAATGATTACAAAGAAATGGAAACAAGGCAAAAATGCCTTGAGGAAGCCATCCGGAACCAAAAACTGTTATGTTATTTATTAGTGTGCCTTGCTCCTGATCCAAGAATCGTAAGCTGCATAGGCCTTCTATATTTTGTCTCCATCTCTAAGCTCTACTTTATTCCTGAAAGTACCTCCAAGATTAAACACGGAATTAAGTTCTTGTAGCGTTGATCTCCGCCAGCTATTTCTGGGTCTTTCACGTTTTCTACTATTTTGTAGTTTGTAGAATAGGCTACAGTGGCATATTACTTCAAACTTCCATCCAAATTTACGTATTTTACTGATTTCGATGTTACATCCCCTACTAAGTAATGTTATGGAGTATAAATATTACTGGAAATGGAAAATTTGCAATGAAATTTTTATTCTATTACGAGAAATATTACTGGACCACTTTTTAAAAATCACATTTAATATTAGTGTGCCTTATAAGTCCAATTTTTTAGCCTCTTAACTCTAGGTATTCCAATCGGTCTAGCGTTGTTAGATTGTTAATACAGCGTACGATCTTGAAAGTCAATAAATAGAGTTGAGTTCGAAACCATAAGCTATTGACGTATGGAAAGAATTCTTTAAGCAAATATTTCTGAAATCATTTTACAATAAGTTTTGCTATGACCTGTGTAATATGTTTTTTTTTTATATAAAAAATAAAAATTTGCTATGCATAGTACATACATATATGCATTTAATTTTATTTTTATTTTTTTTTTTTGTATAAAAGTACGTGTCAACAATACGTCAGTTTCATAATTAATATAAAAATAATTATAATTTTTTTCATTGATTTAATTTATAAAAATCACTTGAAAAATAGAAAGCAATGAAAAGAGAAAACTTCAATTAACTATAAAAAATAAAAATAAAAATAAAAATAAAAATAAAAATAAATAAATAAAATGTAAAAAAATTTAAACCTTTTTGCAATATGTACAGAGAAAAAAAACAGACAAAAAAATTTAATACACAATACATGCCATTTGATATTAAATATTTTTATAAAAAAGATTTACACAGAAAAAGCGAATGAAAATGAATTTGAAAGTGTGTACAGCACAATATAATTCAAAATAAAATGTTGAAAAAAGAAAAGAAAAAAAAACTTAAAAATAAAATTAAAAAGAAAAGTTGTTATTGTCATCAATGCAAAATGCATTCAACCAAACCGATATTTTGATCAAAAATCACTCATGTGTTGAAAATCAATTTGACTTTAACGTCACGGCTATGGAAAAAACCATGAATTGTAGACGCCACACTGTTCTCTTCTGCCCCTAAAATATTCTAACAACAAAATGAAATATTTTAAGCAGACATTACAGATATACATTACAAATACACGTACATATGTGTACATGAGTATGAATAAAATTAACTTATACTCTTATATTTAAACCAATACTACCAAAGAGAAAGCAAAAAAGAAACATAGAAAACGTAGAAAAACATTTACTTTTTATTGACTACCTTGTAATATTACATGGTACGCACACACCCACACACACACACCCACACCCAAACACACGTAAACAATTTGGCATACATTTTATTGAGGAAGAAGAAGAGAATGTGTTTGAGTAGAGAAATGAAATAAATTTGAAATTAAATAAAAATCAACAAACGTGTATAGAAATACTTTAAAAAAAGAACAACAACAAAAACAACAACAGTTAAGATTAAAATTTTTGTAAAATATTTACCACATGGATGTTCATGTTACTCACGAATACACCATCTCTCTTCTCCCACTACTAAAAACTATACAAAAACGTTGTATTTCAACGTTGTACGAGTAAATATTCATCGAATTAAATGTGCTCGTATGCGAGGTATTCCGTTTTAAAAACAAATTTCTTGAGATTCATTTTGAACTTAAAACCTTAAAAAGAAAAACTTGAGAATGAATATTTCTAAGATCTTGAAACGTTTTGAAGTTACAAACTATTACGAGTTACAAGCAATATCTCAGCAAGGTATGAAATTCACTAGTTTTTTCAATAGTTAATTGTTATTATTATTGTGCAGTGAATTCTTAAATAGTCCTGGTCCTAGGTATTGTCCAATCAAGCACATATTTCCACATGAAGTTAAAGTAGAAACAGCGAAACTTAACTGCAAGAAGTATCCAGCTTATGAACACTAGACGTTTAACTTTAATAAGAAATATAAACTGTAATGATAGATAAGCCAGCATCTTTAAGACCAATTAGCTTACTGGTATTATTCTCCAAAATGCTTCAAAATAGCCGACTTAGAAAACATTTTAATCATCATTCTGGAATATAAATTTGGTTTTAAAAACAAACATTGTACTCCAGAACAGTGCCATCGTATCGATACATTGGAAACCAAAAAAATATTATTCGGGATTTTTACTAGATATACGGCAAGCATAAGTATGTATATGCTTTATACAGGTATATACATACATACGGATTTCGGCTTACTGCAGCACCTCCTTCCAGGCACTTCTGCTTAGCACGCGCATTCCGCCAATTGATCATATGTAGTGTTACGATAATGAAAACACCACTCTCCCAACGAAGACTAAAAACTAATGTTACTTTTTATTGGGTATACAAGTTAATAATGTTGTTTTGGACAACATATGGCATAACTATCTCCATATGATATGTGTCAATAACAACATATATGGTATTTTGATGCGTAATGCATTTTTAAGCACAAAAATCGACATTATTAATTTGTATACCTAATATTTGATCAAATTTATTTATTATCCATAAATGGAGAGATTGTAAATAAGAACATTGTAAGCAAACTATTTATAGTGGAGTGATAAATAATGGTCAACGGAAGCAGTAATTTATTGAAAGACTACATACTTATCAAATCATCGTCTTAATATGCTACAAATATGGTTCAACATATATGGTTCCCTTTAAGGTACTTTCTTTTAAGGTTCTTTAAACGTATGTATATCATTTACGAAATTCCCTCTACACATTAATACTCTACACTTTATAAGAACTTACAACAACAACAAAAAACGAGAAGAAATGAAAACGTGAAAACGTCATACAAATAAACGAACCGGCATTTAAAATAGATTTTCAGGTAAATTGACTTGAGTTGCTTAAAAGCTTTAAGACATGAAAACACAAATAAACTGGCAAATTTATTTGTGTTAGTGGATGAAATTATTACATAAAGATGTGTTAGTGAATGTTAGCATTGAATGGTGTGTTTAATGTCTAGCATTTGTTAAGTGCATGTGATGTGTCACGTTAACTCGGATAACATACATTTGAACAAACACCAGCACCAGCACCAGCACAAGCCACCAACACCAACACCAAACACTAATGCCACTATCGTCATCATCCTCAGCACAAACACCACTTAAATGCTACCATCACCTCTATCACCACATAATCAATGTGTAAATAAACAGAATGGTGCCAAATAGTTAGCGACGAAAAGTAGTAAAGATTAAACATAAAAAATTTATAAAAAACTTGTACAAAAATACTTAAAAGAGTAGTAATTAATGAAAGCGTCGTCTACTTAAATAAATTTAAGGCTCATTATAGGTTGCTGCTGTCATCTGTTTTTGCTTAGAAAAAACGCTCTCTGTATATTTGGTGTAGTATTGCTTCGGTGTTTTGCCGATACTGCTCGTCATAGCATGCAAACAATTTAACCACTACACCACGCCATCTTTTGGATTAAATTCAAATTTTTTGTTTGTTTTTTGATAAACCTTTTAAAGAAGAAAAAGAATTTTTATAATTTTTTTGAATTAATGCCTGTGCTTATAATGGGTGTTTTGCTTGACAGCCGATTTTATAGCTGATAGTTGCCTCTTGTTTAGTTTGGTTTGATATTTCACCATTGATTGAGGAACGCCTGCAAATTGTTGAATTTTTTATTCAAATAATAGTTTCATTCAAAATTTTGTACTTTGATGCAGCCCACTTTTAGTTGAATGTGTACGTAG
This sequence comes from Wohlfahrtia magnifica, assembly GCA_023159175.1. Taxonomy (NCBI): domain Eukaryota; kingdom Metazoa; phylum Arthropoda; class Insecta; order Diptera; family Sarcophagidae; genus Wohlfahrtia; species Wohlfahrtia magnifica. The sequence continues at coordinate 1,666,333 of JAKWBJ010000505.1, read as the reverse complement.
ATAAGCAGAATTTTCGCCTTTAGAGTAAAGATAATCCACAAACTTTTATCGGAACATCATTCCATCTACACAAAATTACTGTTTGGTGCGGTTTATGGGCTGGCAGAGTCATTGCTACTGTCAATGGGTAAAGGTATAAGGACATGATTAGTAATTTTTTCGTACCTCAATTAGCTGGCATTAATCTTACTGGAATGTGGTTACAACAGGACGGAGCCACATGCCACACAGCGTGCTCTACAATTGATTTACTCCAAGAAATTTTAAAGGAAGGCGTAATTTCACGTAATGGTCCAATTAATTGACCACCAAGATCGTGTGATTTAACCTCATTGGATTATTTTCTTGTCTACGTCGATAGGTACACCTGGAACTTAACATTCGAAGAGTTATTGGCTAAATACGGCCGCATATGCTGCGTTTGTGGAAATTTCACAGATTACACACATTATTGCCATAAAATTGTCTATCCAGTAATATTATGATTTAAACTTGTATAACCGTAAAAAACACCCCATACTAATATGGTGCATTTGTGTTCTGATGCATCAAATTCTATTTTGGAGCTGTTTTGAACCTGATTAACCTTTAAATTATAACAACTTGACACAGTTGATTCAATCGATGACTGATTTTCAGAGTAAGCCTGGGTAATTTGGCAACACCGTTTTAGTGCTTATTTATGCCTTATGATTTGCCAGAGTGATCTGGTCATGAATGTCAGTAAACACAGTATGAGAGTTAGTTTAACAGTTAACTCTTACGAAAGCTTTGTCGAGCCTAAAAACTGCAAAGAAACTTCGTTATTAAGTCTCCATCAAGAAAGTATTTCGTGCCAGTTACGCTGCAAACAAGTTGAAATCGAATATACATAAACAACGTTTTACACAAAACTTTGATGTAGCAGATCTTCTCAGAAATACAGCCTTATAAGTAAGGAAACAAATTTGTATTGCCTTCAGCCTGGGTCTTATCCAATTTTCATGAAATAAAAATTTCTTTTTCTACAAATGCTGCTAAATCTTACAATAATTTTGTTTTTGCTTCGTACCACAGTTCTTTTTATTTTGACCACTCACTGTATTGGAATTTGCACACAAAAAGAAACGAAACTTGCTCTGCTTAACGGTATTGGATAGGGAAATTTTGACGTGAATAAAACCGTGATATGAAATCTGTTTAAAAGAAGGAAAGAAAAGAAATAGAAAAAGAAAATCAGTAAAAAGTAAAAGAATAAAACAAATAATCAACATGAGCTTTAAATTGAATAAAATCAAATAAAACATTAGGGTATAAACTTAATACAGCCGAGGACAGCTAAAGGGAATAACAAGTATAAAAGCAGAGGAAATATATTGTAATAAAAAACTTGAGTATGTTAACGTCAAACAATGTGTTGAAATTTGATAATCAAGGAAAGTACTGAAAGGTGTTTTATGCGCATAAAACATTCGGTAAAAATCCGAGAATATGATCAAAGAATTTCAAAAAACGCTCTAAAAAAAACGCATAAATATATTACAACCAACTTGATTGAATGGTGATAATTTCTCATTAAACTAAGACTTGTGCTATTTTTACACTCCTCACTTTATTGAAGAAAAAACTTAATTTAAACTTTAAATTGATATCGTACAAGACTAAATACTCGTATGTATTTCGTTGCTTTCACTTCTCAAACAAAGTTTTGCATTTCACTTGAGTAATTGAAATTTCTGGGAAATTTTAAAATAAAAATTAAATACCTTTCGTTCGCTTGGGAAGTTATTTAGCATGACTTTTATTTTAATTTTAATTTTTATTTTATTTTTTTTCAAGAGAAACTCCTTTTTTTCTTATTTTGCATGATTTTGGTAGTCTTTTAGGAATTTCTTTCTCTTTTTAATTTGCAACAATTCATTGTTAAGTGTCGTTTGCAATTTCTATTCAAATTGAGTAGTTGAGCCAAATATTTTTTATATTTTTTTTTTAGTTTATTTAAGTTTTTCTTTAAACCATATTGTTGGATGTTTATTGCACCTAAGTTTGTTAACATTTTTTTAAGAATTTTGTTAAAAATTGTTTAATGACACACACAAAAATTGTTCTGCACTTTGAAAGATTTTCTTGGCCTTTTTGTTTTTGGCTCAGGAGTACTCTACACACGAGTGAAGAGAACATGGGGTTGCTCTCACCTGACCATATCACCTTTGGCTAGTCCTGTACTGTAAGCGAGACAAGTAGTAATGTTGATGAGAGTCTGGAAGAACTATGCAGGCAAAAATGTCAGATGATTTTTAAAGTTTGATAGTAGATACGTGATGATAAGGACTTGCTTTTCACATTATAGGCACTAATCTTAATAAAGTGAACATTATTTTATAAAAATGAATCATATGTAAAAGCTAATACTCAGTAATGGAGGAATGATTCCAAACCACCAATTAACTGATGCAAGTATTGAACACCTAGCGGGTTTTACAAATAATATATAGTTGGTCCGTCTCGAAATGTGGACTTGGTTGTGAGCTTTATTATTATCATTTCGGTAAACTTTAAATTTGTTACACCAAATGCTATATTTGTTATATAGGGTGATTTCTTTAGCGCTATGGAACTTACGTAAATGTTAACTGCTAAAGAAACTCTTCTACTGCGCTCACTTTTTGTCATTTATAATCAGTAAAGCCAGGCAAATCAAAAAGATTAGATTGATGGTTAAGCAACGCTAGCAAATTACACAGATTTACTTAGCAAATCAGGTGATAAAACTACGCTCAGCGATCAGGCTCATTTTTGGCTTAATGCTAGCAAATTACACAGATTTACTTAGCAAATCAGGTGATAAAACTACGCTCAGCGATCAAATTCATTTTTGACTAAATGCGTTTGCCGTAGATGGAGTAAAACCAACCCATAGCAGATCATACAGACTTCAATACATGCAAAAATAAGCATCTCTTTGTGTGGTTTACACATTGGTGACATCAATGGCCATTGTTTCTTCAAAAATGTAGCCAGAGCTCGCTCTACCGTTAGTGTATATCGTCACTGTACCATGATAAAAATTTGCTTTCAGCAGAATGACGCCACGTGCCAAACGCCGACCACAATCATCGGCTTATTGTATTCGAATACACAAATTTTTTGGAATAAAATTAAATTTTTTTTTATTGTCTCGGGACAATTTAAAATGCTTTCGGGTCTTAAAAAATACCCTATTGAAACAATATTCTATAGCGTCATTATTTTTTGCATATCCTGTAAAAGACGACATACGTGTGTAGAACCTTGTTTCAGCACATCTTTAAAAACTTGAATTATGCTGTAATTCAAGTATTTTATTCACAAAGTATTCTGTAGATCTTTCGATGTATTATAACACATGGGCTGAAAAGTCCCGGACCTAACAAAGAAAACACTTTTTTTGTTCATAATTAGCTTTATTCATCAACGTTATCTCCGTCAAGAGCAAAGGACGACACAATTGTATAGAATCTCACTTCAGCACAACTCTAAAAACTTGAATTATGCTGTAATTCAAGTATTTTATTCACAAAGTATTCTGGACATCTTTCGATGTATTATAACACATGGGCTGGAAAGTTCCGAGCCTAACAAAGAAAACACTTTTTTTTAACCATTTCGTTTTTGTCTGCTAACAGCCAAATCTTGCAAATACGGTGGATGTGCAAGCTATTTAAAGTCAAATTCATGTTGTTTGGTCAATAGTGAGCAAATGCGGAACTCACTTTGAACAGAGCTTTCTCATAGTCAAATGCTCATGCATTATAAAGCCAACACGTTCTTTTGCTATCCTTACAATATCAGCTAACTCACGCAACTTCACTTTTCAATCATTCAAAGCGATTTTGTGGATTTTTTGATGTTTTCTGGTCTTAGCGTCTCATTTGGACGTCAGCTGCGTTTGAAGTGTTTCTAATTGAGCGGAGTCCTCATAACACTTTTCCAGCCATTGCGTCGCTTCAACAGTACTTTTTCCCATCAAGAAGCAGTGTGGAATTAAAACATGAAATTGTTATTGATACGCTGTTCTGAGAATAACAAATTTATCGTCAAATTGATTAGCCGAATATCACGAAATGTTAATTGAAAAAGAGGTTTATGCAATAAAAGTAGCGCCATCTATGTGTTAGACTCTGGATTTATCAGACCATGTGTTAATATGTAGGTGCGTTAATTAAATTTACTATCAATTTGGTTTATTTTGCCCCATATATTAGCTAGTGATCATTATCCTCCACATCTTTGTATTTTTGAACTAAATCGCTTAGTCGTAGTGGCCTAATGTAAAATATATTAAACATATAAAACACGACCAATGATGATCTATCATTTGCAGAATAATGTTGTGCTACTAAGACCTTGTCAATTATATAACTTGCCATAGCTGCTTGTCAAAACTGAGTAGTCAAAACTGAGTAGGAATAGAATAAATCGATGTTTTTCTTGAAAAAATTTTAATTTTACGCAAAAAAGATAAATGAGCTGTTTAAGTTGGTTCCACTATGGTGTCTTCGGATTAATCTCTTAAATGGTGTGTTATTTTTTATGCATATTACACTTATCGTATACCATTTCATCAAAATTATTTAATTCATTCTTGGCCTCCGTGTCGCATGATTATTTAAATGTTAATCATACGCCACATTGCATGCAATTTCTGCAACGAAATACACTATCAAGCAGATGAATGTCAATCAGCTGTTTAAAGCATAACAAAAATCAAAATTTTTTGATTTTGCTTCCAGCATTGTCCGTGTGATACGTATATAAAAAATTTCACTAATACTACTACAATGCTCTTTCCATCTGCTTGATAGTGTATTTCGCCTTTTACTTATTATAGAAAATTTGTAAAAAAGTTCTTGATTTTTACCTCAATGACTGGAAAACTAAAAGAATTTTTTAAACATTTTTGCCACAGTTTTCTGGTGTCTATTTGTACAGGTGTCTGTGTGTAAGCGTGTGTGTTTTGTGTAAGTGTGTTGATTATGTGGGATATTTAAAAAGAGATTTTTTCTCTCTCTCTCTCTCTCTCTCTCTACATCTCTTCCACTATTCTGAACAATTTACTTAAACTACTTAAGGAGCTGTTGGCAATATTTAAACGTTTAAGTTACACAACAACAACAACAACAACAACAACAACAACAACAACGACAACGACAATAACAAGAATAAGTAAAATTTGTAACGCTCTCTACTCTCCTTCTACCTCAAGACATGCATATTTAATTTCATTTGTAGATGCTGCAGCTGCTGTTTCATTTGTACATTTCTTTGCATTTGGCAGGAGTAGAAGGAACGTCGTAAAGTAGAAAATGTATTTACTGTTGGAAAATTGCTGTTGTTGTTGTTGTTGTTCATGTCATTTTGCATGCACTCGTATTTTTTGATTTTTATAGACAAAACTTACTACCTCTTGCTTCTCCTCGTCATCACAGTTAAAATCGTCATTACCATTGTATCTCTTAAGCAGCATTAAATGGAACGGATAAAATGCATCAAAACAATTAAGAAAAAGTGTTGAAATTTTATTCAAATGACATGTTTGAGTGAGGAAATGTTGGCATATAAATATGAAAAGAAAAAATATGAAAAACTAAGTTTTTTGTTAAGAAATTCTTGGCTATAAGATTCAAAATGTATTTTGATTTCTACGGTCACCCTATCATACATTATCTAAGGAATGTAGCAGATATCACATTGCATTGCTTAGTTTAAAACATCGACCTCTTTTGTTTTCCGAATAGTGGAATAAAAAATTTTTGATTTTTTTAATTTAAATGACATAGAACATGTAATTTAATACTTTATTTCATATAAATTAGAAATTATTTTTTAAGAAAAATATTTTCTTATGAAGGTGAGCAAATTTGAGATTAGGAAGTAAATTGGCTTAAATTTATATTTCATTGACAAATTCAGTTTTATTCATACCAATATCAAATAGAAATATGGGAACTAATAATGGAGTATGATGTCGGACAAATGTCCACCTCTAGTACGTCGGCCGATGTCCGCTCTTTTCACAAAATTTTGAACCACAAACGAAAAACAAAGCTTCACTTATCTCGTCAATGCAGCTCCGAATTTCATCTTTCTGAGTGTCAGTTGTTTGTGGTTTGCTCACGTAAGCCAGGTCTTTCAAATGGCCGTAGAGAAAATAATCCAGCGGCGTTAAATCACCAGAACGAGGCGGCCAATTGACATCACCAAATCGAGAAATTATGCGACCGGGAAATTTATTATGCAATAACTGAATTGTTTGGTTGGCTGTGTGGCTTGTAACGCCGTCCTGCTCAAACCAAAGGTCACTGATGTCAACAGTAGCCAATTGTGGCCACAAAAAATTGGTTATCATGGTTGGGTAGCACAAACCGCACCATACGGTCACTTTATTTGGATGTAATGGTTTTTCGAGGAGCATTTGCAACAATTTTGTTTGTTATCATGGCTTGGTATAGCAGAGAATTCATGGTGACGGCGTTTCCTTGCTCATTTTCGAAAAAATACGGGCCGATGATGCCGCCCAAGCACAAACCGCATCATACGGTCACTTTATTTGAATGTAATATTTTTTCGAGGACTATTTGAGGATTTTGTGAGCCCTATATGCGACAATTTTGTTTGTTAAAACAACAGCCAAATTGAAAATTGGCCTCATCAATAAAGATAATTTTGTTGAAAAATGCGTTGTTTTCGTTCAGTTGTTCAAACAGCCAATACACAAACGTTCCACGCAAACAGAGATCAACTGGCTTTAATTCTTGAACGACTTGAACTTTTTAAGCGTGAAGATTAAGATCTTTATGCAAAATCTTGCGCATAGTTCCTCTGGTGATGACCATTAGTTGCAAACGTCGACCAGTTGATGTTTTAGGGTAACCCTCGTCACTTTGCTGTACAGCGGTTATCTTTGCATCACTACGGCCACTATAATCGTATTGTTTGGATCTATTGCCAACAAAAGTACCGTGAGCCTCAAATTTATCGATTGAATTACGCACAGCGGCTTTAGAAGGTGCCTGAATACGAGGAAAATCTGCTCGAATTTTACGAAGTGATCCAGTAAAATTTTCACCATTTTGATAGTAACTTTTCACACTTAAAGTTCATTGTTCAAGAGTGTAGCGTTCCATAGTTAAAATTTCCCAATTCTTTACTAAATAAGTGTCGAAGGTTGACGGCTGAATTCTTGACATTTCATCATTTTACAGCCAATTTACTTCCTAACCTCCTTCAAATTTGCCCATCCTGTACAATATTTACATTATTTTCGTGAAAAAGATTTTTATTCATAAAGTCTTCTCGATGCATTTATTTATTTATTCGTCTGTTTCAAATTCAGTACTGCACACATATAATCTTGTCCAATAGTACTGCGTATATAAATAAGGGAACCTATAACTAGATATCTATAACCAGTCTTAAATGGCATTACATTGCGTTTTAAACTGAATATCTGATAAGAGTTGATTCCAAAATCGAATTGCATTGATATAAAAATTCCCCTCGGATAACTGTTTTTGATATCTTATCGAGTGATATATTAAACATTTGCTTTGAGAAATATGAAGTACTGCTATGTCTACTGCGTCCATAATTCTATCTGGCGTTGTTATTATACGTAACATTGAGTTTGTATTCGCTGGCTGAGTTAAGAACCACAAAAGACTCATATCCGTCCAAGAGCGTAGAAATTAGGTATGATTTCGCTAAGAGCATACATATGTTAAGATGTTGAACAACATCAGCTTACATTTGAGTTCCGGAAAGAGTAATCCGAGAGAGTAAACCATTAGAATACATTATATATAGCAGAGAGTCAAGAATCGAACCTTGCGGTACACCCCTTTTAACTAGTGAGCTTCCCGTTTTTTTTATCACCAATATGATAATTATATATGTGGGCTAATGATGAGAAATGATGAGAAATTTTTTACAAAGGATATCAAAGGCTTTTGTATTGTCAAGAAGTACAGGAAAGGACACCATATTTTGATCTATTTTTGATTTTGACTCCTCAGCAATTCCACCAACGCAGTAACACAACTGTGGTTACTGAAATCGGATTATCTCTTGGTTAGCGAGGGTTTGTCAGACAAATGTTTATTAATTTGCGCATGGACTATACATACATTCAAAAGCCTTAGACAAATACGGTAGAATCGCAATTGGCCCATTAGTACTGTAGGGTTTTGGTATTGAAATAATTTTCCACATTGATGGGAATTCTGGAATAAGATTTCTTTCAGTAGTAACATTTTCAATGACATAAATATGGCATTTGTTTCAGTAAAGACCACCTTTTTTGGCCCAAAGCTCTTACAAATCAGCCACTTGTATCACATTTTAAACGCTAAATAATTGCAAGAGGCTAAATCGAGAGAATGAGCTGGTTAAGGTAGCAAGGATCGTAGTCCAACACAGGACTTTATTTTAAGTGTCTGCTCGACATTTTTCTTCGCAAAAGTAATACATTTTATCCTGTTCAATATTACCAATGTAAATGACATGGAGCGCAATCCAAAAATTTGTGACCACGATCTTGTTGATGCGGGCATCGCACTACAAAAAAATTTTTTTTTTTTTGATTTTTCTAATGTCATTTGTCCACAGCTATAGAAATTGAAGAAAACTTTTTCATAACGCTAAAGACGCTGGTCACGCTGTTCGAATAGCTTTTTGATATTCAAAGGTAACGTAATGAAGGTGTAGTCAGGCACTGCGGCCATTTGACCTATTATACCAACCTTTGTCATTCAAGGACTTTATAGGACCAGCTCCTTCAACGGGAGTATCAATCTAACCTAACATGCAGGTGTTGGTAGCTGTAGCATCCCTTGTAGTACCCTTGACTTGAAGGTAATACGACGTGCTATAATGTTCAAGGTTAAGAAGGGACTACCACTTTTTGATAGTGATTGAGGCTTTGCTTCTAATCTGGTAAATGGGATTGTGAGGGGTTTTAAATTACTTCTCGATGGGATTTTCATTGAGCGATGGCAGCGCCTGACTTTGGTTTCGGCTTGAGTCTGGAATTTTTACTAACAGGACATGGCTCGGTGCACAAGAGAGGTCTTAGTTTGACTGCTGAATGTAGGTGTGGGCTGGGACCGGAGGATCTACTTCATGTTCTGGTGGAGTGTTTACTTTACGACGACATTAGGGATTTGGGAGCAATGGCAGTCAATATAACGGAGAATGTGGTGGACGTTAGTGGGGCATTGTAGTCTGATCGAACTATACAAAGTCTGGGCGAGTTTTCTGGTCGTGTCTTCAACAGGAGGAATACTAGAGTTAGAGAATAATGAGTTCTCTTGCGGCATTATCTGCAGTTTGTTCATCATACTCTGTTAGTTACTGGACTGCCATGTGCCTGTCTGATTGTGTTATTATGTTTATTGTATGGTTTTTTGATTGTGACGATTAAGTCAGTAGTTTAACGTGAGTACCTGCCCTAGGACGTTACCTCACGGTGCCAAAGCACGAGTGAATACAATGCGTCCACCAACGCCCCCACCTATGATTAAAATCACCAGTGAGTACCAATTTAAAGCCATGTTATTTGGACATGACCTCACACCTTGGTAAGGTGCCGGAGACTATCTCAACTCCTACCGATCTATGGGTCACGGCACCCGGTTAAAAATGTAACTCCACCGAGCCGATTGTATGGTCGTGCGATTGCTCGCTTGTTTATTGTTGTTTGGTAACGTTGCTAGTCCGCAGTCATTTGGAATTTACACTGGTAGTCGCCGAGTAACCCCGAAAGTGTCCTTAAGCTTTTCACATTCAGTTTCGCAGTCCGCTCTATTAGCATCGAAGTACAAATACTTTTTGTTATGGCTGGGGCCTCTAGTGAAATTCTAATGTTTTCTCACGATGGATGTTGACTATTTCCTCATCTGCCCTTTCAGGAGACTCGTGTGGAAACCAAAGATAGAGTGGGTCTAGTGAAAGTCCCCTCAGTTCCCCATTTAGGCATAGATGTCCGTCATCTCATTTCCCTAATAACCCTCATGTCCTGGCACCCAGATTAGGGCAATATGTTTCTGAATGGCCAGGTTGTTAAGCGTGTTATAGCATTCCTGCATGTAAACGTATAACCGCTAAGGGCTTTAAAGACCGATTGAATATCCGAGAGAGAATGATTCTGATTTTTGTTTTGTGTCTTCAATGGTTCTTCTTCGAAATTTCAGTTTGAGCTTTTTCGCCTGTGATCGTGGTCACTGCACATGTCAGCGCCTCTACTATTCCTGACATCCGCCAAAGAGCTTCTACATCCATTTCTATATTAGGCGCTATCTATTGTTGTTTTTAACTCTACAACCATGGTATGGTTGTTGGTCTTGTTAGTTCCTTTTTTCGCGTTAAAGTCACCCATGGGAATGATGATATCTCCTGTTCGAACGCTGCTGATGTGATATGAGGTCGTAGTAATTCAGTAGTTGTGATAAATATTTTTGAAGAACCTGTATGTTGGGCATCATTTGTGCTCTGGTATGAGTAAACGAAATTCGGCATAGCAATGATAATTCACTACAATTTTTGTTTTCGACAACTTAACAGTGAAAGGAAGTGCAAAAATTTCTTTAAATTATCAGACTATCCTCGTATTTTCCGAAAGTATAATAAATAAGAAAATAATAAAATGAAATAAAATTAAAACTAAAATTAAATACATTTCGAGTATCATTTTGTTTTTGTCATCTTTTATTCATATTCTGCTCTCATTTCCATGTATTTAATTTCTTTCTTATCTTACTTTGAAATATTTTTCTTTTTAGTTTTTTGTTTTTAGTAAATGTTTTCTAAGCTTTTAAGACTCTTGTCTATAGACAACCTACTTGAGTCGTTTAGGGGTATTTTTCTCTAATATTTTGCCTCATAATGCTGCCTTGCCTTTGCAACATAGAAAACTAAAATGATAATAATCATTATCACGATGAAATTTTTTATGAAAACCCTTTACTTGTGCCCACACCTATGACTTGTGTATGTCAGCGCTATGGTGCTCGTGTTTCTGAAGTGTTTACAGTGTTGCTTTCTGTCGAAATATTCAACAGAAATTGTTTAACCTTTTTGAGGGATAATGATACAATAAAAGAAAGAATGCTAAACAATAGCGATTATTTGTTAATAAGTTTAGACAATTTGAAGAATTTCTGTATGCATTTCATTTCAATTGGATTTCATTAACAATAAAGATTGTTTTTGTGTCAAGGTTTTGTAATAGAACGGCATGTTTATAGAAAATAATTTAAAAAAAAAATGTTAAATATCAACTCTGTTACCTTTTACTAAAGCAATGTATTTTTTTATCATAAAAACTTAATTAATCTTCTTTTTAAAACGAGTTTATTTTCTATATTTTTGTATTTCAACTCCTTGTCAAATTTATTAAATCATATCATAAGCCGCTTAAATTTATTTCAACACTTTTTAAGCCAAGTGGTTAACCCTTAAGGATTTATTTTATTGCTCGACCATAACCTTTAAAGAAATTTATTTTCCTTCCTTAACATTTTTATTTTTTTATTTTTTTACTTTTTTTTTATTTAAATATTTATTGTAATAGTAGTCGGTCTCTTTAATAAAAATCAATCAATTTGATATTTTGAGCGTAAAATGATCATGGAAAAAATGGGTTTAATTTGCTTTTCTCCTGACACTGAATAATAAAAATTTATTCTTTACAAAGACAAGGAAGCAAGAAAATCTCCATAAATTTAAATCTTAATTCCCAACCATTGTTTTTTTTTCTAATAAGAAATAAATGGATAGGCATGTCGAAAAATTTACATGTTTTTAGCTTAGCTTAGAGAGGAAAAAAGTCTAAGTTTTATGGAAATAAAATTTGAATTTAAAATAATAATAAATAAAGTAAAATAAAATGTAATTTAATTGAAAACCTAAGATTTTTATCTTTGACTTGGTAATGGATGAAATACTCTGCTACTTATTTTATTAATTTACTAGCTTAAGCCCGGCGTATTTCGCTACCCCCATCTTAACTATTATCTTAAACGCTATCGTAGTTACATTTCTGTAGCTTTTTTATACCCAATTTTGTCCCCTTCTAGTTCAAATCGAATCATACGAGATAGCCTACCAGTTTCTGCCAGAAAGTCACCGTAGGTTCTGCCCTTTAGCTGTATACAGTCCTCAAACAAACACACATTCATTTTTCACAGTGCGGTCGTAATAACGTCACTAACTCCACTGCTTTCTGCAATACCCGATTTTTGGCTGATGGGGATAGATAACGAAGCTTTAATAGTTGTCGTTATCTAATAAATGTATAAATAATTCACTATTTAGTAAGAAAGGAAGGTGCCACGCCCAATTATCCAATCTCGCCCTGTTACTGACTGATGATGTGTATTGTGCACGACGTTGTTTAAACATAATTAAGAAACTTTTACTATTACCGTTTACAAGATATACAGGGTGTCCGCCGGGAAGGTATACTACTTTGTTTTGCCGCCATTTTGGTAAACATTAGTCTTGACAGTCGTGAAGTAGAGACGTGGCAAATTTATTATGGAAAAATATTCAGTAAACAAACGCGTTTTATTCGTTAAAACATTTTATCAAATTAATCATCGATTTTCATGAAAAAATCATAATGAGTGACGAAGCACATTTGCATTTGAATGGTTATGTAAATAAACAGAATAGTCGGTTCTAGGCAATGGAAAACCCTCAAATTATTCATCAGTCACCTTTGCATCTGGTGTGCAATTTGTTCAGAAGGGATCATTGGATTTTACTTCCTTGAAACTGAAAACGGCGTAACGGTAACTGTCAATGGGGGCGATATCGTGATATAATTGAAAACTTTTTAACGCCACAAATGTATGCTTTGGGCTTGACTAACAAGTGGCTTCAACAAGCCGGTGCCACATCGCATACTGGAACAACTGCGAGGCCTCTTTCCACAACAAATTATTTCAAGGAATGGTGATGTTGACTGGCCTCCACGGTCGCCTGATTTGTCTGCTCCGGTCGTCTTTTTGTGGGGTATCTGATAAAAAAGGTTTATGCACACAAACCAGAAACGCTGGAGTACCTCACACTCAATATTCGTGATGAAATTAATGGAATACCGCGTGAAAATGTGAGGGTAACAGAGGTGGGCATTTATCTGATATTGTATTCTATACATAATTGCCGACATTCAATAAAACATTTATCAACAATATAAGATCCCTTCTCTTTCATATAATAAAAAATTATAAACAAACAAAGTAGTATACCTTCCCGGCGGACACCCTATACAATAGTTAATATTGTTGCGAAAATAAGGTTTGGCACCTCTGTGTTGATAACGTCGCTAAAACAAATAAACAAAAGCTACAAGAAGAATTATACGCACTGTTCATAAATAACCAAAGTCGACAACAACAAACATTAGCAGAGATAAAGTAAACAAAAATAACACGGCAACAACAATAATTAAGCAGCAAAGAAAACAAGTAACAGTAACAATAAACGAGCAACAACAAATACTAAGAACTGAAAGAGGTAGATGTTCATATACGCTTGGCTACAAAAGAACTAAAAAGAAATTCAAAGAAAGAAATGGAATCTACCTGAAATATCGAGAGGTTCGAAAGCTTTCGATGTGTTGTTTACTCAACACATCGATGCGAACAACAATCAGTTTTTGTTTATGTGTCGTATACTCAGCGAGTGCAGTTTAAGTAAAGTTAACTCAGCGAACGAGTCTTGTTGGTTTGAAGTCAGCGTAAAGAGAGTATAGAGTGGGTAATCTCTGGTCGAAGAGAATTTAAGTTGTGATCGAACCTAAGTTATAACTACGATCACGTTGGTAGTAGATTTGCAAAACTATCGATAGTCGGCCCACTAGGTCTATAGTTTTTTTTTGCAAACTATCGAAACAATCAATACTATCGGATACTTTTTTTAAAGCGTAGAACTACTGTCAACTTTTAATTGGTACTTCAAAGCCTCAAATGAACTTATTCTCCTGTTTCAAGTCGCACAATAAAAAAAAAAAAAAAATTTATGGAACCTAGACTTATGGGTAAGAGTCCACGAAATGTATCCCTTCTCAGCAAACAGAAGCAACACCTGCACCGTAATAATTAGAACAACATCATATGGTCTGACGAAACGGCAATTAATTAGTTTGGGTTACGAACATATTTTAGTTACAATTTATACTTTATTTGAGTTAAATAAATAGAATATTAAGAAGAAACTGTTAAACTGTGTCCCAATGTAGCTATAAAAGTTTAAATGTGACTTTGACTACATTTAGTGACCACCGTATTTGCTCTTAGAATTTGACTGTAGTGTCGATAGTGAAAAAAAACTATCGATGGTCAGCCAAAAACAAAACTATCGATAGTACTATCGATAGTTTTGCAGCTCTAGTTGGAAGATCTTTAGGTAGCATGATCTGTCGAGTAATTGCTGTTGTTTACAAACTTGTCAACAGACAGAGCAATTAAGAATAGGAAACTGTTATTGCCTGTAAAAAGATTATAAGCAGTGGTGCACAAAATTGTGTTGACTAAAGGCTTTTAATCAAAAACTAAGCCCAAGATTAATTTTGTTTTAACTACAATCTACGAACTCATAAATGCACGTTTTTAAAAAGGTAAAAACGTAACAATACTTACTATGTATGAATGGGATCACGCCCATTTGTTCAATTTCAACCACTTTTTGCTTGAAGATTTGTAATGACTGTGAAGTCATTCAGATAAAATTCAGAAACTTTACCTTTAAAAACGATCTCAAGATAAAATGAAACCAATAGTTAGTTTGTAAGGGAGGTACCACGCCTACTTGTTCAATTTCGCCCAGTTCTAGACTTATGATTTGATTTGGAAATGAAGTCAATCAGGCCAAATTGTGATATTTGAGCTCTAACCGTAATAAATATATACTTACACCAATATTTACTTTGTACAAAGATACCACGCCCATTTTTTCATATCCGCTCATTATTGAAAAATGATTTGTATTGACTGTGAAGTCAATCAAAATAGATTCTGAAACTTTAGCTTTAACCGTTTTAAAGGTCTACTAAAATCAATATTTACTTTGTATGAGAGGTACCACGTTCACGTGGTCGATTATACCCACTTTATGACTAACGATTTGTTTTGGCTATAAATCTATTTGGGCCAAATTAAGAGATTCCTTTTGTTACAATTTTGAAGTAGATGATTAATCCATTGTAGCTTCCTCCATATGATTTTTTTGGGTAGTGGTGAGCTTTAATTTAGCATTGAAATTTGTTTCCCAGTAGATGGTGTGTTTTCCGGATCATTCGTCTGATGTTTGTCATCATCGCCAGATGTATGTAGGATGGTCAGGTGAGGGTTTCTATATTTTTTAGATGGAGTTGTCTGGAGGGAAGTTGAAGCTGCTTTATTAAACAATCGAAGCCACAATTAAATTCATCTTCGTTATGTCCCCTGCTGGGGCTCGAACCTGGGTCGTTTATATTGTTATGCGTGCGCTCTAACTACTACCCCACGCCACCTCCACCACTGTGTACACTAGCACAAAATTCAGCTTACCCTGCATGGCGTTAAAAGACAAGTGTCTTTGGAGTTCTCAAGATTTGTTTTAAGTTTAAGGTTATTTTACCCCTTAGCGTCTGTGTAGCACACATACGAAGACAGAGCTGAGTGGGAAGTTGACGCAGCTATGTCTTGCACCAGCTTAATGTTCTGCTTACTTGTTACATATTACTATTCATTACATAGCAATCTGCAAGTGTACGCATTTTGCAAACTCAAAGCTATCTCATTTTGCATATCTTGGTCTAAGTGACGTCATTGCCAATACAAATCATCAGTCAAAAAGTAATCGGCATTGACACATTTTTTCTAATTAGCGTTTCTTTTAATTGGCATTAAACATCCTCTTCAGCTTTAGCCTCTTTTAGGAGGAGATCTACACTATTTGGACGATCTTGTTTGGATGCCGGGTATTTCTATTGAAATGAACGAGCAGATAAACTGACTTCTGTCTTGCAATACAAAGACAGACAGACAGACTGATACAATTTAACTTTTACATAACAGTGCTCGGTCTCACATCGCAAAAGTTGCCAAACAATTGTTAGATATGATCAAATGCCGCACATGTCACTATTCTCCAAACATTGTTCCTTCTGACTATTAGCTGTTTCGACTGATACAATATTTGTTGGCATGTCACTGAATCACTTCTTTTGAATAAAATAAATCAGCTTCAAGGTGGATCGCATCAAAGTTCGAGAAGTTTTACTGAGACAGGGTTCTAAGATTGGCACAGAGGTGGTGAAAAGCTGTAAGCAGTGATTTGATAAATTTCTATTTCGATAAATTTGTTAATTCATTTTCTCTTTTGAGCTAAAAAAAACGGACCGAATTAAATTATACTCCCAATACGTAAAATTTAATTATTTTTGTTGTAAATAATAAATAACCCATCGGGGTTTTTTAAAATATAAAACCCGATAAAACCCGGATGGCTTTAATTGGGTTACCCAGTGGGTTGCGATACTGTAACACTGTGGCGATGTGAACGAGTAAGAGTTGGTGAAGGACTTTCTGTGAAGTTGCTCAGCCCTCCATACTTTTGCTAGCTGGTTTAGGCAAGATATCGTGGATATAATACATCAATCCGAACGACATCCTAAAACGGTGTCTCTACTTGATGCCATTTGAGCATCGATAACCGAATTAGAAAAATTTATTTATTTTATTTCCAGTTTATCGAAAATTTTATAATGAATTTATATTTTTCTTTCGGCATTAAACTCCTTCATGATTATTCATTGATCATTCGCTATGAATCAATTCCTAATAATTTTTCAGGCAATATTTAATGTTAGAATATATGAATAGAACAAGAAAAATAGGCTTTCAAATGCTTAATTCTATTCTTTCTTTTTCGGCTTTATGACTAAATTACTAAACATTTCAGCTCTAAGCACTCCAAATATTTATAAAACTTTAATGGGCTATTTCTACCTTTCCTGGTAACAGACTTAAATTTTTGCCATAAAACTTCGTTTAGTATAATGCATAATTAAGTTATGTAACTACAAATGTGTAGGTGTATGTATGTGTGCGTGTATGTAAGGTTTTCGCTTTCCTATTCCCTTCCAACTTTTCGAAATAATTGTGTCTGCCTGTTCTCATTATATATGTATTTCAAAGCTTCCCAAAACGTGAATCTCATAATTTATTATAAATGTAATTTAATGTTTATGAGAGAAAGATAGAAAAAGAGAGAGAGAGGGAGAGAGAGAGAGAGTAACACAGACAGCGTCGTTCAAAACAATAGCAACAAACTCATTTAATTCTGAGAGTATGTAATTGAGGGCAACATTTTGTTTTCTGTAATTATAGGATTTAAATAAAAAAAATTTACTACTTTATGCCAACGTTACTTCAAATATACGCAATAACAATCGAAGTAAGCAACAAAAGCAACATATGATTATTTCGTTTTTAAACCTTTATTTCTTATAACTTTGCCACATCTGAAAGGAAAGGAAAGGTATCAATAGGGCTATTAAGTATGGATTTCGGAATATGTTTCCATCAGCTTCTAGATTTTTAAAAAGAGTTAGTTTTGGTTTTTGAATTGTTTTCCTGAAGTAAAGGGTGCGCCAAATATTTTTTTTTTTTTTTGTTAAAATGCTATAAAAAAAACTACTAAATATTTTCTCAAATTTCTTTTTTACTTGAAAGTACAATCTCTCCGGTTAATAGTGATAATTTTATTCAAATGGCTGCCTCGGCTGGCTGTGCGGTAGCCTACACGATCGGTCCAATTTTTAAGCACATTATCGATTGTGTGCAGCTGTATTTCACCAATGGCTTCACGAATATTGTCCTTTAAAGCGTCAATTGTCTCTGGCTTGTTGACGTAACACTTATCTTTGACGGCACCCCACAAATAATAGTCCAACGGTGTCAAATCGCAGCTTCGAGGTGGCCAAACGACATCAGTTCTGGGGCTGATAATACGATCTTCAAAAACAGGCTGCAAAACATCGAGTGTAGCTTCGGCTGTGTGGCACGCAGCGCCGTCCTGTTGAAACCAAGTGTTGCTAATATCCTCCTCTTCAATTTTTGTGAACAAAAATTCGTTCAACATTGCCCAATAACGATCGCCATCGACTGTAACGGCCACTTCTTGCTCATTATCGAAGAAAAATGGCCCAATTGTGCCTCTGGACCAAAATCCGCACCAAACAGTGACTCGTCTTGGGTGTATCGGCCTTTCAATGTATGCGTGCGGCTTTTCTGTGCCCCAAATGCGACAATTTTGCTTGTTTACATACCCGCCAAGATCAAAATGAGCTTCATCTGAACACATCGCACACATTCTGCAACATTACCATGATTTTCAAAGTAATGTGGCAATATTTCCCAGCGTTGTTCAAGCGTATACACAACCATATTCGTTCAGCGGAAGGATAAAACTAATTATCTGTCAAATCAGACATGAGCTAAGTGTTACCATTCACGAAGCAAGCACTGGTTGAAAAAAAATAGTTAGATGGCGGACCCGATATTTCTTTTCAATATTCAAAAAAGTTTAAAGTCTGGTGGTTGTGTCAGCCAATCAAGGACTTGCACTCTATACTCTTCTATTAACTTTATGACTATCATCGATGTGTATCGGGAACAACTTCGGTTATATGGAATCATTTCAATAAATTGATTCATTATGCCTTCATTTTATTGAAAAGGTCCTACTCCAGTTGCCAATCCAAATCATAACGTTGCTTCCCCATGCTTAAAATCACTTTCACAATTATATGAATCCAGTGTCTTACAAGGGCTTAATTTGATACTAAACAAAATTTGTTTTCATTCCTGGATGGTCCCGTCGCGGTGTGCTTTTGCGAAACTTGATACTAAAAACAAAAAAAAGGTCTATACAGAAGGCATAAACTATTCCTCTTCAAAGCCATACCAAGGTTGGTCGTATAGAAATAAGCAACTGTTGTAGTTGGTGACTAATCAAGAATTCAAGTTAAAGTATTACTGGAATATGCCAATTCAATGACCAATACGGTAATTACCCGTAACACAAAGAGTTCATAGAAGAGAATAGCGTCCTAGGAAGTCACAATCACCAGACTTGAACCTCTTTGGAAGAGAAACACTTCAGGGAAATTATTCTAATATCAAACCCAGCCCTTTAAAAACCTAGAAGCCGAATAGAAACGTATCTCAGAGTCAGTAGTTATTGATTTCATGTCGCGCAGATATGGCAAAGTCATAAGACATATGAATTTGTTGTAAAATACTTTTATTTTAAGACATCGATTATTTTGGCGGATACTTATTTGAAGAAACGTTGACAAAAAGTGGGATATTTTTTATGTAGAGCTTAGTGTGTATAAATTGTAATAAATTACAGAAAAAAAGTTTTCCCCAATTAAAGAAATACTTTCATAAATAAATGGCATTATTCGTTTTTACAGAGTTTGTTGCTTTTGTTTTGCCCGACACTGTACTTATATAAGTAAACATAAATAGTACTTAAAGCTGCATACGCAATATTCATGTTACCGCCTAGGCTATATGCTATAGTTTTGTAATAGTGCTGCTCCCTCTCTGTATAATGTGTGGCATGTTGCCTGCTGTAACTGACTGATGCTGATAAACAAACAAACAACAACAACAAAAAAACTGGAGTTGGTTTTAATATATATGCATACACACACACACAGGCACACACACACATGTATGTATTATGTTCATTTGTAAGCATAATTGTAGGTTGTTATACTAATATATTTATATCTTAACAGATATACGTGCATGTGTATGTCAGAAGAGAGCGAGTGAGAGGGAGCGAGAGAGAAAGAGAGGAATGGTGAATATATGACTTGCTTACAACGAAAAAATATAATTTTTGTTTTTGTTTTTCAATAAATTATTTGTTGAAAAACAAAGAAATAAAAATAAAATATTTTGTTGAAAATCATTTTATTTTATTCTCTTTTGTAAGCTGTTTTTCCATTTTAATGTGAAATGTCTCATACATATTATTTATGTATGTACATGTGTAGTATATATGTACGCTTGTAAATAATTTTTGTTTCATTTTTATTTGCTTTTGTTGTCATTCTCTCACTTTATTTGCTGTTGTTGTCATATTTATAATTATTACTATTGTTGTTGCTGGCGTATACTGTCATGCTGTTGTAACAAGTTAATTTTGCAGTGACAAATAATGACAGCAACTAAAGTATTTGTTAAAAAGTGAAATCCTTATAAAAGATAACAAATAAAAAAATAAAAATTAAATTGAAAAACAAAAACAATGACATTAAAGTTTGTCTGTCATTATTTTATTTTTTCTTCAAAAAACTGTTGAAATATGCTTCCTCTTCTGGTAGTTACATTCTCAATATAGTCTAGTATTTTACCCATTTGGCATAAAAGTGATTTTTTTTACGTCAATATCGTCATTATTATCGTACAAGGCAAAGTGGTCCAAATATATGATATGACTTTTTTTCAACGACATCATTTTGAAAAACTGTTTGCATATCAATTGGCTTAATGCAGGGGCAGAAATAATAAATTTTGTGGCATTTTTCAGGTCATTTGTCTAGTGAACGTTGAAATAGGAGTTTTTTTTTACTATAATTAGCTTAATGAAATAGTGAACTTTTGGGCAGAGTAGAAGCAGGAGGAATATTTGAAGCAAAACTTTATTTAAGATTTTTTACTTTTTTTTTTTTTTGTTCGACTGAACCCCAACGTACAGCAAAGCAACAAAAATAAGTCTTCTGCACTAAGTAGCTCTGATCCTTAGGCAATAACTTTTTTATATTTAATCGTCTATTCGACATATTTGTCCTTATCGTGAACAAAATTTTGAAGAGTCGTCTACCGTTTATTTGTTCACGTAAAAATTTTACTTGTTTTTTATTCACGATAAGGTCGATTATTGCGTGCCTGTGCTTTTCATCATTTTTGAGGCAGCTCATAGGTCAACTAAATTTGTCGAGAGTGGCCATAGCGCATCGAAAACATGTACATTTTTGAACTCTCTGGAGGAAAAAGTGAAACATTCGACAGTAACAGCATAGGTGATTAACATGCACCAGCATATTAAAGTTTCCTTTAATATGTTCAGCAAGGCGTAGATTTTGCTATATCGCAGCTTTATAACGTATAATAAAGTTATTCTATGATCTTTTTAAATAATGATTGTTTTAGATTATTTATTGGCTAGGTTTCTCTAGGTCTCTTCTCCTCTGTCACTAGTCCACGGAGGATATTGGCTTTCCACAAAGTGGTGGTGGTAAACCTTACTCATCGTTGTAAAATTTTTCTAGTAGATGGTGTTTTCTCTTGATTATTCGTCCGATGTTTGTCATAATCGCCAAAGGTAAGCTAGATGGTCAGGTGGCTTCTTTAAGACGCATTTGTGTGGAAGAAGGTTGAACTCTATTAATTATTATTTTTTGGTCATGTCCTTTTCTGGGGATGCGAAACCTGGCCGCTTGTATTATATGCATGAGATCTAACTACTACACCAACCCCCCAGGTTATGCCTTTAGCAGTTTTCAGAACCACCGTTCTGGAACGACTGTCAGCTGTAAAAGATCTGTTATCTGAATATCATTTATTTAGCGAAACGTTTGTAATTTACGCATATGAATTGCTTAATAGCCGAAGAACGCGTAAATAAAGTGAAAACTTACTACAAATGTGGTGATTCAAACGTGGGCGAACTTTTGAAGTGAATTTTCTTCAGCGATGAGGCTCATGGCTCACTGGATGGTTACGTAAACAAGCGAAATTGTGGCATATGAGGCTTGGTGGACCCAAAAGTGCATCAGTTAGTGCTGTAATATTTCGAAAGATGCCGATAGATATCCCTGTAAAAGAGAGCTTTGTCGGATTTATAGAGTGTAAGGTTTAGCACCGCCGCAGGCACAGAAATCAGAGGAGCGGTCAGGATCGGTTAAAGAACGGCAGCAAAGGTGGCAATATCACCCCAACGGCAGATGCCTGTCTCCGAATGTGGACTATGACACAGCACGACGAACTGGATTATAATCTTAGACTGATTCTGTTTGGCCACATGTTTCTTAAGCAATATCTGCATCGTTTTGGACAGATAGTCATATGCGTTCAGACTGCCCAGGTGAACTCGAACTCGGTTTTTGGCAAAACAAACCGCTGAAAATTGGATTGGCTAAATTGTTCACCAGACGAGTGATGCGCAAACTCGGCATAACCAATAGGGAACACAGGGAATTTCTGCGATAAATGGAGCAACAACCGAATCGACAACCGGTCGAAAGGATGCTGTGAGAAGACGATAGATCCCACGGAGACAATTGAACTCTAACAAACATGACGTTTGAACTTAGTGCTCTGAACGAGCTCTTGACGAAATACTTAGTCAGTAGTTCTGGGAGGATCCAGCGTCAGACAACTGGGTGATGTTAGTGGTTAAAAGTCCCACTCTAACTTAGGCTTTTAACAGACACCTCGTTAAGAAAAAAAACCTTTTGTATACTACAGAAGTAAGTCAACTCTATAAACTGTATGGGCTGCAGTATATACTTTTTACTGTCCATATAACATAATAATGCCGAATATTCCCATATTTTAAGGCTTCACGTCTATTCATCTAATGCTATGAGAACCTGACGCAACTACTTACTTAGGCAGAGAGCATTGTCATTAAAAAGCATGGATTTCTTTTAAAGCTTTAAAAATTTATTCAATAAAAAGTTAAATTGCTTATGGATTACAGCACCCTGTGCACGCTTAAACCACAAAAAGTGAAAATCCTAACAAATTTTACGACTAAAATATTATTGGTTGGTAACGCTAACTTTGTTTTAAATGAAATTTTAAATTTTAAGAACATTTGTAGCAACTTTACAAATTTCTTTGCTTCATTTAATTTATGACCAAAAACCGTTACGAAGAATCCTGCCTCTTCATTAAAAAATATTCCGTTTACTAGACTGCTAAGTATTCCCTATGCAACAATATATGACTTAATTTATAGAAATACTTTTTCTGTAGTTTTTTTTTGTAAAGGATTTTATATCGCATATGTATGTGTGTATGCACTACATGTGAGTAAATTTACTTATAAAATCTTAACCCTTTACATGTATGCGTATGCATAAGTAAAATATTAATAATAATAGTTACTTATGTATGTAAAGTATGTACATATCTGTAAACAAATACACTTAAACATCTTGCTCTCCATACACACACATACATAAACACTTGAAAAAATCATTTTTCATATTAAGAGATAATTTACATAATTTTCATGTAAAATAGATGAGAGCACAAGAGGCAGGCAGGCGAATAGAGTATCTTCTGTTACAATATGTTTACATTCTGTATACGTGTATGTGCATAAAGAGGAATATCTTTTACACTAAGTAAAGTTTACATAATTTATCTCAACCTAACCTCAATATTGTAGTGTTTATGTAGCAATAGGAATTGTGCTATTCAACCAACCAGTAAACAAACAACAGCAATATTAGCATAGAAAGCAGAAGAAGATAGATGGATACATAGAGGGAGAGAGAGAGGGAGATGGAGAGAGAGAGAGAGAGAATAATAGTTACAGGGAAGCTGTTTTATAAACGAATAGTGACATCAATGTCTTAAAACAGAAAAGTGATTATAAAATATGTTTAAACAACTTTATTCATATTTTTATATTTGAGTTTTAACCTTTAAATTGATTTTGACAAGAAAAGTTCTTGAAAACTTTTTGCTTTTTCTTTCAAGGACTGTTAACATGTAAACAGTTCTTAACAAATCGGTATATACCATATGTATGTGTGTTTGTATGTAACAGGAAAAAAGTTATAAGTTTGCAATGGATATTCTCAGATATTTTTAGAAATTTTAAGTACATTTTACATGAAATTTTTTTCTATTATTTTTCTTTATTTTTAATTTTCCTCAAGTATTTCCTTTTCGTTTGCTTTTTATTTAATTTGTTTTTAAGTACAGCTTTTTAAAGGCAAATGTGAGTACATTGAGTATTTCTCTACTGCTCTCTTATAAGCTGGTAATGTGTGGTGCGTATGATTAATATGAATTGAAATTAATTAATTAATCATACGCTGGTGTGGTTAAAATTTTGTTTGATTTTTTCATACGAGGGCGGTTTGACATTAAAGTTACCTAGCGCTAGATGGCAGCACAAAGACAAAAACTTTTTCTTAGAAATTACGATCTGTCAAACGTCAGCTTTTAAAATTTTAGCCAAATTCATCGATTAGTTTATTTGTTGTAGTCGTTTGAAGTAAGCAACTTTTGTGTTTCTTGGAAAATGGAAAAAAGTGAATTTCGTGTAGAGATTAAACACTATAATTTGAAAGGCAAAACGGCGAAAGAGACAAAAGAAAAGCTTGATAAACATTACGGCGAACCTGCTCCGTCAGATTATATGGTAAAATATTGGATTGCCGAACAAGCACTGCAACAATACCATCAACAGGAAGGCCAAAAGAGGTGGTTACTGAAGAAAATATCAAGAAAATCTTCGATATCGTTATGAATGATCGCCGGATCAAAATACGTGAGATTGCTGAAATGGTAAACATATCATATGAACGTGTGTTCAACATTTTGCATGAACATTTGCATATGAAAAAGCTATCGGCCAGATGGGTGCCGCGTTTGCTCAGTGTTGAACGAGCAAACGGTGTTTGGACATAATAAAGCACAATACTGCTGATTTTTGGCGTGGATTAATAACTTTTGATGAAACGTGGATCCACCACTACACAACTGAAACCAAAAATCAATCGAAGCAATGGGTGGAAGCTGGTGAAAGTGCTCCGAAGAAGGCGAAAAGAGCGAAATCGGCTGGCAAGGTTATGGCCACTGTATTTTGGGATGCACACGGAATATTGCTCATCGATTATCTTGAAAAGGCATCCACAATCACAGGAGAGTATTATCGTGCATTATTGGATCAATTGGTTGATGCAATCAAGGAAAAACGACCACCTTAAAACAAGAAAAAAGTGCTCTTTCTTCAAGACAACGCACCGGTTCACACAGCATTAGATACGATGCTAAAACTACGAGAAATCCACTTCGAATTGGTTGATCACCCACCTTATAGTCCAGATTTAGCCCCTAGTGACTTTTTGCTGTTTCCAAACTTGAAAAAATGGCTCGCAGGAAGAAAAAACATCTCAAACGAAGAAGTGAATACCGAAACTAATGCGTATTTTGAGGAGTTCCCAAAATCGTATTATTCAAATGGTATAAAAAAGTTGGAAAATCGTCTTACTAAGTGTATTGAGCTAAAAGGAGACTATGTTGAGAAATGAATGGTTTTTGAAAAAAACATGTTTTTTTCCTACTTAGGTAGCTTCAATATCAATCCGCCCCCGTATATCGGTGCTTTTATTCCATGTAAATAAAATTCAAGCTTTTTTATATTTTCGCTTCTTTTTAGTAATCATTTAATTTGCACCCATTGAACTTAGGTATGATATTTGGTATTTGCTACACAAATGGGACATGCCCACTTTTGTTTTGTTAACACAAACAGTGATCAATTATCAATCGCCATTATCATCGTATCGACCATGCACTATGCAGGACAACCTATGGGAACTATTGTACCCCTTCGGGTATATAGTTTGTTCAGCAGATCTAATGACTTCCTAATGAACACCAGCATATCTGAATAATAGTGAACATACCACCCAATGAGACATAATGTCTGCCTTAACATTCTTAGTTAAGTCTTTCAAGAACCCAACATTCACATAATATGTTCTTGGCTGTCTCTACCGCCGGTGAGCACAGTTTATAAGCATACACATCTGTGACCGCCATCCTGTTCAGATGTACTCTTAGACTACATTCCGGTCTGCCATTCTTGAGAAACTCGAAGCAACGCCCACATGGCGGAGTGATCATCACTCTAGAGTGGCGAAGTATCCTTTGAAAATTTCAGTGCTCCAAGCAACTGGAAATTTCCGAATCCATGGCTAAACAAAACAACTGGACCTTATTTCAAAGCAACAGCTTTTGCATCGTAGTGGTACTAAGGTAGATTGGCTGTTACAGAATATACTAACGCTCTTAGTCTTGAGCCCATTGACTGGGTTGATCTTGGCACATATAGCAATGGTCATAATTTTAGCCCGGAAAACTGAGAGTCTTAAAAATACGACTTTTGAAGAGAAATCTCGTGTTTTTTTTTATCTCAAAGTATACTTAGGTATTAGTACCTGCTTTGCCTGTAACAGAATGGGACCAGCTCTTGGACAGTTGAGAGCTGTGACGCGACTGCCAACTATGAGTAAATCATAAATTTTTTCATGTTGCAAGGAACCTCCTCTGATATAATGATAAGCCTATTTTTTTGATATTTCTAATACCAGAACCAGCTGACGACAATGTCACCTTTGACTTCTTAATGTTCATAAAATTTCCCTCTTTTTTAACTGCTTACAGTTAGAAGGAATTGATCTGGTCAACATTCTCATACAGGCATGATTGTAATAATGTTTTAACTTAAATATCATTTACAAAGAATAATAAAGAAGCAAATGTGTTCCGCTGTTTTAAATGTATTTTATTCATAATTCATCCCTAATTCACTTTTTCCATTGAGTTTCTAAGTTGAGACCACAGCAGGCTTAATTTCGTTCAGCATAGTTTATTTTATAGTGGAGAGAGTATTATAGTTTAGGTCCAGGTAGAATTAATTTTATGTAGGAATTAAATATGTTTGATTTGTAGGCTTTCAATTACCGCGACTAAAATATACTTTAATTTATAAAAAAAATACCTAAAAATAAAATGTGTTCCAGCTCGTATGTTCCGAAACTAATTTTTATATTTGAGATACATTACTATTTTATATTTTAATATTAATTTTTAAAATATATCAAGTGCGTTGTTATCTCAGCAAGATGATTGTGTTATATACGAATTTATATTTTCAATTTTCGTTTGCTATATATATGGTATTTCTTTGAAACGCGGCAACAGCAACTAAAGAAGAAACTAACGTACAATTTTCATAATTAAATACATAAACAACAACAAAAAGAAGAACCCATTAGTAAAATGCCGTATGAACAGAGTCATTCGTATATTTATGTAATTCAAACAGCAAACAAAGTATTTTGAAGAACTTGTAATCTCAAGTTAAAAACACTTAATTACGATCGAAACATAAGGTTTTAATAGAACTTTTTTTGTAGCACTTAACAAAAACATTTTTTTTAGTAACCGCTTAGTGGAAAGTATATCAGCAATTTCCGTATTTTTCACTTTAAACTATTTTTAAACAATATCTTAGAACGGTATCCAATTCAATGTATTTATGATACATTTTCTAAACAAGATGCCTATGCTTGTGTATGAAGGCATTTTAAACAAATAAAGGATTTTAAAACAGATATTTTTATACACAAAAATTCATCCATAAGTTCAACAAAAAAAAAATAAATAAAAAATGAAAAAATATGGAAATTCAGTAAAAAAAAATCTGAAATCAAAACCGCATATTGCACTAGTGGGCAATTAACCATAAAAAAATTTATATTTTTTTTTATTAAAATCTTACGGAATACTTTTTAATGGTCACGTATGCTCAACATGTAAAAAAACCATAATTTTTATTTAAAAATCTACTGAAATGCTTTTTATAGCCATACGAGCACAACTTTTGCCGCACATTTTATATGATTTATTACAAAAACACTATCGAAAACAACAAGCACTCAATTCAAATGCACGCACTCACACACCTACTAACATTTCTCCTAAAGGTATGCTTTTGCAAAAATATAGTTGAACCAAATTGTTGTGGTAAAATGGCTTTTATTTTATTTCAATAGGGTGGGGGACAGAGAGTTAGATGAGAAATAATAAATAATTGAATGTTACAACAAACAATGAGGGCATAAATGCTGTTATTGTTGTTGGTTATTTATTACATTTATCAAATTTATTTCTCACTCTCAATGCTATTTAATTCACCTCGAAAAAGAGCGTATAATAAACATAATATTCACACACACACACCTTAGGCATACATGTGTATGTATATTTAAACCCCATTATTTAACTCCATACATAAATATTCTATTTTAATTGTACAACATTTAAGTAACAACAAAAACAAAACTCTTATACTCTCTTATACAAGTGTTTAACAGTGTGTAAAATAATGAACATTTACAAAAACTATGTGCCAAGTACATAAAATACACACCAACATCAGGCATCAGGCAACATCATGTTCAGGCAGGCAAACACTTTACAATATGTTTTAAATAATTAGAGAAATAAAATAAAAATATAAAAATAAAAGCTCAAATGAGAGGTGAGAGGTAAACAAAAACACGAAGAGGAACATAAAATTTGCAACATGCTCTTCAAAATGTACAAAACCGTAACAAATTGGTTTTTTATATCAAAAAGTATACATGTATATGTATGTATATAATTTGTTGTTGTTTTGCTTATTGTCGGTATAAAATTTTGCGCTATTTTTTGTTTTTCTACGGAACTGCTATTTAAAAAATTGAATTTAATGTCACAGCCTTTTGACCCAAATGCATTAAAAATTGATATGAAAAAAAGAGGAAAATGAAAATTAAAAAATAATTATAATTTTGTAAAGTAACTAAATTAAGTTGGATAATTAAAAATAAAAAATGTCACTAAAAAAGTTTCGCTTTTAAGGATAATCTTGACTGTGCTCATAGATACTCTTTCTGCTACTGTTGGAACCATTTTTGTTCTTTTTAAGGCGCTCTTATCAAAAAAATCGAATACGCTGGTGTTCATAAGTCAAGTAGAGAGCATTTATCTGAGTGTTAGATACACATTAATTTGCCATTTATTGTGGCTATCAAGTCGATAATTGCGAATATCGTTTATCACATACCAAATTCGATAAATCCGCAGCATTTCGTGATATTTGGGTTCTGTTAAATGCTTATTTACGTTAAGGTTACTATATTGGACTATAGAGATGAGCACTAAAAAGAATATCTGAAAAACTCATGAAGAAATATTACGCTTTTGAACTCTAAAAAAATAAGTTTGTGGAAAAGTTAGATTCGTATGTGCCAAAAAAGAAAAATATCTACCGTGCATTCTACAATTATAAGCCATAAAAAAAAAACTAAACGATATGTCGACAAAATGGAAAAGTTATTGAACGAATATACTTGCAAGTGCATGAAAAGTCAGTGACCATTAGCCTTATATTTTAACGCTGAAGTAGGTGTAGTACCATTGACATCATTCATTCATTCCAGGACAAATGTAACGCCACGTCAGATTTTGTTTGTTTATAACTCCACATACTTTGATCCGATTATTGTCATTTTTTAAAAACAGGCTTTGAAGATATGAGCAAAATAATCTGGCGTGACGTATATATGAACAATTCAATTTCACAGAGGGCCGTAGACAATTTTTAAAAATCTTAGCCCGCTATTATCTATTGCAAACAGAGCAACGTGCTTAAAATTCTTAGTTGTTGTCTAAAACTTATACTCTAATAGAGGATATACTCTGATAAATGCAAAGTAAAGTCAAAAATTTACAGCAATTTTCCTGTACTACTTTGAAATTCATCCCTGTAATTAAATGTTTGTTACCTTTTGCTCAAATAATTCATTTCTTTCATTTCTTCATGGAATTTCATAAAAGTACATGGGTACCTTGTCGGATAGTTAAGGGTATTGGAAGAAATTCGATATGCTGCGTCTGTCTAAATTTATCAATTATTCTTAAAGTTCTGAAAATTTAAAAAATATTAGAAGTTAAGAGCTCTCAATGTCTATCAACTTCTACAAAAAAAAAAAAAAAAAAACAGTTTTAAAACGTAATAGGTACCAGGGTACCAGGGTACCTTATCTGTCACATAAGAAAAAATATATTCTTTAAAGTGAAATACATAAAAACTTATTAAATACTACCACTAAATAGGTCCTAAAAGACTAGTATTTCTCAGAAAACTAAAATGTTTAATGATACAGGCTCTTTGAAAAAAGGACTAAGGCTTAGATCATAATTAAGAGTTTTTAACTTAAAATTGTCATTTTTTTATTGTTAACATGAGGGTTCAAAATATTTTGTGTGTTTTCTGAATTACTTATACGAATTACCCTGTTCCTACGATTTGACAGCTGTTCTTCTTTTATGTTATTGTTTATTGTTAAATCAAGTAAATAGCTCGTTAGTTTCTGTTTTTTCTTTTATTTATTGACAATTGAAAGTATAAACTCGTAACAAATGTGATCATGAATAAAAACCAGGGTTGGCAACCCTTTTTTAAACTCAAAAATTATAGTGAATTAATAATTTTATCGAAACAAAAAATTATCAAGTCACCAACTCTGAGCTAATGTCCGAATCCCGTCTCAGAAAAAATTCTCGTTTTTGAGGCGACTCACTTTGAAGTCGATTTTATATTTCTTCAACAGAAGTGATCCAGTGACATGCTAATAGATATTGCATCCATCGAAACAGCCAATAGTTAGAAGCAGCTATGTTCGGAGAATTTGATCGTTTCTAAAAATTGTTTGGCAAATTTGTCGCGAGAGACCGAGCGTTGTCATGCGAAAAGAAAACTTTATATGTCTGTCTGTCTGTCTGTCTATCTGTCTTTATATTCCAGCCGTTTTTCTCATAATGCACGGTTTAACCAAAGTAATTGCAATCTGCGCCAATAACAGAGTTTTAGCAGATAATAATACACAATGCCGCCATGATTCCACTAAGAGTGCAAAATTTCTAAAATAACGCAATTTTACTAACAACAAAAAATATCGTCGAAATGAAGGAAATTTAGAAGGATTTATAAAATCCAAAAAAAACGGATCAAAAAACCCAATAAAACCCGTTGGGCTGAGTTTTTTAAAACCCGGGTTTTTGCCAACCCTGATAAAAACGCGCATGAGATTTTTTCAAAATTCGTTTATTTAAATGGATTAAATATTCCTAAAGCTGTGAAAATGTTTAAAGTTAGGAGCTCTCAAGAAGTTTCAAGAACAACATTTATCAACTGCTATAAAAAAATTCAGTTTTAAAACACAATAGGTCTGTGGGCTTGACATATGGCCTTGATTACGCTTGATTTACAAGAATTCTCACATTTTGTCACGGCTCAAGAAAAAATCCGATTTTTAAAAACACATTTTTTTAAACTTTTTCTTACACAGAGTCTTATAAAAAGCTATTGAACATATCAATGAATTAATAACGTACAGCGTTTTAAGTGTCTTTGCTTTCTAGCTTAGTTTGTCTGCAGAGCTCGAAACAAATGACAATCTAAGCTAGCAAAGTCCATGCTGTATGGTGGAAGTATCAAAACTTCCCAGCCCTGCTTTCTCAGTTTTTGCGATATCATCAAAGATCTGTGTATTCTGACGATTCCATGATGGAACTCAACACCTTTTCTGTTAAATAATTCTGGACGTATTAATTGAATTGCATGCTCTAATCTTGGTAATTATTGACAGTAGAGGTCAGAATCATAATCATAATGAACAATTTCCTTCCAATTCAACCAGACACACAGCATTACCTTCCTTGGTGTCAGCCCTGGCTTTGCCACCGTCTGCAAAACTTCACCTTGCTTCCTCCATGATTTTTTCGTATATACTTTTGGACGTGATCCACTTTTAATCGCTTGTAATAATTCGATTTTGAAATAAATGGAAATTCGATCCATTAAATTTTTTGCTTCTAATTTATGTGGCATCCAAGCATCGAGTTTTTTTGTATGTCCAGCTTTCTTATAATGGTTGATAACTGTTAAGTGACGAATGTTAAATTCCCCAGCAAAATCCAAGCTGATAAAATGTGGGTTTTTCTCAATTTTTTCCATGATTTTATCGACTTTTTTAGTAATTGGTCGATAAGAGCGAGATGTATCTTTAACATTTATAATTATCAAAGAGAAAACGAGCAAACCATTTCGCTGCTGTTTCTCTAATTACAGCATTGTCTCCGTAAGCTTAAAAAATTCTTATGGAAGCCTGAGACTCATTACTACCTTTCTATAATAGAAAAGCCAAATATGACGGTAGTGTTCTGAATTTTTAATCATTTTTTAAAAATTCTAACAAATTAAGGCTTAAAATGTTACCATTCAGACAAGCTATAGTATTGCCTGATGCAATTAGTATTACCAGAAATACTTCATTTTAGAGCCATTTACCAACTATTTGCAGCCTAAATTTTCTGAACACCAATATTTTTGGCTTCAAGAGTTTTTTCAAAATCAAGATCTTTTCTGAAAATGTAAGGAATTTTGCAATGGCGACCCGACATGTCGGTCACATAAAGGTAAAATAGCAGAATTCATATTGTGCCTAAAACTAAGGTATATATTGTTACGTTTTAACCTTTGTAAAACGTTTGGGTTTGTTTAAATTGCACCGCTTTATTTTGTTGTTTTACAGTTTTTATTTATTCCACTATAACTTTTATACTGTTCGGCTTAATATAACACTTAATATTCGTTTATACAACACTTTTATTTCCGTTTTAACACAACTTTATTTATTAATAGCCAAACGATAACTAGTTAACTTGTAGGTAAAGCAGCCCCTTTATACATATAATTGCCCACAGTTGGGAAGGTTCCGGATATATCGACGATCTTCTATTTTCATTCAAATGTAACGTAAAGATGGTCGATTTGGCCGTGCTACCATATATACCAAAATGTTGAATTTTTTTTATTTTCACAACAATATGTATTTAAAATAAAAAAATAATTTCCTCTTAACTCCTTTAGTTGCATTTCACGAATATTCGACTAAAATTGTATAATTTTGTTGAAATAATTTCCCTTCTGCCATAAGATAATATTCAACAACTTAAAAGTGGTTCTCATTAGGCACTTGTACTTCGTTACTCATTCGTTATGCTTAAGTATTTCAATGAACTCATTTTTGCAACTCTTCAGAATCTTGTCAATTTAATTAAAACTCTTGAGACTCGTTTTTTCATCATGTCGAAATTGAAGAAGTTGTTTAAGTGGCAACAATTAACATTTTAAATGCAATTTTTCTTTTGTTTTACACAAAAGTTTAATTTATTTTTGCCTTTTCTATGAAGGAATTCTTTCTTTATGCAGTTTGTTTTCATTTATTTTTATATTTTTAAGTTTATCATGTGTGTGTACAAGGATTTTAATTGAGTTTCAGAAATGCTTCTGTTTTTTCCAGGTTTCCATTGTTTTCTCTTTTAAATTTTAATGCAATATTTTGTTTGCCGTTTAATTACCCAAGAAACTATTGGGACTTAATTACTCGTTATATGGCTGGCTGTCTGTCAGTCAGTATATTTATATTTATGCTGTTGCTTGAGGATTAAATTTTTGTTTTAATTATTGAAAATTGAGATTCATTTTAATTATTTTTCATATCCTAAGTAGTAGCAACGTTACATGGATGTGGTTTAAATAAAAGAAAACACTGATACTGTAATCAATTTGTATTAAATTTTATTTATTTATTTTTTTTACATAATTAAAATTAATTAATATCAAAATTACATAAATATTTATATATTTATTTGTAACAACCTAAAAACCGGGCTAACTTCATTATCTTATTCATTATCCTCCACTTTATCATACAACGAAATTGGTGAATGATATGAGAATCCGTTTAGCAACGCAAATATTTGTCATAAGTATTCTAACCAATCACTCCTGCAACACACTGCCACCTTTAGGCTCCAAGGTTCCGGACCAATATAGGTAATACATAAATATACTGAACCCTCAGCGGCGTTCGGAGAATCCATTATATCCATCATTATTTAAGTTATAATTTTTAACCCTTATCCCCCAATTTATCATACAATGAAATTGGTGAATGATATGAGAATCCGTTTAGCAACGCAAATATTTGTCATAAATATTCTAACCAATCACTGTTGCAGCGCACTGCGGCCTTTAGGTTCTAAGGCTCTGGACCAATATAGGTAATACGCAAATATACGTATTATACGCAGTACGCAATATGAACCCTCTGCGGCGTTCGGAGAATCCATGAATTTTGATTTTATACTCGTGACTGTATTGTAACCATTTGAAGAGATCATTTAACAAATCATTCCATTTAATTTGTATTTCTGAGCTCACGGTTTCGTCCAATTGTAGACCTTGTTAACACAAGTCTTGCGACAACAATTTTGTACTTATGACTGTGGCTCGTATTCATTCAGCTGGATAACATACCGGATTACATGATTCGTTTTGGGATATTCTTTATTCTCACTACTCTTCTATTGGGGTAAATGAATATGTGCAATTATCCGTATGTGCGTTCCTTTTAATGCCTAGAAATCAGAATCCTTTTAATTGGAATTTTGGTAAGTAAATGGCTGTCGTATTTCGTAATGTTCTTTAATGGAAATCCAGCGGATTTCATTATTTCTGAGATTTGACGTTGGAATTTTTTTGTCTCTTCATCGTCCACAGTTGCCTCTGTTCTTAATCTTTCAGATGCTTTGGGCTATTGGCTTCCTGAGTCCGTAGCGAAATGATGGAGAATGCGAATAGCTAATAACGAGGAACAGTTAACACCAAATGTAACTGTTGTAAGTTGTTAATCTCTTGTCTACTTACAGTTATTTTTATGGACAATTATGCGCTGATAGAGTCGATGTTTTGGATGAGTCCAAATTTGTATGTATCCGTTAAACACATACCTGTATCGTCGCCAGTTGAGAAATTCGATTTTAATGTAGGGTGAGTAACTGCATTTGGTTCTTCAAAATGCGTTAATAACTTCTTTAGTAGTTTTATAGTCGGGTCGAATAACCCCGCGATGGTGTAAATAAAAATAAAAGTATTTGTCATCCGAGACAACCTCACTGAAGCAAGTTGGCTTCATATAACCATGAGCTAGATATTCCTCGAGCAAATTGTTTTATTTTTTCTCGAGTCCCAGTGTTTTAACGAGAGATCGATCTGTTCATCCGAGTATTCTGTACGAATGCTCAAATGCGAGAATTTCCTAGAAGTTTCTTGCCATATACCGTCCGTCTTTATTCCTTCCGCTGGTTTTACTGCAAAATTCCTCCGACATTTCAGACTGATATGGTAACGCCTCCTATTCCCAAAATTTCTCTTAGAAAGTGGTTTTTGACGAGACCCCTGTGGTGGTGAATGTGTGTACAGAGCTACGTTGGATAGAGCCGTTTTACACTCAAACTACGAAGATCGCTGAGTTTCTTTTGGGCTGAGATCATGGCCATTGACATATGAGCGGAGATCAACCTAGAGAGTAGGCTCAAGGGTAAGGCCATTATTGTATTCTCTGGCAGCCAAGATGCCTTAAGGACACTTGACTGGTATCGTATGATATCAGACGGACACTACTGCTAGAACACGTTGCAAAAGCTTTAGCTTATGAAAAGGGTCCAGTTGTTTTGGGTACCTGTATATTGTGGGGTAGAATAGATGGTAATGAAAGAATGGTTACATTGGTTAGGATAGGTTCCCTGACACCCTATATTGGTTCGGAATCTTACTGTATAGCACCACTTACTACCATCGTTAATCTAATCAAGGATTAGGAAATTGCTTTATGTTTGGAACACTGAAATACTCAAAAGTTACTTCGGAATTCCAGGGCGGCTATCAGTACTGAATTTGGGCATCAATCTGATGTTCTTAAGTATGGTAGGCTGGACTATGAACTCCGAACGGAATTTTTTGTAGGTCACTGTAGAAAAAGTGCTCATCTGAAGTCGTCACAGATATGGAGGTTTGTAGATTGTTCTTCCAGGCTTCAGACACAGCGGAATACATATTGTTTTAATGTGAGTTTCTTGATAGGTTTCAATTGGGTGAAATATCCAACGTTTATGATTAAACAAACTATAGACCGAAAGGCAGAGAATATATCCCGTGGGTCGCAATAGAATATATCCCATGGCCTGCAATAGTGCCTGATCGGTTTGAATGATAGCGATGATAGTGATAGTTCACCAATTCCATCCATCTTTCACTGTTATTTTATATTGATTATGAAGTTACTTGGACCAAATTTAGAAATTTTTACTGCTACCATTTTGAAAATATTCACAAATGAATATTGTGCTGTTTATTATCGTCAAAGAAACACGCATTCGTTTCTACATATTACACACAAAATGGATTCTGAATATTTGAATAATTTAAATAAAAAAATATCTTTAAGCCTAAAATTATTTAAGAACAATTTTACTTGTTTTAAGGAAAAATTATTTTTGTTTTAATTTTTCTTAAATTTTCTGAAATAAATCGTATTGAAAGACGTCTGTCTGTCTGATTTGTTGCTTCAATTATTTTATTTGCAGTATTTTTCCTTAAAGAATTTTAAATACAAAAACTGCTGCATAACATTAGGGTTTTGTAAAAGTACACACAGACGTTACTGTTTTAATTTCCTTCTTGGCTTTTTCATACTCCGATTTAAAGAACTGTTTTTGTATTTATTTTATATTTTTAATACATTGTTCTTGTTATTGTTGTCGTTGTTGACCGCAAATACATGTATTTTTAAAATACGCTTAAAAGCAATAACAAGAGCGAGAATAACAACAGCAATAGCATATACGTATGTATGTACCTACAGCATTAAGAAAAACAAT
This sequence comes from Wohlfahrtia magnifica, assembly GCA_023159175.1. NCBI lineage: Eukaryota > Metazoa > Arthropoda > Insecta > Diptera > Sarcophagidae > Wohlfahrtia > Wohlfahrtia magnifica. The sequence continues at coordinate 1,629,662 of JAKWBJ010000505.1, read as the reverse complement.
GGCAATCAATGTGGTTGTGACTTAACAATGAAATACCAATTTGAACAAGCCCAACACATACACGCACACACTCTAGCTCATATACAAAAATTAAAAAAGAGAATGAAATTGAAATGGGAAAAAATATTTAAAAAAAAACTAATACACATTCATTCATTCACACACGCAGTTATGCTTTAAAAAAGTAACAGGCAGCTGCCAAACGCATTTACACTTGTAATGTCTTAACGGAGAGGATGGAGTATTGAATGAAAACAAAAATAAAAATAACAACAAAAACAAGAACTACCATAACAAGATTGAAAAAAGAAAAAATTTGCTATAAATTCATATGCAAGCATTTGTTGACTGTATATTGAAGCCTTTATGTGTGTGTGTGTGTGTGTGTGTGAGTTCACGAAAGCATTTCTATTCTTTCTTTTTGACAACAACCATAAGCAAAATTCATTCAAGTTTGTTTACTCTCCTCATGTTTTTTTCTCTTAACAAAAAAACAGCTACAACAGTAGCAGTGGCAGAAACAGAGAGTGAAAAAATGAAATTTCATCTGATTTGCAGTGCTTGTTTGGTTTGTGTGGGAATTTAAACCATTTATCCACCCAATGCAAGCGTGTATGTTTTAGCAGTTGCTTCTCTATTTTGTGTGTGTGTGTGTGGGCGTCTTATGCGTATACTCGTGTGTGGTAGTATTTGTGTATGAGATCAATTTTAGCCGCCTTTATATTGGTTTCCTTGCATATGTGTGTGTATATGCTTGTACGTATCGTTTGTGGTTGTTATCGCTTTAAACGTATAAAATGTATCCCCTGTTCTGTTCAATCAACAATAACGCCAACAATGCCTGGTTTGTGTCGTTGTACATTACAACTCAAATGCTTTAAAATATTATGGAAGAAATACAGTAGAATACAATTTTTAATTGGAATATGTTTTACTAAACTGCTCTGGATTAAGTGGAAAAAAACTCATTTTAATCTGGCAAAATGTAGTCTAATGTTCTCGTTGGACAAAAATGGTTGAATTTAGCAAATGCAACTAATCTTTAGCATTTTCTGAGTCCTTTTTCGTTAGAGATTTTTCGAACGTCTAAATATGGCAGCGATGTTAATTGTAGTGAATCAATTTTCTCTATATGGCTGTGAGAATAAATAAACGCTATAAATTCTTTTTTTGTACATGCTGTACAGCGAATACCAGGTACCAACTAGCCAATCTTTTTAGTTGTTTTTATAAGCGACCTGAACACCCTTCATTTAAAGTTATAATATTAGTTCACAAGTATAAAGATATTAAACATCAACAATCAAAGACTTTCATTTAAACAAATATCAATTGACTATTCGTCGTTACAACCTGCCTATCTTTTTTTGTCAATGCCAAGTCTCGAAGAAAATGAGCCTTTTAATTGTCGAAGATAATGGGAAGACAGACATGAATCATGCTCACTTGGGTTCAACACTATTCCCACTGTGATGCCCATAAAAGATAGCCTTTAGGTGGACTTACATACATGTCGACACTCCGACCCGAAAGAAACCAAACCGACGCATGCACAAAAAAACGACAGTCTGTTGACATTTATATCAGCCAGGTCTGATATGACATGCAGAAAGAGACTGACAAGCAAATCACTCCTGATATTCGAAAGTCGATTAGAACACTGACACAGGAAATGTTAGACAGAGTCCTCCTGTTCCTCATGCTGACAATTCCTATAGTAATTATTTAATGGTACACCAAGTCTCCTAGCGTGCACACTAGATACTCTGTGCTCAGTGGTGACAGCCTCAGAGGTGATAGACTCCAAACGAGCCCGATGGTACAGGGCTAAATCTGTCTTGTTACAGAGCGGAAGTGTTCATACTCCCACCTTTGCTGTGCCCTGAGCAGCACGCTTCGTAGAACCAGAAATCTGCAAAAAGAAAGTGGCGATCCCACCAGGTGGTCATTCTCCTCGTTGCCAAGGAGAGAGCGTTCCTTAGATAGTCCGTCCGTTGCACAATTCCCCCGGCTTTCAGTAACCTCATCCATATAATCTCCAGGTTTGAATGTGTCGCCATCTTGTTTAGAAATGATCGGAATTCATACACGAACTGCGATATCGAGTAGACACTGGAGAGCGCTTTGATAACAGTCTGACTATCCGTACAGATCCGGATATATATATCGAATACCCGGTAGTACATCAACCAGTCCACTGCCCTCTTTATCGCCGAGACCTTCGCTTGTAAGACACCGCAGTGGTCCGGAAGTCCAAAGGATACTCATACCTCATATGTGGGAATAAAGACACTGCCACGATAATTTCCAAGGACTTCGACTCGTTCTTGTACACTTCGACGGACCCGCACCTAATGCATGATTCTAGGGCGATGCTTACAGAGAACACTCTGTCCAGGAAGGTTTTGTGTGAACCTCCACCACCACCATCCACCATAACAGAGATCGATATAAGGATGGAAAAAATGGTAATCTGTTGGTACAAGATTCGAAGAACACGGCGGATGCTTAACGACCTCCAACTCGAGCTCTTGAAGTGCTACTTTTTTAATTTGTGCGACATGGGGCCTAGCATTGTTGTAAACGAATATGGTTTAGCCTTGTCGAAGGGATTTGTTAAGGTGAACAGCCTCGTTCAAGCTGTGTAGCATGCCTATGTAGAGCCCCTTGTAGAACTTGACGTTTCTTTCGAAAATTTTCCAGTGCACCAGTTCCACCAAGCGTCGGCAGACTAGTTAACCAAGATACGGTCAACTAAAATTAAGAACAAGGTATCCTTTTGAAACTAAGCCAATACCTCGGGTAAAGAACCACCTAAAACGATTAAGAAAGGGAAAAGGGGATTATAACCACCTTGATCTGCTATGAAGTGTAAACATTCAGAAAAATCCAGTTTTGCGCACTTCACCAAACCATAGTACTCCAGTCGTCTGCTCGTCAGACCTTGGCATTCACAGAGAAAGTAAACGATTTTCTCCCTCTCAGAGGTGATTTTGCAGTGAAGATTGAAGGGCAATTATATTTTCCCCACGTGCGTTACGATTATCCATTCACCCGTGTAAACAGCAATGAGTTTGTTATACCATTTTTGTCCGAATAAAGATTTGCAGAAACAAAAATCCACACAGGCCTTCTTTACCGCTCCTCGACATGCAGTTTCCAATAAAGGTTGGAGTCCATTATAACACCCACACATTTGAGCATTGATGATAGTTTTAGAGATTGACCACCAAAAGTAGATCACAGTCTTTTCATATAGAGGTCAAGAATGACTACTGTGACCAATCACTTCTTTTTTTCGTCCTTTGACGATTCGCTGCAAAAAGCGCTGTTTATATCCGCATGTTACTTAATGGCAAGCGATGTGTTGAAAAGCAATTTGACGGCGATTTTCTAGCCTGTATCGTTAAGTTCGGGAGGTACCCAGACTTTTAATTATTTAGCAAATAATATTGAATGAGGGAGAGTAAGTAGTCTTGTATAATCACGGTTTTTAAAGACAATGAGGAATGGATTAAACACGATAACATTTGATGAGAAAATTCATATCGACATTCGTCCCCTACAACATACTTTAAATCCTAAATTGACGGCAAACAAGCTATTGCTAATGGACTTGGAATATATCTATGAGCTGTTAAGGCATGGCAAAGTCATTAATTCTAGCATTTATTGGCCCATGGAATGAAAAAATAAGAAAATTGAAGAGATATGGTCAACAGAAAAGGTGCTTTTTTGCCATTAATGACAATGCAAAGTTACACAAATCTTTGATGACCTTTGTCCGGTAGCTTTGATGCAACAACTTAACAGCCTGGATCTCTTGCTGTCTCACTACCATTTGATGGCAAAAAAATTGGCCAACGAAAGAGCAACCGGAAATTGCTGATAAACTACAGCGATAGCAGTATATGACGTCCAGAAAGCGTCCTTGGCTATGTTTCTGTTTTATCATTTGTGTTGTGTAAATTGTCTCTCAGCTAAGCAGATGATCGGTCTAGTGTAGCACTTCTAGGAAGGATGATGGAACTGCCATATGTCGCTGCTTGGAAACAACACCCTTTGTCTGCTTGCTGTAGTGGTGCGGAGCTTTGATATTTATCACACACTCCCGCTTTTTTCTTTTTTTCCCTAAGAAGTGGTGTCCTTTAGTTGAGCTTCTCTTTTTTCTTTACGGGAAGGGTCAGGAGGCTTCTAGGTTGAATCACCTGGAAAGTTTTGAAGCTTGTACGCAAGCACTTTACCACTCCACCACGCCAACTCTCGGATTAAAAAGTAACCCAAACACAAATCACAGAAAGTCGTAGGCAATAATATAAAAACAAGTTCCTGATTAAAATTGATTTTCAAAATTTATATTTTAGTCCAGTGCAGGGTTTTTTTTATTTTTTCTCAATTCTTAAGATTTATAGAGGCCCTCAAAGCAAGCGTTTGTTTCTTTAAAGAGCTTTTTGTTTGGATTTTTTTTTTTTTTTTTGGAAACAGGACACAATGATAGTCAATCACATCATATCTTACCACGTTGCCTGACATATCTTGACTATAATGGAAATGGAAAAAGTATAGTCGCACTTTAAGTGTAAATTTCAATCTTTTGGATCATAAATCTTAACAGGGTTGTAGAAATCTTTATATTTTTAGCGTTCAAAGTCAATTGGCTCTTTCCTCAATACGAATTTTGTGAGAAGTACACTTTAAAGTTTCCTTTATGTGATGGTAGCAACGCATAAGCAATTGAGTTTTCGTCAGCAAAATAAAGCCATGATTGAGCGAATTTTTATGGCGAATTCATGGATGTTTTTCTGCTTTTTCGTTTTTCATTTAAAAATTTTCCACAGAATGTTATGAAATAATGGAAACAAATCTTATCAGCATTGCTATTATCCACTTATACAGGCAACTACTTGTATAACCTGTCACTCTGTGGTCTGCATACAAGCATCTCTCGTTTCAGTTAATGTTTATGATGATGTTAGGTTACTGCGTAAAAAAAGTTTTCTAACACACACAGATTTTCTTTTTGTTCTTGTTTAGATGCTGGTGTTGTTTTTATTCTGCTGTATGTTATAACGATGGAATTGTTCACAAAAAATAACAACAAGAAGTCAAAACAAAAAACGTTAAAAGAATAAAAACTTTTCTGACATAAACACTTACACATACACGCATACAGATATTCTCATACACATGTATACTCATATAGCAGCAGCCTTATAGCTCTTATGTATGTGAATAGAATTGAAAAGAAAAACAAGCTTTTCTTCTATTTTTCTTTCCATTTCAATTTCTATTATTTTTTTTCGTGTTTTTCCCTCTTTCTTTATCAAAAATATGGGTCAGCATAAAACAGCGCCAGCCCTCATCATCACTCATGTTGAAAGCCATTCATTGAATGCATAAAAATATACAACAACAACCGAAACAACAACAGAAATAACAATAACATATAGTCGTAAAATTAAAAAAAAAATGGGGAAATCACAGGCAACAGCAATATATAAGCGATACAGGGTGTGGCTGAAGAAAGTGTTTTTTACTTTTCAGTAAAATGCGTGAATTCTTCTCAGTCAAGAAAGTCGTCGGTGTAAATTACTAAAAAACTTTAGATTTTTCCACTTAAATTTTAATTAATTTCTATGTAGACAATTGGAGACTTTATGTAGCCTGTATTATATTTTAAAATGCCTTTAATATGTTTCGACGATATTTGGTTTCCCTGTGGCTTAAAAAACACAACAACGACAACAACAAAAGATAAAAGCTAAGAAAACTTGACAGCTGTACTGTGTGGAATGTTAAATTAGAGGCACATGCTTATCCTCATCACTTAATCCTCTCAATACCCTGCATAAATATAAAGCGTTTCTTAAACGAAGACTCTACTACAAGAAACATTCAAGTTATAATGTGAGTCTACATTGTTCAGTAACCAACCCTTGTAGAGCCCTACTGGGTAAAAACTAAAGTTTTCGGCATACCCAGAAGGGCTGTGAAAGTGACAGATTCTGCTTAAAGGAGCTAAGCCGGAGATCAACAAGTCCACTACACAATACCCACTACATCCCAAATAGCACAAAGAAGACTTCTCTCAATCAATGAACTGCACCCCAGTCTTAGGCTCATTGAAAGGGACCTATAGTTTAACGCCGGTTCCGAACGTCAAAAGCATAACACTCATAACCAGTCGCTAGGAATGTTATTATGTTACATCGTTAAAAATTGTCAGATGGTTTGGTCTGGTATTTAACTGAAGACCCTTTGGTAAGTAAGCACTAACAGACTCCATAGGAAACCATTTTAACTCCAAAATAAATCTTGCAATTGTGGCAACTCTTATCGCGGAGATTTTGGCCATAGATGACAATAAATGAGAGGCCAGGAACCAAACATGTGTGTCTACGTATGTATGGTTGTACCAATTATTATTAGGGTTGTACTCATAGATATTAATAGTGATGGTATAATAGTGGCATCCCCATTACCAGCTGCACCAGCTCCTGCAAACATTAAGTGATGGTATTCGTAATTAATCGGTATACCTTTCAATAGAACAATGGCCCATGAGAACTACAATAGTGCGCTGGAGAGCCGTCAGTCAACTCCAGGAAAGAAAATAATTAGTTCTCTCTCATGCTGCCAACTAAATTGAGCCCTCTTATGCATCGACTGTAGAATAAATGTGCCCAGTTCTGGTTCGAAAACTGCAAGCTCTTTGTCCAACCTTGCCTTTTCGTCAGCAACGCAAATTTCGACTACATCTCTACGTCGTGGATTCCATATAAGACTTCATATAGTTTTTCCATAAGAAAACTCCGACAAGATCGACGCCGAGGTGACGCTCGTAAGGGCTTTGATTGGAGCCTAGCTGCCTGAGAAAGCCTGAAGATCTTTTAGGAAAAATCATGCCACTCAAGAAGAATTGTACTCGGTATAGTTCTATAGTTCTAAAGTTAATAGTTCTCTAGTTTAGAACTCAAAGTCAAAAGTCTTAAGCTGCCATGTGATCTACACGAATGCGCTTATTGGTTCGCGAGATTGCGGCGTGGCCATGCTATAGATTTTATTGTGTGCAACTGCGTTGAGCCTTATTGCCGCCTGCTTGTTACTTTGCTTCAATAGAAACTTGATGCGTATCTTGTCGAACAGTATACAATGACACTAATACTTGCACAACGTGAGCACCATACTGTAGAATAGATTCCATCAATGGTTAAAACAGCTGTAGTCTCAATGAGCAGATACACGAACCTAAAAACCTTTGTTTTTCCGCTTATTTTTTGACAGATCTATTGAACAATTTCAGGCTTTGTAATGGCCTATGCTTGTTGGCCACAAGGCTAACACAAATTGTGTTGCTAAATAAGCATTAATGCATTACCCGCCTTGTCGAATTCTGAGAAAAAGCTCTGTTGTGGTCGATTAATTAATCTGTAACTCTTTATTCAACTGTAACTGCTTGATTATACGGAAACGTCACTCCACATATTTTCCTTCCACAAAGCATCCATTAATTCGTTTCAGTTTCAGTAATCAAGTTGATGTTCAAGCTTAGTCGATGATCAATCTATTGTAGCTCGCCTTCATATGATTGTGTGTAGTGGTGTAGATCCTTGCTAAGTAGTAGTGGTTGTATTCCTTACTTAGCATTGAATTGTTTTTACCTGTAGGTGGCGTTTTCATCATCATCATTCGTCTGATGTTTTCAGGAGGGCTTCTTTTACATTGATTTGTCCGGAGAGAGTTTGCAGTTTCTTTTATTAAACACTCGAAACCGCCTGCGCTCTAACCACTACACCACAAAATTTGTCCCACTGTAGCAGGACACAGTAATAGTTGAAGTAACAAATGAAAATTGTTTCACTTAAAATAGAAGAACGCAAATAATAAAAAAGAACTGAAAAACGTTTTAAAGAGAAACTTAAATAAAAGTGCTGCTGCCATTAACTTCATGTTAAATAAAGATGATGATGTTCATGTTGTTGTTGTTGTTGCTGGCACCATAAAATATGAAATAGAAATGAGCAGCAAGAGCAACAGCATCAAATGCGTAACAACAATAGCGACAGGAAGACAAAAACGAAGAAGTGCATTTTACTTCAACAATGCAGCAACACATCTTGCATAAAAATACATGCAGCAACAGCAACAACAGCAACAACAATGTATTCTTACTTAACTAAACATTTTTTTTACTTTAATTTACTCTCATCATAAAGAAAGAAAAAAATCTACAGAAAAAGGACTTAAAAAGCAACATAAAGGAAGGATTTTTCTTGTATTTTAGGGCTAATGGTAGCAGTAGCGGTCTAAAGGATATACATTTGAAGCGTATGTTTAATGGGAGAAAGTTTTCCTGTGTGTCTGAGATTTTTTGAAAAGTACAAGTAATTTACACTTTAACAGGAAACAACAATAACAATAATATATGAATAGAATAAGCAACAACAATTTAAACAGTCTACAATTAAAACAACAACATTAGCAACGAAACGGTAAAGAATCAGGCAAATATAAGGGTGGGAATACTATATAAACAAACAAAAAAATAATTCATTAGAAAGCTAGCAAAAGTGCCTAAAGGATTGACTGTGGATGATTAACCTACTGGAACTCGCCTCCATAAGATCCTTGCTAAGTGGTGGTGGTGATCCTTACTTAGGATTGCAATTTTTTCCCAGTAGGTGGCATTTTCTCCGATTATTCGTTTAATGTCGCACGAGTCATCATCGCCAGAGGTAAGCTGGAAAAGTCAAGCTTAGATGGATTTGCCTGTAGGGAGGTTGTAGCCTCTTTACTAAATACTCGAAAACGCCATTAAATTTTTTCTGCTATGGATTCGAACATGAGCAGCCTGTAGTTGCTTATGGTGCTTTGCCAGTAAATTTTCAGTATCTTGCATAAGCAACAATTCACACATACTTGTAATGCCTGTAAATCTCTGCTAAGGGTGCCTCAAGTCTTGCAACCGTATAACAGCACAGATTTTACACAGCGACTAAAGATGGTGCATTAAGTACGGATGAGAATGGAACTGGATCTTCATATCGTGCCCATTTAGCCGAATAACGGCTTAGCCTTCTTTCTTCGGCTCAGGTCACCTTAGAGGATATAAACTGATTTTGTAATTCTACTGCCGATATAGCCGAATGACTCAATTTTATCAAGGTTTTGCTAACAGATAGTGATAAATTGGGAATCGAAGCTTCGGTTACTAGCTTATCCAGTTCGAGGTGAATGTCCGAGTGGTTATGTGCCAGTGAACAGATATGGTCTGTATAATCTAGATCCTACATTTTGATCGCAAGCAACAGCAAATCGTTCGAATGTGACCTGCCTTGTCTAACTCTTATTTTAAGGCTAATTTATTGACTTAGTGTCCTCTGATGTGCAATGCGGCATTTGGTATTGTCATACAGGGCTTATAGGAAAGTAACTACTCTGTGCAGTAAGCTTCTGCACTTGAGCTCATACCGTATCGCTTTCTGGTATACAATGTCGAGTGCCTCAGGAAGGAATGTATAGCTTCCACCAAGGATATCCACCTTACGCGGTTTGCCACCGTTGTCTTTGCCTTGGTTCTTGGATAATTATCCTTGGCAATTCCATTCAATTGCCATCCTTCTAATATTATGGGGATTTTTCTTTAAAGAAGTTCCTTTGCCTTATCTGCTTCAGTGTGGGCTCTTCAACTTCCATAGTTCTATGTTCGATATCTTGGATATGATTCTAAGGCACTTGTTGGCGAATACCTGTAGCTTCTTAGAGATGATCATTATCGTACATATGATTTGAATATTCTGAGCTGGGCTTACCTGGTTATGTATGAGTTTCTCTTTATTGACTGCAGTCGTCCGAATACCGATTTTGCTTTGTTGAGCCTGTTGTTAACGTCTATTTCTGCACCACCGCTTGTTGCCATTATACTTCCTAGATAGCGGAAGCTATTTGCATATTAAATTGGCTGGCTCTGTAGCATGATGATTTCTGTGCTATTGTTGTTAATTCTCGTGGCTTTGATTTTCTTGCGAGTCTTTTTATTTTGTCTGCATGTTGAGGATCTTTTGTGAGAGTAAACAAATATCATCAGCATAATCCAGATCCTCGCGATGTCGCGAGGGAGTCCATGTTATACCATTCCTCTGTGACTCAGACTTCGCTTATGATCTCATCCAGTAGGATGATGAATAGTAGAGGGGAAAGTGGACAGACATCTTTGCTTTATTTTACGTTAGTATGGAATGGTTGACTGATGCTCCCGTTGTGAAGAACACAGAGCTCTGCATCCTTGTTCATTATTGGGACTTTTCTCAGGGGTAGTCCTTTTCTTATCAATGCTTTTCATATGGTAGCTCGTTTGATGGCATCGAATGCTTTCTTGGAATCGTCGAACGGTAGTTACAGTGGCCATTCTAGATATAAAAGTCTTTCAATTCCAGTCACCCCATGCCAGAAGGTTTTCCTTATCCATTTTTTTATTTTTATTTTTTAATTAAAGACTATGACTTTAACACGATTGCCACCATTTGATTTTTTTTTCTTTTATTATTTAAATTTCCGACTTAAATTTGCGGTTAAATTAAAACGGAAATTTTATTTTTATTTTATTTTTTTCAAATTGTTTTTGTAATTTTTGTTTGTTTTTGTTTTTTTTTTTGTTGTGTTGCATCTGTTGCAATTTTAATAATGGTTACATTGGTTGGTTGGCTGATTGTTTATGGGTTGCATTATCGGTTTTACATTTATTTACTATTTAAGAGTTTTGTTAACAACAACAATAACACAACAACAACAATGCACATACCAAACAATGCAAATGCCACAGTACCAGTAGTAACAGAGGCAATACAAGCTGCATATCCTCTGAAAGCATTTGTTCATGCACATGAGAATGTACATGTTAACGAATGAATGCATCATGCATTTCAGATAAATTTATTTGTTTCCCATTTCGCTTAATGCATATGTGTATGTAGACATATGAGTGTGTGTATGTGTGTGTGAATTTACTCATTTACTCAAATACTTAAAAACACACACGCATTCTTTTCTCCATACTGTTGTTAAGCTAAAGAACCATTTTTTACTAACAACACCATACCATAGCCGCACTCACTCTCTTACTCTCCCGTTCTCTCTTTCTCTTTGTTGCTTTATTAGTCAGTAAAATAATTGAAAATGTTTGCACATAAGCAATGACTCATTGCCCATTAGGCATGTTTTTTGTTTTTGTTTTTGGTTTTGTTTTGTATTGTATTGTTATATGTTGGTGTTGTTGTTTTATGGATACTCATTTTTATTGTTATATTTGATACTAATCTACATACACACACACATGCCTAGAGTGTTTATTGTATACAAAATGGTTATATGTGAGTAACAGTTGTGCAATACAAAATTACGAATAACAAGTGATTGTATTCTCAGTATTGGGTTTCATTGGAAAGTTATTTCGTGGGATAAAGAAACGAAAGAGCAGATCGTTTGATTTCTGCAAGTTCTGAGAAAGAATTTAAAGTGAAAATTAAAGTTAAGAGTTGTTTTAGTTTTTAATAATGCGAAGCCACAAATGTGAAGTTTTAAATCAGTTTCTTCCTCTCCACTGCTTAAGTAGAGAATTGAAAACCAAAACTATAATTGAATGACCTGCTTAAACACAACTTTTGCTTTAGAAAGCCATAATAGAAATCATTCTCAATACCGGGTAATACTAGTCAGGTAACAGGCCAAGCTTTTACCGGTGAAACTAAGCACCCTTTACCCTAGGGGCACTACTCCATTCTATCTTCGTTCTTTCTTTATATGTATGATGTATTGCCACCATTGCTACTCTTCCAATGGTGGGCGAAATTTTAAAAGGCAATTTGAAGGGAATTCCTTAAACCTTAAACTGGTGCCAGAAACCAGATGCAGAACCAAATGTTAAAGTGAGTCTGTAGGTCTATAAAATCATGACCAAAGTTATTGTAGAATATTGTTCAAAGCTATTGGATTGATTCGGGAGGCATGGTGTAGTAGTTAGACTACAAGCAGAAAGTACAAGCGACCGAGCGGAGGGCATGACGAAAAAATTGAATTGCAGTTTCGAGTGTTTAATAAGAGACTTTAACCCCTCTACACGAATCCATCTAAAAGAAGTCCTCCTTACCTCCCAACTAACCTCTGGCAATGATGACAAACATCAAACGAATGATCAAGACAAAACGCCAATTATTGGGAAAAAAAATTACAAAGCCAACACCACCACCACTAAGAAGGATTTTCACCACTACGCAATCATATGGAGGCGAGCTACAGTAGATTAATCATCTCCATGAAGGAGTGACGGGGATTTGCAACAATTGTCTCATGCAGCGAAGAAAAACTTGTGGTTAATTAAGATAATACGTGAAGTCACATGTGTGTAGTCACTCTGAATTAGATTTTTTTTGATATTCCCTATTTCCAAATTTAAAAAGGTACGAGATCTGGGTGAAAGGAGACAATCATCGTTAAAACGAACACCTATTTGGCGGGTCTTGATTAGTTTAGTTATTTTAGGAGAATAAGACCTGGAACGATGCTGAATTATGAGAAATGAGCTTCATACTAAAGAGAAAATGCCTTACTGTCAAACTAATAATCTTTTATCCAAAAAGACAATAAATTATTATACAGTCCGTGAGCATGTTTACCCAAATTCAAGAAGATTTTGAAAAGTTTCTGCGTTTGACCACAGAGGGCGCTGCTAGAATTCTAATTTTTCTTTTAACACACTGATGGCGCTGTCGTAAGAGCACATGTGAAGTTTTACTTATCCGGTTAATTATTATCTCATTAACACGCTATCTAGCGCCGATATCTGTGGCCATTCTTTATTACGAATATAAATGAATATCGTGCAGCAATAGAGCTCTGCATTTTGAATGTTTTTAAAGTGAAAGAAATTTATGAGCGAAACGAAACGCAAATAGCAAAATTAAACGAATTACAGTATGAATTGTTTAAACATCCACAGAAATCACCAGAATTGTCTTCTAGCGATTACTACCTAGCAAGCCTAGAAAAATGTCTGTTAAGAAAGAGTTTTCAATCAATTACGAAATGAATCGTTTTTTTAAGGAGAAAAAATCTTTGAAAAAACATTGGAACAAATGTATTGAAATATCCGACGATTATATTGAAACACCTATTTCAAGCCAAACAAATATTTTATTTGATTGCTAACGCGGAAGCTTTTCAAATTTTACTTTTATTGTGAATTACTGTTTAAACCAACCAATACTCTTTTAAAGCTTGTTTATAGAGATATGATTGCAAGTTCACACACGCACTTCCGCATACACATAAACACACACACACACACATATATATACATTTATAAAGATACGTGTATTTGCTCTTAACAAATATATTCATTTGAAGTATTTGAACAATTGCACAAATACCACCACAAAATATTTAAATTCCACAAATGAATATGTGGCTATGAGCGGGAGAGAGAAAGAGAGAGAAATGCAAAAGTTACTTATTTGCAGTGTTGCCAATTTAGCGCCTTTCGTGCTATATTTAGCGCCTTTTAACTACCGAAAAGCCGCATTTTTTCCCTTTAGCGCTTTTTTTCAAAAACGCGCTAGGTTAGCGCTTTTCCATTTGCAATATTTTGTAAGAAATAGAAAGTCACCAGATTCAAAATCTCATGAATTCATATAAATTATTGACTTAACATGCTTCATGGTGCCAAAATTACGTTATTCCAGATAATATTCTTGCAAAAATGCATTAAAAAAATTGTTTTTCAGACGTATCTCTAATCTGAGGTCCCTTTTTTTAGGACTTGTAAGTTATTTTAAGAAAATAGAAAAAAGTAAACATTTGGCAAAGGGCTGGAAATTTTAATTGTTTAATTAAAATACTCAACTTGTGACATAATACGGCCATAATAAACTCTTTCCATCTACGCCTACGTAAAGTTGAAGATCTCCAAGTCGGATTTTGTTTAACTGACAGTAGTTTCCAGTTTAGTTTCTATTTCCTTCTCACAATTTCCTTCATTACAGGAACTTGGTGTAATCTCGTTTCAGGCCAGAATATTTTTCTAATGCACCGGGGACAGTGGCTTACAAATGTCTGAATGAAATTGACATCAATCACAGCCGCATCCTATAACTCACAACCATTCAAAAATAAACTTTACATTCGAGTTAACGATTTCAATATGCCTTTTTAAAGAGATCTGAGAAACACCCTATAGCATTCAGCTTGCAAAGTGATTGACTGCTTAGTTTCAATCTGCAGAGATAGCAAGAAGACGGAACATCTCTCAACTTTCTGTTTCAAAATTCGAGAGATTATTGTGCTATTAGCTGTGATTCGCTCAATTATGTTTTTAGGGTGATAGTTGTCGTATACGTAATCCAGGTCTTCTAACTTAGTCTTCAGTCCACAGGTTAAACCACCTTAAATAGCAGTGGCTAAAGAACACAACCTTGCCTGAGCCAGCTCTGATAGAGATTTTCTTGGTATTACACTTGAATCCAAAATTTATGGAAAAGTTTTTAAGCGCTTTTGTTTTGTTCTAAATCCTTTTGAAGCAACTGTGCAAATTATTAAAAAAATCCTTGTTAAGGTGAAAAGAAAAAACTCTTTTTTACAATTTCAGTATATTTTCTATTTTTAAATATTTTTAACGCTTTTTTACAGCGCGTTTTGATCACAAATAGTTACACAAATTTTAATTTAGCGCTTGTTAGCGCTATTAGTTGGCAACACTGCTTATTTGCATGTGAAAACTATAAGCAGAACGCGTGCATGCATTGAATTTGTAAAACAAAAGCAAAAATAACATAACACCACTAACAGTTACAGCAAAAACAACAACATTATGATCAGCATTTATAATGGCAACAGCCAGCCAACAACATATTCAAGAGAAGTTGCAATAACAATAAATTACTTGACAGCATAATAGGTTTGCCACATAAATTTTAATGGAAAATCCTTACAGGCATACAAATTATGACAAATCATTTGGGGGAGGAGTGAGGCGTATTAAGCAGAAATTAATTGAAATGAGTGAAGGGGAAGGGAAAGTAATAAATTTTCTAAAAACGAAACTCAGTAAACTCGCAATAGATTTTGAAAAGGTAGCACAAATAAAAGTCTTTCATAACCATCACCATAGCAACGCAACTGTTGTTGAATTACTGAGAAAAAATAAAAAAAAATAAAAAAAAACTGTTTAGCAGCTCATTTCGAATGCTTATGGGATTGACATACAATTCGAACTTTTTTCTCGCGAAATACGTTTATTGTGTGCAGTTTTGTTTGTTTGTCGTATATCTGATGAAAAGCGTTTGCCCTGAAGGCAACATTTCAATTACGCGAAAATATAAAATACCGTTAATTTAAAAACCACGTTCAAATTGAGCATATGAACACATTTGTTTTTTATTTTTACGTGTGTAGCGTGTATGCATCTGAGAAATTCATTAACAGCCAGCTATTATCTCTTTAGAACTTAAGGGATGATATCATCACAAAAGTAAAGATACAAATCAAAGACAAATCTTAGAAAATATAGGGTCCGTCATATAACGTTTTTCTTTTCAACTAGTGCTTACTTCGTGAATGGTAACACTTAGCTCATGTCCGATTTGACAGATAAATAGTTTCACCCTTCCGCTGAACGAATATGGTTGTGTATACGCTTGAACAACGCTGGGAAATATTGCGACATTACTTTAAAAATCATGGTAATGTTGCAGAATCAAAAATCATCTTTTCAGATGAAGCTCATTTTGATCTTGGCGGGTATGTAAACAAGCAAAATTGTTGCATTTGGGGCACAGAAAATCCGCACGCATACATTGAAAAGCCGATACACCCAAGACGAGTCACTGTTTGGTGCGGATTTTGGTCCAGAGGCATAATTGGGCCATTTTTCTTCGAAAACGAGCAAGAAGTGGCCGTTACAGTCAATAGCGATCGGGCCATGTTGAACGAATTTTTGTTCACAAGAATTGAAGAGGAGGATATTATCAACATTTGGTGTCAAAAGGACGGCGCTACGTGCCACACAGCCGAAGCTACACTTGATGATTTGCACCTTGTTTTTGAAAATCGCATTATCAGCCGCAGAGCTAATATCGTTTGGCCACCTCGGAGCTGCGATTTGACACCGTTGG
Organism: Wohlfahrtia magnifica; assembly: GCA_023159175.1. Classification (NCBI taxonomy): domain Eukaryota; kingdom Metazoa; phylum Arthropoda; class Insecta; order Diptera; family Sarcophagidae; genus Wohlfahrtia; species Wohlfahrtia magnifica. The sequence goes on along the minus strand of JAKWBJ010000505.1, from coordinate 1,613,499 downwards.
ACTATTATTTGTGGGGTGCCGTCAAAGATAAGTGTTACGCCAACAAACCAGAGACAATTGACGCTTTAAAGGACAATATTCGTGAAGCCATTGGTGAAATACAGCTTCACACAATCGATAATGTGCTTAAAAATTGGACCGATCGTGTAGATTACTGCATGGCCAGCCGAGGCAGCCATTAGAATGAAATTATTTTCCATTATTAACCTGAAGGATTGTACTTTCAAATAAAAAAAGAAATTTGAGAAAATACTCGGTAGTTATTTTTTATAGCATTTTCAAAAAAAATAAATTTATTTGGCGCACCCTATATAATAAAAAATTAGGAAACTTGGAAAAGAATTCAATTTTCTATTAGATATTTAAGAGAAGAACTTCTATTAATTGAAAGCTAAAAACTGTTGGGAAAGGGAATAGAATTGAAAAGAAAATCGTATAGATATTGGGTTTTCGAAAAACTTCTATTACTAATGTCCTATAAATTGGTCTAAAATATAATATTTTTACGTTTTTCCCTTTTTTAAAACGTGTTTTTATGAGTTCGTTGATTGTAGTTAAAATGAAAATAAATTTTGTGTTGGTTTTAATTAAAAACTCTTTATTCAACCCAGTTATGTGCACCACTGCTTGTAATCTTTTTACAGGCATTAGCAATTTTTATCCTTAATTACTATATCTGTTTACAACTTTGTAAACAACAACAATTACTCGACAGATCTTTCAACCCGATCGTAGCTATAACTTGGGTTCGATCACAACCTTTTCAACCAGAGGTTATCCACGCTTAACTCTTTCTTACTTTCCGATTTACACCAATAACACATTCGCTGAGTTAACTTTACTTCAGCTGCACTCGCTGAGTTTACGACACATAAACTGATTGCTGTTCGCATCGCTGTGCTTTTTATATGGCTGCGTAAACAACACATCCGAAGCTCTCGTACCTCTCGATATTTCAGGTAGATTCCATTTATTTCTTTGAATTTCTTTTTGGATCTTTTGTAGCCATGCTCATGTGAACATTTACCCCTTTCAGATCTTAGTATTTGTTGTTGCTTGTTTATTGGCTGTTACTTGTTTTCTTTGCTGCTTAATTATTGTTGTTGGCCGTGTTATTTTTATTTACTTTACCTCTGCTAATGTTTGTTGTTGTAGAGATGGTTATTTGTAAACAGCACGTATAGTTGTTCCTGAAGCTTTTGTTTATTTATTTTAGCGAAGTAATAAACGCAGAGGTTCCCAATCTTATTTTCGTAACAATATCTTTGTTAATATTGACTACATCAGGCTATACTGTAGCCTTTTTTAAAAAAGGCAACATTTTAAGCTTTAAAGTCGTATTATTCTGTGAAATGTTTCAAAATGAGTGAAAAATTCGGAAAATTTTCGTCAACTTTTTGCTTTTCTATTATAGAAACGGTAAGAATGCGTCGCAGGCTGTTGAAAAAAATTATAAAGCTTACGGAGACGAAGCTGTAAGTAGAAAACAGTAGCGAAATGGTTTACCCGTTTTCTAGCCGATGATTTTGACTAAAAAGTCGATATAATCATGGAAAAAATTAAGAAAGACCAGCACAAAGGCAGCATAGACGTTGCTAGGGAACTAGGCTTTCGTCACCAAGCAAATATAAACGTTTTGAAGAAACCTGTTTAAACAAAGACAAATTTAAGAGACTGAATTCCTCTTTGCAATTTACTGCTAAAATTGAATTAAAGCGAGCTATGTTAAGTCGATTACGTGCGAAAAAGTGAACTTCGCAGACATTGGCAAAGCTGTGTTTTTGGAAAATTGGTAAGGAATTGTACACTATAAACTTCTAAAACCTGTTCAAACGATTGTTTCCGATCTTTACTTCAACACGCAAGCAACACAATTAAAATTTCCAGAATTGATCAACTGAAAAGATGTTGTGTTCCATTATGAGTACGCTTGGAACCTGCCCCTTCAGATTATTATTCGTTTGGATCTTTGCGGAACTCTCTTAATGCCATAAGTTTTAACAAAAGGTCTGTAAAATACAATCGGATCTGTTTTTCGCTCATAAAATCCGAATCTATACACTGATGGCATAATGGCTTTACTCCAAAAATGGCAAATATTGGGTTAAATAAAGTTCGTTTCAAAAATAACAACAATACGTTTCATTTTTGGTTAAATTTTTAACCGAACTTAACAGAGCACCCAATATTTATAAGCTAATTAATCTGTATCATCATTAATTTTATTTGAGTCAACTTAGCATCAATGTGGCTCTTCCATCGTGGCCGGCTATCAAGATTTATGCCCAAATACGTAACCTCGAAACTCCGAGGAATTATTTAGTTGTTTTTTAAAACAGGTGGGTATGACTTCCTACGTAATGTGAATGTTGCTTTAAACAGACCTACAGATGCACTATACGGTCTTGCATATTTCAAGTTAGTTTCTGTGGTTCTTCATGGATGCTTAAGGTGTCCTTCCTTAACCTAAAATTTACGTTCAGTTAGATGTTTTTGCAATAGGTTGCCGACATTTGGTGGTCAATTTTTCTTCAGTTTATATATCAATCCCTCTTTTTTTATATAAGACCAGCACCCAGGGGATGGCCCCTACTCATACAGTGCATTGTGCTGGTACTAGGAAAATAGGTTATTGAAAGGAGGACAGAGGGAGTAGTGTTTATGGACGTTAGATTTAAATTTACTCATATCGTAAGTGGTAGGAAATACTTTCGCTGGAAGATTATACCACAACCAAACAGTGCGACCAAAGAACGAATTCTCCCTATAAGGCGTTCTGCGATTTACTGGACAATCAACTACAAAGGGATGTGCTCTACGAGAAATACGAGTACTACGTAAAAATATATGATTTTTGGGAATTAATTCCTTAATTCCTTTAGAACACATTCCGTTATAGCACCGATAGAACAATATACACACGCCACATTGCGAGGGTGCTCCAATGAATCGATAGAGTTGGCTACGCTACCTGTAGGCGGTCGAGAAGCTCCAAAATAGACTTTGAAGCACCGGCCCATACATGAGAGTTGTATTCCATTTTGGGACGGATATAGGTCTTGTAAATATTAAGGAGATCAGATGGGGTGAAGTATTTCTTGCACCGTCTCAAAAAACCAAGGCACTTGAATGCTTCCTTCGACACTTGAAATATGTGATCATTCCAACGAACGTCACAGTGAATTCTCATGCCCAGAACATCAAGAGCATCCGATTCCTCAATATCCACATTACCCATTGACACAGATGACAGCACACCACCACGCCTGTGTGTTAAAAAACAACACTGAGTCTTACGTGCATTAAAATCGACCCTGTTCGCACGACCCCAATCGGAGATCTTCACCAGGTCACTTGTGAGTGTAACGTTCATATTCATCCTTCTTACCCCAACCTCCAAAAGGCTCGGTCTACGATCAAAGGAATATGAGTGACAAATGTTGCTGTCATCCGCAAAAGAGTTGATAGGATTAGAAGTGAGAAGAAGAAAGTCATTAAGAAATATTAGAGAAAGAGTAGGAGATATATATCGGGCGTCTGAGAAACATCGATAAAGAGATCAGATAAATTCCTTCTTCTCTGCATGCTTTTAAATCCAAATTGACAATTTGAAATACACTCACCTTTACTGAAGCAGTGAATATAAATTTTTAATTTGTCCTGTAAGACGCAACGCTTGTGTGATCATTTCCAGTTTTAAATGCAGAACATTTAGGTTTTCAAGCTCCTCTCTTAGATGCAAATGATACGATATAAGTACCATCACCAAGTCTATAACTTCAAAAGCTGAACCACACACACTATTTATTTGGAAAATGGTAGTCAACATTAGAAAAAAGGAATGATTAAGGAATTGCATAAACGATAGAACAGAGCCCTGTGGTACCCTCAGCTTAATTATGTACTAATCGTAACATATTGCATCTATCACTTAAAAGCTGCGCATCTACGCAAGGGAGACGCTTTAGAAATATCTAAAGCTACAATCATGCACTCACCAAAACCAACAAAATGAATGGGCGGAGTCCACCTAGCGGAGAGCAAAATTTACAGGTCCATAGTTGAATGGTCCCTATTAAAATTTTCACTTAACAAATTTGTTTAACTTGAAATATTTCCCAAAACAGTGATTAAACGTACTCTCATTAAGCTTGAAACGTAACAAATATACTGCTATTAGGTGATGACACATGTTAATAGAGCTCTAGAGGATTATTTTGGAAACTTGGAATTGAATGTAGTATTTAAAGTATACCAATATGAGGAAGTACTCTCTTTAGTAAACGCTTAAATTAAGTCAGAATATCTTAATTCAATTTAATATCTCAGTAGATTCTAACTTAGTTTTTTCGATTCATTTACAACGATATCTTTGTTACATTTTGAAGCGCTTAAACACTTGCATCATTATGAAGAACAACCCTCTGAACACCTGATACCTATTTTAAGAAAACATTTAATAATTCAAACAACTCGTCTCCTGTTTCTTTTCTATTTAATGCCAAACAACGCGATGTGTAGCGAAAATCACATGTGCTGGCAAGTTAAAGCGAAAATTTCTTGGCAAACGATAAGCAGACGTCATGAAAATAAATTTAATCCCAACATTTCAGGCAATTGTTAACACTTTTAACTCTCGTTTCCTCCATTTAATATGGGGATGAAATAAAAAAGAAAAAAGAAAGAAAAACTCATATTATTAACACACATACACACATAACTCTCCACCTTGTGTGTGACGCTAGAAGATAACAAAGAGGTACACAAGTATTCACTTTCCTCTCCACTCTCTTACGAATGTACGTTTTTTTTTCTTTTTTTTTTTTTTGAATAATTTAATATTCGCCTATAAGTATGAAATTTGTACTAATTTTGAGAGAGAGAGAGAGAGAGAGAGATAGAGAATTTGTATGCGTACTCGTATGTGTATTAGTGTATATATATTATAAATGAACACATAAAGTGTGTACTTGCAAGCTTATGTGAGTACGTGTGTGTTTACTATTTTATCACTTAAGAGGATTTGTATGAACCTCTTTAAGTATAGAAAAGAAAGAAAACTAAAATAAAAAAAAATTTCTTATAAAATATAATGAACACACAGTTAAATTGAACATTTTTTACTCTAATGCGACATTTACAATTCATATATTCATATACAAACATACGTATGTATGTATATATGTATCTTTTTATATATCATATACAAATTAATGTGTGCGTAGGTATGTTTTTTTAAAGTCTATAGATATGTATCTATTTTTTCCGATTTTCTTGAAATTTTTACAATATCCATCTGTATGTCTGGAATGAACTATAGACTGTATTTATTTTAAGAACTACAACTGAGCGGTGCCACGCCCATACGCAGTAGATGTTGTGTCGTATTGACTGCAACATATAAAAAATGATACTCAAAATCTATTGCATTTCAGAAAAGTGTCGTTAATCTTAATCGCAATTCCAAATAGACAACATCAAGATAATAAGAGTTGTGAACGGGTATTGTTTATAGAGGTATAGAACTTTAAGTTGCAACAAAGCAACGATGGATTATTCGATTGAAATGAATGTTATTTATCCGAAAGATAATCTTGTGGCATTACATTCTAAATATGATTTCTGGCATATAACCGCCACGGCTGGCGCGGATGTAGTCCAATCCGGACGTCCAATTTTCGATGACTTTTTCCAACATTTGTGGAAAAAGCGAATATTGTCTTCCAAATGGTCAAGCGTTTGTGGCTTTACCGCTTAAACCAATGACTTTACATAGCCCCACAGAAAGTAGTCGAGCGGTGTTAAGTCACAAGATCTTGGAGACCAATTTACAGGTCCAAAATGTGTAATTAGGCGGTCACCAAACGTGTCTTTCAATAAATCTATTGTGGCACGAGCTGTGTGACATGTTGCGCCGTCTTGTTGAAACCACATCTCCTGGACATCCTGGTTATTCAATTCAGGAATGAAAAAGTTAGGAATCAAGGCTCTATACCGACCACCAGTGACTGTAAGGTTTTTGAAAAAGTACGGACCAATGATTCCACCAGCCCGTAAAGCGCACCAAACAGTCAGTTTTTCTGGATGTAACTTTGTTTCCACAAACACTTGAAGATTACCTTCACTCCAAATGCGGCAGTTTTGTTTGTTGACGTAGCCATTCAACCAGAAGTGCGCTTCATCGCTAAACAAAATTCGCTTATGAAAATTGAAAAAAAAATTCACTTATGAAAAATAAAAATTGCACTATTTGCAAGCGTTGTTCAGGCGTGGTTCTATTCATGACGAATTACCAAGCTAAACTGAGAATAAATCACAGGGCAGCTGTTAAATCAATCGCCATCTTGAAAAGTAATGCCAACTAAAAGTTCTATACCTCTTTAAAAATACACGCTTTATATGGGCTGAAAAGTCCCAGGTCTAACAAAGAAAACAGTTTATTTTTATTCAAAGTTAGCTTTGTTCATCAAAGCAATCTCCATCAAGAGCATTGCAATCATTCCAGCGCCGCTCTAATATGTCAATACCACTTTTTTAGAACGATTTATGCTTTGTCTCAAAATAGGCCTCAATTTCATCGATTACCTTTTCATTCGTGAGAAATTTCTTTGAGGTCTGCGAACAGGTAGTAGTCGCTCGGGGCCAAATAGTAAATACAGTGGATGTTGTAGCATTTCGAAGTTCAATTTATGTAGTGTTTGGTCAACAGAGAGCAAGCACGGTACCCACTTTGAACAGAGCTTTCTCATAGTCAAATGCGAATGCATTATAAAGCCGACAAGTTCTTTATATATACGGCAATACTGACTTTTAAGGAATCCTATTATGGTACCTTGAATACTCATTAATTTAGATACAATATCTTAAAGACACCAGCATCTATTTTCCAATCTCTAATATGGACTATCAGGTGGGCTATCTATCGGTTTAAATTTGAACCAGCGGTTATTCTGTCATGTCATTCCATTTAATATGTTATCTACACTGAACGAAATCAATCGGTTTGCGCTTAAGCAACGTTGGGATTTATGAAAAACTTATTTCCAAAACAAAGACGAAACAAGCTCATTATTGTCTTAGTGGGTACGTTAATAAGCAAAATTGTCATATTTGGAGCTCAAAATACCCAAACATGGTCTTACAGAAGCCAATGCACCCACTACGAGTGACTGTTTGGTGAGGCTTGTGGAGCAGGGGCATCATAAGCCCATATTTCTGTGAAATTGAGGACGACGCCACCATTACGGTCAATGGAGATACCTATCGCACCATTATAACAACCTAATTGTCGCACATAAAAGTAGAAGTAGATGTCGGATATGGGAAATTGTTTCATCTTTATTTCTAGGGTTACGTGCTGCATCAAAAACTGAACGGCTATCAGTACAAATTATGTATTTATTTGAGGATGCCTTGCAGAGTTTAAGAGCAGATAAAATTGCTTCAGCTTCAGACTCAAATACTGACGTATTTAAAGGCATAACTCCATTAAGAAGCACTGATCTGTTTTCCCCGACTATAGCAAAGCCGACGTTTGTATTTGATTTGGATCCATCCGTGAACAGAAGAAGCCAATTATTATATCGGAATTTTACGAGTAATAGTTCAAAATGATGTTTCAATAATGCAGGATGAGAGTTGGCTTTGTGAAAACATATAAAGTCCTTTATAAAAACACCTTAATTCGAAGAGCTTTTGTGATGATTTAGAGGATAGAAGGATAGAAGGATATTTTAGTTCAGTTTTCCTTTTATGTATTTTGGATATTAAGTGGCTTTAATAAAAGAGAAGTAGGGCATAAGGTTTTGTATATTAGGCGATGGCGGCGTTTTTCGGCATGAAGATCTTTATTGGTGTTGTTCTATAAGCTCGAAGGCTCAATCTGATAGCAGCGTTAAGAATCTTTTCTAAGGGTATTAATCCGGATTTTGATCCTTTGCTGTATATTACGAGGCCATAGTCAATTTTCGACAGTATAATGCCCATAGTATGTACATGCGAATTTGGTGCTGCTAAATATTTGATAGTATTTTTCTTTATGTTTGTTATTGTTGTTGTTTTTTAATCTAAATTTGTCTAATGTGTTGTTTTATTGTTATTGTTATTGTTATTGTTTTTGTTTTTTAATTATTTCCTTTCCTTTTCTTTTTGTTTGCAATCAAAAATAAAATGTCTACTCAATTATTAACACTCAGACATGGTTCGTATATAGTATTCACACACACACATATGTATGTACTTATTTGTAGACATTTTTCTTTTTTTATGAATATTATGCATGTGTTTTAAATACATATGCGAATTAAATAGGGCAGAAAATTTGTATAAATTATTACTATTTTTTTCGTATTTTTAGTTTTTCATTAACTGGATTTTAGAATTTCTTTTCAATTTATTTATTTACGAGTGAGTGAGAGGGAGAGATTATTTAAATTTGAAACTAAATGAGAGCAAAGAAGACAGAGTTAGGCAAATAGGTACGTTGTTAGAGAGTTAGAGAGTTCGAGAGTGTATAATATTAGAGCATATATGAATGGTATGTCTGTGTGTTTCTATTTGATTTGTTCCATTATATTTAATTATGCGTTAATTAAATCTCTACCAATCTCTCTCTCTCTATCTATCTCTCGCTCTTTATTTCAAATTATAGCACATGTGTGTGTACCACATGTGAGAAATTAAATTGCATGTGCATTGAAGCACAAAATGTATTTCACTTTAGAGAATTTCTGTGTGAGTGTGTAGATGTGTGTGTGCCCTGATCTATGAAATCCGCTTTAACAGATTATTACGGCTTAATTGTTTGTTGTTTGAATGAATCGAAATGGCAGCATGTATTTGTTAACCATTGAAATTGTTGAAGAAATGCTGTGACAACATTTCAAGTGCTGATAACAATTTAATTAATAGAATGAGAAATCATAGTGGAGTAATAAGCTGCTTAATTATATTTAAACATGATATTAAAAATAAACGTTAACATAATATTAGAAATGAAAATGTATTTTTTTTGCGCGATATGTCTGCAATTAGTTTGATAATCCCGTGAGTTTTTCCAAAGTTTCTCCCAAAAGGCTATTGTTTCAACGATAACCTCTTCGTTTGATCCAAATCGTATATCAACCATTTAAAAATAAAAAATAAGAGGAAAGAATTACATAAATCTAGAGATTATGTTAAAATAGCAATTCGTAGACAAATCCGTACATTTTTGAGGTATTCAATACAGAAGTATCCATTCACACATTGCTTTAGTGGAGTGCCAATATTTTCTTTGCTAAATGAGGTCGTTTTTGTATCAAACAAATATTAGGTTACGTTAGGTTAAAAAGGGACGACGGCCAAAGGTCTAGCACAATTAGGCGCTATAGAACCCATTGTTATACCTATCGCTTCAACCCGACCGCCATTGATTAGTCCTGATCAGCCCTACAGCATGCCCATCGAGTATCCTGAAGCTTAATTCCGCCAACTCCGGGCATTCAAAAAGAAGATGTTACGTGGTCTGCGTATCCTCCTCTAAGCAGCATCTACATGGGACGGAGTTCCTGTGGCCCAACCTGGGGCGTGTCTCCCCATCAGACAATGACCCGTAAATGCTCCTATTACCGCAGATATTCTGCTTTTCGGCAAGTTAAGCAGCTGTCTAGACCTCTTTTTGTTCACTCTCGTAGAATTCTGCCCTATACGCAGACGACAGGTAGAGATCGGTATACCAATTCTCTGCCTAGCCAAAAGAATCCGAGCCACAGTGCCCTGTCTAGCCAGCTCATCCGCCGCACAATTGCCCGAAATGTCGCTGTGACCCATTACCCAAATAAGAATGATATCGAAATACACAGCCATCACTCCAAGGAAAAGCGACATTCCTTTACCATTAGAGACTTAGTGAACATAGCCCCTAAGGATTTAAGAGCGGACTGACTGCCCGTATAAATACAGACTTTCGTGGCCGTTGTAACACTATCCCTTAATAAGTTAGCAACCTCACAAATTGAGGCCATTTCTGCCTGAAACACACTGCAGTGATCCGACAACCGGTCGAACATGTTAGTATTGAGATTAGGAGGTTGAACGCTATAGCCTACTTCACCATACAGCTTTGCCCCACCCGCGAATAATCGAATACTTTGCGTGTCCCCTTCCAAAGACTATTCCCAGGCATTCCTATCCGGAATAGATGCCTCAGATTGGTCACTCTTAATAGGTATGGCATTCATCCATCCTCATGGAAGACAAGCCTAATCAGTGCAGTAGCCCGGGGAATTACTCTGATAATCTAAAATCACATTCGCTGATTCTCAGCAGAGACGTGGAAGCAGTCGATTCTACCATGATATCAGGTGTTCAGATATTCATAATGCCACTAAGTGCCATACCTGTCGTTGTACACAATGACCAACCAACACCAATCAGTACCGATCTCTGTACTCTCGTCAAGGAGAGTACACCAAACTACAATGACATAGGAAAGTATTAATTTAAGAATAGCAGTATAAATCCACATTGTGGCCTTCGGAGAGAGTTCCCAACGTCTGCCTATGCATATTAAATTTGTATCTCTCAAGGCTTGTTCTGCCCCTAGCTGTAGCTGCTGAATTAGAAATAAGTCTCGTTTGCGCAGATAATGTTCTTTTTTTTCCCTAGAGAACAGTTCGGAAAGAGTGAAACGATGCTACTTTTGCTGGATTTTTTTCATCATTAGTTGTCATTTTGACAAATAGGTGCTTTTGCTGCTTAAATATTACAAAATAAAATTTAATTCGCCTTATAATCCATGCTTTGGCTTAAAAAAAAAAAACGAAAGACGTTAAAAGTAACTATTTTCTGTGCAAAATGAATCTCTGCTAAAAATTTTGGCAAAAGTTGATTTAAATACAAGGTAGCTGATGAATTTTGCTGCATTAAGAAACTCAAATAAATTTTGATTTAACTCCTCCATAACGGTCCTGGCAAAGTGTGAACTTGCCCCATCTTGTTTAAACCATACAAAACTAAAAGAAATTATCTTTTAGAGCATTACAGAAAGAAAGAAATATATTTTGAAAATTTTTTAATAACGATATGCAGTTACAATGCCGTTTTCAATGAAGCATGGCCCGAGAACATAGTTTGATGACAATGCATACCACACTGTAAGTCAAACTGGGTAAAGCTCGCTTTCTTTAGGAATTAGTGGACTAGAGATCGCATTGTTGTTCACTTAAGGAGACACGACGACGGGAAGTGAGCAGAAACGTATCATTGAACAAAAATGATTAAATCGTGTGCGTGCTAGCGGCGTACAATCCAAATACGAGTTTCATCATCAAAATTTTGGGTTTCAACAAAATTGAAAAATAAAAGTTATTAAATTTCCTTTTAGTAGCGCCTTTCGTTAGCCACCCTGTTTTAAAAATTTCTTTTTTTTAATTTGATCTCATCACACGTTTTAAAAGTGTCTCTGAAATAACATCGTTTCTTTGTTTTCTGTTGAATTTGAAATTTCTTTCATAAATTTCTTAAACTATTTAAACTGTACCCTTTGTCTTTTCTGTTTTTTTAACAGCCTCTTTGCTTAATTGTTTATGAATTTCTCACTAATTTCTTGAAGATAACGACCAACATAATTGCCATCGTTTCGCTTCTTATAGCTGCTTGCGCTAAAGCTCTAAATTAAAAATTTGTTAAAGATTAAAAGAGAATTTTTTAAGGCATAGACGGACGGACAGACGGGCAGACACTCTATTTTGTAGTGTTGAAACAATTATGACTCGTTAAACTGTCACTGTAAGCAGCGAACGACAAACGAGGATAAAGAAAAAAAACTGCTCGTAAAGTAAAATAACATCCTTTGGCACATTTTTGAAGGATTAAACATTCCGCTCTCTTATCGAGGCATAAAACAACAGTATTTATAGTGAAACAAGACTTCAAAAAAGAAGAAGAAAGAAAATTAAAATTAAAAACAAAAAATTCGTTTTAACTAACGGAATATGCAGCAGCAACAAAAAAAAAGAAAAGTACGAAATAATACGAAATAACTTAATGGTCCAGGCAACTAAAACTTTTTAGCTGTAAGCGATTTAGAAAAAGCGTTACACTGTTCTTATTACACAGACACAGTAAATGCCAGACAGAGAAGCAAATAGTCAGATTGACAGTTTACAGTCCAATTAGACTGGCAGACAGAATGACAGACAACATTAACTGCTAACATGTTTCGCGTTTATAATTTACAGGTGACTTTATAATTTCATCTACACTTAGGATACACAAGTACACATACCTCTCTCTCTCTCTCTATCTCTTTTTTGACAATATTTGACATCAGTTTAGAAGGACTAAATGAAAGCAGAACAACGTCTTTGCCAATTTAAACGAAAACTCACAAAATGCAGCCTTTTTTCTTAATACCGCGCCTCCACCTCACTTGGCATTGTTTTGACTTGTAAAAGAATAATAAAAAAAAATAAAAAAAATGAGCAGCGTTCAGCCATCCCCAAACCTGTCTCACAAAGGTTGCCCACACTGCAATGAAATGAATGCAGTGTAGTAGAGGGAGAGAGAAAAAGAGTAACAAAATATGTACACTGTCATTGTCAGTTTATAAGCAAATAAACTAACACATACAAACACCCTCTCCCTTGTTCAAACTCTCTTTTTCTTTCATCTCTTGCACTCACACCAACACATGTTCTTTTGTATCCACATTTCGTTACTGTAAGTTCAACTGCGTATGACTGTGTGTGTGTGTGTGTGTGTATGTGTGTATTGTAAAAAAGTATAAAAAGTGAGAGATTTTAATATTAAACGTTTAACAACAATGGAACAACAACAAATTTTGCATTGTTATTGTTGTTGTCATCATTACAATTGCTATTACTGCTGTCGTTGCCGAAATAAACGTTAGACGACTGACAGTCTCAGACGATTGTGTTAAGCCATTGCAAAACGACGTTGAGATTTTTACAAGTTTGTAACGAGATAAGAAAATTATGGTATTGAAGCGCCAAAAAAAGAATGAAAAATAGAAAATAAAAAAATAAACATGAGCGACGTTTTCAAATAAGGCGATGATTTTAAGGTGGTTTAACGTGCTAACTTTTCCAAATTGAGTTCTTTTACGTTAAACGGTTATTCAAGTACTTCTCTAACACACAGACATATACACAAATAAAAGAACTCAGACAATTTTTACGAGATTTTAAAGTTTTACAATTAAATTATACAGTAAAACGAAAAGTTGTTCTTACAGATAAAAAGTTATTTAAATTTTTATTATATATCGCAAGGAAAATAATGGATATTAGGATGGGTTGGGCTTTTTTAGCTTACATGGTCATCCACGCCTAGCAAGTATGCTGGATACCCTCAATAAGGAACGCGAAAACTTATCAGGGACTCACAGTCAGAGACGAAAGACATCGTGTTCTTCGCGCTAACCAAACCGTACCCTGACAAAAATGATAAGATTGTTAACTTATAGGTCCCTGAGACAGTCCAGATCATGAAATGACCTACACTAAAAGGCCTTAGTCCTAGCACTTGTAGAGTAGGACAGTCAACAAGAAGGTATTGTACTGATTTCTCTCTCTCTTTCTCCTCATCAAACAGGTCCTATAGTGCACACTAAGAAGCCTAATCAATCCACCCCAAGAATCAGGAGTGTCCAGGTCTTTTCCACTGAAAGAGAGAGGGCTCATCTAACAATATCGATAACGCCTTCAAGGAGATCTGTATGTCCCCCTGTGTTATCATGCGCAAAGAATTTAAAACTTTTTTTAAATTTTAAACGCATTGTTGCAATAAAATTAAATTTAGAAGCGATGGGGAAAATGTAATGAATCTGCAATCGTTAATAATCAACTTCTGCTGTGGGAAACATATAAGAGACAATTTTGGACCAAATTGTCTCTGTGTAATGAGCCTTTTTCGCTAACGTTTGGAGAGTAAGTTAGCATGCATTAAAAACTCTCTCTTTGCGATTTAAGCATAAGTCATAACCACCACGTGCACTCTCAGCACGTTCCTGCCAGTCATTAGACATGAATTAAAGTTTTTGGGGATCCTGTGTTTGTGGTACCAAAAATAAGTTTTTGATTAGACTCAAAGGTTCTATTTAAATACTAAACGTATCTGCGCAGTAGGTAAATTGCTTCAGTGGCTTTAACCTAAATAGTTCCTATAATATCCGACCTCAGAATAGAAATAACATTCATATAAATGGTCTATGATTCTACTCGTATACAGGCATCTTTAAAAGCAATTGCTGTTGTAGAAATCCTACAAACAGCAGTTTCTTTAGCATAAAGTGACAGCGACTTTTCCCATTAAAATCATTTAGCGAAATGCGGCGCCGAATTTCTCGAATTATAGCAAAAATAATAGTATTTTTTAAAGGAGCAATTATTTCCATGAGCGTGTTGTATCGTGGATATTTACAGGCATTGATAATTGAAGTGTTTTCCGACCAGTTTTGTCCCGCTTAAAAGTATCTGATGGGCTTGTCGCATCCAGGCAAACTTCTTTATGGATGTTTTTGTTTGTTATAAGCTCTTCTATTATTCTATAAAACATTTATCTCCTCATTTTCATTATTGGAAACTGGATCCACTCCAGTATAAAGCATTGTTCTTGGTTACGACAGACAAAAGAATTCTTTTTGGTTGACAACATATCAGGGTGTGCTTATATCATTCATTGGTTTTGGCCATAGCTCTGCCGATAAGTGCCAACGACTTACGTAACTTGAAGCCGACTGACCAGAGGGGGCGATGTAAACAAATTATCTGTCGACATATTCTGGTAAACTGATATCCGATATATTGTTAAAGCATTATCATAACGTATTACGCGTAATACAATATTTGCTTAAATTAACAACAACTGGACGATGCTTTCTACAATGGATTTCCTTAAAGATCTGAAGGAGAAGAGTCTCTGGTACCATTTATATCAATGACACGTGAAATTCCACTAACTGCATCAAGGTTTTCCACAAAAATCAAAACAAAACAATATTTTCTATGCTTTATTAACTCGATTCATCACGGCCCTGAAATCAAATCAGCGAATTTTCTAGTTGATCTGCCTTTAAAACAAGAACTAAACACTAATCCTTTGATACTCGTGTTCCCTGAATGTTTTCATTTAAACGTTTGTCAAATTTTGTATTATTCAATACTGTGTGACGTCTTTTACATACGATAAGATTCATAAAAAAAACCAAACCTTTTTCATAAGAGACCTAAATTTCAAGAAAATCCAATAATTTCTTAGTTTTGAAAACATTTATTTTACAGCAAAGAAATCAGGTAAAGGTTGTTAGCGTTATAATGTCGTCTCGAATAGGATGTGTACTCAAAAAAAAAAATTGTTGTTGAAATTCTCAAATGCAAATAAGACTTTCACTTTTTTTTTACTTTGAAAACATTTATTTTACAAACTGTAAGTGTACAGTGAGCGCGTCCGTTGTTCTATTTTGTCGAAATGCCACATTTATCGATGCTTAGGCCTAACAAATGTCAGCACGAAATTTCATTTATCTACAATGACTCCTTCTATTTTTGTCTATTCGCTCTATGTGCGACGTGCTTAAATACAAGTAGTATGGTTATCGATAAATACACCGTATTTTAAAAGACTGAAATAAAGACTAATTTCTAAAGAAGAAGGTTGAAGCTTTATGCTGGTGTTCACAATAGGTATGTACCATATGAAAGTTGTCACTCTGCTTTCTTTCACTCTGTCACATTTTAACAATATTTGCTGAACAACAACAACAGCAATGACAAACACTATTTTAAAATGAGATGAAATTACAAAATGAATTCACTTCAAGCAACTGCTACTTAAATGAATTTCCAACAGAGTATCACAGTTACAATCTTCTCTCTTTCACTCTCTCTCTCTCTCTCTCTCTCTCTCTTTATCAATCTCTTGTTGAGCAAATAAAACGAATTATATGACTAAAAACTAATACAACTACTCTGTCATTATTGAAGGTGGCAGGAGAGGTGAATGTCTGTATATTTACATAGAAACTATTTAATCAACTTGGAACAGAGTAGCTGGAAAGAGTACAACAATAAAACGCTTTTTAAAAAGGGAGAAGAGAATTTCTAGGAATTTATTAAAAATAGAAATTTTGTTTTATCTGTCATTCGTTTTCTAACAATTTTATTTACATAAGAAAAGTATTTCAATTATAGTTGTAAAATGCAATTATTTTTAGATCAAATTTATTTAAGTGGCGTTGGTTAGTTGTTTCTAAAATTTTAAAAAATCTTTACAGAATACCTGTGGGAGGGAGGTTTTATTAAATATTTTTCTTTAATAGTTTATATACAAACGTCAATACCTTTTACATAAGAATATCAAGATCTACTAAATATTAAATTATATTCGAAAAATAAAAATCTTCTTTGAAATGTTTGAGTTGTAATGACAATTGTATGGAAAAGAAATGTTTGTAGGTTTCTACTTGAATATTTGCACAAAAATATCTTTTTGCCATTTAATTAATTTCATGCAATTGAATAAGAAATCTTGTACAACTATTTGAACTTTTCAAACAAATTTGAAAAAATCTTGCTCTTCCTACCTCAACGATTGTCTCACTGTACTCTACTAACGATTAAGACACACAGTTTCTTTATTTTCCGATTTTCTTTCTATTGGTTTTCCTTGAAAATTCAAATATTTTTTAAAATTTATCAACTCACTTAACGAAATTAAATGTTAACGTTTTGCATGACATAACGTGGCAAGAATTGTATGAACCAGCAGCCATAGATAATCGTACAAAACAATGAAAGGAATTCGTAGAGTTCACAGAAAAACACGAAAAAATAAATAAAAAAAATAGATAGAAAATGTAGCATAAGAATAAAAAAAAGAAAAAAAAAAGGAAATAAAATTCGATGAGAATAGTATTTGAAAATGGCAAGTAAAACATGCCATTTGCAAACAAAATAAAATTGCTGGCGAAATATTAAGTTCAATGTTATAGACACACACACACACACAGATCCATACATACACAAACTTAGAAATGAGACAATTTAAACTAAAGCCTGTTACAAAAACAACAAACTATTCTATAGAAAAAGAAAACTATTTTTACCCACACATTGAAAGATAATTTTGAAAATATTACAATATTTGCATGTGTGTGTGTACTTGTATGTACATACATACTATATGAAGATAGAAATATGATTACATTACATATACAAATTTACTCTTCTAGTCTCTCTCGGTTTAGCCAGAATCTCATAAAATAAAAATGAAATTGCAAATCCAGCATTACACGAATGCAATATTTTTGAATGGTAATTGCAAGGAAATAAAAGAAAAATCCATAAATAAATTAAAGCCTGCCTTCTTATCTTTTGAATTTAACTCCAAAGGAAATATATTTTTAATAAGAAATTCAATTATTATTGAAACCTAGAGTAGATGACATAATTGGTTTATACCAGTAAAGTTTTTGTATCTGGTAAATCTACCACCGACCACATTTTCACACTACGCCAAATACTAGAAAAGACATATATCACCTATATGTCGATAACAGGGCCGCTTTTGATAGCCCCATTCGTGTAAAGCTGTTTTATGCCATGTCTGAGTTTGAGTAAAAGCCAATAAGACTTTTGCTGACAAAAATTAAAGCTGATAAAAGCTTCTTCGAATCATTTGATACCAAACCATGTGAGCTTTTCGATACTCTATTGGAAAATATCCTGCGCTATGCAGCAAATAAAAAAACGAAGGCAATCTACACCAGGTATCATCCGCTACTTATATATGCTAATGATTATGACATCATTGGTCAGACATTGCGAGATATAATTACTGCCTTTGCAAATGTGTATTAAAAAAAATCGATGAAAATGAATCTGGCAGTAAACCAGGATAAGACCTAATTGTTGTAATTGTATCGAAATGTAATCCTTGGTGATTAACATTTTGAAAAAGTGGTCTAATACTACGGTTTGGTGGTATGACAAAGAGTAATACCTGCCAATTAATGTTAGTAAGTAGTTGGTGACCAAAAATATCTCTCAACAAACGAAAATCACACTGTACAAGACGCTGATACTACCAGTGTTGTTAAATGGTGTGAAAGCATGGGTACTTGTACTGGCAAATGAGGCTGTGCTAGGAGTTTTCGAGAGAAAGATACTTCGTAAAATATATGATTTTTCTTCTTTTGCGACGAATATAAGCATCGAATAGAAGCATCAAGAACTGTATCGCCTTTATGCTGACATCGACATCTTACAGAAGGATCACATTATTACGGAAATGCGTACCTATGGGTACTATTCTATTCGTGAAGTAAAAATATCATTCATACGTACGTAAGTATGTTATGGCGGAATTTTGGTCTGTTTAGTTTATTCAATAAACAAAACCGATTTTGAGTTACGCGAATATATGTTATACCACCTCCACAATTTTCGATATAACGGTATATCTCGAAAACAAGATTGGGTGATTCGCTCCCAAAATTTTGTATAGAAGAACGAATTACGAAAATACGTTGTCGTGTAAACATGGCGTTAAAATTATTCAAAAAAATAATCTTCACCTCATACAGCATCAACAAAATTCTTACAATCATTTTAAACAAACAGAGAATAAATACACATGTGAGTCATCTCAACCGAATGGCTTCGTCACATTTTGTACGAATGTTTGAAAATAAAAAAGTGGGACTTTTTTATATTTATTTTTAATCATTCCACTTGGGAACACATAATCTCTTCTAATTTTAACTTCATGTGCTTGAGTGACATGTTCACATTTTCGATGTCTAATCTTAGAGATCTTCGCCATGCGTTGCCCACGTCTTCTGTTGGCCTGTGAGTTCCATTTTAAAAACTATACAGTGGTGGAACAAATAATAGGGACGCAGTTTAACAGTTTCTTAAATTTTTATTTACTTTTATTTCAAACGAAGTATGAATTGTAACCAAAATATGTTCGTACATACGTGTCTGCATCTGATTTAAACAAATTAATTCCCTTTTCACCAGACCATGGCTATTGTTCTAATTATGACGGTGCAGGTGTTGTTTTCGTTTGCTGAGAAAAGATACCTTTCATGGACTCTTATCCATAAATCTATTTCCCACAATTATTATTTTTTTTTATTGGCAACCTTAAGCAGGAGTAATAAGTCAATTTTTCAGGCTAAGAATTGAAAGTTTAGACAAACCGACAGCGGATTGCATTAAATACTGTTACGAAAATGAAAATGCTGAAGACAAAATTCACCACTTTAGAGCTTATTATGAGCTTTTAGCTAAAAAATTTATTGGCTTGTGTCAAGGCTTAAGAAATTCTAAAATTACCAGTACTAATTAAGAGTGCTACCATTCGCATGGATCGGTTACATTTTGTGTTTATGAAGTTATTTTAGACCATTTTGAATTTACGTCGAAAAATCGAAGATTCCTGTCCGTACTAGAACATTCTAAATTAAGATGAAATACTATAAAAGACGGCGAATTGCGGCTGGTGAGTTAGTTAATTATCTATTGGCTGTCAAGAAGTAAAGTTTGTTTAAGGCGCAAATAAAAAGTGTTGTAAAAACGAATTTGGTGTATTAAGACATAGTGTAGAAAAAGTACAGTGGAATTAATAACAAAGAGACAGACTGTAAAACAACTAAAATAAAAAATAGAGTTTCATTTTATTTTAACGCAATCTAAACGAGCTCAAACGTTTTAAAAAGGTTAAAACGTAACAACATTTTAGTTTTGTAGCTCTTCATGGTCTGAAAAATGTTCCATCAATAAAACTTCAATAAATCAAATTTTATGACATATTATTGGAAAAAATGAATGTGTCCCTGATATTTGTTCTTTATTTTATACTTTACAAAGTGTGTGAGCCACCCAACTACACTTTTTTTCATAAGTTTATTACCAATGTTTGAGTCGTTTGACTTCTTTCACAATTCAGATAATGGTAATGGCATTGGGCCAAAAGTATGCCATATACAGTATATGCAATTCGAAAGAATTAATTTATTTGTTTTTGCAGTATTTTTTTTTTAATATAAAACCTGACATAAGCTATGCTTAGCTGCCGTAAGTAGTTGTTTTAACGCGTACGGTAAATGTTCGTAGCTTGGTGGTTTTCCCAATTTAAAGTTCATAGCCTCCACTAATCCTTCATTTGCTGATATGATATATCCTAAGCGACAAAAGTTTTTCATATATTCGGTAGCGATGTTCTAACCATGCAAATTGTTATGGCGGCTGCCGTTTGTACACATCACTTTCTTGTTTTGGATTTTCTGTTCTACACCAATATGTTTGCAGAGGGTGACCACATAGTGAATTTTGCTCTGTACGTCTCTGTTTTGAAGGGATATAAGACAAACATCATCTGCTAACTCCAGTTATTCAAACTGGCGTTGAAAACTCAGAACAATTATTTTTCCCTTTTTGCTGTAGGTTTTGGTCATAACTTATTTAAAACCAAGGCAACCAATAAGATGGATTAAAGGGCTGCATCTTAGCACCCATGTTTGTTGGGATTGTTTCACTGTATCGTTTTATTTATTATGAACGTCTTAATTGCTTAGTTCGACAAAGTTGTGAGCTCCGAATTAATATTTTTTTCAGAATTTGTAGCAGCTCATAATGAACAAATCTTGTCAATTTCGTCAAACATTAAACACGCCAATGTTTTTCAATAATCCAGGCTTTGAAATGTTTTTGAAAGATCACCGATCTTCGTTTATTATATTCGTATCTAACCCACTCTTGGTAGCTTTAAATGATCCGCTTAAAAAATGTTCGATTTTGTAGAGTCATCCTTATATTCCAAACCGTAAATCTTGTTGCACCAACCGCAAAATTTCATCCACTTTTTCAGTGATCGAACAGCCATAGTAGTGAGATGCAATTTTGACGATTTCACTGTAAAATATACGAGTTTTTTTGCATTTTCATTATACATGATCGTATGACACAATTGAGTGTAGTGTTGCTCTATGCCTATCTAGGTATCGACAACAACTGCTGACAAAATCCCTCAAATACATTCTATATGACCTAAAAAACATTTTTGTTTTAAAATATCTAAGCATCTAATAATAATAAATCGCAGCAGAATATATAAAACTCCCTAAACATATTATAAAAGCCTATTAAGAAAAACAACAATAACAACAACAAAATGGAAAGTCATATTAATTTGCAATTATAACAAATGCAAATATGCTTATTAGTCTGTAATTAAATAACAAATATTTAATTAATTTTAATAATTAAATAGAATTTTTGCACAGGACAGGTTAAAAATGGTCAACCGAATTCGAATAAAACTGACTAAATCAATATAAAAGTGCTGGTGTATGTCGCAGGAAAAGAAATTTAATTTTATAAATTCATATATACCGTAAACTAAGTGTTTAAGTGTATGTGCGTACATAAATGTAATAATTTTTTTTTTTTTTTTTTGTTCAACAAACAATAAATTATCAACAAAAACAAACATATTCAACAATTTTCAATTAGTTGAATATACATATGAATTGCCCGACGCTTGAATAGTGTGCTGCTGGCATTTAGTCAAGTCCAGCTACACAGCACGACTGCAGGACTGCACGACAAGCTGACCAGCCAGTAAATGCATATCAGACGCCAACCACAAAATGTAATTAATAATTTTGGCCTTTTGCGTTATTGCTGTTGCTGTTGCTGTTGCTGTAAATGTATTTTCCAACTGTAAACTCAACTAATGAAGTGATAAATAAATATACACCACAGACATACACACACATACGCATAAATCATGCTTATGGCAAATTATGTTCATACATACACGCACACACTCCCATATATACGGTATTAAATCTCCTTATACACATATAATATTAAAATACAACTGTTTAACTCCTTTTCATGTTCGCCCTCTCTCTCTTTCTCTCCTATTTGCTCACTCTCGCATACTGAAAAACAAACACATCAATTTGCAGTTACATTTTAACTCTCTTGCTTTGCTATGCACATGGTTACATAGATTGTATTTTATTATATGTAACTGCGTTTATGTGTTTGAGAGAGAGAGAGAGAGAGAGCAAGTGTGTCAAAATGTACACTCTGCTGGTAGTTAACATTTTTAAACTTTTATGGCAGCCAACAATTGCAACAACATGTTACGTGTTAAATCGAACACACACAATTCCCACCTCTACTTCTCCTTCTCGCACTCTCTCTCTCTCTCTCACTCTCTCTTTACCTTACACCATATTTACTCTTAGACACACATGGAAATTTATGGATTGTAGGCGAATTATAATACAGTGATTGTGAAAAGTAATGATACCTTTTTTTGTAATAAAGTATATATCTGAACGCTATAAAGAAATAAATAAAACTTCTTATCAGTCGCTTTCCTACATACTATGAGGATTAGGTAAGGCAGTCGTTCGCTACACTGCTGACCATGTTTCGATGAGTAGGGTCCAAAGTTCGAAATCTTCTGTGCCCATTATTCGGTATCAAAAACAATTTTTTGAAAGCACTTTTTTGACAACAAGAATAGCAAATGTTATAAACCAAAAAGATTTTTACATGAGTAGCTTTACTAAGAAGCTTAATAACTCTGTTAATTGTTAAAGGATTTTCAAAAGCAATGTATACAGTATTGTGTTAGATTAGATGTATCTGGCAGCTACTATAGGCTTACTTGGATCCAAATTGTAGGCCCCGTGTGTTCCTACAGCTTCTGTTTGGCAAAAGATATTGTCCAGATCGTACGTTGGAAGTAGTTCTTATCATCAAATCTCTAAGATCATCGAATTCTGGACAGTGACAAAGAAGGTATTTCATAGACTCTTCTTCATCATTGCAATTGATGCAAAAATAATGGCACTCCCATCATTTGGGCGTGTCTACCAACAGAACTAGCATTTACCAAGAACCCGCATAAGGTTGCCCTAGCAACCTTAACTTCGGTAACTCAAATGTGACCAGATCCTTCTAATCTCTTAGCAAGTGGGTTAGTATTCCCATCGCTCGTCTTCAACCGTCTATGTCAACGAACCCAAGGAAGGTTAACCGTCGAATGTCTAGCCTCCAACCAGATCCTCTACAGGGAACGTATTATGTAAATATGGAGATAATACGAGCGTCAAAACTAACTTAAAACCCATATTCTCTGGACTTTAATTTATATTTCAGTCTTTTAAACTTAGTACGCAAAAGCTTGGCTCGTGAGCAGAATTTTTTTGGTTCCATCGTTTGGTGCGTCATGAGCACAAATCATATTCTTGCTAAAAATATTTTTTGAGTTTTGTTCTTTAACTTGTGAGCACGAATTTTATACTGCGCACGAATTAAAAATAAGCACAAAAGAATTGAAAACAAGTAATAGCAGGTATTCGTATATGTATATGAATGTATATTTTGTGTGCAACGACCAATAAGTATCGCACACAAAAAAGAATTGTTCGTTTTCAACTCGTTTTGATGCTTTTCGACTCGGTTTGCGTTCCGAATTTTATTTTAAAATTCTTCTGTTATTGATTCCTAATTCGGCTCTCAATGATTCGTTCGTTACGAACTAATTCAATTCGAGCACTCTTCCTACTCTGCTTTTAAAATACAATAATTTTCCCTTAATGCTGATCTGGATACGGTATTGAAGGCATACTATTGCTACGACGAATATAAGAACATTTCGTAAAGCCTTATATTCAGCTACAGTACTACGATCTACTATGTTACGAAACAGTAACGAACAAAAATCATAAACTAAATGAGAATTATTCTTGGCGCTTGTTTACCAATGTTGTTTATTTATTTAAATTATATTTTATTTCGTATTCCCTTATATTTTAAAAAGTTTATGACCGCATGATACATACGTAGTTAACTTCTATGTGGTCCTATTTAAGATCTCTTTCAGTAAATGTCGAATATCTTACCCCGGAATATCTTTCAGAGATACTCGGAATTCATATATGAATTTCGATGTGCTATGTGTACTCGCTCCATTTTGTACTGTTCCATTTTGCGAACCATCAGTGTAATTACCAATAGCAACCTCAAGGTGAAGAAGATCATTTTCACAAAATGATCTATCAGGTTGTAAACCCTGGATCGAAGTTAGGACCACGCTCAGTCAGTGACTACATCTAGAACCCTTATACGCTATGCGTTTCGATTTTCAATTCCTTTTAATAGGCATTTGAAATGATAGCACTAAAAAGGTATTCACAGTGTTCTTGTTTTAAGTATTTATTTGAATTTCACTTTAACTTTACTAATGACTGTATCATTGACTGTTAAGTTACCTCGTGTTGGTGTATGCATGAGTTCTAAATGGCACATCGTTAATGTTCATATTTTGCAGGTGTTTGTGTATGTGTGTATAAGTGTTTGTATTACTAATGCAAGTGCTCCATAGTATACCTTTAGGCGTTTAAGAACATGACACACTTATTTAGTCTCACACACACACACACACACACACACGTATGTAACTAAACACGTGTGTGCATATAAAATAATGCATAATTTTTGGGTGTTTTTAAAAGGTAGTGATGGCGGTGTTGGTGGTATTGTTCATCGTGACTGTGACAACCCCAACAGCCGTTGGCATGTAATATTTTGTTGTAGTTAAGTGTCATGGGAAAATACTAGAAAATTTGTTTTGTGGTTTTTCTCGGCTCAACTCAAATCACTAACATCACTCTGCTCACAACAAACATAATGCCCCTTAACCCTTTCCATCACTCATCCATTTTGTCATGATGCCAAGCTGTTTAAAATTGTGGCGTTGAATTAATTTAATGATTTTAGATAAGAAAAAAAATTATATAGAGATAAACTAGAAAACTGAAAACTAGTTTAAAGCCTAAAAATAGGCAAACAAACAAACTGACTGTTAAAATATAATTATCACTGAAAACTAAATGATTTAAATTTCAAATTTTTAATGGCAACACTTAAAAATTGTTTTCGTTTTAATTAATTTTATCAGAGACAAAAAATCAAATTAAAATTTCTAAAATCAATTCAACAGCAAAATAAAAACAACAAAATTAAATAAAATTTCACTTTATTCACGGTTTACCAGGGGAAGTTACAAAAAAAATAAATAAAAAAAAAACGAAACAGATATTTCGAAAGTGGAGGAAGTGATGATAGCTGTCAGTATTTTGTTATATTTTTTTTCCATTCACAATACGATTATTTTTGAAATATTTTTCCATTTCAAGTCAATTGACAGCACACCACTACTCACTCAGTGTTTCACAGTAAATGTCTGACTATCCAACTGTCTAACATGTTTTGTTTAATATTTGATTTTTCTTTATGTATGTGTGTGTGTTATATGAGATATTAGACAGTACGTCTATGTGTGTGTGTGTGTGTGTATGTGCTTCAATTTTATTTTTGAAAAATATTCCTGCTGTCAGTTTTTGTGCGAGTGATATCCTTAATTGTGTTTTGTTTTGTATTTAAAAATGTTTTTGTTTCAATGTGAGTGTTTGTTTGCTTGCTGTTGTTGTCGTTAGTATTTAGATAATTGTCAAAAAAAATTTCAAAAGTTTCGTAAATTGTTTTCAACAAAAATTAACAACTTCTGTGTATGCAAAGTGTAATACAACAACGTACGGGAAACAAACAAAAAGAGTAACAAAATATAGAAAATTGAGACCAATTTTGTTTTAAATTCTTTGGTTGTGGGCTTAAAACTTTGTAATTGAAGCAGGCAAAAGTGTCAACAGGCATTATAAGTTAAGATTTAATAAGCAAGTTGCTCTCACATAGACTTCTAATGAGTGCAGTTTGAAAATAACTTATTTTTCGTAGAATACTTCCCTTAAATGTGTTAGTTTTAGTACAACGTGTGTATTATTAAGTTCACATTATCGAAACATCCATTCGCAGCTTTGAAAATTCTAATATTAGTTATTTGTCTTAAAGACAACCTATTCATTTTATGCAAATCTCTTAACATTCAGTCATTTTTTTTAACACGAAAACAATGTTCCGGGTTGGGGTGGCGGTTTATAAACAACTTATGCATTTTCATTATAGTGCACGTATACAAGCTTTGTCCGTCTGGAAGAAAGTTTTTTCTTTGGCCATTTTCGCATGCCTACCCTTTATGCAATGATCTGTGAGAATATACACAGCATTAGTGTCAGCAGTTGATTGGTGCGCTAACTAACTTAGGCTTAGTGAGTCTAGCATTGAAGCAAGATTCCTCCTCTGCCCAGGATCTATCAGTGTCCAATAGACACTTCCGTCTAATGGCCGGTTTAACAAAGATAATAGGAGAGATACTATTTAAGAGTAGACGCTTACTCCCGAAAAGAATCTGATCGCCGCTGGGCTGTCAGATAAGACAGAAATGTTAATGGTTGAAGCTCAACCCGAATCCGAAACGGAACCTGCTCATCAATCAATCAATCAAATCCGTTCTACCAAATAATTTTTATTTGCTTCGATTTTATCTTGAATTTCTGGTGTATCGAACTCATTTGAACGACGCGAACGTTTGATATTTTTCATATCATTTGTGCTGGTACGATCACAGCGTATCTTATGGCGTTTTTCTCTCGCACTTCTTTTGTTCTTTGTCATAAAAAGTCGTCAAAAATGAAAAAGTATCAAAGATTTTTAGTGATGAAATCTCTGTATTAATAATTCCCGCGACATCCCAAATGGGACAAGGGAGCCTTCTCTCAATCAATGAGCTGCACCCAGTTCGATTTTTAGACTCATTGAAAGAAACCTATAATTTAATGAAGGTTCCGAACGTCATATGCATTAGTTAGAGAAGTTTTTTCTTAGCGTGAATACACATAACCAATCGATAGCAGTACTACGAGGTGATACCGCTGGTGAAAATTATGTGATGGTCTGGTCTGGTATTAAGCCGAAGATCCCTTGGTTGGCAGGCGGGTGTCTTACCTACCATACCACTGTATCATATTTGTTAAAAAAAAGCTGCATAAAAAAGGGCAAGAAAGTGCAACAAATTTTTCAGAAAAGAATACGCCATTAGTATCACACTGTTCAATCAAATGAAGTCCTTATAGCGTTTACAATAATAACTGCTTGTAACACCGGAAGACTCATGTGGGCTTTAGATAGGCTAAGGCTGTTATCGGTCTACAATTTGGAGCCTGTCCTAATGTTCTGAAACTTCTGACAGCATTAACAGAGAACCAAAATCACGGACGTAAATCTCTTTAGACTTTGTTTGAACGCATCCGAGACGACGAGATGTATGAATGAAACCCACATTAATTGATTTAGAGATACGTTTTTAGAGAGGCATAGGCTCTGAACCGTGAACATATTTTCCACTTAAGCTTCAGAACTGTTAGAGTTAAACAATAGATTCAAAGGGACTTATTAGCTCTGATCTCGCAGTATCTTGCAACTGTGCTTGGTACGAATCAGTAATAATAATAATTTAGGAGTATCAAGCTTTTCTCTGGTGTCAACAATGATTTTTTAAGTAGAAATGTGGTTTGCTTTTAGTGGCTGTCAAAATGATAGAAAATAATAGGCGCAGGTTGCTCGATAGTAATTTAGTAAAAGGAAGCAGCAGTACAGTGCATTAAAAAAATATAAATATATGGACGGCTACTTTTTTTGTGTGTTTGGAGTATAAAATAAGGTTATATATGCCTTCACACTGACAGTAGCTGTCGTCGACTGCGTTCAGTGGTGTTTGCACTAAGAAAATCCCTCCTCCTTTTCTGGTGAGACTTCCTTGCCAGAACCGCTCTCTAAAATACTACGGGAAGGCGCAGAACGACTTCCTCAAAAGGATTGGTTTAAAACCAGGATCATTCTATTGGCTCATCCTCCTGACTTTCTCGTTTCTTTGCTGTCTATCGAGATCTTGTTTCTTCTTTCGCGTTACGCATTCTGTATACATCCTCACTGCATTCCTTTCGTTCTGACCCAAGAGCATTTTGCTCACCAGTTTATCGAGATCGAAATCATCAACTGTGTGCTCAGCGTCATCATTCTCCGCCTCGCAGTAAATACAACCTGTGTCTACCACTTTTTCCATATGCTGCAAATAAAGTATCCGTGGACCGGCAGGAGGTGGGAATGTAGTAGTAGAGATGAGTCTCGCCGTCCATCTGCCTCTTATTGTCGTGCACTATCTATCCTTCCATCGTCGCATGGTTTGTGATCTCAGTTCAACGGCACTAACTCTGATGTTCCCATTCTTAGCGTTCAATTATCGCTCGATGGGTATTTATTACTCCACTTATCTCAAAAAAAACACGCCTGCCATTAGAATGAATAATTAATTATGCCCATCATTTAAATAAATAAAATTAAAAAAAGCACATCAAGTTTTTCTTTAATTTTCCATTTGAATTCCTCTTAAATCTGTTGGTTTCCTACTCGTGTAAGAGTTTTGGGCATTACTTGCCAAGCAACCTAAACGTATGAGTAATATTAGTCATGATAATGAATTAATTATAATTAATATTACTCATACGCTTTCAATAACGATGTCCAATTACAAAGTCATTACACGAGCATTTTACATCTGCAAGTAAAACTAAAACTAAAACTAAAGTTTCGCCCAGTAAACCACCACCACAAAAAAAAATTGACTAAAAGTAGGAGCAAATGAAATCATAAGTTTTCCCATTTCATAGAATGAACATTAACTTGCAGTTGAGTGGAGAGCTGCTCTTTATTATTATTTTTATGGCTTGGCAGCATATAGAACAGTGGACAGAGAGAGCGGATACAAAGGAGCAAATTTAATCATCCTCATAATTTTATAATGAGTTCTCCTCAACACATAACTCTAGTCTGTGCTCGTATTTCCTTGGCTTTTTTTTTGGCAAAAAACACACACAAAAAAACAATATATTTTATGCACGTTAATGATAATGTTCGACAAGATGATAAAAAACAGAAAAAGAGAACTTTTGCAAAAAAAAAACTTTTCAAAAAGTTAATGACTCTGTTTTTAGGTGGCTGTTAAGACTTAAACACTCAAACCAAACACATATACGAAAAGCAGTCAATTTAGTTGTTTAAGGGACACGTAAGGCTGAGACAACTCAAGCCTAAGTTTTGACATTAATGAGTAATAAAAAATTTGTGTTTTCTTCTCTTTTGCCTACAGTCTCTTTCGTAAAAAACCAAAAAAAATTTTTCCTTTTTATACTTTAAGTGTTGCTCCTAATTTTTCTTTTTTTTTAATTTCAAATTCTTTTCTTGAATAATTACAGAAAGAACTATTCGTGAGTAAAGTTGATCCGGGTTCACCGCGCGGCGAACGTAAATTTTCGGCAGCCACTGCGCCATCGATGAAAACAAAGTGGCTGAAAGCAATTAAAAGCCTAAAGCCGGCTTCTGGATCAGCAGCACAAGCAGACAGGTGAGTTACCCAAACAGAAATTTTTGCAAAATATTTCCGCATAAGCATCCATACATCTCTCCCTTCAATATTTTTCATTTATGATGATGTTGGTGCGCATTTTCATCTTCATAATTTATCTTTTGCCTTAAAAATTCAATAAAAAATTTCAAATATTTGGTGTATTTCCTGTTTTTGCACCTTTAATTCAAAGTCTTAGAAAAGTTTTTTTTATTATGTTTTCTTCTATTTTCCTTGCCTCACTCTTTAATTTATTACATTTGATTTTCACTAAACTTTTAATTTCAAAAATAAGAACATAAGTCAATGACTACGTGTAAATGGCTGCTAAACACCCATTAATATTGGAAATTGTTTTTGTGTGGACTCATGCTTAAATACTCTTTCGAATTTATTTTTTTTTTTTTTTTTTTTGTAATATCGGGGTATCATTTGTATTCAGGTAACGGCTTAGATTCTTTTTTTAAATGGCTTTTACTTTTCTTGTAGCGAAAGACAAATTTAACTTTATCGTTGGTTGGAAGGCAAACAGTGGGCTTAGATGGAAAAAGTTGCTTTAAATTTATTTTAATTTTTTCTAAATTTTGAAGGTCCCCAGCAGCATACGCTCCTTTAAAGTCGTTATATTTAGTCCAGCTTTAGTTCATATTTTTCAATAATCTCCGAATAATAGTATCGCTAAAAACCGTCTGTAAAAGAGATTTTTTTTTTAATTTTTTTTTTTTTCTAAACCGAATGTAGTTGCAAGTGTTTGTTAGGATTTTTTACCAAACCGGTGTTTTGTCTTAATGCAACAAACTTTCAATTGTTGGCTGTACTTCTTTTAGCTTCAAATAATGCTAAAATTGCCCAAAATCTGTTTATTACGACTGCCTTAACCTTTACCTTTAGACACACCTTGACTTCCTTTCATGCAAGTACATCTGAAGAAACTTACTGTGTTCACTGTGCTTGATCTCTGGTGTATTGTGATGACTTATTGTTTTTTTTTATATACAGTCGGTGGCCAAATTATTAGGGACAGTACTACAAATATGTTAGTTTGATGCATTAGTCTCAAATCTATATACATTCATAAAAGAGATCTATAACATGCGTTGTAATTGATGTTCTCTGAAATACGCCAAACGATTGCATTGCGTAAGCACACAAATGAAAGGTGAAGTCAATACCAAGCTTTTCATGTACATCTGGTTTTTATGGTTCCATGAGTTCGCGAGTTATTAACGTTAAAGTGAACCACTTTGTATTGCATAAGTTTTACTTGAAATCGAAATTGGTTACAGCATTTAAAATATACATATAAAGAGCATTTGACGTGTGACTTCACTGTTGTTCAACTGGGCGGTGTCATGCCCCTAAAATTTGAATTTATATGTTTATATCTTTAAAACGGCAATAGTAACAAAAGTAACAAACTTTTTGGCCAATACAAATCATTTTTCATACAAAGAAAATATTGATTTTTGTTTATCTTTGGAACGGTAATAGAGTAAGTTTCTAAATTTGGTTTAAATAACTTGGCAGTCAATACAAACCATCATTAAAAATAAAATAGAATTTAGCATGTGTAGAGAACGGTAACCGTTAAAGCTTGTCTCTAACAATCCACATCAGTCAAAGAGCAGGTACAACACAAAGGCTTGCAGCAACCACAGTTAACACTGTTAAAAAACGCACTGTTTATGGTAAAAAAATGTAAGTGTATAAGGTACAAGGAATTTATTAAAATCCAATTAGTACTTAGTTATTTTTCCTTGTGCTTTAATAAGTGCTGTTCTTTGCCTGGGGTAGGCTTTCTATGATAATTTCTTCTATTTTTTGGTGATCCCAAAAATTAATAAGAATTTCAATAAAACTTTCGATAGACTTCATGTCAGGGGACTTGCCAGGCCAAGGTAAAACTGGAATGTAGTTGTCCTCTAAAGACATAGTTACTCTTCTTCATATGACATGATGCAGAATCATGCATAAAAACAAAATTTTTTACCATTTGGGAACCATTCCCCTAAGTGTTAGTAAAAGACGCGATTGCAAAACTTTCCTGTACTAATCTTCTTTCATGATTCCCGCAACGATATGAAGGCGCCCAATTCCCTTAGTGCTTACGAGCTGCTTTACTTCTCCCACAGTGTCATCAGGGTGCCATTTTTCGCTTCGGTGTTGTCTGTCAAAGCTACTTTTATCATCTAAAATGACAACGGTTGACTCATCTGAAAACCAAACCTGAAAAAATTATATGGGTTTTAAATGTTGATACAAAATAACTTTGTTTGATATAAAATAACAAAATGTCTGCGAATTTACTTCATTAAAGTCTTCAGTTGTCATCTGGCGATGCCCAGATGAGACGTTTTTACTTCATTGCATCTGTCAACTGAGGCTCTTTTACTGGGCGATGACATGTTAAACATTCTTTTCCCAATTTTCTTTGCACAATTCTCTTAGAAACTGTTATGCCAGACTCTTGGACCAACTTTGTTAATATTCCTTAACTTTTTTTTGTGCTGTAGGCAGTTATAACGAATTTTCCTGTTCGGTCGTGGTATGGCAAAGCGTTTTCTTCCACTATTACCTTTCATCTTTGAAATAATTCATTTCAATTATATTAACAGCAGATTTGGCAATTTGAGCCATCTGCATTTGAGAGACCTGTATCCTCGACTTATGCTAGAAGATGAAAAGTGTTAAAATTAAACTATTTTTACACAAATTTGCTTAAACAAATATTCTTACAACACTTAGGTTTTAATAGTTTTTTACGATTAAAAATTAAAATTATAATGTTTTAAGTCTTCAATTTGGCCTTAAGCCTCTGCGGCACATTCACTATTTAAAATTTTGTAGAAATCAAGTACACGGCTTAAGTGCCAGGAACCATTTATAATTGAAGCACGTGTACTCAAAGCCACATAAAGATAAAATAGTTCACTGTTTCTAATAATTCGGCAAACGACTGTAGTTACAAATTAACGTTGGTATTGATTAATTGATTACGGTAATACGACTTAAAGAATATTTTATAGATTCACCACATCTACTTGAAGCTTCCAGCAAAGCCAGTTGATGCGCTTGGTAAGAGAATAATCACCCTTTTTGTAGTAACTATAGCTTCTCCTTTTCCTATGTGCACTCACATAGATATGTTGACGTACATTCAAGTGATTACTTTCAACACTTTCTAAGGTACGTTAATGGTATCTGAGACCTTAGTGACCGATAAATAGACCAGTTAATACTCTAAGTACGTAAAATTTATAGTCTACCACTAAATAGTGAAATAAAACTCTACGCTGCTCTCAGTCCAGAGGTATTCTCCCATAGACAAGCAAATTTCCTCTCAAACCTGGAGTTGATCTTTGCCTTGGCAAATTCCACGGGTATACCTAAGAATAGTTTACGATAAATGCAAACCCAGAGATTTTATTTGTTAAGCCGTAAGACATCACGTCTTTAGAGATCTTTTCTGTGCTACTATAGTCACGTGATACCACATGATCACCTCCACAAACACACAATTACCTGCTGTTACCACACCACTCAATTGTTCCCCATATAGAAAGCGGCAGGCCGAAAGCCAGGATCAAATGACAACTTTTTCGCCCTCCGAATTTAAATATCGGGTGTATTTTTACAGTTACACAAGTTTAAATCACAATAAAACAAAGAAATATATTTTTATATCAACGAAAGCGGCTTTGTTGGATAGAAAACTTAATGACAATAAGGTTTAAATATGACTTCGGCCATGTGGCGCGTTCAAGGCGCAATCTGGAAGGCCAATATTCATCACGACTAACTTCTGAAACGTTGTTTTCCAGGTGTACAATTGTATCTGGTTTATCGACAAAGACAAGTAGCTTTACATAACCACAATCACATGATCATTTTGGCCAATTAATGGGACCATTACGTGAAATTACTTTTTTATCAAAAGTTTCTTTGTGTAAATCAATTGTAGCACGCGCTGAGTGGCATATAGCTCCATCCTGTTGCAACTACATGTCAGCAAGATTAATGCCAGCTAATTGAAGTACGAAAAACACCCACGACCATACAGGAGCCGTGTGAGATAAAGAACTAATTCACCATTCTGTCTTGTCCACACTTCGACCCAGAGTATAAGAGCATAAGTCCATCTACCGTTCTAATGGCTTTCCCTCCTTTGCTGCCATTCTCTAATAGATCGTGAACGAACGCTTCTCTAATTTCTGTTCCTGCGATAGTGCTGCACCTTGCAAACTATAAAGCCAACAAAGCTCTTTAGCATGAATATTTATCGGCATCTGTAAGGATATTAGACTAACTTTCCTGTATGCGCAGGAGACCTTTAACGTAAAGTGTCTTTGTACCTGCGCTATCTGCTGTATGTATCGTATTAAGGCAGACCATTTTAAAATTCTCAGACGTTTGTCTTCATAGTCAAGTGTGAGCAATCGCAGACCACTTATATTTTCCAATGATACAGAGAGTTATCGAACTGTTCACGTATTTACATAACTTTACAACAAACAATTCACATAACATTTATAAAGTAGTCCTTCTGAGGACTGCTGGCTAGTTATGTGTGAGCCATGGAGTGCAAATATGAGCAAACAAAGGCGGACAGGTCTTTAAGTAAATCTTCCCATGATAAACTTATGTGCCATTGATTATATGCTTTAAAGAAAAGAGATTTTTCATTTGAAAAAAATTTTATTTCTTTAAAATTAACAACTGAGTCACTTGGCACAAATAATAGCAGACAATATTAGTTACCCTCTACCTTATCAAATTGCATTCCAATGTCGGGCATGTACAAAAGCCACTTGAAACCTATTTTATGGCAGTTATTTTAGAAAAAGAAAGTCGAAGAAAACAAATTGCCTGGATTTTCTAAATCATATTACCATAGAGATAGACAGACAGACAGTCGGACGGACGGACCGAACTCTGCAACGATACTTTTTTATACCCACTCACGCATATTGAAAAATATTTTCAATTTCCTAATAACACACGTAAGCATTTCTTTGTACGATTTTCCTTCATTGCCATTCCAAAAAAGTGTAAAAAGCAAAATATTTTACATTTCATTGGTTGCACAAGTTTTGTGTTCTTCTTTTGAACCGCTTTTCTTCCAATAGGAAAAATCGTAATAAAAATGAAAAAATAAAAGAAAAATACTCGTAATGTTGTTTTATTGCTCGCTTGGCACTATTGAACGCCGCTGCTACATTTGTTATAGAAAAAATAAATAAAAAATAAAAAATAAAAAATAAAAAATAAAAAATAAAAAATGAAAAGTTTTATCTATTGAATAGAAAAATGAAAGAAATCAAGGACATTGACGTTGTTAAACTGAAGTAGAAACTATTTTTCTTTTCCTATTCATAGCTGAACTTTAACAAAAAACAATCCCAACCCCACGCCACCCCTACGCTCACTCAGCTAATGCTCATACATGGTGCTTAATAGATGCAGACAAACAGTTGTTATTGTGGTATTAGCACCAGATATGGAGGTGAGAGTAGGCTCTTCCCTTGCACGTGTGTGGCACAAGAGCCAGCCAAATATCGAAGGCAACCAACTATGCAATGCTACGAACGGAGGCAATAATATCATCACCATCATCATCTACTTCAGTTTCTTTTATTCTTTTCTTTTGGCATATGAAACCAGTTTTGCTATAATTTAACATTAAAAGGCACCACTTCTTTCTGGTGATGCTTTAGTTCTTGCAACGAAATGAATCACTTTAATGCCAAGTTGCAGCTGAAACATGAAAAGGCAATAAGTTCACATAAGCATTTAAGTTTTATTTTTATTTAAAATAAATTCAATGACATTGTCGGAAAATCGTTAAATATTTGAATGAAAAATTAATAGAAAAGATCTGATTTGAAACATAACTACAGCAGTTGCTGGTGAATATGTTGCAAATTATAGGAACAAATCAGATATCAGTTGAGACCAACTGTTTAATACTCACTAGACCATAAAGTACTTTTTCAAATCACAAGTTTATTGAGATTTTGGAAAACTGAAAAACTGAAGGCTAGCCAGTGTTAGATATGGTAGAGTGTGTCAAAGATTATAGAAAACTTATCTTAATCAAGTTCAGTAATTCACTTCTTTGTCGTATTGATTGCTTCCATAAAATCAACTGCTAAAAGTTTCCATTTTCTCATTTTTTCTTAAAGCCCCCATAGGTATTTAGTGATCCACAGGAAGTTAGAAACTCCGTGCGCAACTGCAACAAAGCTAAATATAGGCTTTTCCAATAGGAGGTTTAATTTTTGTAATAAAATAAAACGAGTATTTTAAAGCGCAATCATCGGTTGTTTATTTTATTGTAAAAACGAAGGTATAACATTATTAATAGAAAACAATATCAGCCAAATGAAATTTCCCATCACCAATTTGCACATATAAGGCTGTATGTCATCGAAAACTTCACGAATTCCTTCTTTAAGGACTTGAATCGATTGTGGGCCATTGGCATATACTTTATCTTTCATGTAGAAACAAAGAAAAAAGTGTAAATATGTTGAGTCCCAAGTTCTTGGTGGCCTCTTCAAAAAATCTCCCCGTCAGAAAAATTTTCACGCAAAGGGCCATAGAGTTACTTGTTAAGTACGTGGCGCCATTTTGTTAAAAATAAGCGTCGTCTACATTAATATATTTTAATACCGGGCATACAAAGTCAGTTGCTTACGCCTCATTTTCAGAAAAGGAAGGTCCAATGACAACGCTAGACCAAAAACTGAACTAAACAGTTACACGTTGAGAATGGAGAGACTTTTCTACAATAATACTTGGCTTTTCCGAGCTCTAAGTGCAATTATTCCGCTTGTCAGCTTAGCCTCCGATTTTCAGGGTGCGCAGGCAGGTAGCTGTTCTGATCACCAGTGCACTCTTTACTATTCCAACCAAAACCTTATTTGCTATACTTAACTGGCTTCACACGGATCTTCTTTTGAAGCAGTGGACTAAGCTGGTGGCAGTAAGGCTAAATGCAATCAACTCCTGGCCCAATATAGACTATGAATACGCTGCGATTCTTGATTACCACAAATATATTCGGATTGATTACATAGTCCCTTATAATTTTCTCGATAGAAGACTTAACTTCGATTACCCACTAGAGACTTTTGTTCTAACAAACAGTAGTTTCCTCAAAATGGCCTTGAGGTCTATATCGATGGCTTCACAATGCTGGGCAGATTGGGCTGTGGTATATACCATACATAGAACGTTCTGACATTAGACTGTCTTATAGCTTGCCTGACTAATGCGGTGTATTTCAGGTGGAGGTCACGGCCATACAGGGGGCTGTGCAGTGCTTTTGGAAAATCTTCAGTTTTGCTCTGACAGTCAAACTGCATTCAAGTCACAGCTGTCAATAAGCTGGCCAGGGCAAGTACTGAGCTCGCTATTTTCGAATGAGAGACTATGATTGGTACCTGGATTGTTTCGCTTAGGCTGGATATTCTCCGGTCGATTTATGGCGAGGCGCAATCTCAATGACGGCATAAGAACATGAGCGGTATCGCTAGGCTCTACTGGACCGACCTCGATAAAACGAGGACTAAATGTTTTCTTTCCCTAAATCGCATGGTTATCCATCGCACTATCGCTGTAATCACGAATCATTGCCTGATTGAAAGGCATGCCAATAGACGAGGAATACCCCCGCATGATTTTTAAAGGAGTTGTGGTTGAATGTCAGTATGCAGCACTTGCTCTCAGACGACGGAAATTTTTGGCCTCTTATTTTTTGTCATCTTTGACTGAAATTTTTAAAATTAATGTCACAACAATTGCGATATTTATTTTGGAGTCAAAATGATTTTCTTGTGGTATCACAATTTGCCAAATCTCTGGCCTAATTGAGACTCCTTTTCTCTAGAAAGGTTCGCAACATAGCCTAGCCTCCGATGTAAAAATAGGCCTCTTTACCTAAGATCACTTTTCGATTAAATTTTGCATCAGTTTGATGCATTTCAATGACCCAATTGGCAAAGACAAGACGCTGTTGATTGTCGGTTGGCTCGAGTTCTTGTAGCAACTGAATTTTAAAAGCTTTAAAACCAGGAGTTCGTATCCAAAATGCGCCCAATTCCAAAAGTCGACTAGAAATTAGCTAACCTAGGTTATCCTCAACACTATTAACAGCAACAGCAATTTGTCATCATTTGTTCAATATTAGAAACTACCTCTTAGCAACTGCTAAAATGGCGGACTATTGTTATTAAAAAAAAAATATGTAGAAAACAAATGGGCAGTCTGCTTCAAATTTGGCGGCCGTAGTTTGAAAAAAAATACTTTTTCGAAAAGTGGCAACTTTACTAAACATACGCTTCAAATTTGAAGGTACCACGATATCCAGTACTTTTGCCAAAGCAAAAGATCACAGTGGATTTCGAATGTCTAAGCAAAGAAAGAATTTGTCTGCCTTGTGTCATTCAATGCTTTCACACAAAAGATCTTAGTTCAGCCATTAATAAAGCCGAGCTTGAGTATACTTCGGGGTAATTTTACTTCTTTGTTTACAACAATAATTGTGAATGATGTGAATGCTGAATGTTTAAAGACTGTGCTGACAAGCATCAGAGACAGCGGAACACATATTGTGTGAATGTGAAGTTCTTGATAGGTTTAGATGGAAATGTTTAGGTAGACATAGGATCTTACTGGGTGACATTTCCAATATTATGGCTTCAGATTAGAGCTGCAAAACTATCGATAGTCTGCCCACTATCGGATTCCTTACGGTACTACTACTGGCAGCAATATTAGAATTTAAGTGAAATGGAAAGAATAATAATAAATGTACAGTGTTGGAACAAAAATAGGGACACTTTTTTAATAAAATTTTATGTGTTGAAGTTTTTTGATGGGCAATTAATCCTGATTATAGCGAATATTGCTCAGATCATGCAGTGCTCCAAAACTAAAGTAATTAATAAGATCCAGTGAAAGAAAACTGCAGAGACTATGGGAAGAAGGCGTAGAACAACTGTCAACTTTTAATTCGTACTTCAAAGATTAATCTCTTCAAGTCTCCTCTCTCTTCTCTCTCCTCAAAAACGAACTTATTCTCCTGCTGCAAGTCGCGCAATAATTATATTTATGGTAAGAGTCGTCGAAATGTATAATTTCTCAACAAATGGAAGCAGCACATGCACCGTAATAATTAGAACAACATTATATGGTCTGACGAAACGAAGATTAATTTGTTTCGGTCTAATGCAAAATCGTATGTACGAACATATTTTAGTTACAATTCATACTTTATTTGAGTTAAATAAATAGAATACCAAGAAGAAAATGTTAAACAATGTCCCTTTGTAGCTATAAAAGTTAAAAAGTTTTGCAAATGTAACTTTGACTACAATTAGTGGCCTCCGTATTTACTCTTAGAATTTGACGATAGTATCGATAGTGAAAAAAAACTATCGATGGTCTGCCAAAAGCAAATCTATCGATAGTACTATCGATTGTTTTACAGCCAAAAGGCGCACAATACTTCCAATGAGTCGCAGTGTCCTGCAACAGTGCCTGGTCCTAATAATGATGATGAAACTCTTGTTGAAAGTTTACCTCAATATTGTTTTCATTAAGAAATATATTAAAGCTCTTACTGCGGTTCTTCGAACTGATTTCTTAAACTTTTTCGCTACAGTTTTCATGTTAGTACACTCAACAAGAGCAAGACTTGCAAATTTTCATACCCAACTGATTTTCTAAAAATAAACAACAACAACAAAAAACATTTTCTTTTTTTGCCAGCAAGTTTTCTTTGCCATTAATT
This sequence comes from Wohlfahrtia magnifica, assembly GCA_023159175.1. Taxonomy (NCBI): domain Eukaryota; kingdom Metazoa; phylum Arthropoda; class Insecta; order Diptera; family Sarcophagidae; genus Wohlfahrtia; species Wohlfahrtia magnifica. The sequence goes on along the minus strand of JAKWBJ010000505.1, from coordinate 1,574,312 downwards.
ATCTGCTTAAAAAAATTAAAAAACACAACTCAGATGATGAAACAACTCTTTGCCATTTACTACTGTTCCTATAGGGGTATTGGGGTCATGCTGGTTAATGAAGGTGGTGGGGGTACAAAGGCTAAATATGAGAACAGCGTGGTATACCAAACAAACAAAAAAAAACTTAAATGGAAACCAAATAAGTTTCAAAAGCAACTTGAAAGTAAAAATACGCAAGTAAAACGGGGAATAAAAAAAGGCTGCCAAAAAAGAGATACGCGCCAGTAGAAAAAAAACATGCTTTTAAATTTATTAAAAAATTGTGGTTTTTAGCCACTATTTTTTATTTTTTATTTTTAATTTTTTATTTTTTGCAGAATTTTTTCTACAAAAAAGAAAACAAATCTATTTAAGAGTCTTGTTGTATTGTACCATGAGAAAGTAGGGAAAAACGATGCCAACGATAACGAAAACTTTTGTAATATTCTTCACATTGTTTTATGTTGAATTTTTTATAATTTTGCGGAAAAGATTTGTACGTAAAGCAAAAACTACACAAAAATATTTAAAGTTGATGAGCTTTGGTTGGCTTAGTAAGTTGTAGCAATAAATAAACAACAACCACAAGCAACATAAATACGCTACGCAAGAGTTGATTAGCAACAAACGAAAGTATTTTAAAAATGTTCACTTCATTTACCGTAATAACAGACAATTGCTGTATTTTAAGGCTTTTTTAGTCAAATTTGTAGACTCCTAGTTTGAATACCTGTTGTAGGGCAACATTTAACGAAGCTTAACAGACCATCATTTTAGTGATGAATTACTTAAAAGAAAACAGACGAAACGGAAAAAAACCGTCAAGCACAACCCTAGTTTGTTAACAAGTAAAACGTTTATACAGACAAAAAATAAAAAAATAAAAAAATAAAAAAAAATTAACACTACAGTGTGCACTTATAGGGAACTTCTAAAAAGGGACAAGGATAGGGAAAAAAAATCAAAGAGAAAAAGAGTAACAAGCGGGCTGCTGTTTTTAGTTGATAAAATATGAATTCAACAAAATACTTACATGGGTTAATTTATATCCCCCTTCTTATATACGAATACTGTATGGCAAACTAGCCAGCAGTATATAAAGTCATCTTAACCAAAAACAAACAACAAGTTTTTTAGGAAAAAAAATAGCTTTTTGTCCAATTTTACTTTGAAAAACAGAGGTACTTTGTTCGAGATTTGAAAATATACTTTCATGGCAAAAAGGCGTTTTAACAGGGGCGTTTTACGATAACAAGAAACTTTATCAAGTAACATTGCGCTTGAAAATCGTATAAGAATACTACTGATTCAGTACAAATTTTTTTTACTACGTTTCCACGAAAGCTTTTAAGCCTCTATCGCACCCAAGTATTTGGCTTCTTTCAAATTTCTCAGAGTAGGTGATGATGATGATTCCCTGATGATTCCCTTGGCCCCAGACAAAAGAACACCCAGCAAACTCACTTATTGTGTAAACAAATTTTTTCCTAACAAGAAGCACGGGAACATCTTTATACGCCTCTGTCTTGGTACCCATCCCATTGAGTCTGAAAAGGATTTTATTCCCAAGAAGCTTCAATAGAAGTAGAGAAAATACAATACTCGTCACTCCAGTATCCAATTATAATTATTGGCTCTACTCCTAAGCATGTTCTGGGTTCAGTTCGTTATATTCCAGTCAACACTCAAGTCATATAGAGCATCCACTAGCGTTGCTCAATATGACTTGTGAATATATAAATTGTTAAAAGCACCTTCAATATTCGAGAAGAAGAAGAAGAATGTTATAAAATGTTTATTTCGTTTTCACCGATCTTTCCTTCAAGTATGGCCTTTGCAAAAATTATTAGGTTTGAGGACTTCCCTGATATGAATATCACTTACTCTTTCTAGTGTTTTCAGTAAAACGATGACAGATTGATTGATCTGTAATGCTTCTCGCTTTGAAGACAAACACCACCCTTACCTCTCTCTTTATTTTTTAGAAATATACTCCTGATTACCCATAGAATGGTGACCAATATCGACTGCTATAACCCGAAAAGTTTGTACTTAAAAGCAGTTGTAAAGTTTCGTCCCTACTCTCAGTAAAACTACCATCTGGCCTCATCAGGAAGCTTGGCATACAAATAATCTTGGATTGTACCCTCCGTAGATGCGACGTCTATGAGTCACCCTGTTAAAAGTTTTAAAACTTCGACCATATCCACCCCAGCTCGCGCAATCCTGATACCTTTGTTCATTTCTTGAACGCGTAGGTTTTTACACCAAAATAGTATATGTTTTCCTTTTAGATTATTTTATAATAATACAAAATGCCACACAATTATCACACGGCCCTCGTATGTTATATGTATTGAAGTACCAAGCAGCATGTAAAGTTATCTAGACTGGAAAAAGTTATGAGTTTTTGGTCATTTCGCTTTGAAAAGGGAGTCATTATTGTTGGATACATACATACATACATAGCAAGTTTACGGAAAATAAGAAAAGAATATGAATTTTTAGTTTTTTAATTAAAAACAGTAAGTTTATCATAAAGAAATTAGTCCAACAGTATCAAAAGAGTTTCTACAAAAATAATTTTCAATATTAAAAAAAGGGTGGTGTTGTTGTTCATTTTTTCATACCTTTTAAATAATTTATCATTTAAATTTTGTACAATATTTGATTTCATTTTTATTTTTCACTTTTACTAAACAAAAAAATCGATTTTTTTTAAATAAAAATAAAAATTATTTACTCCAAACTATTGATATTGAATTCTCATATAATTAAATAACAATTATTTATTCCCATTTCATAAAAATGAAAACAAAAAAATCCAAAAAATATTTTTTTATTTGAAATCAGTCAACCTCGCTCTAATCAAATGTATCACGCCGTCTCAACTGTATTAACTTTAAGGTAAAAAATTAAAAAAAAAAACATTAAATGAAATATCTACTAAAACAAAAGTATTTTATTATAAAGTAATTATAGAAAATGACGCTTTTAATTTACTAACTCAACTTAAAAAAATAAAAAATTAATTAATTTTTATAAGATAGTTGATCCAACCCACCCGCTCTCAAAATATTATATACTTTCCCTTGTATTGTTAAGCCAAATGCACTTCCCGTAGTATGATTAACCTCCTTAAAGTACCTAAAAATAAAATCCTGTAGTTAAAACATAACCTTCAAAAATATATTTACAAATAATATTCCTTATAAATCATTTATAAATACATTTTATAAAAAATATTTTAAATAAATTCTATAAATATTATATTACATTTATCACGATATTATATGCTTCAGTATTTTATGTTTTTTTTTTTTTTCTTAACCTTCTTTAGCGACATTACATACATACTTTATTCCCACCTCATCCCAAGTGGAACAAGGGGAACTTCTTTCAATTAATGAGCTACATCCGATTCTACTTTTAGACCCATTGAAAGGGACCTACAGGTTAAAGCCGTCTACGAGGTTTTTCATAGCGTTAATACTCATAACCAGCCGCTAGCAATGTTATGAGATGATACCGCAGTTGAAAATTGCCAGATGGTTTGGCCTGTGTTTGAACAGAGAACCTCTCGAGTGGTAGGCGGTGGTGTCTTACTTACCACAGTGGCACACAAGAAGATTAATTCTAAATATGTTGAGTTTTTATTAAAAACTCCCAAAGAACCGTCGTGTTTCGCCAATCCCATATTAATTACTGCCTTAATTGTAATTTTTTACTTTTTTCCTAATTAATCCCCTCAGCCTTTAGTTTAGTATACAAACTTAAAAAAAACGTACATACAGGCATATATTCAAAAGCTCATTCATTTTTACATATATAGTCTTTAGATTGCTTTTGCCTAATGTGCTTCGGTATCCCTTTATAGCAAATTAATACCATTTACCCAATCTCTCCCGCTTTTTGGCTCATGTGGATAGATAACGAAGTTTAAACTGCTACCAGTCATCACACATGCAAAATTTTATATTTAGTATGAATGGGAGGTGTCACGCCCACTTAGCTAATCTCTTCGAGTTATTGACTTCTACTATTATCGTCTTCTATGTACACAGGGTGGCTTAAAAGTCACCATGGGGTTTAAAAATGTAGTAACTTTTTTGCTTATAATTTTTCATTTTTTTCAAATGGCAAATAATGTCACTTAAAAGACGCCCATTCTCAGCTTCGCAGTCTATTACATCTTTCAAAATTTGAGGCTGTATTACTCGAATTTCTGCCACAGTGTTGGTCTTGTGTTCAGGGATTGTCTTGGGATCGTTCACATATTATTGCTCCTTCGAATAACCTTAAAGAAAATAGTTGGATGCTGATAAATCTGGCCAATGCGTTAGCCAATTAATTTCCGAATTTCTCGAAATTATTCGCTTTCCAAAAATTTGTCTTAAAAGTGCCATTGCATCCCGGTCAGTGTGGGTAAAGACTCCATCGTGCTGAAACAACTTCTCACGTCTGTTTTTAAGAGCAGGACTACAAACTTTTTTATCATAAACTGACATCGCTCTCTGATAACGGCTACAGCACTTCCATCTTCATTATCGAAGAAGTAAGACTCAACAATAATTTCAGACGTAAAACTACACCACACTGTACACAAAAGGGGGTACAACTGGCAATATAGAATGGCTCTTGGAATTTCAGAACCCCAGAACCTACAGTTCTGCTTATTAACAAAGCCATTTAAATGAAAGTGAGCTTCATCACTCACAATCGGATTGGCAACGAAGTTGATTTCATTTTTGGCCTACTGATGAAATTTAACTGCAAAATTTTAGAAGTTGCCCATGATCTATAGGTTTTAGGCAATCGCACCTCATATGGGAATAACAGTAAATTCTTTTTACGCCACCTGGTAGATGTTCCTAGTGTTTCCTTAACACTTTGCTCTACACGGCCAATAATTTCCGCAGAGCAAATTAAGAGTGATCCACGGGTTCGAGACATATTTCTTGCAATGCCATGTTGATGGTGACGATAGACTAAGAAACGAATTATTGCTTTAGAGGGCGAAATTCTGAAATCAAAAAAATATATAAAAAATTATTAAATTTGTAAACCACATGGTGATTTCTGGTCTACCCTGTACAAAAATCAGTAAATAATCTCCACTTGTCGAATTCCGCTCACTTTTCGATTGATGATTTGTACATACTGACTATGAAGTCGTCCAGACCATATTCAGATGTCTTAGCTTTGACCGTTCTCAAGATATACAGAAAACAACTTGTACTTTGTATGGGAGATACCATACCTACATATCACCACAGTTTGACTGACAAATTATTACGACTACGAACCTATTTAGTACAAATTTAGAGACTTTTTCTGTTGTTGTTTTGAAGACATAGACAAGTGAATATTTGTATGGGCGCGGCACAGCCCATTAAAAAAAAGGAAAAAAAACTTCAGTAAAAGTAGACCTTTCCAGCACATATATGGGTTTGTAAATCGGTTGAGTGGTTCTCGAATGAACATAGGCCAACTTATTTTTATGAATAAAAAGGAAGCGTTTTTAAGCTTATACATAAGAAGACCATCGACTTCTTTTTTTATATACGTACATACGAACATATATAACCGATTCATATCTGAAATGTTCAATTATTTTCTTTCTTTGTCATAAATTTTCTCCGATCAGCAACAATTAAAAGTGTAATATTTCATAAACCTTTCAATTTAAAAGTTTTTTTATTAAAACCGTTTCTAAAAAATAAAAGAAAAAAAGAAAAAATGGGAAAAATAAGAATAAAAAATCTTAAAATTAAAAGCATGAAATATGAACAAAAAAAGAAAAAAAAGTAAGAGAAACACTCTTGAATCTATTGACATGTGAAATTAATGGTAAAAACTAACAAAACAATAGCAGCAGCTACAACAACAGCAGCAATAACAAAAAATGTTTCATTTAGAAACATCCAAACATCTATGGAACTGCAACCTGAATGTTCTCCTGAATTTCTTCGTTTTTCTCTCTCTTTCTCTCTCTCTCTCTCTCTCTCTCTCTCTCTCTCTCTCTCTCTCTCTATGCCAACATTTTATTTTTTCATTTTTTTCAGATTTTACAATCAACTTTAATTTCATATAAAAGATGAGAAGGGAAAAAGCCATAACAAAAAAACTTGTGAATTTCTATTCTCTTTTATTTTTAAATTGACTAAAAATACAATGGAAAAAAACTGAGGAGGAGAGAATAAAAAGCATAGAAAAAAAATCGAAATTTTTGTAGGAAATAATTGTCCACTTCTTAAACAAATACAAACAAATATAAAACACCTACACTCTCATACACATACACATACACTAGCAAACATATATATTAAAGAAAGTATTTAAAGTGAACAAAACAAAGAGAAATGGATAGAAAACCATAGTGTTGCCATTTAATCAATTAATACTGGCCGGGAAAAGACAAAAAAATTTTTACATTTTTACCTATAACTAGTCAGCCAGTGTCTTTTTGGTAATTTAGAAAGAAATAAGTGCCAATAATGCCTGTAGACAATATATCGCATGAAACAGTCATGAGTCATGTGGCTATTGATTGGTTAAGGTAATTGTTCACTGCGCGTAAACATTCAAGTATACTACTCGTCAGATGTACCTCCATTTACGCCATTATTATTATTACTATCAATCTAGAGCAGACAATGGGATCTATTGCATCCCATCCAGCCCAAAGTTTTATATTCGCCATACTATACTTATGGTTATCAGAGCTGCGCCCAAACTGAAAACTAATCACCGCCATAGCATGCCAATGTTTCCTTTTGATAGTTGATAAATTATCTCTGGACAGTGTAAAGATACCTAAAACAACTCGACTGTATTTCTAAGGGTCAGTAATATTTAACAAGTTCAAATGTCAAAAGATGACAGCCGAGTGCCGTTGAAACAGTTTAGCTATGCAAGAAAATATTAATTTACAACACAATGTATACCAACTCCGTATTAGATCACATCTGTATCAGTGAGACATCGCAGTTGGTTACTAAGTCTGGGTGCAGATAACTTACAAAGGTTGGATGAAATCTATGCCTTGTGACAGCTAGAAACGGCCACCTTTTTCGTCATAAAATCTGCGGCAGTAGTCTTTGAGAAGAAGTTCTCCTAATACCCAATGGACTGCCAGCAACCTCGACATATTCCTTCTATCACGGATTGAGCTGCATAGTGCGTTTCTCATTAAAAGATGGCCACATTAAATAAGCCATCCTCCAAGTGTTCAGATCACGTCATCTATGTTTAGACTTCCGAAGAAAGGGTCTGCATATATCACTTTTAATAGAATATAGCGAAATTATTCAGTCCTCGCATCTCGTCCGCCTATGCGTTAGCATAGTAGTCTCTATGCACAGGGATCGAAACTAAGGTAATGTCCGACAGACGACGCAGCCTTGACAACCCATTTTTACATTGTCTGAATGGAGGTATATTAGTATAAAAATTCAAAGAGAGAAACACAACTTGGCTGTCTACATAAATTCTAATATTGTCACAAATATTGCGGTTTCGAACCATCCGTATATATCCTGGTGTTATACTCTTACACCTCCGCTGTGGTATGGTAGGAAAGACAGCCGTCTACCAATCAATAGGTCCTCGACAGCAACAACAGCATCACTTCCCGGTTAGAGTTTTTACTATATGAGAAACTTCTCTAACTAATGCATCTGCCGTTAATAGCTCATGGAAAGAATCATGACCTTGAACATTTTAACAAAGTTCACATATGGGGCAGTGTAGTCAGATAGTTGGTTCAAGTCATGTAGTTAATCGCTTATTATAAACATAAAATGTTGTTCTCTTAACACTAAACGTATACGACGTGCAAAGTCAAAATCAAGTTTTTATTTCTCTATCCGGATACCAGACTACCCAGTCTTAGATCACTCTTAATGCTTTGTGGTGTGGAATTTACCAAAGATCCAATAAAGCCATAAAGGACAGAGCATTTTTATCTAACACTTGTTGATTGTGATTGCTTTGAAGAGGTTCCTTTGCGAATCTGTATTGACATTTTTGATGACCCGTTATAGAACGCTTTCGGCGTTCCATGGTTATTTGGCTTTAATTCTCTTTTAAGCACAATACTTACAAATAAAATGCCTCAGAGTCAACTAAAAACAAGCCCAGCTGATTCTGTGATGATAGCCAGTTCAGCTTATTTGTATCAGACTAACATTTTGGGGTTTTCTTCCGTACAGGTCCACTACAAGGGTTATGTTTACTAAATTTCGCATCAAACTTTTCTTCTTTTCGGAATAGAAAAACAAGTTAAGCAGTTTTTTTAACCAAATTTTATTTTCAAAAAACAAAAAAAAGTGTTTAATAGTGAATAAAATTGCTAACAGGGCAACACTAGCAAACTGATTGTCACATACACATAACTAACACATGCACCAACAAAATTTCTTTAAAAATATAAACAAGACAGCAATAAATAACAGAATATAAAAAAATAACAACAACAAAATCACTTAAAGTTCATTATGAGTTTCTATACATATGTTATGTGAGCAAGGAGAGCGAGTAAGCGTATGTAAGTTGCTGGTTTAACAGCTTATAACCAGGGAAACCAGAAATATGCAATTGCATGTTTTTCATCATGCAACCAATCAAGTCGAATTTATGATGAATTCCATGAATTTTTATGAATTTTAGCATCGATTGTTTGCACTTTTTTCTCGTAGCAGCATTTTTGGCATATTTCAGTTTTAGAGAATGTTTCCGAAAATTTTAATATTTCAAGAGCATTTTATACATTTTTAGCGCATATTTGAATTTTTGGTGCTCCAAAATATTTTTTTTTATTTAAATTCGGATTAAGTCATGGCTTTTTTTTTAATAGTCTGTAAAATAAAGTTTTCATGGGCCATTCAAATCTCAATTACAATTATTATCAATTAACAAGCGGGTATATTCTGTAAATCGAAAACGAGGGAAATAAAATGACAAAAAAAAAATGTAATTGTGAGAATTATATTATTTTGTGATGTTCCGTTCGATTTTAATTTCACCCAATATCGGCTTACAAGATATACCCGAGTATCTTAAAAAGTTTTTGGGAGAATACACAAACTATAATGGGCAGTCGGTCAAAGTTTAAAATATGTTTGAATGTCATAAATACTTATTAAAAATGCTTAAATAACATACACAAATACATAAAAGACCAGTCCTTATGGATTTCAGTAGATATCATGTAGATACCATGGGACATGCACTGGCTGAACATCACTTTGATTTCTACAAGGAAATCGAAAATTGGGTGACTAATTGGATTGCTTCAAAAGACAAACAGTTTTATTGGCGTGAAATTCACATATGGCTTGGAAGATTGGAAAAATGTGTAGCTAGCAATGGTGAATACTTTGAATAAAATGTTTTCTACGTTCCCATTAATAATTAGTACTTTACTTTCAAAAAAAAAACCCCTAATTTCATACCGGTACACTTGGTATGTGTGGTTGTCCTTAAACAAACACATTCTTCATCCAAGCTTGCAACTATTTTGCGCACAAATTTATATAGGAACCACACTATACACAAGTTAATTAAGAAACTATGTTGAGTTATGAATACTAGGATACTGAGTCTTTGATTTTATAAATCCATTGGAAATGGATGGAGTTATTAGGCATTTTTCATACATAATAGGTAACTGTATATTTTCGAAATTAGTTGGTCTTCTTCGCTGTAGTAATAAATCGATAATTTTGAATTCAGCAGCTTGATATACGAAAGTTTGGTGCTTCCGTTGTAACTCTTATCCAGCATATATTTAACCAATTAACGGCTTCTTTTTTAGTATTTTTCTTTCTTTTTAAAAGAAGGTTGAGTTGAAAATAATTGTCAGGTTTCCCTTTATAGTAATCCTGGGGAATATATAAGACTTTTGAACAATTTCCATACGCTATAATGTGTTTTTGGGTTTTCATAACCTGTATGTGTTTCAAACAGCAAGATGCTACTTCTTGTGCTATTCAGGATACTCTAGTTTTATCCCAAACATACATACCATCTGCAGAGAAGATGTCAAACATGCACATTGCTTTACCATACACCGACCGAAGCAAAAATTTGCCATAATACATTCGAGCAAATAATTATTTCAATATTAGATTGACTTGCACCACTTTCAAAATCAACATATTTTCTATACTACTAAGAGGTAAAACTTTCATCTCCAATTACTAAGAACTGTTTTCACACAAAAATATCGAAATAATTTTTATCTATAGTCACCATTACCTTCATATTTTTCAAAAATGGACTTGCCCCATATTCAGCATACACGGCTTGTCATTAGTTGATCAATATTCCACATGAACTGAGACGGTTCAGACTATTAGCAAGAGAAAAGATTGTAGTATAAAACTGAATACTAAAAGTAAGCTAAAACAGATTATAGCAACAAAAAAAAGCAAGGAAGGGCTTGATGTAATAAAATTGTTATTTCAAATGATCTCAGAGCGCCTTCTTCAAATTAAATTTAAAAATATGATCTTAAGGAATTGTTATCCTTCAAATATGCTCCCATTAAATCAGTAGATATTAACATTTTCAATGCGTAAATGTTTGCTCAAATGTGGTAAACAACGCTTAACATTTCAAAATTGTAGTCAATGTTTTGTTGAATTGTAGAATAAACCTTTTTTTCTCTTAACAAAGAAGACATTTTCGATTTGTATAACCATATTTCTGGTTTCCCTGCTTATTACAAATAAAAAACCACTAAACAAGAAAAGGATAGGGACAGAGAGAAATTCCTGTGTGAAAATAAATACTTTCTGTCATTCGCGCACACACACACACACACACACACACACACACACACACCCGTTTATAACATGTAAATAAAAAAATGAAGAGAAAGAAATTGCAAGAGAGTGGAAGTGAAATAACAAGAGAGTGTATAAAATAAAAATAACACTTTTAGATTTATGAGACCGTAAGAATTTTTTACTGTAATTGTTGTTGTTTTTTTGCTGTTTTTTATAAGAGTAACAATGTCCCTTTGATTTTATTTGCTTGAATACGATCATAACGATGCTGATGTTTATGTGTTGCCATGTTTCACAGTACAATTATGTTATTACTTACTTTATGTGCTTTTTTATAGACTTTTAATAAAAGAGAAAGAAAATAAAAAAAATTCTTTTGAAATATTTTCATTTTTTGTTTAGTCAGCCATCTGTCATATAGGGCGTTGTTAGAATTCTAAAATTTTCTAAAAACTATGACCCAGAATTTGAAAAACTTATTGCATTTCTGAGTAAAATATGAAAATTGTTATAGAAAGTCAAGAATTCTGTAGTAAATACTTGAAATCAAATCGAAAAATTTCTCAAAATTTTATTTAACTTATCGAAATACTATACGGTTATGAGTTGTGGCAAGTTGTTTTTCTCTTGCAAGCGAAACATGTTGAATTCTTCCTTATGTTGTGCCACATTAATAAGTTTATTTTTTGTTTTTTTTTTTCCTTCAAGTACAAAATAATACCAAATCCTTAAGGCTGTTGAAATACATAAAAAAATATATAAATATAAATAAATAAATGAAGATCAAAAGAAAAACGACACAAGGAAAATTACAAAAGTTTTTACATTTGAAAAGTTTTACTTTTTGTGATTGCTGCTGTGTTAATTCAACTCGTTTGTATATTTTTGTTGCCACGACGAACGCTGTTCATTTATTATACTTCTCTTTCAGACATTTTCCATTTTTTCCTGTTTTTTTTTTTTTTTTTGTAGACATTTTAGCTTTAGCTGTTTGCTTACAACTCAACCAATAATAAAACAACAAAAATAACAGCAATAAGTTTCTTAAGGAGTATCATTTCATGTAAAGTTGCATGCAACACATTCTTCGCATTATTTGATGCAGTTGTGTTGTTCGTGTAAACAAACAAACGAACAAGCAAATAAATAAACCAGCACAAGAAAATCATTTCACCACCAGACGCAAAACACACTTACAACCAAACAAATACAAAGAAAAACTTTCGAAAATACACAAAAGTGCAATGGCAACCCCAATAGACTGCGTGTGGATGTGTATTTGTCTTGCCTTATTTGTGTTGTATTATGCCGCCCCCAAAAGTATACCTTAGTTTTTCTGTAAATATTTCCTTAAAACGATATGACTGACTGTGTACAAGCAAGTGCAAGTATTTGTTTTTTTTTTTAATTTTCTTAACGAACAAAAGGGGAAGTTTTAGAAGTTTTTAAATAGAAAAAATATATTGTAAAAGGAAATGGCAGTTTCTTTGTATTTTTCTTTAATCCAGATATGCAATCAAATATTTACTTATTAAAATATTATACTCCATTTAGTTCTAGAGACTTTTTGTACTCATAAATGCACATTAAATATTAATTAAATATTGGATGGCCAGAATGAAAGGACTTGAAAATTATACGAAAAGTTAAATTAAATACAGTATACGCCTTGTAAAACTTTATTATTTTTCATATTTTATGTACAAAATTAAAATTTTTTTGAACATTTTTATCCGGAATTTCCTTCTATGGTTGTGCTACTGTTTTTCTTTTAATTTTGTTAAAAATAATATATAAAAACAAATAAATATTTTTTGGCAAGTTTTTCAAAATGTTACCGTAAATTCTTATTTGTAATTTTAGGGACAGTTTTTGTTTTTTTCAATTTGTAATGAAATATAAAAAATTTGCTAGAATAGTTAGTTAAAACTGATAAAATATAAAAAATAAAAGTTAAACGTATTAATTTTTAATTTACTTAGAAAAATTATTGAAACTAAGTATCAGACTAGAAATATATGAGGAGCCCCAGAACAAAACTTACTTGTTTGTTAATTTTAAATTGAGATTAAAAGATAATCATATCCGCATCTTAAGGGAGTAGAACATCAAAAAAATTGGATAATTTTGTGCTAAGTTTTCTTTTGGTTTAAAAAAGCTTTTTTCTAAGTGACATCAGAGTCTAACTCTTGGAAGATGGGCTAGCATATAGTAGGCCCATTCATATATTTTTTGGTATAGTAACTGTTCTCATATCAACCCATGCAACTTCCTTGCTAAATCGAGTAATTTTTGCTTTAAATCTTTTTTCCGTAACTTCTATTGGGAGCGTATGACTTCCATAAGGCATTATGGCTTTGAATTCAGTTTCATGGTAATCATTTATTGTCTTTCAGTTAAGTGTGCAGATTTAACTGTATTTTGCTGTTTTTTTAAGCATTGAGCAGTTTTGAAGTTTTATGTTTAAATAAATATGTTTCTGTGCAGATTTTGAAGTTTTTGAAATTTTAGAGTCTAAATTTCAATTTTGTCATTTTTATTACAATTTCTTAAGTATGAATTTCACCCCATTTGCTTAAAAAACTGTGGTGAGGTTTACTCGTACATGTTGCAATACGATAATGTAAATATTCCTATTTTAACCACTGACCACAAAGAAAGAGCGAATTCGTACAGTGTGTGATACTCTCAGAAAGAAACTTGGGTTTTTCCGCGCGATCGTTTTAGAAATAGAAATCTTTTTTTTTTTTTTTTTTGTAAAAGATCTATGGGATCACATTACTACGTAAGTACGTACATACGTATGAGTGATATATTTACTTCACTAATAAAATATCACTGTTCTTTTGTCAAAAAAAGTGTTTTATTTCTAAAACGACCGCGCAGATTAAACATAATTTTATTGCGGAATTTCGGTTTTTGGTTTCTTCAATAAACTCAACTCTTTTTTAGTTACTTCGATATGTGTTGTGCAATCTCTTCCATTTTCGAAATAACGGTATATCTCGAAAACATGAGTTAACCTCAAAAACAGTTAGCAACACTGGATTGAATGTACTCAAATCCGGTTTACTCGCCGGGTGCCCAGCTTGTTAACAAAAAAGTATTGAATTCGAGACAATGTCTTTATATCATATCGTTTATGTACGGATTACATAACATACCTGCATATGTACTTATAGTTTTTACTTATTTAAGTATGTACTTCAAAATCATTTTTCTTTCTTCTAAATTTTCTGTTCTTCTAAAAAAAATATGGCAACACTGCTACTAGCTAAACAGGTTATCATTCTACTGTATCTAGGATAGATGTTGGTGCTGCCATCTGTCGTTGCCTAGAAATAACACCCTCCGTAAATTTGTCGAAGTGGTGATTCTGAGCCTTACTGTAGCCGCTGCTTATCATAGACATCTACCCTTTTCCCAAGAAGTAGCGAGACCTACACTACGGCACTTACAAACTCTAAACTATAATAAATCTATAGTGAAGTCGTCAATAATATTTAATAATATTTACTGTTAACTGCTGCACCCGTCATTCCACATTTAAACTGTGTGCGTATGCGGATGACTTGCTCATCCTGATCGAAGGCCAGTCTCGTGCTGAGCTCGAGGGGAGGGGTGCCCAGGCCATCCGCTTCTGAGTGGGGTTTAGGGGTTGGTGTGGACGTTGCAGTGGATAAAACGGTCATGATTTTGCTTAAGGGCATATTGTCAATCGGGCGACCTCCACTCATTAGAATTGGTGACAACAGCATTCGCTATGTGACTCAGGTCAGGTACCTCGGCATAAATGTAGGAGAGCGTATGAGCTTCCAGGCTCATCTCACCCATGTCAGGCATAGACGCGTCGGTGTGGTATAAGATGGTCATGTCTGTTGTTGGACAGAGTAAGATTCTCACGTGTCAGAGAATTGCACTCTTGGCATTTGTTCCGGTGTGTCGGACGGTTTCTACCGACGCTTTGCAAGTCCTGGTTTGTGTACCACCGCTTGACTTGGAAGTGGTACGTCGTAGCATTGCTTTCAGGGTCAAGAGGGGACTGCCACTTGGGACGAACAATTGGCTTTCTGCTTCGAAGCTCGAGAATGGGAGAGATAGGTATAAGGCCCTTTTGCAGGGGTGCCTCGTAGATAGGTGGAAGACGAGATGGACGAACAGCGACAAGGGAAGGGTGACTTATGGATTCATTCCGGACATTACGTTCGTACGGGAACACCCTGACTTTGGCTTTGGCTTGAGTCTGAGCTTCATACTAACAGGACATGGCTCTTTCGATGCATTTTTGCATCGAATTGGCCAGACTGAATCAGCTGACTGTCGGTGTGGGAGGGGAATTAAGGACTGGAGGCATGTACTCACTTCGTATCCGGACTATGATGACGTTAGGGATTTAAATAGTATGGGTATTACTCATGCTGGGGGGTGTGGGATTTCAGTAGGGTATTGTTGGACGATCGTACTTATAGTAGGCTGGGCGTTTTGCCCTTGAGGTGTTTAGGCGTAGAAGGACGGCACTGTTAGCGGAGGTTGAACCTGCATTACCATCTTAGCGGCCTCCTGGCTAGCCTTTTCTAGCTCGGCATCCAGCTGGGGTGTTGACGGTTGGTGTGTTATGCTGCTTGCTGTGATTGTTTGCTGTTTGCGGTTTCCCGGCTTGCTGTTTGCGGCTTGATTTGTGGCTGCAGTTTTTGGGTGTTGTGTTTTTGTACTGGTCTACTGGTTGTGTTCTTATTTTTGTGTATTGTGTCCGTGGCGCACGATGTCACTTTGAGTTCTCCCGTTTATTGTTGTGTTGTTTGAGTGTTTCTTGTTTGTTGTATTCACCATCTTGGTCACCAGTCCGAAGTTGTTTGGGACTTACACTGGTAGTAGCATTTATGTTACGAGCCCTGACCGGAGGCTTAATTCTGGTGCCACGGGTGTCGGAGCCCCAGGAATTTCGGTTCCTGCCCGACTATGGTGAGGCCCCCTTTCTGGGAGCAACGTGGTGGCTGTGGTTTAAGCCTAAATTGCGGGGAGAGCTATGCTGCCTCGGTGTGGAGTTACATTTTTAACCGGGTGCCGTGACCCATAGATCGGTAGAAGTTTAGATAGTCTCCGGCACCTCACCAAGGTGTGAGGTCATGTCCAAATAACATGGCTTTAAATTGGTACTCACTGGTGATTCTAATCATAACGAAACGTCCTAGGGCAGGTACTCACGTTAAACCACTGACTTAATTCCATGTGAAACAATAAGATGCAGCTGCAACCAGTTGCATTGAAACAGGACTACAATTTAATGTCGAACAGCAGATACATGAATTAGAGACGTGTTCCATATCGTAAATACTCATAATCAGTCGCTAGCAATGTTATGATGGTTTGGCCTGAGATTGATTGGGAAACACCTTTTAATTAAGACCTATCATACCACAGCAGCACACAGCAAAAATTGTGGCCATATGCACCTTAATTTTCTTTGCTGCACGTTCATCTTAATCAGTCTACTGTTTTATTTTCTCTGATGTTCTCCGAAGTATTGTAATAAATCCATTTATACAATAAACAGGTGATTTTTCAATGTGCATTTTTTCAGTGTAAACAAAAGATTCATGACAATTGAAAATGCCAGAAATGTCAATAAGGTTTGTCATTTCACTATTAAAAGACTAACAAACATTTAACTTTATAGTGATATTTCGTAAAGTGTGAGAAATATTAAATGTGAAATTATCTGCAGCTTATTTTTGGCATAATGGACACGTCAACAAAGAGAATTGCCGAATTTGAAGTAAAAAGCAACGACAGGTAGTTTAAGAGCTGCCAATACACCCTGAAAGATGCACTGTTTGGTGTGGCTTATGGGTAGGTGGCAGCATTGTACTATACTTTATCAAAGACGATAAAGGCAGGCACGTTATTGTGAATGGCGAGCGCTATCGTGCGATGACTACAAATTTATTTTGCCCCAAACTGAAGAGCTGGTCTTGGCTGATAAGTGGATTCAACCAGACGATGCCACATGCCACACAGCACGGGAAACAAAAGCCCAAATGAGATGAGAATTCGATGAACAGTTTATTTCACTTTTGGGGCCAGTCAATTGACTGCTTAGATCGTACGTTTTAACGCCTTTAGATTATTTTTTGTGGGGCTATGTTAAGGCTCATGTCTATAGGGACAAGCCTGTAACGGTTGACGCACTGGAAGCCAATACTGAAGAATTTATTCGTGAGATACCGGCCGATATGTCGGAGAGAGTATGCCAAAATTTGAAGCAGAATGTGAACCACTTGAGGCGTAGCCGCGGTCAACATTTACATGAAATCATCTTTAAATATTGAATTATAGAGACCGTTCTATCGACTCAAATAAAGATGTCATACATTTCTCTAAATTTTATGTTTTTTTATAAATCAAATCGGGAAGCTCTTAAAAAATCATCCGGTAGTAGCTCTCACGCAGTTTTGTCGTTCTAGACCAATAACTTCTGTAAATATTTTCTACTTAATAATGAATTAGGTACCCGGACAGCTTGTCACTCACATAAGGGTTAAAGTAGTAGAGTGTAAACAAACGCGGCATCATCTATCGTACGCATAAACAAATATTTCTGCAAAACTGAAATGTCTGCAACTTCTCAACCACTCGCACGTTCATTCTAATGTTTCTTCGATGAATTTATCGACTATTTCTAGAGCGACGGCTACATTTGGGCCAAAAAATAACTTTTTTTCCCCCATTTCTCCATCGGCATAGTCACACTGAAAGCCAACGTATACATTTGTGCAAACATTAAATTGTAAAAGTGATCTAAGCTGCTAATTACTGGGCTTAACATTATGTATTCGGTTTAAATAGTGTGAAGCATAAACATAATTATAAGCCTTAAATTAATGTTCTTTAATAATAATTAAATACATTTTAGTATAATAAATAAAATACTCTCATAACTTATATGATATCGCAGTAAATCTCTATAAGTTGTTTAGGTGTTTAAATGCATTTAAAATGCATTTATGTGTGGTATTGTATAGATATACACGAGTATGTAAAGTAATAAACATTATTAAGTATAATCATTTAGATGATAAATTTACAACAATCTCCGCTAAATAGTTCACATTTTAATTGTTTTAATTATGAATTATAATCCTGTGATATTACAATTTTAGCTTGCACTGTATAGAATAATAATAAATTGAAGTAAAGAGCAATAAAAAAATCACCCATGACAACCATAACACCATAACGTATGAGTTATAATAACAATAAAATCGTATTTACTTTTCACCTCATGACTCGCACATCGTACTCTCTCTCTCTCCCTCATATTTTTATTAGTAATTTATGCACACCCATATATACATACATACTCGTACATAGCAATGTGGTGTTGAGTATTTCATTATTTTAATTGATTCATTTGTTGTTGTTGTTTTCATATTTTTTAGTACTCTGTTTGCCAACAACATTTATTTTCAAACACAAACTCAATTAACATGACATTTTTATAATTAACACATGTGTGTGTGTGTGTGTAAGTGAGTGTATGTCAATTATAAAGTTTATTTTCATAAATCATGACACTGGCAAACACACATCTCACATGTACTGTTTTAAACATTTATTTTCAAATTTTTTAATATTTTTTTTTTATTTTTTATTTTGTATTGAATTTTTGTTACGAAATTTTCTTTTGCTATTTTTGTTGTACATTTTCTACATTTTCTAGCTTTGTTTGTAAATTTTTTGTAAACAATTTTTTGTTGCACCCAAGCCGAGAATATAAATTATTTTAATTAATAATTTTACATGGATTTTTTTTTTGTAAATATTTTTAATGAATCCATGTGTTTCGAAAAATACAATTCAAAATTAATTGTGTGTTTAAATAAATGGCTAAATAATTTCATTATAATGGATTTGTACTATATGAGAGTCAATAACAAAACAACTGTAATAACAAGAAAGGATATCTATTAAATAAATAAATAAATATATATACGAGGGCGGTCCCAGAATGAGCCGACCCGATGTATAAGAGGCGGCAGTAGTTTGGAAAAAATAATTACTTTGGTCGAAAGTAACAACCGTATAGAGTACAGTGATTCACTAAAGTGTCGCAAGAGTTTGTCTATTGCTAGCAAACAACAAACCTATGCGCTCAATCTTACTTATTAAACTCTCAACTACAACAACAATGCCATAAATTTGTTGTAATAAGTAACGTTTACAAGAATAATTATAAAATGTAATAATGATTGCGTTGGTTGGTGGCCGATTTTGATGAAACTTGGTAGGCATCTATTGTTTATTCTAGAAAAGGTATGCAACGAATTCAGTATTTCTTTTATTCTGATAGGGAAAATTTGGATAGTATGGACGGTAGGTGATGGGCGTGGCCAATTTTGATAAATTCCATTTTTTGGTTTAATCAATAGTACGCCCACTGCCAACCCTCTATGATCTAGCACCACTCGTTCTATTATTTACACAAAAACATTTATTGTAAGGACATACCACTGTCGGCTTAACTTTAGTATTCGCAAGGCTTAATATTGTCAAATGTTGTTCTTACATTAGTTCGCATTTTGGGCTATAGACAATAACCCTTCTCTTGAGAAGTTCGCATTGTTGTCCTATGGAATAAAAGAGGGCGACTAGGGTGGTGAATTATGACCATTATCTCCCTTGTCATCAATCAATTTTTGCGTAAGCTAGACGGTAACTTAAGATCAGTTATCGGCACTTTTTAGTAGTTGAGGTGAGATTAGTGCCTTAAGCGATGACTACTAGGCCTTGTGCAAATATTGGAATAACTATTCTGGAGATTCAAACTCCTTAAGCCTTCATATAATGGCAATCGAACTAGTGATTTACCGAAAAATCTAAAGTTTGGAATTGCATCTATTGCTCACAGAATTTCTTCAAGATTTTATCAGCAGCTCTTTTTTGCCTTGTGAAGAAAAATGATCGAGGTTATAAGGTTATATTGTGAAATGAGACCAAAACTATCGGCAGAAAATTTTGTTGCTGAAAATCAGTCCGATCTTTGTAAGCAAAGAATTTCAAAACAACCTTAAACTGTAGCTCGCCTCCAAGTGATTCTGCAGTGGTTAAGATCATTACTAAATGTCGGTGGCCATCTTTGCTTAGCATTGCCATTTTTCTGCAGTTGGTGACATTTTCTTCTGATTATTCGTGTTACCGGTATCCTTCACCAACAACCAAATTTTTGCGTTATGTTCTCTGTTCTGGGGATTCAAACCTGTGCTGCTTTTGTTATATGCGGATACTCTTACGACTACTAATCAAGATATTGATTAGCATCTTTTAAAGGAGGCTGTACATGCTGCCAAGATAAACACCGTAGTTGTTGATCAATTAAGATGTCCACGCAAGTAGCCGATAAGAAAATCCGCAAAACTATATTGGGTAATAGTTCGCTTCAGTTGCGTGAGCTAGCGGAAATAACATGTATTTTAAAAAGCGCTGTTGACGAAAAAGTTGAAGAGAGGAACGATGTGGGGCTTTTACTCACAATGAAACAAAAACAACATCGTGAAGGCGTTTCAATACAGTATTTGCCGACGTCTCACTTCAATAAAGTAAAGTGTTTGCATTGATTCTTAGCTATGGATAAGGCAAAAGGAAGAATCAGTTGATTTGTACTGTATCGCAGGCAAGACGATGGCCCTTTTTTTGAATGTTTGTGGCCTAATTTTTATTGATTATTTTCAAAAAGTTATACCAATTTCTAGCAGACATAACTAACTTGTGGCAGCATTTAAGTGATGAAAATTGGGAGAAAACGTTCCATTTGGCGAAGACATAAAGATTTGTTTCATTAACCCTTGTCATGGAAAGACTATTACTTTTTTTGATAGAATCTTTGCTTTGGACATGATTTAAAGTAAAAAAAAGTTTCATATTTTTGCCAAGCCAGGGAGAATATAAAATAGTCCTGATACTCTGAATTATCGAGAGCCTATAGATCTCGATTTTATTTAACTTTTTTAGAAACAAAATGTGTTTTAGCATCGTTTGTATATGAAGCGTTTATATATGTATTTAATTAAAAGATAAGGATCCACAATTATTCACTTTTAAACAATATTTAAATGTAACCGAAAACTCGAAATCCTAAATCTCCTCTAAACACAACAACTGTTGAAGGATAACTGCAAAGCAAAATTTTTTTTATTGTTATTGGAAGAAAATACGGTACTTTATAGAACTGATGAATACATCGGAAAATAAATAAAGCACGAAAATTGGTAATGGCACCTACAAGTACCGTCGGGCAATAAGGGGTTAAGACAATATACCAGTTCACACATTCATTTACTATTGTTTGAATTGCTTTATCACACATCTCAATCGCTAGAATTACCTTTAACAGACCAGTTTTTGTTTCCAAACTTGAAGTAATGACTCGGTGCTAAAAGATTTAGCAAAAACAAAAAAATGGGGTCAACAGTTGGTAACTATTTTGAGAAGCTAGACAACTAGAAGACATCTACTAGAAACAGCTAAAAAAAAAGCTATTAAAGATCGCTCAAAAAAGTACATCGAGTTGTGTTGGCACTGGTTATGTCGGCTAATTTTGCAACCACCCTCTTATATGTATATGTACGTATATATGTTATAATTAATATGTTTATTGATTTATTATTATAATCCATTTTGTTCGTACGTATAAAAATTCATAACAAATATCTTTAATTATTTAAATTTTAAAGAATTTTTTTTTTTTATTTTTTAGTTTATAGAACCAATTTATTTATTTTGTTTTTTTTTCTTTTTTAATTCACAAATTAAAGCCATAATAAGTGTGTGTGAGTGTGTGTATGTGTACATAGATATGTAAATATTTTCTAAATTGTAATATATTTTATTAATTCATCTATTATATATATGTATGTATGTAAGTATTGGTATAAATATCTGTTGCATTGTATAGGAAGAACGCAACATATGCCACTGGTGTCAATAATAAAAATCTATAATTGAAATGCATTTGTCTGTCGTATATTTTAAGTTTCATATGAAATTTATTTGTTATTTTAGATAGAATTTCATTTGCATAAATAATATTTCATTTAAGTTTTAGTATTTCATACATACGAGTACAAATATCCATTTGTATTATATGTTTCATTAATGAAATTATTGCTTTTTATTTATTATTTATTATTTTTTATTTTATTTACTTTTAATTTCAATGTTAGTTTGAGGAGTAATAATTTTTAATTATTTTTTTTCTGATCTATTGTACATTTAAAAAAAGAAGAAACTCTGCTGCACCCTTTCCTATTTTTAGACGAACTCAAAGGAACCTACAGTTTAACGCTGTCTCCGAACGGCAAATTCATTAGTGAGAGAAGTTTTTCATAACGTAAATACTCATAAGCAGTCGCTATAGCAATGTTGCTTTTATTTTATTTTATTTTGTATTTTTTTAAATATATTCAGTTGATCAGGCTTGCGATTGAACCGAGAACCTTTTCGTTGGTAGGCGGGTGTCTTACCTACCATACACCAATACCATTCCGCATTTACTTCTTTTAAAAATTATAATAAAATCCTTTCAGCGTATGGTATTGGGACCTTTTTCCTCAGTAATGAGCGAGATAATGGAAAATGCTCTTGTAAGGCTTGGTCGCTGGGCCGAGAGTTACGGTGTTAGGAGCAAGCTTGATAAGACCGAACTTAAGCAAGTCACAAATGTACAATCAATCTCTAAACCCAAAGTATCATGGACTCAAAACTTCATTGGTAACTGCATGTCGTGGAGTGCAAAAAGAGAGCTTATGTTGCTTTTTATTCCTACGAATTTACGTTCGTCGGAAAATGGGGACTGAAACCTCAAATGTACAACATGGTAGTTCTGCCATTTCTAACATGTGCATGATATCGTGGGGAGCCCTTACTATAATAAGAGCCTTATTACCACTAGACTGGAGAGAGTTCAGCGGAGTACGTATTTGGGTGTTACTAGTGCTTTCAGAATATGTTCCTGTGCTGTCCTTAATATCATTCTGAACTAACTACCTTCTTACTCCGCCTCTAAGGGAATTAGTTATCAGTAAACTGGACTTCTCCTGCACACCAAGGCCTTCTTTCATGGGTAAAACGTATATAGAAGAGGCAGGATTTCTAAAAAATTTAGAATTACGAACTTTACAGAGGGATCCAAGATGGCCTCCGGTATAGAGGCTAATCCTTTGGACTACCGTAGGTCTCTAGTATTTTTCAGGAAGAGATTTTTGTGATTATGCCGGCTTGAAGCATGCTGAGAGATCAGGAGTCGGAAGGATCGCCTAGTAGCAAATCGGCTTTAGTTCTCCAATGTTAAAAAGGAGATGAAGCTTCTCAGTGGTACGTGTATCATTTCTTTGTGTTCCTGGGCACAGGCACATCATTAATAATGAAAAGTCTGATAAACTAACTAGGAGAGTCTCGTTGCATGTAGACTCTATCACCTTCTACTCTGACATCTTTTATTCTATGACTATAGTCAAAGGAGAAATCTATAGTTTCTTTCGTGATAGAGTACAGAACAAGTGGAGTTCAATCCTCCTCTTGTGCTATATCGAGGACGCTGTGGCCTCGGTATGACCCCCGTCGCTCTATTATCAAACTAGTTGCGGTGTACAAGGGTCATTGGATAATAGTAACGCAAGCGGAGAAAATGGGCTTGCCTTCAACCTTACCTGCAGAAGCTGCAAAAGCATCTCTGAGAGGGAGACAATCATTCACTTTCTCCGTGAATGTCTTTCAGCAGACGAATGTGGTACTTTGGTTTGGCGCAGTGTTCAAATCTGGTGGTTCTTTACCTGTGGTCTTAGCACTTTGTTGCTAATTATGGTCGATTTCGCCTATCTACTAACGTTTCAGATATGTCTGCCCAAAGCTAATGATTTTATTTGACTTTAATTTGCCATATGGGAAGCTGCTTCACTCTCTATCTGTTATGTCCAAGTTTTCGAATTCTTTGCTCTTCCCTTCTATGGTTAGCTTCTTCATATTGCCATCGATATTGCGTATCTCCATTTTCTTTATATAGTTTCCACTTTTGTTGTTGCTTGTTGTGCTTTTTGCCAAAACGAATCGTTGGACATTGTGTTTGACCAAAATATTTTCAGAATACGCCTTTAAGACTTTTGTAAAGTTCCCAGATTATACTTCATTTCGAGGTCATGGCACGTTGAATACACAGTCAAGAAAAACGTTGAAGAGCAATAAAAAGTGATCAATACAATTCCAAGTAGCCGACTTTACCAGGTAGTTTAAAAGCATTTTCGAAATCAATAAAAGCAAGGTAAAGTGACGAGCGCCTCTAAACGTACTCCTCAACAATGATTTAATGGCTGTTCCTTTTCTTTTAAACAAAAGAAAATCCAGTTTTCGTATTCAATTTATTGTTGCATAACATAGATACCAGAAGCATATTTCCTGAAATATTTTTTTCGAAGCGATAAAGAAAAATATTTATTTTTATTTCGCCACAGCAAATAAAATCAAATTACCAGGATCTTGAAATAAAAATCAAATAAAATGATGACCATTTATCTGCCTGCCTGCCTGCCTGCCTGCCTGCCTGCCTGTCTGCTTGCCACTGCGACAAAAGAATGAAACACAAAACGAAATAAAATGTTCTGTTATCTAGAAATATTGTTATAATAACAACTACAATACTACAACAACAATAACAAAATATTAAAGTTTAATTTTATATTGACCAGCAACAACAACTACAATAACAAATAGAAGCACAGCATGTTGTTTAAACACAGAGATTCACCACAGATATAGAGAAAATGGTAAAAAAAAAATATTGGGTTGAGGAATAAGTTCATAGCGTTTTTATTTTTATATATACTATGAGCAACAAAATTATGTAGTCTTTAAAAATACGATAAACTTAAACATTTTATAATTAATAAGACTGTATTTACGACAATACAAAATCCCTAAAAAACAACAACAAAATTCTTAAAACAACCAAAGTTATAGAATAAAAACGAAAGAGATTCTTAGTTTTACGCGTCAAAAAAATTATACAAAACAAAACCTATGCGACAAGAAAAAATAATGTAGAAATATCTGGGAAGCTGGGAAGTGATACCAAATTTCTGATTGCAGCTATCGAGTGCAACAAGTATCTGATTTTGTAATTTTCGCAACAACTCCAAAATCTTGAGTTATGGTTAAAAAATTGGTTTTTCGTACTTTCACGCACATAAGAGCCAGAAACTTAGCTAAATGTTAACCGATTTTTAAAATCTTAGAGGAAAAAAGAGGAATATATCTATTAAATGATATGTATACTTTACTTAAGTAAACTTATGTATGTGTATTTATCCAGCAAGTAGTTTTTACCCAATTCATTTTAAATTTTCTAAATTTACAGACATTTTCACACGGTATTTTATATAAAAACTGTACTATTTTTTTCCTTTCTTCTTCTTTGGGTTAAGTTTAGCTAAGTTATTAGCTTATAAGTGCATAAAGGTACGAACAACCGGTTTTTTACACGTAACTTAAGATTTTGTAGGTGTTACGGCTATTCCAAAAAGGATTCGTGTTGTACTCGACAGCCACTTGAAAGAAAATAGTATCACTTCTATTTCATTTCGTTGTGGCATAGTTTTTTTCTTCTACACTTTATTTTGTCGCTTAAAAAATAAAGTAAATTTCGATTTTGTTATACAACTTTATTTGTTGTAAAAATGTTGTTATCGTTTTTTTAATAATTTTGTAAAGCCGTAAATAGAGTTTTAAAAAAAATATAAAATGTTCAAATTCATCGTATTTTAAAAGACGGAAATATAAACTAAATTTCAAACAATTTTGGTGTTTACTTAATTTTGACGCTCATAGTATATCTCTCATCTGAGCTCCTTCCAATAAGAAGCATAGGTCCGAACCAATTGAGCTTAGATTTAATGCAACAGCTTTCAGTTCCATATGACATATTCATGTGTGTGAAGAACGCCTCGACATTTACAGCGATGAGGATTCCATTCCATCGCCATAGAATCTGTTATTTCCATATAAGTTCACGTATTTGGATATCAATTAACCGTTGCCTTATAATAGATGTAAATGTCCGAATATATCTGATGTCACGTGCATTCTATGTCTCGCAGCCATACATTTGAATTAAATTGGTTCCAGTTTGTCTTCCGCAATTTCCAAACTGGATTCAAAAGGCCGAAAATGTGACAGTACTTGTTTTTGCAGGTGTGGGTGTTTGTCTTCGAGCTCCTTATTTTTTCAATTATAATTCAGCAGTAACAGAATGGTTTTTATCTTTACTTTTATTTGAATAAAAGTCAAGATATATGGTATAGCAATTAATTAATAAATTATGTATTGTTAAGACAGCTTTTAAAGTAATCCGTTGCCACAAGTTTTGGAGAATACGGTGAAAGCTAAAGATGCTCCCATTCGAACCTGGCTTAGTCGTTAAGGAGTATTATCTGACCTTGACGATGTAGTCTATTCTCTTTCACACTGTCTAGCTTGGCTCCTCGTAGAGCTGCTTGTTAACCGTGACATTCCTTTCACGCATTTTCTAATTCACCGTGACCTCATACTCTTGGCTTTGGCGTAACTTTGTTCTTTGCTTTATTCTCATGTCCATTTCCTATGACGATTCGATACAAAATGCACTTTTTGTCATAAGCTTGCGTGTTGCTCGGTTACAATTTTCTTTATTGTTTTTATAATGCACGTGATGCATGCAGTCTTTAATTGTTTAGCAAATTCCATCGCTCAATAGTTGCAGTTAATTTTAGTGGTCAATTCACAACTTGTTTAGCTATGAACTTATTCCCACACTCAATAAATTCGTTGGCACCTAAGAAATGAATAAACAAATAAAACCGGAGAAATATCATGAAAATTCCCATATGAATGTGGAACGAGCAGTAGTATAACGAATAGAAAGAGCAGTGGGAGAGTGATTGTTTCGGTTGATAATTTAAACATCAGAAATAGCATGTGGCAGGTGAAACTACTGAGAAAAAAAAACAAACCTAATAATTCTCAACGCGATACGTTTGATAGTTTTTGCTCTTTAATAAATTTTCACTGTTTCTTGTACTTTCCTGCTCCTCCTGCTCTGTCTGTCTACAATACAATACAATTTGTTTAACAAGTGTCAATGCAAGTGCAACCTTCATTTCCATATTTTTCACTTCAATTTTGTGAATTTTTTTTTTTTTTTATTGGATTTTGATAAAATTCCACTCTATCGCATTTTGAGTTCGCCAAAAGTGGTTAAAAACAGCAGCCAAATGTTTTGCCATAAAAGTCAATACAACTCGCATATACTGACAGTTACGATAAATGATAGCAATTCTTGTTTTCTCTCTTGTTTCCTCCTTTTTTTCCACGAACCTTAACAGAGTTGCTGGTTTTCTGCGTGTGTTTTTTTAATGTATTTTCACCATAAAAAGCAATTAAAATATTTATTTTCAACCAGCAACCAGCAACCATTGAATGTCTTTCCTTAATGACATCAAATAAAAAACTGCGATGGATGGAAGTTCAAAAGAAATTAGAGAATGAAACTGACAAGGTCAGACAAGTAAATTGGTTTTTAAATTGGAAAGACAAGCGTTTAATTTTTATTATAATTTTTGTTTTAATTTTACTTTCCTTTTACTTGTATTTCAAATGAAATTTATTTAGATTTTAGTTGAATAAATAAAATTTTTATTTTATAAGCTTGAATTGAGTCTTATACAGAAACAAAAGCAACAACAAAAACACAAAAAAACTTTTTTAATTGCCGCACTAATATGTTTTTAAATTCTATTTCTATCTCTCTCTCTTTCCCTCTCTTAGACGTAATGGAGCCGCGGGTTCACAACCGTTACGGCCCAATGAGGATGGCAGCCATCATTTACAGGAATACACTTATAAAAAGATAACAGCATGTGATGTGTGTTCACAAATATTAAGAGGTATGTAATTAGAAACTTAAATAGAAAAATTTCTTTATTTTCGGGTCATTAAACAGAAAAATTATAAGAAAAAAGTGTTCGTCAGACGATAAATTATTGTGCCCTTAACTTGTATTTACTGCTTGAATTCAAGGCCAATGTCACAATTGCGTGTCTGTTTGTATTTCCAGTGAGCAATAAGTCGAATACATACTTTTCATATCGACTTTTAAGAAATTTTGTTTTTAAAAAATTTACATAAAATAGAAGTGTGTCTGAAATCGCAGTCATTGCAACACTGTGAATATTCGGCGTGTTGTAGTACTTAAAGGCAATTCAAGGCTCTAATCGGAGAGATGACAAGAAATTTTAATCGCTTTTGGGTAAGGAGTGAGTAGTCGGAAGGGGAAGTGTTCTCAAAAGGAAGGTTACAGAGGCGAGGGTAGTTGTTGTAATACCGCAATCGATAATCATTCTCAAGTTTTCCAATACGCGTCCTCGACAGTCCAGGCTTATCTCTCCTCTGCCACATAAGACTTGGCATGGACATAGTGAGTAAAGAATTTATTCCTTTTTCTTTTCGTTCCTACGGTTGCTGTAGAAATCATTGCTTCAGTCCTTCCTGTTCGGAATCGTTGAGGAAGAAGTAACATTAACTGTAAACATAATAAGAAGAATTGGTAACGCTATCACAAAAAACGTGAGAATCTATGATAAGCAAGGTTCCTCACCACTATACAAAATACATACGGAAGGTGTTGGTTCTACTATAGACAACGACAGATGACAGTGCCATCATCCTTTATCCATTCCAGGACCTGATACAGGAGACCAACCTCTTGCTTAGCTGAAGAACAATGAAGTTGATTAAAAAGATACTGAATCAAGGCTAAAATTCTTTGTGGAAATCAATATGCTGCAGTGTTATTCATATGAAACCATAATGCAACTGTAAAACGTGGCCGGTAAAGAGTGATTGTGTGGAGGGAGATATCTGTCCACTGCATTAGTGTGCGAAATTATGAACAAAATTAAATATTTAACACGACAATGACTTAAGGCATTTGCCTCATGTTAGGCGTATGTGGTGGCATACAACATTTTGCACGTTCTAGTATAGCCGACACAATCGCCTGCTTTAAATTTGGATAGGACAGTAAAAAAGCGGGCAATGACCAAAAAGTATGAAATGAAGTATGAACGAGACGGCGGTAATAAAAAAAATTTTGACTGGATGCGGTTATAAAACAGAAAGAATTAAATAACAACTTATACATTTAGCTGTGGAAATGTGCCGGGCGCGGAGGGTTTTGTTCAAAGAATAGCTAAAAATGTGCTTACCGGCTGACTACTTCTTTCTCTAAAAGCAAATCAAAGAAACCATGCCTTTACACCAACTCATGCCAGTTAGTTTTCGAGCTTTAGCCAATATCATATAGTTTATAATGAAGTGTGACAATAATTTTGTATTTTTTTTTCTTTTTTTTCATAAATAATATTTAAAATAAAATTTGTATTGAAATATATTGACAAAATTTATCATTTTATTGAGTTAATATATTGATTTATCAAACCTCTCCTTAATAAGACAATTAAGTGATCCATTAAGCTTAGGGAACTAAGTGTGGCAATAATTTCGTTTGTCACAGTATATTTGTCAGATAAAATGCAGCACAAATATAAATGTGTGGTTTTTCATTTTTCTATCGCAGGTCATACACGTCAAGGTCTACGCTGTCGTATATGTAAGTTAAACGCTCATGGCGATTGTGCCTCTCAGCTGCCGCGATGTCAGCCCAAGCAAAAGTTACTAAGACGTCAGAAAAGCACTTCGGAATTAGAAAATCGCATCGATATCGAAGAAGAAAGTGAGTATTTGTTGTTGCCAAAATTAAGATCCAAAATTTTTGCACAAAATAATTGAATTATCAAAATTCTCCCCTACCAAACGGGGGGGAGGATTTTAACAAAAATTCGTAACAAAATATAAAATTAAATCTACAGCCATATTTATGAAAAATTATTAAAAATAAAAAAAAATAAAAAACCAACAAGGCAGATCCAACAGCTAGAAATTAATGATTTTTAGTACAAAAAAAAAATTCTATTTAAGAAAAAAGCAGAATTTTAACAAAAATAAATTGAATTTTTTATGGAAGAGACTTATAATTCAAACAGATTTTCGTTTGTCGTTTCATTTCTTAATTTAATGCTTCAAATGGAAAAATTTATTTTTGATTTTAAAGGCTTTTTTGTTGCATTTTTACTTACGATTTTTTTATATATCCTTCTGTTTTTAATTTTATTTTTCTATTTTTAATTTATTGCATTTTCTGAATTGAATTTCTTGTATTTTTTTTTCTAAAAAAAAAGAAAAACACAAAACAAAAAACCTAAAAACAATAACGAAACCTATTTTATTGTTACGTGTGTTCGTGTGTGAGAGAGAGTGTAAGTGTGCTTGTGTAAAAATGTATTTGAGTTTGTGTGAGTGCGTAAATCTTTTTCTAATAAAATCAATATTTAAGTGTTAAAAACCAAAATTGCAACAGAAAGACTGGCACTTTTAACAGCAAAACTTTTATCGAAAATAATAAAACGTTACAGAGTTCATGTTGAAAACAATGAGAGAAATCATTATCCTTTAAAATATTGCAATAGATTATGTTATTGAATAGGAGGGCAAGAGCTGCGCTTGAAGCTCTTCTTAATTTTAGTCCATTGCATATAAAATAGCATTAAAGCAATAATCAATTACAGAGCTTTTCAAGACGCATCACAACTTGAGAATTTGATAAGTACCTACTTTACTGTCCCTTGCGGTAAAACAGAGTGCTAAGAGTGAATAGGTCTAGCGTCTATGCACTCTTTTTGGGGACGGACCATTATGTAGGTTAGATCAAAAAATTCGGCTTCCATTTAACAGGGCTGCTGCCTACCAATGAATCAGTTAATTGCTTCATATATAAATGACGCGCTGAAATTCTTTCTGCTTTTCACTGCAATATATCCTATAACGGCAATTCGTGTCATTACAGAAATTCTAATTCCATACAATGGTAAAAAAAACTTCAGGTTTGACGCGTGAGAAATTTGATTTGAACATTAACGTCAATTTTCGCTTATTAGTTTGTTTCTTCTTAGGGAAAGTCGAACTTTAGGTAGGATGACGAACTGAAGGATGATTAAATCTGAAGGATTGATGTGATGAACATAAACATTATTTTGATAAAAAAAAATGTCATTAATTTACAAATGTTGCTCTGGTATAGGTCTTTCCATAATGAAATGCCAAATCTGACTAAACAAAAAGCAACTATCAGCTGTTAAATTAATTTTCAAATAAAGCAATGTTGCCAACTCAAAGTTATGTTACTTCTAAAAAAAAAAACAGCCGATAATATAGGAGGTCTCAGCATTTCAATGGCTTTTAACGATAAGAATAATTATAGGTTTGGTCCTTACCTTCATTAGACTCAACCTAAACCATTCTATATAGTTGTGCTCTTAATCGAGAGTTTCTCGTCAAATCTCGGTCCTTATCAACTTAAGCAGGCCTTTTGCCCTGGTTGAATCTATGTGTCTTCTCTAGCTCATTGTTTGAATTCTAGGTTTGTAGTATCCAATGGTTTTGCAAAGCTTAACTTTTTCAGAGTACCTAGCACCCTTATAATGCGTTGTCGTACATTAGCGGAATAGTCGTCGATAACTGCTTAATTATAGTTAATACAGTCCATTTATTACCATTTGGCTATCGGTAAATATGTTCGCCTCTATCGCCCCATATGTTCCTTAATCCAATTGATGCCTCGCCAGACCTGACTTCCGTCTCTAGGTTTTCAAACTAGATACCCAGTCCCATTTTTTTTCCCAATTTAGATACATTCGTATAGCAATCTATCCCCACGTGACTCGTCTTAGAAATACCGTTTAACCAATATGGTCTATCTGGGATTCGTTACAAGTCTGCGGTTGGACTACATTGTCGGTGTTTAGCCGTTCAGAACACAAATGAATTGAATTTGATTGTTTTTTTGTAAAAAAAGTAATCAAATAAAAATTGGAAATCATGACGTAGACAGTATAATTCACTGACTTATTAAATACAGTGTGCTGTTAGCCCTGTTCTTGATTACCAAATAAATAGATAAGCAGAAATCAGAAACCAAATATCTAATCTCAACATAAATAGGAAAATTATATATAAAAATCGATTGTCAAATATTATATGCGAACAACTGCAGTCCACAAAAAATGTTCTCAATCTGACCATAACGAAATGGCAAGTCAAAAACAAAATGTTATGGCTTCCAGTTATGCTCTGTCGATATCATTATTATTTCTTTTTATTAAATATTGATTTTATTGGATAAAGAAGTAAAGAAAAGGAATAAAATAAAGAAAAACTAAAAAAAATAAAATAAAATTGTATACTTCTACTGATAAGCATTCTTCTAAAGGAAACTTCTAGTAGACATACAAGCATACACACACACATAGAAATAAAAGAAATAGCACAAGATATAGCCGCCGGAAATAAAAATTTTTTTCTGATAAAATTTGAAGAGAGAAAAGACAAAATACACGAATTCGATTAATAAGGAGAATTCGAAAGAATAATTCAAATAAAAACTATTGTTTTTTTGTTTGTGTTTTATTTTATGGCCTTAAATATATGAATGTAATGGTTATAATGATTTGTGTGTGTGCGTATGTGTTTAGATGATGATCATAATCCAGAGATGTTGGCCAATGACCATGAACCAGCAATGGCTGTAACAGCGGCAGCAAAAAAATTTCGCCAAAAGACACCATTCATCGAACGTATAGCTCAATTAGGTATTTGAGTTTTTCAAAAACAAAAAATTAAAACAAAAATTTAGATTTTTTTCCAATAAATTGGTTAAAAAGCGTTTTAATTAGATGTGTGTTGCTTAACAAAATTATCAAAAAAAAAAAAAAAATAAATAAATTAAAAAAATTTATAAAATAAATAAAAAGCTAAATACATTCAATTATTGTATAATTTATTAAAAAAACAAAAATATTTTTAAATATAATTAGAATTTAGCAGCTAAATTAAATAAATTTTTTAATTTTATTTATTACAATAACAAGCCAGCAAGCAGTTGAAGGCTTAAAAGAACAAGTGTAACTAAAACTATGGCCTCAACTGTTTGCATTTTAAGCAAAGTTTTTTGTTTTATGAACTGCTTGCTTTTATACAATTATTAACATACACACACAAATACACACACATATACACACGCATACACACACATACACGTAAAAACAACAGTTATCACATATTAAACTTTGATTTGTAGTAGAACTTCACCGAGAACATCTCCGAATAGCAAAAATCAAATACTTTCTTAATACGCCATCAGTTGTTATAACGAAAACCATATACACACACACATTCCACCCACAGACATATACACTTTCACCCATATTATACATACATACGTATAAATAAAAATAATTAGTGGAGCATGTGTTAAACATCAGCATCATTATTATTAACCAATGAAATGAAAATTAATTTTCTCTCGCTCTCTCTCGCTCTGAGCATCATTTACTTATATTATGCAAAAATAGCAACAACAATAACATGCCATTAAAACAAAAACAAACATAAATAAATGAAAATAAAACCATAATATTATTATGAATGTGTGTATGAATGTGTGTTTGAGTGCGAGCGTGCGGCAACTATGCTTCTTAATAACTGAGAGCCTTAAGAGTGTACGAAAAAACGAGTGCGTGTATTATGTATTTTTGAATGTATGTATGTGTCGGTGCTGTTTGTATTGTTTTTTATTTTCTATACAATAGTGCTTAAGTAGGTAAAGCACACTTTTAGGAGCGCTGGCTACAGTTAATTCAGCAATAAATCATTCTATTTTTTCATTTGCTACTATAAAGCTTAATATTTTATTTAGAAAAACATAAAATCACTTAAAATAATATTCGCTCTAAAACAAGCAACTTATTAAAGAGTTTTTTTTTAATTAAAATAATAATTTATTTTTCTTTTTTTTAATTTTATAAAAAAAATGCTTAAGGAGTTTGTAACATTTTTTATTTTCGATGTCACAAAAGCAAATTGATATAAAACGCCTGCTCTCATTAGACGATTTATGCTTTAAAAGCTGAAATTATTTATTATTTACATTGGGGGAGTTGCGAATGCTACTTTAGTGAACGCAAAAGCGAATATTAAATTCAAATTTTTTAATGAAGAAATACTTACAACACCCTATAAAGCCATAAGAGTTTGTCAAGCAGGTCTGAATAATGCATAATGGTGTATGTGTTACCCAGTGCGACCCTATTTCTACCAAAAAATTTCTATCTAAATTTATGAAAAACCCCACATTCATATTTACTTGTGAGCACAGTCCACAAAAATCCACTTCTGTGACCGCCATCCTCTTCAGATGCGCTCTTAGTCCACAATGGCCCGTAAGAAACTCCGTCAGGAGTTTAAAGTGCGACCTGCCATACTTGAGAACCTCAGAGCGACTCCCAAATGACGGACTGATCGCCGCCTTAGAGTGGCGAAGTCCCCTATGAGCATTCCAGTGTTCCAAGCAGCTGGCAATTCCCAATCCTTGATTAAATTTAGGATGGTAGTAACAGTACTAATACAGGGTGCTGTGATATGCTATTAATTGGCGATTTTTTAACCGCTTGGATTTTGAAAATTTAAGTTAAACACAGAAATTAAGCAAAAGTTAATGTCAAATCGTATGATCTTGAACTTTTCCAAAATAGGAGGTCTTATTGAAACCACATGCCAAACAAGTCGAATTCTTTCATTTTGGGTAAAATATAGTCGGTAATCATCGCTCGGTACCTTGCCCAATTAACTGTTAAGTTGCGATTTTCAACGATCTTGAAGAAATATGATGAAGTGTGGCATGTGACATCGTTTTGTTGAAACCAGATGATAGATGACTTTGTTACATTGACTGTAACATTGTGATTTTCACCATTCTGAAGGAAGTACGGTCCAATGAAGTTGCCAGCTCAAAAATAACACCATACAGTACATCTTTCAAAGTACATTGGCAGCTCTTGAACTGCCTCTGGTAGCTCTTACACTAAATTCAGCAATTGGCCAAACTGAACTCCCTCCATAAAATGCACTTAGTTTGCGAAACACATTTCACATACAGCACGAATTTTGATAACAAAATTCAATGATTTGTAAAGGTTGTTCGTTTGTTAGAACATTCAATATGAAATGGCACACCATACTGATCATTTCTCACATTGCCACATGTCGCAAATCCTTTTTTACACTGTAAAACCAAATAACAACGTTTGTATTTAAAATCAATTTCTTGTTTTTTACATTTATTTTATTTTTGTATAAAAAAGGTCCCAGATTTTATTAAGTATTTGCTTCAAATATTGGCAAAATTTAATAGAATGCCGCTGTGGTATTATAAGTAAGACACACGCCTACCAACCATAAGGTATTCGATTCAATACCACGCCAGACCATCTGAAAGAGAACAACTTTTTTCAAAAGCGGCATCATCTTATAACATTAGCTAGTAACTGGCTATGATTATTACTACGTGGAAAACTTCTCTAATGCATTTGCCGTTCAGAACCGGCGTTAAATTGTACGTCCCTTTCAATGAGCCTAAAAATAGAATCGAGTACAGCTCATTGAATAAGAGAAGTTTTCGTGTTCCGTGATGAAATATTATGGGCGTTATTATTATTATGCTAATGCAGATATTCGCAACACCCCTAAGTGAGCCTTGACATTACAAAGAATATTTAAGCCTGTTACCTAAAAAGCAAAATGGCATTAATATTGAAAGTATACTCGTACACTAAAATAGTTTTATTGGAAAACGCCTTAAGTATGTTAAAACAATTTCATTTTGTAAACATCATAACTGTATGCCAAAAAATCATAAAATCATTACCCTAAAAATAGGTGAGATTTTTGTTACATTACAAATTCAGATTTTTTTTTTTTTTTTGGTTTTACAAACAATAACAAAAGTTCTCATAATAAAATTAAAATTAAGAAAATCTGGTATTTTATTTTTGATTGGGTTCAGACTTTTAAAAATTTTTCATTTTATTTACATAAAGAAAACGAAATTTAATTTAACATTAAAATAAATTTATCTTCATTTTATGTAAAACCCTTTTCCCAACGTTAACATATCGTACTCCTCATGTGAACCCCAAAAAACCCACAATTAAAAAAAACAAAAACAATCAAAATCGGCTCATGAAATTTGATGTGTAATAATGCGACTTTTTTCCCCCTCAAAAAAAAATCAACAAAAAAACGCTAAATTTGTATCCATAATATAAATCACTTAACCACCACTATTACCACAAAAACAAAATCCGCAAAAATAAAAACCTTTCAAAATATAAAATCATGCCATAAATTGTATTAGAACTTACCGATATCGATCAAGTATATCGCGTTTTAAAACAAGCTGGCGAACTTAAAAACGCCACCACAATTGCAGCTGATAAATCCGTCCAGAATGCAGCGGCCAAAGGAGGTGGCGATGGTTCATCGGATATACCCATTGTTAATGTGCCCGAATATCCCGAACGTCCAGCAGCAACACGTGCTGCACGTGGCGTACGGCCACCACCAGTGCCTATGCCCATATTGGGTGTTCAATTGCAGCAACAGGAATTATCACAACAGCGAAGTGGTGGAGGTTTAGGCTTGGGAGGTGGTCTTGCCGGCCTCGTAGGTGCAGCAGCAGCCTCAACAGCAACAACACAAGCATCAGCATCAACATCGAGTGGAGCAGCATTACCAGTGCCCACACAAGATATATCTAGTAGTTCAGGTCCGCCATTTAGTATAATTCTAACAACAACAACAAAAAAAAAACAAAAAAAAATATTACCATTTTGTTCTTGTTCTTGAATTTCTTCTTATAATACTTGTTCTTTAGCCATCTATCTTTTGAACTATTTTCTTAATTTTTCAATTCTTCTTTCTTTTTTAGAATTTTGCGTTCTTTCTTTTTACAAAACCCTTCTTCTTACTATTTTTTTTTTTGTTTTCTTGTAACAATTTTAGTCAAATGCTATCTAAACATGTATTAATTGTTGATACTCTCTCTTAATAAAATAGCAACAATAACAACAACAATAACAATATTTTTACCACCTGATTTTTCATAAATATTTTATTTCTTAACAATTTATTTCTGGTTTCTTGCGTCCTTTTAGAAAAATATGTAAAAAAAAAAAAATTAAATCATGAGATCTTGCAGTTTTTCCTTTAATTTTTTATCTTCTCGTCGCATTGTTCAATCTTTTACTTTGCGTAGCTCTTGTTATTGTCCTACGTTATAGTGCTTTTTGCTTTTAATTACCTTTTTACTTAAGTTTCTATTATAATTCTTTAAGTTTTTTTGCTTCTGTTAAAGTTCTGAGAGTTGTGAGTTTTTTTAATTATTTTTTTTTTCTTAATCTTTTTCTTTCTCTGTTATGAGTTTTTGTTTATTGCAACACTTTGCTTTAATTTGAATTTATCTTTTTCATACGTTTTCTTTGTACATTTCTTTTCTTTTTAATAAGAAAAACTTTTGTTTTATTTCAAAGACAATAATTACTTTTTAATTATGAAAATAATAAATAAAAAACAGATATTAAATAAGTAAAATATAAATAAAATAAAAACAAAAAAACTAACACAAGATAAAGTTGAAAATATAACCTCCTTCGTCACCTTTTGCATACAGCAATTTCTCTTTTAAATGTAGTTGAAGTTGTTCATTTGCTTAAAATATATTTGGATTTTTTCAATTGTAACCCCCACCCACCAGCCAACGCCATATTTAATATTCCCTAAGGAAAATTACATTAAAATGCTTTAAATATACATATATTTTTTAAATAAAAGTTGTTATTTTTTATTTAGAGTGTAGAGTGTAGTTTAACTTTTTTGCTTAACTGTAGTTTGAAAGATTATACTGTTTACCATATAAACTCATACAAACACAAACACACATATACTTATGCTTAAGCAATTAAATACACAGCAGGAGAAAATTTCTTTCGGGAATTCACCACAGTTTGCTGGTAAACAAATAAGAGTTGTATTTGCTTTAAAAATATTTGTGGCATACTTCAGGGTGTTAAGTTTTGATTTCTTTTTAAATATTTGTTTAAAAAAGAATTTAAGAGAATAACACTATGCGATATAGCTGTTTTTCTGAAAGGTGCATTCTAGATAGTACAACATGAATCTGTTTTTGAAATTTTCAAAGAAAAAATAACATAAACCTCTTAATGACTTGAGTTATTGGTATGCGATTGTCAGTATGGCTTTTGCATGGAACGTTCTAGAGGTTTTACCTGCAGGCGGTGCTCTGCGAGAGATGGAATAAATCCATTTATGGTTGTGGCTTGTGTCGAAGCTTGTTACTTGTCACTTCTCTCGATT
The DNA here is from genome assembly GCA_023159175.1 of Wohlfahrtia magnifica. Lineage (NCBI taxonomy): Eukaryota > Metazoa > Arthropoda > Insecta > Diptera > Sarcophagidae > Wohlfahrtia > Wohlfahrtia magnifica. The sequence continues at coordinate 1,536,093 of JAKWBJ010000505.1, read as the reverse complement.
TATATTGAGCTTTACCTGACGATTGCTCTATAAGAGTGGCTATAGTTGGGAACGAGATTGAGATCAAGGTGCAAGGCTCTTTTCTTACTAGGGAGATCGATTATTCGACTTATTTCAAAAACCGGTTTTCACATAATTCGAAAAGTAAAAATTTTTTAAAAATCGGAATTCGGTTAATAATGATTGAAATAACCGGTTCAGAGGTTATTTTATTTAAATAAAATTGTTCTTTATTCTTGAATAACAGAGCTGGACCACGTCGTTTTAAAAATAAGCGGAAGCTGACGAAGTGGCAATCAATACTGAAAATAATTCTAACAAATCTCATAAAAACTATGCCAAAACGGTGTGCGGAGGTTTTTACACAAAGTGCTGAAAGCTACCAAAGTTTCGAACTGCGAATGAAGGAGCAAATTTCGTTTTTGTTGTTATATTACTTGGTAAAGAATGGAATTAAAAGTTTGTTATTACAGTTGCAATAGTTTGGGTGCTTAAGGCAACAAAAATTAAATGTTTTACTTTGAATAAATCTATTAGCAATAAACGAGACCTTAATTGTCTCGACAAGAAAAGTTGCTTAGTTTTTAAATTCATGCACTACGTATTTAATAGTTTGTGTGTCAGTACGGTTATGTTAGCTAAGACATCCACCTTCCAACCAAGAAGTCGTCGGTTCAATCCAAGGCCACACCATATGAAAATTTTCAACAGCGATATCACCGCACAACATTAGCGACTGATTATGTGTATTTACGCTGTAAAAAGCTTCACTAACTAATATGTCTGCCGTTCGGAGCCGGCGTTTGTGGGTCGCTTTCAATGACTGTAGTTGATTATTCTCCATATATAAAAATCAATATTTATTTAAAGAAAATGCGAGAGAGTTATTGTTGATCAAGTGTGTATATCATTTTCGATCTACTTTGGTTTTCGCGTGCTTTGTGAGACGTTCAAGGTTGTCATATCGACAAAAATATTAAAAAAATATGTACAAATAATTTACGATGATATTTATTTAAATTAACCGGTTATTCGTGTTATATCAACCGGTTTATTCGGTATTCGGAAAATGAAGAGATTGAAAAAACCGTATGCGACAAACTTAAAAAAACCGGTCGAATAATAACCATCCCATCCACCTAGTTCTTACTCCGATTCTATTTTGAATATTTTTTAACGACTTTTTTCTTACCACTTCTATTGGAATTATAAGGCGGAATATGAATGACACACTCACAAGCGACTTGGCGAAAATTCCTGAGTAGTGTCTTGCGAAAATAGTCGATGTTATTGCGCGCAAGACCCGATGTTATTTTCTGACATACAGACATGGTGGTGTGATGTCATTTGTAACCATGTCCGTTGTAGATATTGAGGAGTCAAATACTCTGGATTTTCTCTGGAATAAGAATTCACTGTGATGTTCAATGAAACAATCATATTTTTCGATTGAAGGAAGCGTTCAAGTGTCTCGGTTTTTTTTTAACGGTGTAAGTAATACTTTGCCCCATTTGAATACAACTCTCATGTTAAACCGGTGCTTCAAAGCCTCTCTATTCCAATTCTCTTACCCTATCGTTTCGACCATCGTCACAATGTGGCGTGCGTTTCATTGCTCGATCGATTCTATAACGTAAAGTGTTTTGACGAAACAAGATGATTAATTTCTGATAATCAAATATTTGCACGTAGTTCTCGTTTTTCTTGTATGGCGCATCCCCTTGTAGATGTTTTACCAATTAGTCGCACAATTAGCCACATTGTTTAAATTTCCCGCGAAAAGATTTTCCCGCCACAAACGGTATGAAGAAATTCAAATCATATGTCCATAAGCACTATTCCCTCCATCCTTCTGCCCACAACCAATTTTCTTAGTACCAGCACAATGCAATGCACAATTTCGCAATAACGACCAGTCTGAAATATGGAACATCCTCTCTTTACGGCATAAATTCCCTCTATAAACGGCTAAAAAATCGGTGACTCATCAATTTTTCACATTTAATCTTATCTTTCTCAGCAGATATGGAAAGGAAATACATAGAAGTTTTGAATGGTATATATTTGTTCTATCACAGATATCATAAGCTGGCCATGTTCATTTTTAGTGTTTATAACGTAAGCGCTAATCCTGTGGGTATACGCTGCTGTTTAGAACTTCCAATGCGACTACGTTAATACCGTTGAGCTTACGTTCCTTTACACTATTTTGCAGCATATGATCTAAGGCCTTAGTTCACTTTTAAATGCTTACAGCAGCTTATTGGTTTTAAAAGGGTTTCCCAAAACTAGACTTAGAATACAATATAAAATATTAAACCAGCAACTAAGCGTTATATAATAAATTTTCTCTTTTTACAAATATATTTTGATGACATTCACTCAAACAAGCATATGATAATAAGGTTTAAGAACTTTTTTTAAACATACTCGTACACACACTTTTAAACGTATTTTGAAAACAAGAAGAAAAAATGTTATTTTTGGTAAAAAATTATTTTATAAAATTTTTGCAAATTTTGTAACTTTCAAGGAAATTTTGGTGCTTGAAAGTAGTGAAAAAAAACACTATTTTTACATGAAACTAAAAAATATCTTCTAATTTCACTTTAATTAAATTTCTTTATACGTTTCTTCGTGTTTATTTTTTAAGTATTAAGTTTTCAATTATTTTAATTAAAATAGTTTTTTTATATATAATTTTCCACCCTTTGCGTTTAGTTTTTCTTTAATATAAAAAGAAATTTTTTTTTAATATAAAAAATGGAAGAAATAAAATATTTTTTCTAAATCTTACTCGTTAGATATTGACTTGAGTTTTAATTGAGTAACTTTTGCTGCCATAAATTATAAGTGAAATAAAAGTCAACAACAACAGCAATAATAACAATAACGATAACAATAACAATAACGATGATAACATATAATTCATTACTTAGAAGAAGAAGAAAAAAACAATGCGAAATAAAACAAAAGAAAAATAAATAACAAATCAAATAAGAGAAATAAATCTTGGCCCCTAACAAATTAGCCTGAAACCTTTTAGGCAAATGCAACAATAACACAAATAACATACAAATACATGCATACTAACGCAATACAATGATACTTTGATGATAATTATAAAACAAATATGCCACACATAGCACACACAAGCATATAAATATTCTTTTCAGAATTATGATATTCATTTGTATGAGTGTGCGTCTCCTACACACTTTACTTGCAGCCATGTTTGTCTTGCAAGTTATATAGAAACAATAGCTACTACAACTGGCAAATAAAGAAAATAATCCATAGACAGTTAAATATGGGCAAACACAGACACATTTTGTGGGTGTGTGTGTGTGAGAGAGAGAGAGAGTATAAAAAATTATAAATAAATGGGCGATTTTATGTTGGCAATAAAGAGTGTCACCACAAGAGTTTTCATATGCTTTATAAGCAGAGAAACAGAACAGAAACAAATAAATTCAAACGCACGCATACAAACAATTACACACAGACACCACTTACAATTGCTTTAATCAGCAGCCTTTTAAATGTAACGAATGCGCTGCATAGTTTTCATCATAAAAAATTGAAAAAATAAAAATTAAAAAAAAATTAAAACGAAAGAAAAGGAAAAAAACAATAAAATATTTGTTGTCAGTTGCTCTCTTCTATGTATTATCCCACACCTACACTATCCAGTCATTTTATTTTGTATATGGGCAAGGGTGACCAAAAACAAAAATTTTCTGTGTGATAGTAGTTGAAGAGAAAAACTAAAAAGCTAAACAACAACATAAACAAACAATTTTTAAAAGCAAAGCGACATACGTCTACTTCAATTCACAAAATTTGTTATTTTATTTATTATCTGCTCAGTTTTGTTCGATAAGTCCGTCAGATAAGGCTCGTACGAGCTTATCTGTTCACGAATGCATGTAGCTGGTAAGAGAAAAGAAAAGGAAAATTCTTTATAAAATATTTTCGTAAAATACAAAATCAACTTTTAATAAAAAATCGTAAATAAGTAGGCCTTCAATTAAAGTCAAGATAATCAGAGGTATAAATAAATAAAATAGCCCAACATTAGGTTGAGTAAGCGTCATAATGAAATATTATGGACTCGTATTTAGATGTATATTGTGGCTCTCTTGCGTTTAATGTTTTCTTCCATTATCGATTCTACCTCTTTGATGTCTTAAGCTACAGAGCATTAATTTGTTGGATTTTGAATGTATAGGACTGCTTTGCTATAAGATGTCCGAGTTTTCCAAACTTCACTATTCTTCTTGATTCAGTTTCGTTTTGTGAAGCTTAAGCGGTATTTCAAATATGCAGAAGCGCTTTTTGATGTCTAAGTTTCTGTAGTATCATTATTATTCTGGCCAGGCACTTTTGCATTTTGTTCAACAGATCGGCTGCCTTCCTAATGAACACCAGCTGATCTGAAACCATAATGGTGGATATGTCCCACAACGAGATCCTAGGTCTCCCTAAGCATTTCCATCTAAACCTATCAAGAACTCCACACGTACACTTCGGTGGATGGGTGTGTGTTGAACCTCAGAGCGACGCCCAAATTAAGAACTTATCGCCGCCCTAGAGCGGCGAAGTTCCCTTCGAGCATTCCAGTGTTAAAAGCATCTGACACCTTCCCAATTCTTGATTAGATTAAGGATGGTAGGAAGTGGTGCCGCACAGTAAGGTTATGGACCCATATAAGGTGTCACAGAGCTTTTCCTAGCCAATGCATCCGCTGTTTCGTTACCCTCTATCCCACAGTGTCCAGATACCCAAAATAACTGGACCTTATTCCTAAGCCAAAGCCTTTGCAACATATCGAAACAATATTTGACCAGTCTATTGTCATACGATTCGAGCCTTACCCTTGAGGCAACTATCTAGGTAGATCACCGCACATGTGGAAATGGCCATGATATCAGCCTGGAAGACACTCAGCAATCTCAAAAATGGAATCGACATGTCTTGGCTTATGTAGTAGGTCAAAATACACCAAAAAATGACTGGAAAGCAACTTTTGCATTTAACTGTAGCTAAGCTATAAATAGTTATTTTTACACTTTTTGGTAAAGATCACATTTTAGTTTTCTAAAGCATTTTTACTCCTCTAGGGAGCTTATTGATTTCTCGCAAAGCATCCATTACTTTGTTTCAGTTTCAGTAGTCCAGTTAATTTTCAAGCCAAGTAGATGATTAGTCTACTTTAACTCACCTCTATACGATTGTGTGTAGTGGTGAAGATCCTTGCTAAGTGGAGGTGGTGGTCCTTACTTAGCATTGTATTTTTTTTCCAATAGGTGGCGTTTTTCTCATAATCATTCGTCTGATGGTTGTCATCATCGCCAAAAGTATGCTGGAATGTCAGAGGTGCTTCTTTTATATGGATTTGTCTGAAAGGGGGTTGAAGTCTATTAAACACACGAAACCACAATTGAATTTTTCTTTATGTCCTCTGCTGAGGATTCAAACTTGGGGTGTTTGTGTTGTATGAGTGCGCTCTAACTACTACAACACGCCATAATGAGCACTATTTCCATTAACTACCACCAAAATAGGCATTCGTTTCAATGCTGATCTCCTCAATTGACCTGGATTCCTTGACACTCAGCTATTTTTTTAAGGTTTAAAAAGGAAATACTCATAAACGACTTAAATCTGGACTGTGTGATAGGTGAGATAACAGTTTATGGCCCAGTTTAAAGATTTTTGCAATGGAAACTACACCCATGTGCGTTATCCTGATAGAATAGCGCTTATTTCTTTCCCAGTTGCAGTCGCTTTTGTAACAAACCAATATCGACTTTGTGCAAAATTGCTGTATATGGGGTGCTCGGTTAAGTTCGATTAAAAATTTGACCAAAAATGAATCAACTGCTTCTTATATTTGAAACGAACTTAATTCAACCAAAAATATGCCATTTTGATCGATAATCTTTTGCCATTTTTCCATCATTTTAGAAGTTCTGGGTTTCTTGGACAGCAAGCTACTGCACACAAACAAGCCATAGTGTTGCCTGTTGCAGCTAATATTACCAAAGATATAACCGTCTAACGAAAATTTGTAACAGAACTTTACAGAGCACTCGATATTATTTAGTTCCTTTTAGTTCTTCCTTTTAGTTCTTCAAAGTAAATAATCCGGCTTGCATTCCAAAAAACTGAGGTCACAACCATGTTGGACAGTCTTCTTTGTTGCACTTTCACCCAAGGACAACTCTTTCGTCTCAGGTGTACTGTGAGAAATCCATTTTTTGTCTATCTTTTACAAAACAGCGCAGTCGCTAGTTCGGATGACAGCTAAATACCACCAAACATGGCTTTGTAGTGAAATCACGATTTTGTTTATGATCAGCGGTTAGCGATTGCGTTACCAATAGAGCGGATAGCATTTCGTTGTCAAATATTCATGCAAAATAGAATGAAGCCCAGGAACTTACATTTTTTGAACGTTTGAAATCACTGACATGGGTTTCACGATAAACTCTTTTCTATGGTCTGAACATAGACATTTAATGACATCTTTGCTGATACGATCACAACGGTGTACACTGTAACTTGTGCAGAGTCTAATTGCTTGCTTCCCATTAATATACAATATCCCAGAGAAATTGTTCGTTTTGCCCTCTCCTCTTTAATTCTTTTATTTGTTTTCGTTCTCTTACGAATTACTTACTCTTTGCAAAATTAAAAGAACAAAAAAAAGAAAAAAAAACGGTGTTACAGTTATATTTTCCAGTTTATTTCTTTCTATTTGTCTTTCTTTTAAAAGCAATATTGTCTTCGGGTGTATTTGTATGTTTGTGTGTTTGTGTGCTTATGTGTGAATGGGGTTTAGTATTTGCCACATTGAATCGTTTTTTCAAGCCATTTATTCTACTAGAATGACAAATAATTCTTTTGTCTTCTATTGGTTTCGACCACCAACACCACCAAGCCATTTGTCAAAGAGCATTCGCTTTGGTATTCGTTGTGTGTGTGTGTGTGTGTGTGCGTCTGTGTGGATTTTTTGTTTGTTCGCCACAAATATGCTGAAATACTCTTGTGCTTTTATTCTCTCAAGTGTGTATGTGTTAGTAGATTTCCAACTTAATTTCATTTAATGATTAATGCTTTCAAAATCTCTGTATGAGGCCTATTTCATTTTCGTATATTTTAGTTAAGTGTGTGGGTTGCGTTTGTATTTCAAGTGTGGGTTTCCGTTTTTCATTCACTTAAGCTGTTTAAGTGTTTTCTTTTGTGATATGGCGACACACAAAAAAGGGACTCAATTATATAATTTCGAACTAAATTTCTATTTAAGCCTTAATTAGGGTTAAAAAGAGATCAACGGGGGATTATTTATTTAAGAAACAAAAATTTATTTTTCTTAGTTTCTAGGATTTTTATTTACTTCAAGTTCATTGTTAAAGGATTACAAAGACAGATAATTTGAAATATTTTAGAAATGAAAAATTGGATCAATTAATTTACAAAGGCATCACAAAATTAGCCGACCTAAACAAGAAAACTAAAATAATGTGGGAAAAATGTGCAATATTTTTCAGCGAAATTCAATTGCTTTAATACGAGTGCCATGTTAGTAGTAAGAAATGTCCAGTTCCTTAAAATAGTCATTAGTCTTTTTATCATTAATAAATCGGGCAAATAAGGTGCGTAATGAAGATATTTTAAGTGATTTTGGCCATCGCAATACTGTTTGCGTGAACTGGTGCATTTTTGCAAAATCCGAGAAATCTATTTTGTTCCTTTGTTTTAGGTGTCAATTGGTACACCAATATCTTATCCATATTTACGAACCAACACAAAAAATCGGCTTTATTACGTTGAAACATCGACAAACACTATTTTTCTATTTTAAACAAACGCACCATCCATATGGCGCACAAGTCAGGTTAGGTAAGGTCACGAAAGTGATGCCAAGCACCACCTTCTCTTCAGAAACCAATGCGCTGTAGATATTTTCAGAAGAGTGATAAGAGAAAAATAAATGGACCAACAATCACGAATTCGAGTGGTCCAGCCAGGGCTAGAACTACAATCACTCCTACTCCTTTGTGACCCATGTACTTTCCAACGCATCCATAGATCAATCGAGCTAAAAAAGAAACCCATAGGAGATCTTACAGACCCCTCGCCAGTCCATCTGTATTCTCATTCCTCATAATGCTGCAGTGCCCTGGAACCCAACAGACTAATGCAAACAGACTGACTGTCCAAATATACAGTGACCAAAATATCGCCCGTGGCAAAATGTTAAGCACTTTAGCGTGAACAATCACTAAATCCAACCCGGAGCCTATGTGATAGCCGTTAACCGTCATCCAACATATCGGTTCTTGCACAGATACTCGCCTTCGTCTTTGAGCGCTCTGTGAAGATCGAGTGGCCATTCATTAGATTCTTGACATCCTGCCATTGCCTCTTATCAGCATATACCACCATGGGCAACCTGTCGGAATCTCTGCGCACTTATTGTTATTATTCAAGGTGTTGGAGAGGCCAAAATGGGCATGGTACTGTGACCTAGGAAGAAAGAACTATTGTGCCAAACATTCCGAGGATAGTTCCACTAATGCAAAAGCCTTACTCTTTAGTGATTAATCAATGGGCGGACGACTGTTCACTCGGTCCAGACATACCAACAAGAACTATCTCCACAACATACACAATAAGCAGCCGACGAACCAGTTCAGGTTCAATAAATAGCTCCATTAATGTTCGCCTACGAATCTTTGTCAAAGCAACACATTCACAGAGAATATGCACCGTCGTGGGTTCGTCGTGGTGTAATGGTTAGAGCTCACGCATGCAACATAAGCGACTCAGATGCGAATTTCCAGCAGAGGACATGACGAAAAAATTTAGTTGTGTTTTCGAACGTTAAGTAAAGTGTCTTAAACCTCCCTCCACGGAAATCTATATAATAGAAGCCCCTCTGACGTCTCAGCCTACCTCCGGCTATGATAACAAACATCAATGGAATGATGAGGAGAAAAAATTACAATGCTAAGTATGGATCACCCCCATCACTTAGCAAGGATCACCGTCACCACTATACGATGTTAGAATCATATGAAGGCGAGCTACAGTAGATTAGTCATCTATTTAGCTTGAAAATGAACTTGATTAATGAAACTGAAATTATGCTACGAGTGACAGAGAAAAAATGCTCTGTAGTATGAACATTCAATAGGTGGACATCTACGTAGAGCTACAAAACAATCGAAAGTACTATCGATAGTATCGATTTTTTTCACTATCGATACTATCGTCAAGTTCTAAGAGTAAATACGGAGGCCACTAAATGTTGTCAAAGTAATATTTGCAAAACTTTTAAGCTTTTATAGCTACAAAGGGACACTGTTTACTAACTAAACTAAAATATGTTCGTACATACGATTTAGCATTAGACCCAAACAAATTAATCTTCGTTTTGTCAGACCATGTAATGTTGTTCTAATTATTACGGTGCATGTACTGCTTCCGTTTGTTGAGAAATTATACATTTCGAAGACTCTTACCATAAATCTTCTTATTGCGCGACTTGCAGCAGGAGAATAAGTTCGTATTTGAAGCTTTTTGATGACTTGAAGAGATTAATCTTTGAAGTACGAATTAAAAGTTGACAGTTGTTCTACGCCTTCTTCCCATAGTCTCTGCAGTTTTCTTTCACTGGATCTTATTAATTACTTTAGTTTTGGGGCACTGCATGATCTGAGCAATATTCGCTATATATAAGGATTAATCTTCCATCAAAAAACTTCAATACATAAAGTTTAATTATATCCTGGAAACAAAAGTGTCCCTATTTTTTGTTCCAACACTGTATTTATTATTATTCTTTCCATTTCACTTAAATTCTAATATTGCTGCCACTAGTAGTACCGTAAAGAATTCGATAGTATCCAGTGAGCCGACTATCGATAGTTTTGCAGCTCTACTTCAACGGTATTCGAAGGAGCTCTTATTAAAAATTGGTTACACTTAGACCTTTCAAATTAGAGCATTGAATTATATAACAATGACCAATATCTGCCAGGTTTACAAATTTACTGAGAGCACACAAATAATACACAACATGGAGCCTTGAAAATGAAAAAATTTATTTTACAAAGTTGCCGGTTTTTCCCCCCAAAGTAATTTTTTTTTAAACTAATTCAGCCATTTATAAGTCAGGTAACCAATAGAAATTCTTTAGTGGATATTTTAGATCTCCGCAATATAATCGTCAAATGCTGCCGATATAACAAAAAAGCGAAGTTTCTCCCAATTTTATCTACTCTTCTCTAAGTATTACATCCTGGTGCTAGAAGATTATAACTTTTTTCATTGCCTTACAATTTTTAAACATTTTTTTTTGCAAAAATTGTAATTATTTTTTTTACAAATACAATTTTTCAAAGAAACCTATAAATTATTTCTAGAATCCTTGACTTTTTTCGACTCCAAACATCTGTTGTGTTTAACCACTAAAATTATCTCTTTCGCACACAAGCAGGCACACATATTGCAGTCTGGTTAAAAAGTAAATCTTTTAAGTAATAAAAGTATTGCAAATTACTTGTTAAACAACAAAAACAAAAAAGCCATTTAAAAAAAATACTAATTATTCAACTGCTCCCATATTGTTAATTCCAACAGGGAGTATATATAGGGATCTTTAGCTCCTTTTTAAGGACTTAAAATACAGACCACATTAATTGTCGTTATGGTGAGTAGTAGCAGCTTAAAAATGTTTTAAAATCTGAACGTGTTTTGTGTTTTCTTTTCCCACTTTAATGTTTTGTTATATTGGGCGTTGATGGCGTTCATTTGCTACTTGTGTGTATCGCATTCTATTCAATATGGTGGCCACAAGTACTATTATGCCTTTTAACAATGCCTTAATGGGTCTATAAAATAAGTAAGGGCGAAAGACATACTTAGAGCCAAAAAAGCAAAAAAAAAAAACGAATCCTTTTTATATTCATACACTCTCCTATTCACTTTAATGTTTTTATAAAGGATTATAAATGTTTTTCAAAAAAAAAAGAAAAAAAAACAACTAAAAATGTATGGTAAGTCCTTATGCAAGTGTCTGATTATACTGCGACTACGATGGTGATGATAATGATTATAAAAAGAGACAAATTTTTATGTTTTATTTTTCCAAATTTTGTTCTTCTTATGAAACGAAGAAGCCATTTTCAATTTAGCACATGTTGTGTATGTATAATACCAACAAAAGGCTGATTATATGCCCGTACATGCAATATACATATGGATGAACACGTTTAGGTTGGATGTGTGAGTAATTTTAAAGCAATAAAAACCTTAGCTCACCCACACACATACTCTCCTTGGTTACGTTTTTGTCTGAATGAATCATTTTCTCCGTGTGTGTGTGTGTGTGTGTATATGTTAACCAGTGTCTCTGAATTTTTGGCACTTTGGTTTGATAAGAAAATAATTTAAGACGCCTCTCCTATTTGTGTCTCTGTTTGCCTCTATCTGTGTGTGCCTGTGAGTGCGTTTGTATGTTTCCCAACAATAGCCTTTTCAATTTTTCCAAGTCCAAGCGAAAGCAATCTCTGTCTGCTCTATTGACAAAATAAACTCAATGTACCGTGTATTTGGGAAGAGGATACAAAAGTCTTACAAGCTTCATAAACCATTTTCTCTTTTCTTTTTTACTATTTTTGTTTAGGAACTGCTTTCAATGCTGGTTGGGAGTGTAATGGTATCAGGTAGACACAAATACGACCGTGTAGCTTTTATTGATTCTAGTAAAGTTTATGTAAATCAGGTTTCATACACGAGGTGCATTTAAAACAAAATTCTGTTCGCTTAAAATAGATGATCACTTATCAATGCAATGTTCTTTCGGATGGGCCAACAGCCCTTCTAGAGCGCATCAATTTGACACTTCCTGATGAGATTACACAACCTATTGTCAGATTTCACACGGACCATTATAACGAGGTCATCAGCATAACCAATCACACTGATACCCCTATAAACCAATAGAGTGAGCAAGCCATCAACTACTACCATCCTTTTGACGGCATCACAATGTATTCCTCTCTATCAAGAGATCAGCTGAAGATTCTGCTCGTAAGCTATAAATGACTTCTCAACCCCTTTTCTTTCCAACAACCTAGTAATACTCTCAAAGCATGTATTGTCAAAGGCGCTCTGAAAAGATCCACTTCTCTATTAAAGAATGCCTCTTCAATACTGCCCAGAAGAGTCAAAGTAGCACCTTCAGCGGACCCCCCTATTCACGTATGCAATATGACTCGGGTGAAGAGGGCGTTCCATAAGGTATTTCTCCCTTACATAGACATCAATCAGTTTTTCCTTCTTTTCTGATAGGACTATACAACCTATCTGCCTTTGGTATAAAAATAATCGTGACCGCCCGGATACCCTTGTGGGACGTAATCCAAACCAAAGCTGGCCTTAAAAATCGCTAACAGTTTTGATAGGATTATGCCAGAGCTCTTTTGCAAAAGAACGGTAAGGTTGTAAGGTTGAATGAGCCTGTCCGGGGTAAATATTCTACCCGGAAGACTCTTGGCCCTTTAGATGACACGTGAAAAGGCCGAAATACAGTGATATTCACGTACTGCTACAAACGTTCGAGAGTCAGAAAAATGTGTCCTCAACAAGATATCCAAAGTCTTCCTTCTAGATCTAGTGTAGGCTCCGATTACAGTACATAAAAACCTTCAGAGTCGGGTCAAAGCCAGCAAATCTTTAATAGACTGATAATATTTTCTCCACGTATCCCTCTTATAACTTCTAATTTCCCTATTTTACTCCGTAAGGCTACCAATATAATTTTGCCAGTCGCCAGTGCACTTGGCTCTATTGAATTTCCTCCTTACCCTTTGAACCCTACGCTTGGCAAAATTATCACGCATTATGACGCATACTAACATCTAAAGAGGCTTCGATAGTTGACTTGTTGCCAAATTCAGTTCACCAATAGAATTTACGGATTCAGGTAGACCAGAACCATACTTTGGCATTAATTATTGGATGGCTAGGGATGGAATGATAGATGAGTGGGAGCATGAACTCTGCTCGTCGTTTTGGGCGATCGAAGCAGCTATGGTAAGGAGCAGTGTCACATAGTCAGGGCAATTATAAGAAAAGGAACTTTGGTCGTGATCTTGTTGACCTATAGGCTATCTTTACCATCTTTAGTGCAGGTTTACCCAAAAAAATCCAATGTTGTGACTAAATTTACGATCACAGTTTCGTATACCAAACCACTCGCTTATGGCCGAGTGTAAGTAAATTCAGCATCCAAAGCGCGAATTTTTTTTTTTAATTTAATGCTACCGCTCTGTTGAAAAGCCTACAGACTAATTCCACCATTTGTGGCGATACTAGTATATAAGAAGTCCATACACCACTTTCAAACTTTTAAAATTGATGTGATTCCATGGCATTTATCAAGCCTTTCTTGGCTTTTGAAAAGCATCTTAGCCTTGTTTCGGTTTCTCCGTAATCAGTTTTCATTTTTCACCTAAGCTACCCTAGTAATTTCTTGGATGGATAATGGTGCTGCCATCTATCGTTGCTTAGAGGCAACGCCCTCTGTTTGTTTTGATGTGTTGGGGGGAAACCTTGCTTACTCTTGATTCCTACCTTTTTTTCTTTTCTTTTTCCTAAAAAACACTCCGCTTACTAATGATTGATATGATGACAGCCATTGAATTTCGTTTTTTGTTTTTTTTTGTTTTAAGACAAATTTTTAATTCTTTAAAAGATTATTTTACAAATTTTATAAAAACTTTAAGCGCCATATTCATAAAAAATAAAGTTTATTTGAAATTAATTTTAAGAGAATATTGTATGAAAAGACTTAAATAAAATACAATTGAAACTCATTTTAAATTTTATGAATATGGGGGTAAGAGTTTGAATTAGAATTGTTGCCATAGACCTGCCCTGGTCACCCTCACCACATCTAAAACATTTAATGGTGCAGTAAAGTTGTGGTTATAAATAAGCCAGCCATGACCACAATTGTGTGGTCTTAATGGTATTCTTGCCACAAAACTAATACATACTACCAACTATTTGTGCAACACTAACAACAACAACAGCAGTAATAGCAATGCATAAAGTAAGACGGCTTAAGTAAACGAACGACAATAGGTTTTTGAAGAAAGTAGTGATGATGGCAGTGCTTCATGCAATGCTAGCACACGAGTGCGACTACGAGTACAAGTACGAGTGAGTGTATGTAGACTTTTCCTACTTGACATTTAAGAGGCTGTTTAACAAAACACTTGCAACCCAACACAACAATTACCATTACAGCAGTAACAATAACAATAATGAAACTATTTAATTTAAGTAATAATACGTAACAAGTTTAACAACAACAATAACAACAACAACAGCAATAACAATAAAAGTAATAACATGGTTAAGTTGCAATTTAACATTTCCTGGTTAAATTAAGTCAACAAAACTGCTAGAGAACATGGAAAAGGTACTAAAAAACTAAAGTACTTTTCTTGTGTAATAAAACTTATTAGAAAAAAAGCAAAGTTACAAGTAAAGGCTGCCGCCTAACATCTTTTTAACCCCTTAAATGCTATTTATAAAAATTTCTTTGTATTTTCACCTCCTTCTCCATTCCCTCAATAATTTCCCATTGCCATTTGCATCACTACTCACGCTTAGATTACCGTTTAATGAATCTGGTACAAATGCCATCTGTGGCAAATATGTCGACGGCGGCATATATAAGTAGCGGTATCGGTATTAATTATTATGCAACTTCGGCTACAATGATGCCACCACCACCACTACCATCGGCACAACAACAACAACAGCAGCAGCAGCAGCAGCACCAGCTGCAACAACAATCATCTTTCCCAGCTGCCACTTCGTCAACGGCCAATGCAGCGGCATTGGCATCTGCAATTTGCCAGCAATTACCGCAACAGCAGCAACAACAACAGTATCCTTATATGACATTGCAACAACAACAACAGCTATTATCACAACAACAATACCAGCAACAGCAACAACAGATATTGCCAGCCGATTCGGGCTTGCGTAGACGTTTATTTGCAGGTTTTCGTCCAATGTCGGGTTTTGGTCGCATACGTTCGCGTTCATCTCAGCATCGTTCAATATCATTGCCCGAAAGTAATTACATTCTGACATCATCTCTCTGTCTCTTTTCTTTCTTTCCCCCTAAAAAAAAAAAAAAAAAAAAAATGTTGTCGTCGCTATCTCTCTAACTGTTTCTTTCTTCGTTATTTTTTTTTATATTTGTATCCTCTAACTGTCACTTAATGTTTTACACACTTTGTTTTGAAGCCCTTTTTTATCTTTCTTTTTCTTTCATGGGAAACCCTATTTTTTGGAAAATTTAAATATTTTATTTTAATTTTAATTTTTTTTTTAATAAAAGAGTGACCTGAAATGACTTATGATACTGATCATAATACAGTTGAAGTTGAGATTAAAAAAGCAACCTGAAGGTGCAAGTATACCTTTGCATTGTCTTGATGAGGCATCATTCTTTTCTTCACTAGCTATGATTCCACTACATAAGTACTTAAAATATGATGTCATTTCAGGTTCTAATCAATTTTAGATTTTTGTTAAATTTTCCTTAATAAATTTCCCGTTTTTTTTTTTTTAATTGTTTTCGTTTAAACATTACAGTAACGGCAACATAAACTTTTTTTAATCCTGTGCCACACAACAACTCGCAAATCAAGAAAAATGTTGTTCTGCCACTAAGAAAACGTTAAAAATCGTAATAGAAAATGTTGTGAAACTGTGTGAATGATTGTCATCCTACTCTTTTAAGGAACTTCCACTTTTTTATTCTACAGACTACAACTTCATCATGAACTCAATTAATATTCTCTATGGTTGTTTTCTTCGTATATTTGTTGTAATTTAATTGTAAAAAATTCTTAGCTTTTCCTTTATTTTATTATTATTTTGTTATATTTAAACGTTGACATAATAACGCAAAATAGAAAATTCAAGAGAAAGAGTGAATATTTCGTATATGATATGCAATATTTAGAGGTTGCATGAGAATGATCGTGATCACATATATAATAAATAAAATAATTTTTTGTTTTTTGTTCTAAATTACAGGCAGTTTGAAGGTAAAAGATTTTTATAAAAGGGTTTTCCAATAAGAACTCTCTTTTTCAAACCAAAATAAAACAAAAAATGTATACGAATATCTTGTAAAATAATCCCCATTGATCTTTAAAATTAATAATTGAATTTTTAATTTTGGTTTAAGTAAATCGTAAATAGAAAAATTTATTTTTCTTCTCCGTCACTGCTCTAAAGAGCATTTTGGCTTTCCACAAAGCATCCATTGCTTTGTTTCAGTAGCCACTGTAGTCCCTCCATATGATTGTGTAGTGGTGAATATCCTTGCTAGTTGGTGTTGATCTTTACTTTAGCACTGTAATTTGTTCTCAGTAGGTGGCGTTTTTTCTTGATTATTCGTCTGATGTCATAATCGCCAGAGGTAAGGTAAGCTGGATGGTCAGGAGGCTTCTTCTTTACACACTCAAAACCACAATTAAATATTTGTTGTCATTTCCTCTGCTGGGGCTCGAACCTGAGCCGCATGTATTGTTATGCGTGCGCTCTAACCACTTTACTTGTTGTTAGTGAAATTATTTGCTGGCATTTTTCGATTACATGATCCAATCTCTGTAAGAGAATATCCACCCGAATTTACGAAAAAAAAACAGAAACAGTCAAAGTACATGTTTAGCAATCAAACAAATTTTCTTGAATTAGAATTTACTTGTCGACCGACCCCTACAGTAATTATTGGAATAAATAATCCATTTAAATTCATATGGGATGTATCATATTGTAACTTACAACTTTATTACTTAGATGACTAGTATGTCGATCGAAGGCGCTCCTTCTTTTTCTTTCTACCAAAGTTATGCATCTTCCTCTCCTGAGCCTTCCTGCAGAATCGAAATATTTCCTGGCTGGATCATTTTCGTTCAACCGTATAACACGACCTAACCAGCCAGCGAAACCATTGTATGCCTTACAATATTAATCTCTCCATGCTGCTGATGATTTGTTCAAGGACGCCAACAGGCCTTTGTCGCCAAACTACTTGCTTAGCTAGAAATAGCGTCTATTAGCAAAAATACTTCTTCCTCCAAACTGTTGTTGTTGGTTTCTCTTAAGTAGGCTTACCAGAAGGCCCTTGTTTTTACAGCTTGTCAAGGATCAACAAAAAATATGATTTGCCAAATTAGTCCAAAATATTTGGAGAAAAATAATTGCTCATCAGTGTAGAATATTTGGTCGAAAAATTCAACAAAATGCGTTTTGTAGACCTACGGAAGTTAAATTTACACCATTAATAGAATTCTGCAGAGGTCTGAAAAAATAAATGGGCAAAGTCCCGTCTATATGTTAGATGCATCAAAACTTTCCAGCTAAGCTTTCTCAGTTTCTGCCAGTTCATCAAAGAGGTGTGTGGTCTGGTGTTTTAATCATGGAATGCACCATTTTCTGTCAATTAATTTTAATCACAAGCAATCAATTCTGTTAATTGTTGACAATAGAAATTAAATTCAATCGTATATTCAGGTTGCAAAAGCTCTAAATGAACAATTTCCTTCCCTTCCCCTTTTCAGAGACTTATCTTAATATTTTTTATTATGACAGAAGGCTCTATGTTAACTATGAATGATACAAATTATCGGCAGTGGCGAACATTTCACGGCTTCGGTGGCATATCTCTATCCGTCGGTCCATATTTTAAATGACTCTGGGACATAATTGATGTTCAATGTCGTTAATGTGCAGAATTACCTCGTCCTTTAGCTCTTGAATTGTTCTTATTTTAAAAAAAAGAAGTCCAAAGTGTCAAATCACATGATCGTGGTGGCCAATTAACATCGCCACGACATGAGCTAACACGGCCATTGAGCCATTGTTTCGTTGACTGCGTGACAAGTGGCACCATCCTGTTGAAGCCACATATCCTTAATTTCTGGCCACAAGAAATCCGTTATTGTCTTACGATAGCGAACACCATGCACAGTAAATGCTGGGTCAATCTCATTTTCGAATAAGTACGGTCTTATGACGCCGCCAGCTCATAATCCACTGGCCGAGCTTGCACTGGTGCTTCCATATTTCCTACAGACCCGGTACGCTGAAATTTGCGCAAAATGGAGAGAATTGCTCCTCAATCGCTGCTCTCAATGGTTAAATTTGTCACACACTGAAACAAAGAAATGTCAAATTAGGTTGGGCAAAGAACAAATATTAAGGGATTTTTAAGCCCGATACAACTTTAAATTGTAGAAAATACATGGCATCAACATTTCAAAAATAGTTCAAACATTTACCCACCGCGTTGCGTGTTCTGGATGTTAAATTCTGAGCCATTTTTTCGAGCATTGCTGGTTGTATCCCACGAATAATATGAGCAATGTTAGCCTCCAAGGCGTCAATTTTTACTGGCTTATCAGTATAAGCCAGTGACTTTACATGGCACCACAAGAAATAATCGAGTCTGGTTTCACTCCATATGCGACAATTTTGTTTATTAACAAACCTGTTAAGGCAAACATGAGCCCCTACGCTGAACATAATTTTGTTCTCTATAAGTTGCTCAAATTGATTACTGACTTTCAAAGTAAATCTGAATAATTATGTAATGTTGTTCAAGCGTCAATCTATTCATGATGTCTTGCCAAAGTATATTAATCATAAATGTCAAATAGTGAACCCAAGTGTTCATCGGCATTAAAAAAAACACCGTCTATAACAAAAATTTGTTATGACAGTTAAATTATCTCTTTCCTTGCCTTCAAATCAGAATCTACACTAAAAACACTTTGATTTTCATATTTATTTTTATCCGTCTCCACACGTTCTCCAAGTTACAACAATTACTAAATATGTATTCTATTCTCTTCCATTTTTTTTATGCTACAGAACGAAGAGTAGCTGAATTATGCACAAGACCTAAGTAGGCTTCCAAGGTTTTTGATTCGAAAAATTGCTGCACAATTTTCGTAAAGTAAAGTAAAGTTTATGATGATTCTAGAATATTTGGTTCTTCCACAAGTAAAGCTTGATGCAATTTTAAAGTCAGTAAATATGAGTTTCAAGAGCTGGATGGCACAGTTTGCAGAAACGTAGTTTGACTATGCATCACAATGTCTATATTCAGTTCGCTGTATTTTTGACATCAAAGCTTTGGTGTTTCATATAAAGCTTAATGCGATGAACAAAAATTTATGAAAAAAATCAGTACATTTGCGTATTGATTTAGATGTTATGTATAAATCAGTACTTGTTCTAATAAAAACAGTACATCTGGCAACCCTACGTTTGAGTGAAATGGAATTCATTGGAACAATGGCCGAAACTTCCACTATTGATAAGCCATAAATGTTCTTTTTCTTTCTTTTTCACTCCACTTGATCAATCAATATCAATAATTTGTATACCCTGGAATGTTCTATCTATTTTCACTAACTCGCTGAGTATGGTACTGCGTCATTTAGTCTTGGGACGGCTTGGGCGCCGTTATCCTTGGGAATTCCACTTGATGACAGATCTAGAAATACTGCATGCCTGCAGAGTTTGCCCTGTCTATCATCATTTCTCTCTCTTCGTTTAAACGCTCACGAAGATCCATGTTCCCGATGATCTTAAGTCAAGATATGTCACATACAATTTGAAGAACTTTGTTAATAAATCTTAGAAATTATGCTCAAAAAATTTTGAAGTTTTTACTGAATTTTTTTTTTGCAAAAATATTCAAATTCGTTATTTGAATAAAATAGAATTCAATTATGGAATATTCTCTCTTTCTGTAAAAAGCACGTATTTAAAAAACAGAAACAAAATAAAATAAAATAAAATATAAACTTATTTTTATTTTGTTATATTTTTATAAAATTTCTTGCATCCTAGTTTAAGCTTCAATTTTTGTTTTACTCAAATATATCAACACTTAATGACAAAGAAGAAATATTCCCATCTATCTCAGCTCTCCAAACCATAAACACAGACACAAAGTAAATTCAATTTGAATTTTTTTATTTTCGCTATAATTTTAATTGAAATGGACTATAAAACCCAAATAATCTTTGCAGCTTTTGAAAATATCATTTAAAGATGAACTATCAAGCAGTGAACTAAATAACATATACATGCATACATACATACATATACATATACCATATGTATGTCACATATTGTTTGGCTTAAAAGCCAAAAAAAAAATTAATTAATTAATTAATTAATTTAAAATAAGAGAGAATTTATTTTTATATATTTTTTCTTTTTATTTCGCTTTTAAAACTCCATTTGGTGTTGGAGTTAACATCCATTACTATCTTAGCATTTCTAGCATCACCATCAGCTTCATCAAATCTAAAATCTCCTGGTCAGCCATGCATTCAATTCATTTCGTTTCATTTTAATTTTTTTTTCTCTTCTTCTTCTTTAATTTATGACAAATTATGAAACCAACAATTAGCTCTTGACCCAATTTTATGTATTTTTTCTTTCTTTTTTCAAAATTAATGATGAATTGTTGTTCATTTAGTGGTTTCTCCCCGTTTCTTTTCAATTGTTTTAATTCTTTGGAAGAGTTGTTCACTTCCCTTATTTTTTCTTTTTCTTATTTTATAAAATGCATTTGAAATTATAATGAAATTAAAATGCATACAACTGTTCATTAAAACAATAGAATAAAAGTTGTAGAATCAAAAAAAAAAAATTAAAAAAAAAATAAAATTCATTAGCTTTGTATTACTCCTCCTGCTAAGTCTTAGTTTTATTTAAATACTTTTTAATAAAAAAAAAAAAACGGAAATATTCTATCATTAGCAGTTATTTTTCATTACCTTTTAAGTCACTATCAATCACATCCAAATATTAATTAACGATAAAAGCGTTCCCCTATACCTAAAGGGTGTTAAGAGGCTAAGCGAAGTATAAAATACAATGAGAAGAGAGAAAACTCTTGATAATCCTTTTCAAATACTCTTCCTCTTTGTTCTTATAAAGATTTTCTCGTTTATTCGTTTTTGTTTTTTTTTTTTTCTTTTGTAATCAAAACATCTCTTTATGTTTTGTGCCTCGAGTCCTTACCACCTTACCTGTCATCTCATTTCCAGTTAATGACAATGAATTCTTAAGTTGCTGCCAATGAATGAATTAGTGAATGAAAACGAAGCGAACAGCTAAAGCAGTAGGAAGCAACAACAACAATAACGCAAAGAATGCATTAAAATTTATTTAAAAAACAGGATAACAAAAGAAACAAAGCAATGAAAGAGAAAGCGAAAAACAAAAAAAGTGCAGTCAAATTGATTAATTGCACACAGCATTGTTTGCGTATATTTTCCCACACTCTCTCTCCCTCCCTCTGTCCCTCTCTCTACCATTCCTTTTAGTTTATTTCTTTTGTAAGAAAGATTTCCCGCAGCCATTGGGAAAGATTTTTCTTGTTAAACAAGGTTTACTTTGGTTGTTTTTCCGTTTTTTTTTTTTCTTGCTGATTATTAGTAATGTATTAAGGCCCGGTAGATAGGGAGCGGGGGTTATAAAGAAAATAAAAACGGATGTTGTGGTTAATTTTAAGGACGTTAAACAATCTCCAGGAACTTATTGTTGTTTGCTGAAGGCAATAAAAATAGCAATAAAAGGAAATTAAATGACAGCAATGAAAATGATTTACCAAATATTTCAAAAGAGCCACGTTGCGAAAAATAAATTACAACTTTAATTAGATATAAAAAATCAAAATGTATTTTTAAATAAATAATTAGGCTTTAGAATCGACCGTTTTTATTAATTGAAAAATATTGTTATTGTGTGATAATGGCTAGCGAGTCGTTGTCATATTTCGAAAGCTAAAAAATAGCTCCCTTTAATGCAGAAGAGTAACACAATAAGTGAAAGATGGTTTCTTTCTGCTTTATATCACGTCAACTGTGTTAAATAGGTCATAAGTTTCAAACATACAGAGTTCCAAAATAGTTTCCACCAGACCTTATATTCGCGCACTGTGAATGCCACTAAGTTTCTCAGATCTAAACTAGTATCGAGTTATTTATTTAATAGTTTCAAAACCGCTGGTCTGGCAAGGCTGACAGCTGTTAAATATACGTCATCTGCAGTATCATTTATTTCGTGAAAGGTTTGCCATTTACGAATATGTATCCTTTAACAGCCGAAGAATGTGTAAATAAAGTGAAAACTTATTACAAAAGTGATAATTCAAACTTGGCCACTGATTTTGAATCTTTTAACATATTTTCTTCATAAAAATGCAGAATAGCTATTGCATTCGGAAAAAGTGTATATTTGTTCAGCATTATGGTCTGAACTTGTAATTGGTTCGTATTTGTTCAAGAATGACGCTGCAAGTACCATCATATGATAACCTACTCTTTTTTTTTCTGCAATTGAAGATTATGAACTGCATAATATGTGGTTTGAACAAGACGGTGCCACGAGCCACATATCACGACCGTATTGGATTTATTGCATTAGAAAATTTCAGGTCGCATAATGTCACGATTTGGCATCGTCAATTGGCCAAAATCATGCCATGTAACATAATTAGAATTTTTTGTGGTAATCCCCTATCGCTGGAGTATTTGAAAACCAACATTCGTCTAGTCGAGAGTAATTTGCTGCAACCAATCAAGAGGCGATCATATAATTGACATTGCATTTCGCACATAATGGCAAGGTCCAAACATTATAATGAAAGTTTCATCGAAATCATAGCTCTATGTGTGTCTTATTTAACTTTACATTTGAAACCGAAAAACGGATAACCTTTTATATGGAAAGTCAGACAATTCTAGTTAATTCATCTGGTTACAGTATGGCGCTCCGAATTTATTCAATATATAAAACTTCTAGTCCCACTAGTCCCATTTTATCGCCAAATTGTCCTCAACTATGGTCTCTACTCTCGAATAAGCAGTTATAGCACTCGGCGAAGCATATTTTACTTATTTTGCTCTTACTGGCATTACAGGCTGTTACAGCTTCTGGCCACAATAAGAATATTATTCCAGGTCCTTCTTACCATAGCAGCTGACCTCTAGGTTACCTTCTTTTCGAACATGCTATAGGCATTTACTGCAGCGTCCTTTGAGCGCAACTTAAAGCGACCTCTTTCCAAGGGTCCTCTAGCTTATACTTTGCTACCCTACATGCGGTCTATATACCCAAGCGACCGCAGGCTGAGACATTTTTGCTCAATGTAGTGCAACACTCGTGCAGACTAATCTAACGGTAATTGTTATACAAGTGCCATACAAAATTTCTAAAAATTACTACTACTTTATAACCAAACTTTCGATCTAAGTCGAGTTGTGTTCTTCATTATTTAACTTAATCTCAAGTAGCAAACTTTATTGCTATATCCCTGTCGGCCGAGTCCATGATCACTTTTGCATCATATTCGCTTTAAAGACAGAGTGGACCAAGAATCGTCTTCAGAAATTTTGTCATAAATGAAAACCAAGCTTAACATACATAACAAAACTAACATTGATGTTGAAAATAGACCCGTAAGTGAAATTATAAAAAAATATTTAATTGAAAATTAGTTTAATCACCACCTGTTCGGTGGCTGAACCCTCCGACTGTTAGTCTAAAGGATAATTTGAAACCAAAGTGAACATATTTGTTGGACTTTTGAACATGGAGAGAGATTAAGGTGACAGTGAAGGTGCTTCACAAAAATACAGTTGTATTATGTAATAAACCAAAAGACTAGGAATATAATTGACTTGAACGAGTTTTAAAGTTTCAAACTTGGTTTTACAGTGTCCGTATGATAATCGTAAGCATCATAAAAAACTAAAATGTTTAGAAAATTTTTAAAGGTTTTTTTTTTCGCTGAAAATAAAAGAATTACACTATGCAACAAGCAAAAATACCTTGGATAACCACTATATTTTTTTGATGCACTATGTGCGCCTAATTCAAAAATCAGCAGTATTTCAGATTCTGTGGATAAGCTTATTTAAAAAAAAATTTTTTTTTTTCTAAAACGTGAGATTTTTGAAGAGACTGCTTGATAACTTTGAGATAACTTATACGATTTAGTTAAATCATCTGTTAAAAATTCCAAATTATACCAGCTTTAAAGCTTTAAGTCATTCTAATATCATTTTTTAATATAACTCGTCTTTTTGAAGTTATTGAGAAAAATATCATATATTTTTTTTAATTATAATATATTTGATTTCTAAGAATTCACAAAAAAAAAATATAAAGGGCAGCAAATGTTAACCAGTTTCACTATTTATTCATAAAGTTGCATTAATATAAATGGAATAAAATATAATTCATGAAAACCCATTGGTAAATATCAGGTCCGCCATCTAACGTTTTTTTTTTTTCTCAACTAGTGCTTATTTCGTGAATGGTAACACTTAGCTCATGTCTGATTTGACAGATAATTAGTTTTATCCTTCCGCTGAACGAATATGGTTGTGTATACGCTTGAACAACGCTGGGAAATATTGCGACATTACTTTGAAAATCATGGTAATGTTGCAGAATGTGTGCGAAAATTGCTTACGGATTTCGGAAGAAGAGAAGCACCGTCAGCTCCGTATGTAAACAAGCAAAATTGTCGCATTTGGGGCACAGAAAACCAGTACGCATACATTGAAAAGCCGATACACCCAAGACGAGTCACTGTTTGGTCCAGATTTTGGTCCAGAGGCATAATTGGGCCATTTTTCTTCGAAAATGAGCAACGAGTGGCCGTTACAGTCAATGGCGATCGTTATCGGGCCATGTTGAATGAATTTTTGTTCACAAAAATTGAAGAAGAGGATATTAGCAACATTTGGTTCCAAGAGGACGGCGCTACGTGCCGATGTTTTACGACCTGTTTTTGAAAATTGCATTATCAGCCGCAGAGCTGATGTAGTTTGGCCACCTCGGAGCTGCTATTTGACATTGTTGGACTGTTATTTGTGGGATGCCGTCAAAGATAAGTGTTACACCAACAAGCCGGAGATAATTGACACTTTAAAGGACAATATTCGTGAAGCCATTGGTGAAATACAGCTGCACCCAATCGAAAATGAGCTTAAAAATTGGACCGATTGTGTAGGCTACTGCATGGCCAGCCGAGGCAGCCATTTGAATGCAATTACTTTCCATTATTAACCAGAAGGATTGTACTTTCAAATAAAAAGAGAAATTTGAGAAAATATTCAGTAGTTTTTTTTCATAGCATTTAAAAAAATGTATATTTGGCGGACCCTTTATATATATTTATACCCAATAGAGTTAAAGTACATAGTTTTGCAAAAAGAAAAATTGCTGTAATTCCAGAAAATTCCACTGAGGGTATTGTGAGATTTATGAATTTTGAGAAAAAAAATGTCGCTTATACGATGCTCATTACATAAAATTGCAACAAGTACCCAGTACTTTTACTTTATTGGGAATAAACTATGCATTTACCAATCGATATTCATGAATTATGGTTTATTTTATTTCTATTATAGTGATACTGGTTAACATTTGTAAATATTTTTCGTGAATTTTTAGAATCAAAAATATTATAATTTTTCAAACAAAAAATAAATAAAAAAAAAATTAATGATATTTTTCTCAATAACTTCAAATATACCAGTTATGTTAAAAAATGATATTAGAATGACTTAAAGCTGGCATAGTTTGGAAATAATTTTAACATATGGCTTAACGAAATCGAATAAGTCATTTCAAAGTTATCATAAGATGTATGAAGCAGCCTCTTCAAAAATCTCACATTTTAGAAAAAATAATTGCTAAAAAAAAACTTATCCATAGAATCTGAAATACTGATGATTTTTGAAGTAAGACGACCACAGTGCATCAAAAAAATATAGTGGTTATCCAAGTTCAGAAAATTTGTTTTCCATTTGTTGCATAGTGTTATTAAGCTAAAAAGGATGTTATTAAAGGACAAAAAAAAGAATTTTCTTTTTTGAACACTTAAAATCCTTTAAATGTTTTCTCTTCATAAA
The DNA here is from genome assembly GCA_023159175.1 of Wohlfahrtia magnifica. NCBI lineage: Eukaryota > Metazoa > Arthropoda > Insecta > Diptera > Sarcophagidae > Wohlfahrtia > Wohlfahrtia magnifica. The sequence goes on along the minus strand of JAKWBJ010000505.1, from coordinate 1,510,030 downwards.
AGTGTTTTTTTTTTTTATTCCCTAAAGTTATTTTACAAAATAATAATATTTATTTTTACAAACAAAATTATATTTTTATTTTAAGGATCATTCGTTGCTGCTCTTACTTTTAACTTCAAAAATAAAATTTTTTTAATTCAAAACTTTAACCGACCTTGCCGCTATTGCTATACTTATAAAACTTATCTGTGGTTGCTTTTTTTTTTTTTTTTTTTTTTGTTGGCAGAAAAAGTTTTTCTAGTGGCTTGAATCCTCATTGAAAGTTGGTTACACTTAATAAAAAAAAGTCTCTATTCAAGTTGTACAGAAACCAACCAACCTCACTAGTAACTTTGCAAGTTGTTGCAAAAAAATAAAAAAAATTTTCTATAATTTCAGCACATTTTTGTTTTAGATTTTGTTGTTCTCCTCTTTTTCTTTCTTTTTTTCCCACGAAAAACAAACCTACGAATTAAAATAATTATGCATAAAAAAGAGAGAAAAAATGGATAAAATTGTATGTTTCAGAAATTGTCACATCAGCATTTTTAACCTCTTTTTTTGTTTTTGTGTAACGAGAAAAAGAAAAAAAAGTTAAAATATAATTCTATTTTTAGCATTTCATTCATTCGTTCATGCCTTCCCATCAGTCATTCATTCATTCATTCATTTCATTTCATTTTCTGCTTTAACTCTTGTTTTAATGATTTTAAAATCATTATCATCGTCATTATACATAATTATGGTAGAAATCATTACGATGATGATGATGCTGTTGAGTTTTTACGCTCTCTTTTAAATTTGTTTCCTTTTCTCTTGTTTTTAGTTATTAATCCGTCAAACAAATATCAACACACATGCACACACACACACAAGAAAAATGTCTCTCTATACGAGTACTTCCGTTGCGTTCATACTCTGCTGCATTTCTCTGCTCTGTTACTTTTGCATTGTTGCTTTCTTAACGGGTTTATTTTGTTGCTGTATTTTTATTCGCTTTAAAAGAGACTTTGGCAACGTTGTTATCATTTTGGAACGCTGTTATCATTATTTTGCTTTATGATAACAATGTTGTTTGCATTTGTTTTAAAAGTGCAGTTTATATCTTATTCTTGAGCATGTTGTTTGCCTGCCTGCCTGCCTGCCTGCCTGCTGCCTGACTTTTTGTTTGGCCAGCATTAAAATTTTTTATTTTTTGTTTTTAAAGCCTGATATTTTTGTTCGTTGTTTCGTTTTTGTTTTAATTCAGTTCTAGAGTTTGTATATATTTAATTTTCAAATGTTTTTTCTTTATTTTGTTGGTTTTCTTTTATGTATGTTTTGTTTCATATTATTCATGAATTAATGAATTACAATGAAGTGCTTCAAGTATTACTTTTTCCTCCATTTTTATACACTTTTTACGATTTTTGGTCTGCATTTTCTTTTTGTTTTTTTTTTTTTTTTTTGTAGCTTTTCGTTGGTTGCATTTAAATTTTAAGTATTTGTTTCGTTTTTTTTTTTTTTGCTTTGGCATTAAGAAAATGTTTTGCTGCATAATGTTATCGTTTCCTTCTTTTTATCTTTAAATATATATTTTTTAGCATTTTTTCCTTTTATACTAGAGTTCGTTGTTTCAAGATATTTTAGTAAAAAAAATAATTAGTTTCTAACATTTAAGCTGTATTTGGAAAAGTGTTTAAGAGACGTTATACTATAATTAAATAAACGCACAATTTTCAATTTTAAATGAAATCAAAGCAAAATTTTTAAAACAATCCAAAGTATTTATAATAAAATTTTTTTATTACACATCCTTTAAATTAAAAATCCGAATTCACCAATATTTCTCTTAAAATTTCTTTATTTAATACAAAAAATTAATTTTATTTTATCCTTTTCAATATCACTCTTCTTTAACCTATTTTCCTACCGTTCACTTTCAACTCTAATTTTTAAAAATTTTATTGATTTCAAAACACCCACCAACCCTACACAATAAATTTTCCCCATCTTTTTCCAATGCAATGGAAAAAGATTAAGTAACCTTTACCATCATGTCTGCCAAAAATAGTGATTCGAGTGGCAATTCATTTGATTTGTCTCTTTGTTTGAAATGTTAATACCAAGCGCTGAATGCCTATTTAAAATTCTGCATTATACAGGGTTTCTTATTAATTCTCATTGCTTTTTAATAAGAAAATTTGTGCTTTTTCTTATTGGGAGCACAAATTAATTTGGTCCATTTTTAGGCTTAGAAAATCATTTACCATGTTTTGTACCGTAAGGCTTATTGATTTCAAACGTACAGACACTGCTTGTTGGGTTACCCCAACTATTTGGCCAGAAGGACCAATATTTGGTCCACAAGTTGTGGGAAATTCTCCTTTTCAATAAAATATTTTCTCACTAAAAGTTACACTTGAGTTCGACACCGGTCTTTCATTACAGTTTGGCTTAAAAAAAACGAATACAATTTTCTGGTCCCAAAAAATTGAAAGCACCAGGCCGACTTTAGTTACATAAGATTCATTTTCAGTTTTGCACATTTAATTAATATAATCGATCTATAGGGTGTTTATTTAAGAGCTTAAGGATTTGAACTGATAATTAAAGATAGAAATTTTTTATCATAATCTGGTAGATAATTTCGTGGCATATATTTTTTAAATATGATTTCCGGCATGGCTTATTCGATCAGTCCAATTTTTGATTACTTTTTCCAATAAATCTGATCGTATATCGGTAATGGTGGCTTGATAGATAGATAGCCACATAAGAAATAATCCAGAGCCATTAAATCGCACGAACGAGGGTGGCCAGTGAACAGGAGAGCTTTGGAAAAAAAGTTGTCACCAAATTATATTTGGAATAAATCGATTGTACCGTCTTTTTGGGACCAACTGTTGTTGAAGTTTAGCTGATATAGTTTTGGGAACAAAAAATTCAGTCGTGGCATGGTTCGATAGCGCTCGTTACTCACCGTAAAGGTAGCTCGTAGATTAACGTTAACGGATTGCGGAATGACACTTCACTTCAAATGCGTCAGTTTTGCTTATTAACATTTCTCATTCACTTAATCAGGAATGATTGACCAAAAACTAAAGGAACGATTTATTTATTTATTTGTCTTTTTTATACTGAACAGAAATGTCAATACAGTTCGACATTATCAGCTATCAAATCATAGTTATCGATATCGATAGTTCTCATACATCCAAAAAATACTCTATATATGATATACATTTCTTATCTTTAAAAGTTCCAAATAAAACCAACCGAAAAATCGTCGGAAGGACCAATTTTTCGGTTATAAAACCAACTGTGAGAAACTGATGGTCGATTTTTTTCACGATAGAGAATTAGGAACTTAACTCAATGCTGTATAATTAAAAGTTACACTTGCGTTCGATACTGGGTTACAAGTGGATAAGTTTCACTTTCGATTTCTCATTTTTTTTTTAACATAATGTTTCAACTTATGGTCGCTGTTAATAATTCATTGCTGAAACCAAATTGATTTGTGGCATTGAGCAGCATGTGGGGCACTAAAACCCCCATCAACACCTCTCATCTTTAGTCTGTAAGTGATATAATTTTATTTATTTTTAAATGAATTTTTATTATATATTACTTTTTTTAATTATTAAATATATATTTACATATGTACTCGTACTTATATTTTACAAAATTCATAAGATTTTGCTTAAAGATTTTAATTTTCAAATGAAAATTGTGTCACAACTAAATTACATACTAAACAAAGACTCTTATTGATACAAACTAACAACCCCTTAATCTTTACTAACCCATGCAATGATATTGTGAATAATGCTTCAGATGGAACCGAAGTTAAGCGCTCCCCACGCCAGCAAACAATGAATGCCATCAATCCAGTACCAAACGAAAATTTGTTTTGTTTTTTTTTTATCTGTTAAAACCACATAAAAAATAAAGAAAATTTATATGAATGTAAAAAATATAAAAAAGAAAAGCTTATAACAAATCATGTCTTAAAAAACTTTCAGTTATCAATGACGACGAGTACAACACACCAAAAAGGCCTTTTGGAGAACCTTTAATGTTGAATAAAAAAATTTTAACAAATTCCACAAACTTGAATAGCGGCAGCAACAATGATAAGCGTCAACAGCGATCGAGACAGCAAACGAATGCGACAACTGGTGGCACGAGACCAACAACAACGGCCTCAACAGTAACGATAACTAAACCTGTGAAAAAAGTTCGATTAAAAACCTAGAAAAAAGAACATTCTCCCTATTTTTATAACGAGAATCCCTGAGACCTTAATAAGTCTAAGAAATGAAGAAAAAAAAAAACATCTCTAACCTTTAACCTTAGCCTATAGTTTAGATTCAACAGTGTTCCTTAAATCAAAAAAAGCCTCAATATACTAGCTTTTGTTAAATATTTTCTTTCTTTTTGATTTAAAATTTTTTAAATGAATTGTTTAGGTTTAAGAGATAAAAAAGAGAAACAAGGAAATAGAAAAAATATTTTTTAAATAAAATATTAATTTATTGATTTATTTACAATTTAATTAATTTATTTTACATTTTTTTAACATTTCACCATCAGCATTAGATAATTTCATTCATTGCCAGCCATAATGAAATTATTTATCTACTATTAGGCGCAAATAATTTTACATACAACCCAGCATATGTTTTTAGAAGAGTTTTAAAATGAAATTTTTAACAAAAAAATTAAAAACAGAAAGAGAACATATTGAAAGATATCGACATCGTTCTTTGTACACTTTTGTTTATTTTAATAAATTTTTTGCAATATTTAATTCCACTACACGGTGACATATATGAGCGACATTGTCACCATAAGACTTTCATCGATGAATCATCATTACAACATCAGTATCAGGTGAAAGTTTGAATGAAATTACCATAAATGAAGAATTTATTTTAAGTATGGCAACGTCATTGGATTTCGCCATAATAAAGTACATTGAAATTTTTTATCTTTTATACGATAGGTCGACTAAAATCTTGACGATGCAGGATTTTGTCTGCTTGCCCGTTAACGCATTAAGCGCTAATAATTCTCAATGACGTTACAGACGTTAGGACTCACTAATACACAGACGCCTGCAAGATAAAATCAATCTTTTTCATCTATGAAAATTAAGGCAATTATTTAAAAAGTCATGAAAAAGAAAATTCATTGTCACAATGATTAACTATAACGTTTGCCAACGGGTAGTTGTTATTTACGGCGTTAGAATGTTTCGCTGTTGCACTGCTTCTGATTTTATATGTATTTAGTAAATTATTAAAATAATTAAAATATCAATTTAACGATTTTATTTTCTTCAACATCAATATTTTTATGAAAGATGTTGCATCCATAGTTGCCGGGCATGTAAATTTTCTACTCCCAATTATACTAAACATTAGATCAAATAAACTGATTTAATATCAAGCATTTTCTAAGTCTAACAGTCTTTCTGTTCGCAGACCTAAACGTAAAATCAAAATTGAAATTGTTCTGAATCACAATTGATTTTGTCACCAAACCTACTGAAAAATTGTACCCAGAACTATCAACAACATTTCTCAAGGCTTTCAAATTAGGCCACTTTTGACTTAGCCTTTTTTAAATTTGGAAACAGAAAATAAGTACATGAGCAAAATCTGAAAAGTGACTTTGTCATCACATCTACTGACATGTTCCTTTCCTTTGAACTAGTGACTTTGTATGACTATATGGCGTCATTGAAACCAAATACTAACTCAACACTTTTAGTCACTTTAAAAATGACAGGAAAATTAGTCTATAACTTAATTTAAAACACTAAATAGGGAGAAGTTCATAAAATTAACTAGAAAACAGATTTTTGAGCTTATTGTTGTTTTTTTTTACATTGAATCATAATGTACGTACATAGGCTGAAGTTATTTATGGAAAAACACATTTGGCATATGGCCTCCATGTTTTCCTAGCACACACGGGCTCTTTTGTCCATATATTTCATGACTTTTCTGCATAATGGTGGCTGAATTTCGTTGATACAGCGTTTATCTTCCACTTGTAATGCACAGGTGGTTGTAGACTTGTTGACACAGACCTTTAACTTTAAATAAGAAGAAATTTAATGGTGTTGACTCATACGATCTCTGAGTCAACTCTGATCACCCAAACGAGGGAGTAAACTTACAAAATATGTCTCATGCGAAAATTTAATTGTTTCATTGGATATATGCCACAACAGTAGCATCCAATATCAGCAGAAAGAAGTGTGTTATCATGTTCCGATATCAATCATTAGTAACTAACTGTTAGACCTGACCAGCATCATTTTCAAAAAGTATGTTCTAATACTGCCACCAGCCCAAAATCCAAGGTTACCAAAGTGGAAATATACTTCGTCACTTAGGATGATTTTGCTCGAAAAATATTGAATTATTATTAAATAATGAAAACCCGTTGTTGTATCACATAACACTTCATTTTTAATATCACTAAAATCTCTGCTATCACATTGTTCTCTTTTTCAGTGTTGCCAATAAATTACTCCAAAAACAGCTGCAAATTCAAATCTTGCCTTAATTTTGAAATATCCATTACGTATTTTTTAATGTTGGACGCAAATCTAATATTAAAAAAGATAGATCTGAAATTGTTTTTAATAAAAATATGCCAAAAATTTTAAAATTTAGAGTAAAAATTGTAGAGGTTTGGTTAACAATATCACCAAACCAAGACTAATAATAGTCTATAAAAATGTTGACTTTTAGATCCTAAACCAAAAAACTTTCTTTAGGAATCTATCTTTCTGAAAAAGTCGAATAATTAATATTCGTTTACCAGTTGTAAAACCGCAATTTATAGGAGGAACCAAAAAATCTTTATCAAATATTTAAATGGCTAACTGCAGTCGGACAGGTGGCAATTTTAGAGTTACATACTTAAGAAACTATCACTATTATAAACAAAATATAAAAGGCCTTTCATTAAGCGCTTACTGTTATTAACTTTAAATAAAACAGTGTGTAAGGTTTTTTTCGCCGTTTTTCCTCTTGGGAGCATATTTACTTTTCACAAAGCAGTCATTGCTTTGTTTCACTTTCATTAATCAAGTTGATGTTCGAGCTAAGTGGTGGTGGTCTTAGCTTTATAATTTGTTCACAGTAGGCTATGTTTTCTCCTGATCATTCGACTGATGTTTGTCGTCATAGCCAAAGCTAAGCTGGAAGATCAGGGGTCTTCTTTTAGATGGATTTGCCTCTAGGGAGATCTTTTTTATTAATAACTCAAAGCTATTATCAAATTTTTTTTCATAATCTCCGCTGCGGATACGAATGTGGGCAGCTTGTGTTGTATGTGTGCGCTTTAACTACTATATTACGCCACACCCGTGTGTGAAAACAGAAGAATTACGTTGATAAACCAATTTTATTACTTGCACTTACTGTTGATTTTCATATGCATCCATCGTGATTTGGAAGGACAAACTAAATAAACAATATGGCCACTATCATCTGTTAATATGTAGTCTCTATTTTTGAACAGAAAATTTTGCTGGGTTATCTCTTTAGTCATTCATTTTGATCATCTTCATTCACATACATTCTCATCTTTCTATTTTTATTTTAATTTTAATTTTAAGTATAAACAATATTATTTGTTTTAAAATTATTTATTATTTTATTCTATTATAGGGTATTTATAAATATTTATTTTATCACTTAATTCTTCTTGTTTGTTATTGTTGTTCTATTTGTTTTGAAACATAATTATCACTTTAATTCTAATATGAATAAAGTATCATTAGCATCCATTTATTGTTTGTGTATTATAATGGTTTTCATGTTGATATTTTTGTTTTTGTTTCTTCTTTTACTATTTGTTATAATAAATAAGTCTTTTATTTAAATATTATTGATTTTGATTATTTTCTATTTCAATTGCTATTTATTTAAATATTTTTTAAATAAGTTTTTGTATAAAAAGTGTGTAAAAAATTATTAAATAATATTATTAGAGTTTTATTATTATTAATGTTAATATTATTGTTGTAATTGTAATTTCTTCCTATTTTTTTGTTATTGTAGTTGTTTTTTATATTTTCATGTTCATTCTGTTACTGTCTATTACTATTTAATGGCTATAAATATGTATCTGTAATATATTTTAATTTTTTTGTAAATATATTTTCAGTATTTTGCATAGAAATAAATTTTAAATGTAAAGCAAACAAAAATTTATGTAATTTTCTTTTGAAATCCATTCTTTATTTTTCAATTTATCATTTGTTTTTCTATTTAAAACTAAAAATGAAACAAAACTCTCTGCACTCTGTCTACAATTCCTATACAATTACTGCTGCAGATACACTTTGTACCACAAAAAAAAAAAAAATTAAATAAAAACTGAAACCATAAATATTGAAATGAAAATCCATTTAATACATCTGTGTTATTGACTTGTTTTTTTTTATCATTTAAACTCGTATTTTGTGTTTCGAAACAATGCCCTCCGTAACATACTCGTACAAAGCAATCAAATAAAAATAAATGTTTTTGTTTCTGTTGTTATTTTCTTTATTATACTCTCGTACAACACTTGCAACCAACATATACGCACTAAATTTAAAAATCAATTCAATAGAATAACAAACGAACAAAATACTTGCAACTTTAAATGAGCAATAAAACCAAAAACAACAATCACAACATAAACATTTTTTAATAGGGGAAGTATAACAACTAAAGTTGATATACCTTAGCAGCTTTAAAAAAGTTAAAAATTAAGAAATTATAGCGACTTATCAATTAAATGCCACAAATTAAAATTTGTTTTGGTCTAGATAAGCTTTCTATCTTAATCTTTGTTATTGCGCTTACTGGTGACGGATGATGGATCCAGAAATAATCTAATAACCCGAAGAGAGTAGATTAGGTAGATATGAGGGTCTAAGTCTAAGAAACTAACACCTAAACCACAATTGGCTTGTTGTGTGTTACCTCATTCAGCGAGAAAACGATATCACCAGGAAAGAACTCATTTGTATAGCTGTGATCTCAACCCAGAGGATCCCGTTTAAGTGTACTCTTCGCCAGCTTCAACCAGCCTGTTCCAATCAGAGTTCCTTCATAGAGTCGTTATGGTCCTGCACATTATATTATTCGACCAAAAGAGTCTCATACCTTTGTCTTTAACTGTAGGAATCTATCAGTTTCCCAACAATCTCGTTAGCGAAAAGATGAACTTTGAATATGGTTAGATCAGAATGTGCAAATATTTCTATGGTGTTTCACTGATTATAAAATCCTACCCATTAGGCTCGTCTAAGGTCAATGTTTTTATCTTAATTCCGCAGAACCTTTTATTTTATTGTATTTTTTCGTGTATGTGGGCTGGTACTGCTACACTTGAAATTTCTTAAATGGATTCAATATATCATATGTAGTTTTCAAGTTTCTGTTGCGCTCCTTAATTGATGTTTTCCACGTCTTGCAGCCATACAGCAGTCTAGACTTTACACATTAGTTGAATATGCTCAATTTGGTGCAAAATAGTATAGGTCTAGAGGGCTTATCGTAAGCATGTTCTTAAAATACGATTAAATACAATACTTGGACCACATGCCTGCTTGGTTTATGTGGTATGATTATCAAATCAAAGCCATGCATTTAGACATGCACCCTTCCGCGATTTGTATATAAACCACAATAATTACTACTAAGCCAGGCTAAAACCTAAATTCTTAGTGCTCTAGACACTAGTATTACCTTGGATTTAAATCCCAAATACTTCGGAATAAGTGACCCACTGTATTCTAAGAGATGGTGAAGATCGCTTAACAGAATTCAGGCGAACAACTTTTTCGCTTAAGTCTATTTTGTCTTTATTATTAATTCCTTGAATAGCTCACACTCAACCATAACAATATAAACAACTGTGTGAACACTTCTAAGTAGAGTGTACTCAACACAACAGAGACCAAAGAACAATCAAAATAACAAGTTTCTCCAAATGAATAAGCAGCCAAGAAAGCTAAAGTGAATCACCATTAAAACACATTTAAAAACAACCTGGCAATGAAAAAAATGCTGCTCCATCGGGACAAAGCATGTTTGACTATGTTCAGGTGCAATCTAAACGCGTTTTCGCTCCGTTCTATAATTGCGTATTCAAAATGATTCCGAAACAGTAGAGATCAAAAGAAAAAGGAAATACTGCGGAGTAAGTGCCTCACTGAATTCTAAAAATGGTGAAGATCGCTTTTTGCATAACTTTATTTAGTCATTATTATGAATTTCTTTGGCGATCAACAGTGGATCATAGGTTCATAATAAATTTCTTCCAGCTCTCGTCTATACAAAACTTAGGCTTTTATCTGGCTCCAAGTAATCCCTCTGGTGGAGGCTTCTTTCTTTACCAGTTCCAAATATGGGCTAATGTTTCATTTATTCGAATTATCTGGGGATTTCATTCCATGGCTACCTTCGTAATGTCATTATCCGGTTTTCAGAAGAAGTGATTCGTTCATATCCATTCTTTGCATAACATTTTTTAATGGAACTTGAAGTATTTTTTTTCTACATCAGCATAAAATCCGTCTGATACTGTATGAATGCTACCGATATAGTCGAGATTAAAGAATTATTTTATTTGTTTCCAAAAATTTTCGTTTTGGCGATGTTTATTTGCAAGTCTGTATGTAAGTTTCTGCCCAGCTTGCCTAGGAATGGGTTAGATAAGCTTTAAATTAAATTTATAATTTTTCCGATCATATAAACCAGGGCTTGTCTAAAGTACTACGCGGTGTAAATGGAAGAAAAAAAAAACAAAGCAATCGGTCTCGCTGGAGCATTTCAATAAAACACTCAGCGAAATGTTTACTGAAAAGTTAGAATATGAATTCTTGTTTTGTTTAATTTGCCAATGCACGCTATCACGCTGCTCTATTTATGACGTATATATGTTGCATATATACAGATATACACATATATATATTAAACTTATATTTCTGTTCAAATTCATTTTCTACTTTAAGTTTCTCTAAGTGCATTAAAGGACGATAGAGTTGCTGCTCACTTATACATAAATAAAATGGCAATGTATGTGCTTGACCAGTCCTGATATAAATTTATATACATACATACATATATACTTATAATTTTTTTACAATGGAATAGTATATAAAAAGTTTTTTTTAATATTTGTTTTATAAATATTACAGGGTAAAAATTACTTAAAATCCAATTGTAAAGCTTCCGCCATCTAACGTTTTTTTTCTCAACTAGTGCTTATTTCGTGAATGGTAATACTTATCTCATGTCTGATTTGACAGATAATTAGTTTTAATCTTCCGCTGAACGAATATGGTATACGCTTCGCTAAGTGGGCCTGCAGTCGACTTACAGGAGATGCCGATTTTGCCAAAAAAAAAATCATCTTTTCAGATGAAGCTCATTTTGATCTTGGCGGGTATGTAAACAAGCAAAATTGTCGTATTTGGGGCACAGAAAACCCGCACGCACCCAAGACGAGTCACTGTTTGGTGTGGGTTTTGGTCCAAAGGCATAATTTGGCCATTTTTCTTCGAAAATGAGCAAGGAATGGCCGTTATAGTCAATGGCGATCGTTATCGGGCCATGTTGAACGAAATTTTGTTCACAAAAATTGAAGAGAAGGATATTAGCAACATTTGGTTTCAACAGAACGGCGCTACGTGCTACACAGCCGAGGCTTTACTCGATGTTTTGCGCCCTGTTTTTGAAGATCGCTTTATCAGCCGCATAGCTGATGTAGTTTGGCCACCTCGGAGCTGCGATTTGACACCGTTGGGCTATTATTTGTGGGGTGCCGTCAAAGATAAGTGTTACGCCGACAAGCCAGAGACAATTGACGCTTTAAACGACAATATTCGTGAAGCCATTGATGAAATACAGCTACACACAATCGATAATGTGCTTAAAATTTGAACCGATCGTGTAGGCTACTGCATGGCCCGCCGAGGCAGCCATTTAAATGCAATTATTTTCCATTATTAACCGGAAGGATTGTATAAAATAATAATCAAATAAAAAAAGAAATTTGAGAAAATATTCAGTAGTTTTTTTTTCATAGCATTAAAAAAAAAAAAATTTATTTGGCGGAACCTATATAAGTATCCCGTGTAAAAATTTTAATTAAAAATTTATTTTTAAAATAAATGAAATTACAGTTAAATCTTACACTTCCTCCTATAAAAAGAAAGAACCTTAACATATAAAATCTTTAAATATCTTAACTCATTAAGGAGCTATAATACATTTAACTCAACAAACAAAAAATCCACTTTTCAGCTACACTTTTCTAATACTCTGCCACACTGCAACTCTGCAATACTAAAGTTAATTTTTTAATTATTTTTTATTTTTTTAACTCAATGTTCTACATGTTTTTACACGAAAAACTAAAGAAACTTTTGCTACTGCCACTACTATTTCCTTTATATTTTTTGTAAAAAGAAAACAATTTATTTTATTGCAAAAACTATTTTTTCACCTGAATTTGTGTTTCACTTATTTTGTAAAATTGACAAAAAAATTTGTTGAAGTAGTTGTTAATTGCTCTTTATATACTTTTTTATATTTGTATTTAAAATATATTTACTTATACTTATACAAATAACGGTAAATAATTAAATTAATATAAATATTTTTATTGCATTCAATTTATTTTTTTAATGAAAATTTACCCAAAAAAAAAACCAAATTATGCTGCTTATTTACGAAAAAAAAATTGTAAAAAATTATCATCAATCATCCTACAAATTATATCGCCAAAAAACACACTTTTAAACAACACTGTAAACAATACATTTGTTTAAAATGGGTGGATCACGTATGCAATTCGTTTTTGTATTAAAAAAAAAAAAAACTCCAACAAATAGCACCCCATTCACCAAGAAGACAAAAATTAAATTTACGCATGAAATCCTTGAGTTTGGATTCACCCGAATCATCTGAATTGCATGGACAAATGAGACGTAGACAACAACCAGGTGTTACTGTGGGTACCACAGCTACAGGTGCCTCTTCCTCAAGCAGTTATTATCATGGCGGTTCGGGTGGACACTTAGAGCACAGTACACCACCCTCCAATAATAGTCGTTTACATTGTAAGTAAATTTTCTCACTCACACACTTACTCTTTTTGTCTGTCTCGCTCTCTATCTCTCTGTCTATCTGTGTTAGCAAAAACTTCACAAAATGAAAAATATTTGCAACAGCCCAGAACTAAATTCAGAAAAAAATATATGTATATTTGTTGTATAAAAACCCTATACCCTGTTCTCCCCGAAACTTCCTATTGATGTGTTTTTTGTTTAATTTTTGTTTCGAAAAAATGAAATTTATACCAAAACCCTTTGAAAAACTTCGATAATTATATCCACTGATTGTATCTCTAGCTCTCCTACAGACTCTGACTATCACCAAAATTTACACTCTACATACAATACATTCGCTATTTCATCTGTTTCATGATAAAATATTTTGTAAAGAAGCGAATTCATTGAATTTGTATATAGAAATCCTTTAATTTTATTTTTCAATCGTAGATCTTTAGCATACAATTGCTTATCGTAGTTAAAACGTAGAAAATTTTTTCAAGCTTAGTATTTGAGTTCATTGTTAACATAGTATTAAAAAATGATTTAAATTTAGAGTAATTTCACAATTTTAGTTGTTTTAATTAAATATTTTTAACATCCAAAAATCCAGTAGATAGTGATTATTGTGACGATTTGTTGAATCAATAATGTTACAGAAACATTTAAGCACCACGAAGGCAGCTTTATAATTCCGTGACTTTTTGTTTTTGTATATCCAGCGTAGCAATTGTTAAAGCAAAACTGCATCGTCTCACCAGAAATAGTCAATAAACTCCATGTGTTTGCTTGATGTGCGTGAATTATCTGAATAGAGTGGGAATAGCACATTTCACATGAATATTTTCGATGTGAAAATGCTACCACGCATAGCTGACATATAACACTTCAAAGCAGAGAAAACTCAACACTCACTCTAAACTTAACCTCAGAACATAGCAGAAACCAAAGAACATTCAATATAATTGGTTTCTCCTAACGATTATGCATTTAAAAAGCCTAACGTGAACATGTCAACCAACAAGGTCATCCAGCAATGAAAAAATCACTGTTTCATCGGAAAACGGCTGTTTGGCAAGGTGCAGACACAATCTAAACATTTTTAAGCACTGTTCTCTAATTGCGGATGAATAAATGGATGCGATACATAAAAAGCACTCCCTGGCTAAAGCTACAAATATATGCACACTGATTAGTTGAAAAGAAGTGGGAATGTTAGCTGGGTATCAGACTGTCTAAAGTTATGGTCATAACTAATACAGAGACATTACCCATTGGTTTTAATGGAATATTGAAGCTAACTGCGTGGCCGATGAACTTGCATGCGCATAGTGCACATCGGCTCCGTATATGTATACACACGAACAAAAACGAAAATATAGTATTTGACAGAGAATAACAAATAAACAACAATTCCATTCGGTTGTGTGATAGCGTAGGATGAATGCAGACGTATGTTGCTTTTTTTACATGCATACATATATAATTGGCCAGCTGCAGCAGCTTCTTTCAGGCACTTCTGCTTAGCGCGCGCCTTCGCCAATTGGTCACACCCATGACGGTCAGAGCTTTCTCGGCCTGATCCCTTCAACTTAGACAAGCGCGTCCGCTGTGCCGATGCCCACTGACTTTCACATCGAACACTCTTCTTTTAAAGACATGTTATACACGCTAGATGTTAATTCGCTAAGCTCGTCAAGCTCATGGTTAGTTCGAATATGGAATTCATTGCCAAACCGCAAAGGACAAAAGATCTTACGTAGAACTTTTCTCTCAGTCACACCCACGGCAGCTACATCGAATCGTGACAACGTCTATGCTACCGCTCCATAAAGAAAGACGGGGACTATGAGTGCGAGAGTAGTCTCTGCTATTCAAATGCCTATAATGATCATAATAACACATGTTGGCAAAAATGATTCTACGCATGATATCTAAGCTGGTGGTAATGCCAGTAGCGTGGGAGATAAATTCATTCACCACATCGAATTTATAGTTGCTAACTCTAACTTGGGCCCCACTACGTCGCACGTTCCTACTTGTCGACAACATATACTTCGTCTTGGCCTCATTTACCGCTGGCTCTGAAGGCAGCAGTGACATCTCGCTTGGTACGCCCAACGATGTCAATGTCATCGGCGTATGCAGGGAGCTGATCACTTTTGTAAAAGATGGGGTCACTGCAAAGTACTCCCGCTTTCCTTGACGAAACTGAAGAGGCACAGTATCAAAAAGTTCTGAGAGTCTCTTTCCTATCTTGATGGAGCTGCAGGAGTTGCTCAACGTCATTCTGCACAGGCTTACCAGTTGTGCAGGAATACCAAGCTCAAATATTGCGGCATACAGGCGATTTCTTATCGGACTATCGAATGCTACTTTATAGTCGGCAGAAAGATGGTGCGTATCGACTTGATTTTCATATGTCTGTTCCAATATTTGGCTTAGTGTAAATATCTGATCAATGGTGGACTTGCCAGGTCTGAAACCGCTCTTATAAGGTCCAATCAGTGCGTTGGCAAACGCCTTCAGTCTTTCACACAATACCCTCGTAAGGACTTTGTGTGCGATAGGAAAAAGGCGTATACCCCTGTAGTTGGCATCAATTGTGGTGGTGGACTTTGCGTATTAAAATTGTTTGTTGTTGTTTTTTTTTGTTGTTTACTTTGTTTCTTTTTCTTCTGAAACACACACTACAAAAATTAACCACTACTACCACTACAAATGCAATTTTCTCTTTGGCCACGCTTGAGCTAGTACTTTGGATCAATTAAGGATATCGTAGTTTCGCTTGGAATTCGTAGACTGAGAGAAAAATAAAGTCCTATCCAGATAGCCCATAACGGGACGATGTTTAAAACTATAATGATTACATATAAGGAACCTTATAGTGACTATAACCAGTAATTAGGCGCATGGTAGGTAATGATTTCTGCAGAAGCTGCAAAAATAAAGCGAAAGAACATCTTATTTGCCATTGCACGGCATTTGACAACATATGGTAGACAGCCGGCTCAAGAAACAATGCATTTCCATCACTACAATCAAAATCCATATAGTGGTCTACCAAATGCTACGCCTCCTTTGCTCCTTTCCATTATTTTCTATTTCCAGCAGTTTTGGGTCAAATAAAGAGATCATTATTGATATGAGGGCCTAATTTTAAGGATCTTGAGAAAATTTGAAGAAGACTTAGTCAAGAAAAAAAAAACATTTTTTATCTAAAGAGTCATGGAATTATCGAGCTGTCTTTGTACTTGTGATTGTTTTACAATATTTTGTTATTCTGACTTAACGTCCCTATCATTTAAAAGTAATTGCGCTGAAAGAAATTTCTTTTTGACTTTCCATTAATATTTTCAACTTTTTTCTAAAAATACAAATGAAATAAATAAAACAGAAAAACTTAAAATTTATTAAAACTTAAAACTTAAAAAAATCTTTTTTTTTTATTAAAAAAAAAAAAAGAAAACTTTCTCTAAAACATTTTACTTTAGTTTGTTATTTCCCTGCTGACCTATGCATTACAGATCTCGCGCTATAAATTAAGATTTAAAGCATGAGTTTCTATTTTATTCTTTTTCTGGTATTTTCGTTTTCATTATGATTTTGTATTTCTGACTTTTAAATCCACCCAGTTTTTGTTCAAAGAAAAAAAAGTCTTTTATTTTAAAATACTCAGCACGTCTTTTTACACTTCAATCAGTTTTAATTTTTCATTTTCGTATTTTAGTTTTATTAGCTTTTGCACTCTGATAGAGAAGTCATGCTTTTAGCTGAAAACAATAATAATCAATTATGATATTTTTCTCTTCTTGCTCTTTTTGTTATCTATTATTGTTGTTGTTTTTGTAAATTTTTACTAAAAAAAAAACAAAACTATTTTAGCCCCTTCAAGTCCCTCGCATCAGGGTCGTAAGTTATTGTATGCCAGTCGCGGCATGCGTGGCGGCAGTGTGGATCTACCCGATGAAATGGAAAAATCACAATCATCGGCCAGTACTTCACCCTGTCCCTCCCCAGTAAGATATTTTCAGGTATTTTTTAAATATTTTTTAATTTTTCATTTAAATAATAAGCCAACAACAACGGCTAAAAACCGTATTTAACAACAGAAAATATTGGTAATTTGTGTGATTTTATTTCATTATTTATTTTATTTTTTTTTTTTGTAATATTTTTAATTTAAATAATAAAAGAAAGAGAAAGAGACTTGAAAAAAAATAATTTCTTTTTTTATATTCTTCCTTAGAAATCGCATCGTTTATTGCCCACAAACTTGTATGTCATCCTGTACAATTTTAAAGCTCGTCATGCCGATGAATTGGACTTAAAAGCTGGTTACAAAGTAAGTTTGTATTGCTCTTTCAAAAATATTTAATTTTTAATATTTTATTTATCAAAACTAAACACTTTTGACCGTTCAATCTGACTTAAGTACAAACTGACCATCTTCTCTCTATTCCTATAGTTTTCTATTTTCAATTTGTTCATGTCAAAACATCTTTCATGTATTGGTCTATCTACTCTCTACTTGTCTTGCCTTATTAAACCCCCTAAGGCTACATGCAGGGATTGTTGTTTTTTTATTCTTTTTGGATTTTATTTTTATCATTTCTATGTAAAAGTATCCGGGTATAATCCTAGCAATCATGCTGTGCTTAACAAAAATATATTTCCCAATCTCCTAAACTAACATGTAACATAGAAAAAACATAAGTTCTTTTTCGCTAATATGACATACATACATATGAGTATTTACAATATGGGTCATTCCATGACAAATGTATAAAATTAGAATAATATTTATTACGCTTGACATTTCAATAAGATTTCTTAATGCCCACTAAACAGGAATTTGTTTCAAATTTAATCTCTTCCTTAGCTACAGATCTTTTACCATCCACCACATTGTCCTAATTTTGAAACCAGAAATGATAACGAGAAGTTACAAGTTTATACACCAATTTATAGACAATTGCAATAGTGATCTCAGCAAAGAACAACTGTAATATCACCCAATGGACTTGGTGTTTACAAAAGGGTTATGGCTCATAAGGACCACCCTAGATATGAAAGAGGTCTGAGGCATTTTTTGGTGTACTAGTGGCATACTCAAAGAGGATTGACGCTTGGGTTCAGGCAGAATTCGCTTAGCTTTAAGACAGGCTAAAAAGTGTATCTCCATTTCTTCCGGCTGTCACTGCTCAACTGAAGCGAGTTTTGGGTATTAACTGGTCTATTTACTGTGCATTGCTGTCTTAGGTACCGTCAACACATTTTGGAAAATGTTAAGGATAATCGGTTTAGGTTCATCACGACATATATCGAGACATCTGAACATGAACTTAGCGAATGCCGTGATATTTATTTTTAAGCGGCTCTGCATAAAGTATCCTTTGGGTCGCAGTGCGTTTTGGCCTTGATCAAGATGAATATAAATCGTGATTTATCTTAATTTAAATAATTATTGAATCTGTTTAAAGATTCTAGACAACACGATGCAATTAAAAACATACATACCTAGGAGTGATACTCTTTTTCTGATAGGCGCTATCGAGCACAACAAGAATCTCCATTTAAAATTCTTAAAGGATTTGAAAATAAGATAAACAAACCATTCAAATTTCTTTACCAAACACATTTTACATCGAATTTTTCCTACATTTTTAGTGCTGTTATTGCACTTTTTTTTGCAGGAACCGTAACCTCTATGAACTTATCTAAGAAGCATGTCATGCTGGGAATAAAATGCTTCATCACAAAGCAACTTAAGAAAAAGTCATGTGATTAATCACTTCAACACAATCGCTATAGCCATCATCAAAACTGCTATTTCATATCCAGATATTAATGTAAAATGCGATGCATCCATGTGGGTAAGATGGCTAGGGCTCTAGGCAGCTCTAACAGCTTTATTCTAACAGTAATTTTCTGTAGATATAGTGATGTTTTGATAAAATCTTGTGGATTGCCCTCAGTCCAAATGCAACAATTCTGCTTATTTACGTATCCATTGAACCAAAAATAGGCTTCATCGGATAACAAAATTTTGAATGGAAATTCAATATCGATATCGCCTATTCGCCGAATTGGCGGAGGTGTAAGTCCATCTATAACAAAATGTTAAGCCAAACTAAACAAAAGGCAACTAACAGGTGTTAAATCGTTTTTCAAATAAAGCAGTGTTGCCAACTCAAATTTATAAACTTCTGAAAAAAGCATCCGATAGATAAAGAAAATTGACAAATGCGCGTGTTTTTTCTGATGACGTTTTTAAAATGTTTTTGTAGCCGTCAGCAAATGCAGCGTTCTGGTCGTGCTGCCTGCTGTCGTCTATGTGTTTATTTCACTAATCAGCACACGAAATTCACTTTCTTCCATTTTCTTTGAAATAATAACTAACAAAATTGTACGCCTACAATGTGCTCTCAAAACCAACCAGACACAACTGGCTCCAAATTGCTTGAACAAAGGTCAAAGGTTATAAGCTTTACTTTATTTTGGTGTATATTATAGAGATCGATTATTCGACTTTTTTCTAAAACCGCTTTTCAAATAGTTCGAATAGTTACAAGTTTTGAAAAACCGGTTTTAAAAAATGCAACAGATAAGCGGTTAACCGGTTCTTTTATTAAACTAGATAGATATTTTTCCCCAAAGAGTGATTCCGTTACCATATTGTAGTTTCTAGCAAGTAAGTATGTTAGAACGGCTTTTTTAGGACTCTACAAAACAATGTGTTGATATTTCATCCAGTGATTGATTTTTGTCGGCACTGTGGAACTAGTTGGTATTGAAACAAGTATTCCTTGCTGACCACTTATGTTATTTCAAACTTATGTATATTTAAGGTACTTAACAAGACGATCCTTTACAGCTTAGTATTTGAAAATACAGCTTAGTATCTCAAAATATTTTCACACTTCAGAACATATTTTTAGTATGTAATTACAATTGTTTTTTTTTCTCCGTCACTCCTCCAGGGTGCATATTGGCTTTCTACAAAACATCTCTTGCTTTGTTTCAATTTCTTTAATCAATTTGATATTTCAAGCTAAGTAGATGATTACTACGCTGTAGCTTCCTCCATATGACTTTTTGTTTGTTTGTCTGTAGTGGTGAAGATCCTTGCTAATTAATGGTGATCTTTACTTTGGCATTATAATCCTCCAGGGTGCATATTGGCTTTCCACAAAACATCAATTGCTTTGTTTCAATTTCTTTAATCAATTTGATATTTCAAGCTAAGTAGATGATTACTACGCTGCAGCTTCCTCCATATGATTTTTTTTTGTTTGTCTGTAGTGGTGAAGATCCTTACTAATTAATGGTGATCTTTACTTTGGCATTATAATTTTTTCCCAATAGGTGGCGTGTTTTTCCTAATCGTTCGTCTGATGTTTGTCATTTTTGGATGGAGTTGTCTGGAGGGAAGTTGAAGCCTTTTTTAGTATTAAATATTCGAAACTACAATTGAAGTTTTTCTTCGTCATGTCTTCTGCTGGAGCTCGAACCTGGGTCGTTTGTGTTATTATGCGTGCGCTCTAACCCCTACACCACGTCACCCCAATAACAATTATAATTTTTCTAATTTTCCAACTTTTCTTTTTTAAAAAGAACGTTTTATTTTTTTTTATAGCTTAAAGGCTCCATCACACAGCTGATCATCAGCTGCTTCTCCTCTAGCTGTCAAACTCTATACAAAACATTTAAACATTATTTATTCATTTACACAATATGAGAAAAGTTTGTTGCCCGAGTTGATATATTTTATGCGTTATTCTGTGGTCAAAACCTTGTGAGACTTTTTGGGTTGCCATATATATATATGTGCCGATGTGGAAGAATGGCTCAAATAGTGTTATTATTTGATATTCGAAAAATTGACATTTTGAAAAATTCATATTCAGTAAAACCTAAAAAAACCGATTAAAACCAGGCGAATAATAACTGCTCGATCTCCCTCGTATATAGTATATCAAATAAACTTTAAATTTCTTGGCATTAAAATAAAAAAATAATAATTTTAAATGAACCCTATAGACAACGTTAAGGTCTATACGAAACCAATAAAAAAAAACAAACCAAAACCATTGCATGAATGATGTGCAACGTTATAAATACTTGCGCAAATACAAAATACAAATACGAATAGAAAAAAAATAAAGTTTTTTGGTTTTGTGACCACAACCATTGAAAGTGTATTAGAAAAGAAGAGTTTCACAATCAAGCTAAAAGTCCACCCCCTTCTCTCTCAAAAATAAATATATATTTGTTACAGAAAACGATAAATGGTCAATACAAAAAGAGCCAGAACAGAATACCATAAGGTTTTCACCCATATGATATTGGTAGCGTTTAGCCAAAATCTAAAAATTAAGGCAAGATTTGAATTAAATCGAAAACACGGTTTTTAGTCTTTTGATTGTTATTTTGTTTATTGAATCATGAATAACACATGGGGTAAATTGCATCCACGGCTTTGCATGCACATACGCACTCGTTTGTCGAAATTTTCCATGGCCATTTTGTGTACATCTCTCCCTTTAATGCATGAGTGGGTGTGGGATTGTTGACATAGATGTGATTTTAAATAACCCCATAAAACGAAATCTAATGGTGATCTAGGAGACCAATTCTGATCACCAAAAGAAGAGAGTACATGACCTGGAGATGTTTCAGGCAGTAATTGAATTGTTTCATGGGCTGTATGGAACGTGGCACCATCTTGTTGAAACCACATATTGGCTACATCAATATCATCTGTTATCATGTCGTAATATCGAGCACCAGTAACAGTCATTGCTTGAGCAACCTCATTTTCAAAAACAATGGTCTAACAGTCACACGTTGTAAATGAATTTGTTTTTCGACAATCACATGTGGGTCCTCAAAACTTCAAAAGCGGCAATTTTAGCGATTAACAAAGCCATCATGGTGAAAATGTGCTTCATCGCTTAGGCAAAATCAGCATCCATTTGTTGATTTTCAATAAACCATTCAATGAACTCTCTTTACTGTAAATGGTCATTAGGCTTCAGTTGTTGTGTTAATTGAATTTTGTAAGCATGGAAACACAGATCTTTCGTGAGTATACGCTGTAGAGAGTTCTTTAAATTTTAAATTCTTTTAGGCTCGTGGATTGTTATCGACACTCTCATGCCCTGCTTGACATTTGACATTTGAACGGTTTGTTTTTGGATGACCAGTGTGTTTGGCATCTCCAACGAACGCAGTCTTCTGAATTTTTCTATTAATCTCATCTCAGTTGACGAAGTTGAAATACTATTGCGACCATATTTTGTATAAAATTTTCGAACTACGGCCGCCAAACTTTCTTTAGTTTTGAAATATTGTTCAATAATGAAGAAAAGTTGCTCTGTCGTGTAACGCTCCATTTTTACTAACTCTAAACTGTCAGCTGTCGAATTGTTTTCTAGCGTTGCCAACACTTTACCGCAAAAATGGCGACTATATTTTTCAAATTTTATTCTTTTTAATGTTTTTCTTATATTAGAGGAAATCACTCTTTGTTGCAAACAAGCCATGCAAGTCTTTGCTATATCACAACAACAAATTACATGAAAGTGGCATTTACTACACTTATGCATATTTGCTACACAAAAAAGCATTTTAAGTTTGCTATACTTAAACAGCCATGTTTTTTATTTTGTTTATATACCCAAAACACTTAAACCTGTTTTTACACGACAGACAAATTCCAAACGATACCGCGAAAAATATATATCTCGTATATTGTTACGTTTTTACCGTTTTAAAAACGTGTATTTATGAATTCGTAGATTGTAGTTAAAATAAAATAAATTTTGTGTTTGGTTTTAATGAAAAATCCTTTATTCAACACAGTTATGTGCACCACTGCTTGTAATCTTTTTAAAGGCAATAACAATTTTTATTCTTAATTACTCTCTCTGTTTACAACTTTGTAAACAACAACAATTACTCGACAGATCTTTCTTCCTAAAGATCTTCCACCCCGATCGTAGTTATAGCTTAGGTTCGATTACAGCCTTTTCAACCAGAGGTTATCCACACTTAACTCTCTTTACTGAGTTGGCTCCAACTAAACTAGTTTTTTACTTTACGATTCACTTCACGAGTTTACTCCTTATAAACTCTCTTCACACAAACTGCACTCGCTGAGTTTACGAGTTTGCTATTGGCATCGATGTGCTTTTTATATGGCTGAGTAAACAACACATCGAAAACTCTCGCACCTCTCGATATTTCAGGTAGATTCCATTTCTTTCTTTTAATTTATTTTTAGTTCTTTTGTAGCCATGTGTATGTGAACATATACCTCTAGTATATGTTGTTGCTTGTGTATTGTCTGTTACTTGTTTTCTTTGCTGCTTAATTATTGTTGTTGCCGTGTTATTTTTATTTACTTTATCTCTGCTCATGGTTGTTGTTGTAGATTTGGTTATTTGTAAACAGCGCGTATAGTTATTCTTGCAGCTTTTGTTTATTTATTTTGGCGATGTAATAAACGCTGTGGTGCCCAACCTTATTTTCGTAACAATATATATATTCTTTTTTTGACAAAGTTTTCAAAAAATATTTATCATTTATTTGTTTTAATATTTTTAATTTGCTAAAGGTTCCATAGAGAAACTCACTTTTTGTTGCTGAAATTCAGAGCATATGTAGTAAATTGCAAATTTACAACAAAGAGTGATTTCCGTTGTTGTTTTAATTTTTTATTCTTTTTTAAATTTTTTTTCAATTTTAGTATAAAAAAGTACTCTTTTCCTTTAAAAAAAAACAAGCATATGTCACACATACTCTCATTGTTTGAATCATGTAATTACAGCATGTATTTGTACTCAATTTAAAGAAAAATTAAGGATAATAAGGACACTAAATGTGTCCAATGTTTTCTCATGTGTTTCATATAGAAATTTAGAAAACTTCACTTTTCTTCACCTCCGCCTTTGCTCCGCCTCCTTCACAAATGCTAATGAAGAAAATATCTTTGAAGGCAATCTTAGTGCCACAAAAATAAGGTCAACTATGTGGTGTATAATGAAACCAAAAATCGTAAATGAGGAGAAAAACAATCGCAATTCACAAGGACACAGCTTTTAATACAAATGCTGCTGGAATAACTGAAAAGAATCAAAAAAGACAGAAATAAAATGAAAATAATGAAAATATGAACACAATTGTAGTTATTAATAAAGCAACAACAAAAATGAAAATAAGAAGAAGAAGAAGAGCAACAGCAATAATAATAATAAGAATGGCAATATCAGCTATAGCATCTAAAAAACCAACAACAACTACTCGTAAAACAGTAACAGCAGCATGAATTGCTTACAAATGTAAGAGTGAAAATAAGTAAAAGACACAAATGACATTATCAGCAGCTGAATGAATATTTTTAACTCAAGCAATCAAGTCATGTCTACTTCCCATCTCTTTTTTTGACTATGGAAATATTCACTCTCTCTCTCTCTCTCTCTATGTTCGTTACCAAACCAAGCTGACAGGCAACCCTTACAGCACTAAAGGCGGTAGAATGCATCGGAAAGAGGTTTCCTTTGGCACGTCTGTAATGGTTGGTTAGCAAAACCAGACCAACCAATCGACCACTTCAACATTTCCTTTAAAAAAGTCTCTGCTTTTTTATCATTTTCATTTCCTTGCTATCACTTTCCCTCTCCCACACTCTTTAAAGTTAAATTTTGTATGCACACAAGAAACCAATTGCCTAGCGGACAAGAATTCGAAAATGTGTGCGTGCTTGCATGTGTAATTGTAAACTCACATATCCTCTGCAGCACCATCAATATACTCACACCTACACACACATATTTTATATACGCAAATACATTCGAAAAAAATTAAACCCGACAAAGGCAATCGAAACTTTGTAACGGAAAATATTTACAAATGTAAACTAAGGAAATGAGTAGCACAACAACAATAACACACACAGACGAACAACGAAGGAAGAAACATTGCACGAACAGCTCTTGCGAGGGGTGGGTGCTGCATTGAGGGGATTGTTTAAATATTTTCCCATTAATTTTTATTTGAATGCTGGACTATATGACTTCTTTTTTCTTAATTGTTGCACTTTAATTTCGTGTGCATGTTTATATATGGGTGTGTGTGTGTGTATACGTTTGTATATGTGTGGTCAGTGTGGTCAATCGTGTTTAATGTGTTTTCTTTACACGCTCCCACCACTGCGGTAATGATGGTTTTTAATCAAAGTCTTTGTCATTAAAACAAATATTAATTCATTTGAATTCAATTTATTTTCTCCATCTCCTGTTTACTTTCAGGTTACTGTTATTGATACATCGGATCCAGACTGGTGGAAGGGTAAGGTATTGGGACGTGTGGGTTATTTTCCTTCCAAGTATTGTGTGCGTTTGAATGCCAACGAAAAACCCTTGCAAGTGACTCACAATTTACAAGTGTCTGATGGAGAGCGTGGCGAAAATATGACTCTTTTAAGGGATCAAATCGTTATACAGGCAAGTCTTTACAAAAAAAAAAAAAAAAAAAAAAAAACACACAACTTCCTCTCAACCATAAACTAAAATTGTTTCTTCTGTTTTTCTTTTACAGACTGGTGACGAAGTCAATGGCATGGTTATGGTACGCTCAGCTGACAATCGTCAGGGCTATTGCCCTGTCAAATACTTACAAGAGGTGTGACAGCCCGAAGATCCAACAAGCGAACGCGATAAACCGCCACATAAATCTTCTTTGTCCTCGAAATTGATCGACAAAACGAAACGCAAGATACGTATTGTTGTCACCGATAGTGGTGGCGATCAAAAAAGTTACAACAACAATATCGCTGCCGGCAAAGATAGAATCGAACCGAAAAACACGAATGTCGACTATAATGGCGATTACGATTTAACAAAAACCCTATCATTCTCCTTAGATGGCAGTGGTCGCAGCAAAAACGACAAGAATTGGGAAAATTGGGAGCGCATTAGGGAACAGAAATTGGAGCGTATGAAAAATATTTGCTTTGAGAGTTACCGTCAATCGAAGAGGGATAGAATGCATCCACCCAAACCCATACGTAGACAATTAGACCCGACCTGGTATACAGACAATATATATTCGAATAAATCCGAGGATCTAGACGATGACTATATACCGGACTGTATAAAATATGCCAGTAATTATCGCAAATTGAGGAATATTCGTGAGCATGATGAATTATTCCTAGAAGATGACTTAGCTGGAGGTAGTGGTATAGGGGCTGAGTATCCGGCAGGTGGAGACCCGATTAAGGAGCGTAGAGGTGAAGGCGAGGGTTCCGCTGGTTATGGTCTTCAACGTTCCATAAGCTGCAAAGAATTTCATTATCCCAAATCTCAAAGTTGTACTTTTGCCGAACGTATTTTTGAGGAGGGTTTGGGTAGTTCGCCACCGCCTCCCGCACCCACAGCACCGCCTACAACTTCTATTCTTAAGAAAGCCAATGTGCCAAAATCATATTCATTTAGTGCTTCGACCAAAACCACACCATTCGATGTTATGGACTATGAAGTACCACCTTCCTTGGGTAAGTCACGGCGTGATCGCCATGAAGCCTTCCGCAAATCTATGGGTTATCCTTGTAGTAATAGTTTAGATGAGGCAGCTCTTACCACGGCTCATGAACCACATCACACCTGTTGTGCTCGAGAGCACTGTACCAATGCCAAGTGTTTGCTGGACGATATCTACACCGATGACTTTGACTCTGGACCGCGTCGACCCTGGCGCAGAATAGCGCCGTCGACGTCTTCGCTGTCTGGCTTTTATGGTGCTGGAGTCAGCGGTGGTAGCAACAGAAACTTGCATGATTTGGACTGGTGGGAGGATGGAAGAAGCACAAATCATCGGGTGGCAACGGCTTCTCGCTACTCTCTGCTCTCGGGAGGAAGTCAACGTGAGCAGCCCCTGCCGCCGCCACCTACGGTGATATGTTGCTGTGCCGCCGACGACTATTGCTACCACCGCCAACAACAGTACCACTTGGCCAGATCTCTAGCCCAACAACCGCAACAACCACCACCTCGTTCACGCTATCACTGCCCAGGTCATCATCCGGCCGCTGAAGAAGAGGAGCATCTGCACTGTCGTGCTGTGGCCTACGATACGGATTTGGATCATTTCATACGTGATGAGAGAGAAAGGCTTATGATGCAGGACAAGTTTCTGGATGAGGACGAGCGTTACTTGTCATCGGGTGCTGTGCGCCGTCCTGCCTACTCACATTATCCACGACCCACCAGAAGTAAATCTCTTTTGGAAGTTCAGCCGCCCAGTCGTTACGACGAAGATTCCTGTTCGGATACCACTGAAATGGACTTGCAGGACTTTAATATTGACCTAGAAAAGTACTGGGAGGAGCTGGAGAAACCACCCAGTCCCATTGATTTGGACATGCAGCGCCGCAACATGCACAGCAATTTGAAGGTGAAAAACGTTAACGTTGGTTGTTACAACAATGGACAACCTATTGATTTGCACGATCGCGAACAGGAACGCATGATGATTAAGAAATCACTCTTGGAAGGTATGCCATCACCGCCTCAGGTTGATCATCATCCCTCGCACGCCTCTTCACTGCCTCCAGATACAAACAATGCCTCAAGTAGTTTTCATTTTTTTGAACATGCTGGCTCGCCCCTACACCGTTCCTTCAACTATGGCCACAAAGTCTATCCGGCAGCCGAAACGCTGCCATCCTATCAGTATAACAATTTCTATCCTGAACACCACAATGTTCAAACGCAACAGCCTACCAGTTCTGGCCACCATCCTGCAGCCGGTGGCCATTCGGCCTTAAATCTGATCAACAATATCTTTTCTATTTACAAGCCCAACAAGTATGCAGCCCAAAATAGCCAACATCACTACAACAATGACACAAAACCCGAGCCTTGCAAAAAAATGAACGTGCCCAGCACTAGACGTCCCTTAGGTGCATCCCATTCCGAATATATGCACTCTATGAAACGACCGCTTATTGTAAGCACCGAACAGCCCCATTTCAAGATCATACCCGAAAAGACAGGACTCAAAATATCGCCCTTCTACAATTACGATGAGTTTCAAGAGATACCACAACAACCACAACAGACACGACTGAAGCTGACCAGTACAGCACGACCGTTAATGCTTCCGCACTGATGGTGCTGGACATTTCCGTGGTATGGGGGTTGCTAGTATTTACTCAACATATTGCTGCTTTGCAACTGGAACTGCAATTGTTGTTGCTGTTGCTCTCTACCACTACAACTACAACTATTACTGTTACTATTTTATAATGAAATGCAAAAGAAAAAAATAAGAAAATGGTGGAGTGTCAGCAACAGCAGCAATTGCAAAATCGTCATTAACATTAAACAATCAATCAATCAATTAATATCAACAATGACATTTTCATCAATGACTCCAGGGAACAAAAATTGTTACAAATTAAACGTTTCTATTTTTAAATCATTATGACGTCATTCAATTCTTCTCTGTTAACGATAAATAAAAACAATCGATATCGAAACAAAAACATCTCGTTAACAAAACTTTTTTCGTATACGAAAATTTTTTTTCTTTCTCAATTTGCATATAATATTACTTTAATATTTAAAAAAAATATATTTATATTGCGAAGTAGTTGGTCTTAGATAGTGTTTAATAACTTACTTACTTAGGTTGGGTAAGTGTAAAGCAATGCTCCTCATATGATAAATGTAAGTGTGTATATCCGAAAAAATTTCCATTTCTTCTTTGTGTCCCTGTTAGACCTATTGTTTGACTCGTTTTACACCAAAGTCTGTTTTTAGATTTGATGCCATAACATTGAGAGAAATGCGAAATTCAGGATGCCATTTGCTTTCGTTCACTTGTTATATTTTTGCCACATATATTAAGCAATTGGTCGGGTGAATAAAGACATTTTTTTAGCCAAAGTTTCAAATGCATCACAATAAAAATCACTTTGAGACAATAGTCAACAATGTATGTTAAATTTTTATTAAAAGGACTGTGGAATTCAATTTAATTTTAATTCTGGCAAACTTACTTAAAAACAAATATTTTTCTAAATCACAAAACTTTTACATGGCGATCACAACTTTTAAAATATATATGAAAAAATAGAGTCACCACTGATTATGAAAAATATTTTACAATATTATGTTTGGCAACTCTACAATTTAAAACCATATGTTTTCGTAAAATAAATAAAACAAAAACAGCTGACTCTGACGTGGAAATACTGATTCGAACTTAGTTTC
Organism: Wohlfahrtia magnifica; assembly: GCA_023159175.1. Taxonomy (NCBI): domain Eukaryota; kingdom Metazoa; phylum Arthropoda; class Insecta; order Diptera; family Sarcophagidae; genus Wohlfahrtia; species Wohlfahrtia magnifica. Next base: position 1,480,648 of record JAKWBJ010000505.1, on the reverse strand, counting down.
GAATAATACCAAAATTAGTGATTTTTTGAACACCACATAGGCATTTATTCGCTTTTCGCAAATCTTTTCGGTTTACAGAACAGGCTCGATTATCTTGAAAAGCAATTACGTTACGAAACATCTTTGCATCCAAGAGTAATACTTCTTCAAGATGGTCAACTGACTCTACTAGTAATCTCAGAGCGTTATTGTGATCAAGACGTTACATGTTGGGATGAATCCCAGCTTGTTGTTTCCAAAACCGATGTCAAAACGACCATTAAGCTCCCGGCAATGACGTAAGCAAGAACTTTGTTGATCATTTTTTTTATTTATTGGTTTACTGATGTCAGGAGTGTAGACGATAATTGTCGCTTGTTGAATTTTGCATTAGTCCATGTACGTTTGCGCTTAGGGAGGGATTTTTTTTTCATTTATGCTACAAACACATTCAAGGCTACCTACTGACCATCGACTACAAGCTGTCAATAATACAATACATTTGTGCCTATGGGTAGCAACACTGCTACCGACTACACGACTATTTTTCCAGGCGACAACAAACAGTTTAGTGCTGTCAATACAATAAGATGCATGAATAGGCGTTTGAATACGCAATACATTAAAAACGCGAAAAAAATGTGTGTGGCACCCCTGAAAAAGAATAATCATTTGTGCATTTGTTTAAATTTTTTTGTAGCTGTAGTCGTTAAAATAATTAAGTGGCTGGTTACTTGCCTACTGTTGTAGTCACTGTGTTTGGTAGTCGTGTGGCCGATGGTAGGTAGCCTTGAATGTGTTTATAGCATTAGCGTTCAAATCAAATTGAGTGCTGCCATAAATTTTCTGTTCTTATAGTTCGATATCATTAGTAGTTTTTAATTAATTAGTAATTTAATTTAAAAAAAAAAAAAAAATTCAATTTTAATCCAAAAAAATTTTTTATTCAGAGGTTCAATGCATGGCATTAACATTTGAAAATGGTTTTGGGCATGTGGTTACCACCGCTGTTTTAGACGTCAATTTCGGATCAGTCTTCCGAGCATTGCTGCCCGTATTTCACAAATAACAAGCAAAACGTTTGCATCCAAGGTGTTAATAGTTGCTAGATTATCAGCATAAGCCAGTGACTTCAAATGGCTCTACAGCAAGGACACCAAATAGCTGAACCAAATCAAATCGAATCGAAATCAAATCATCGCCTAATTTTGAAATCAATAAGTCAATGATTGAGCTCGTTATAAGGCAAGAAGCGACCATCTTGTTGATATCACATCTCATCCCAATTTCAATCATATTTTCAATGTCAATGTCATCCATATTTTCAAAAATAATAGTTATTGATGATGGTTTCATTTTTGAATAAATAAAGTCCAGTGATAACACCAAAGTACAAACCGCACTAAACACCAAAGTATAACCGAGTCTGTAGGGTCTGCTGTGTTTGATTGATTGGTATTTCTTTATATGCGGCAATTTTGTTTATTAACAGTCCCGTTTAGCCGAAAATAAGCCTCATTGCTGATTACAATTTTGAAATAAAATAGTCCATAGTTAGTTGAGCAAATTGATAACTGATATTAAAAAACAGGTAACATTATTCAAGCGTCTATTCATTATGATTTGCCCGAGTATACCTTTCAAAAATGTCAAAAGTAAGCGCAAGTTCTATCTGACTTAACTCTGATGTCAGGTTTGGACCATTTTTGGTCAATTTTCTTTCACTGTTTTCTTTAATTGCGAAACGATTAAACATATCAACTAAAAATGTTCTATAAGATTTTTAGTGCTCTATGCTGTAAAGGAAGATAACACAATAGAAAGTTACAAATCTTAGGTAAGGGACCATTTCGGTCCGTTCATGTTTATCGAGAGTTACATTTGTGTAAAAGTTGTAAAACATTGGACGATTTAGTTCCAATATGTAAAAGGTTTCCAAATATGTGTAAAAGGTACGAATCTAGGAGCACTTGAAATCATGTAAAAATTAACTTTGATCGCTATTTATCGGAAAGTAGGGTAACTAAAACGTGCATTGAAGAAACCATTTTGCACGATAAACACCTGCAATAATTAGTATAGAAATTTTTGAGTGCAAAGTGGAAGTTTCTACATCTTTACACTTTTTGGCGAGTTTTTCTCTCCCATATTTATTTGTTTATTGGGAGAAAAATAACGAAAAAGAACCCAAAACAGCTAATTCTCCCCTGAAGTTTTACTAGACTGTGTAAAAGAGATATACAACATAGCATTACAAGTTGTACTCCATACATCACCGATTGATGCATCATATTTTTTATTTTCTAAAGATATTCATGGCATTGATTTCATATTCACTATTTTCATCCAAAGCACTACAAATTGAAATATTGCAGTTACAGAGTACAAGTGATAAACTAGAAACTGGTTGAATTACAAATAAATTTTTAATTAAAAAGTAAAAAAAAAACATTTTAGTTCATTTATTGTATTAAAAACAATATGGACCAAAACGGTCCATTACCTAAGACTAGGTTACCTAGTTTACCTAACAGCAGGGTTAAACAACACCCTCTTTAAAATATAAGAAAACTATCATTGCTATCTTGTTACCCTATAGATCATCTACCATTAAAATTAAAAAAAAAAAATTCTCTTTTCATTGAAATATTTCCTTTCAAGTAATTTTTGTTCTTTAATATTAAAAAAAAAAAACTTGCCAACATTTATTATTCCTTTTCAATTCGAAATATTTAAAAAATTAGTAAAAAAAAATTTTTTTTTAAACTACTTTGGATTAAAATTATTAAGAAGGAAATGTGACTCGTCTAATGATTGACTTAATTATTTAAAAAAAATCGTTGCAAAATATAAGAGAAAGGAGACGTTAAAGCAAATCATACCATTGGAAATGAAATGTAAACCAAGGAAAATTTAAAAGAAATGCGAATGAAATTAAAAAATGAAATTAAAAATGAAAATAATTTAAATCCAAAAACTTAACTTGAACTTAAATAATGTGATGATATTTATAATAACAGCTATAGCAGCCATTTTTAATGATAAGTAATAAAATAAGAAAATAAATACAAATAAAAATATAAATAAAAATAAAAATAAAAATAAAAATAAAAACGACTATTAAGGCAAATAAACATTAATGAATATAATGACGACAATGACGATGATGACGACAATGACGATGATGATGATGCATTTTTATCCTTCCAAGTATTAACGTTGACTAACAAAATATAAATTGAGGAGAAAGAAAAAAGGAAATAATGAAAGAAATTATAACGATTTTGCTCAAAGTTTTGAAAACTGTGAAGATTAAGTGTTAGAGTTCTCTCAAATGATATTACAAAACAAAAACTCATGCCATTTATTATCTAAAAAATTAAAAAATAATGAAAAAAACAACCGACTTAAAAAGCGCTCAAATTTTTCCAATTCTTAAGAAACGAACTAAAGAAACAAATCAACTAAAGTAAGTAAAATTAAACCATAAAAATATAAAAATAATAAACAACAATTTTTAAACAATCAACCAAAATAGTATTAAACAAACAACTCGAAAACAAACATAAAAACAAATACTTTTTGTCATTTTTTTTTTCTACTAAAAACATAGCATTTTTTCAAATATCATTTACTATATAAAAAAAATAAACAAAAACTACAGTAACATTAAGATTATAAAGACATATATAATAAAAAACATATTAGTAAATAATAAAAAAAATAGAAATAGAAATTAAAGCAGAACAAAGAAACAACTTTTTTTAAAACCAAACATTTTTTCGAGAAATTTTTCAAATACTTTTTTCTATTTTTATACCACATCAACTAAAAATAATACTAAAAAAAGAAAACAATCTTATAATAAATAAAAAATAAAATAAAACAAAAACAACTAAATATTTTATAAAAACAACAACAAATTTAAGCTATGAACCTAAAAATGTTGAAACATTTTTTTAAATATTGTATTTCAAATTTAAAAAGTAAAAAATATATTTTTCTTCCTAATTCCTCGACCTAAAAATTTTTTTTAAAAATTCCTTCGATTTACTTTAAAAATGAAATAAAACTCACAATAGCAAAATGAACTTGAAATAAATTACAAAAAAAAACAAAAAATTATAAAAAAAAAACTAAATTAATAATACAAATAAAAACTAATAATAAAAAAAAAAAAAAATAAATAAATTCTTAAACAGTTTTTAAATCTTAAATAATAATCAACGTACACTATAGCACTATAAAATTAATAATAAAAATAAAAAATAAATAAAATAAAAAACTCTAAATTGTATGATTTTGTGGCACAGATTTTTATCAAAAAATTAAAAATTTTTAATTCAAATGCTTAAAATAAATAAACAAAACAAAAACACACAATATTGTTTTAACATATTTTGTTTAAAAATAATAACTTTTAATGGATTGTTACGAGTATATTTCAATACCTTCGAAATTGTTCTAAATTTCGCTAATATTTTTGACAAACAAGAAAATTAACTTCGTGACATATACTCGTAAGTGGCAGCTACATAACATTCAGTTCGACGACTTTTTTTTTGGCAGGACGTAACTCAGTAACCCTTGCCAAACTTGTTGTGTTTTTGCCTGTAATAGCTTCTCTTAGTTTGTCCTATATCACACTATACAAATTGATTCTCACTGGATGGATTCAAGATTAATTTATGTGTACCGTAGAGCTCTCTTCTATTTCCTATTTTACTTAATGATTCTGACTTTCTCACTATCCTATCTACTCTTTAGACTTATTGTATACCGAGCCTTTTTGATATTGGAATGAGAAGCTTAAATATGTATGACGTACCCACAAGTGATTTTAAATCCAATCTTGTTTTCTGACCCAAAACCCTTATGATGAAAATAGAATTTAGGGTCAGATTCAAGACGGCTTTTTGCACTGCGACCGTTGATTTATTGTGTCTTTCCTTGTGATTCATGGGTTGAATACGTCAAGGAACCGGACCACTGCTTGCTCACCCAGCGTTTATGCGTGTAACAGCCAGTATCTCTTGTGTCCTAGTGTCACACAGTTAGTGATCTAATGCTTCATTGTTCTTTTCTTGCTCACAGCAAAATCTGCTGGTGCTAGTGTTGGATATGCCCATTCTGTGCAGCTGTTTATTACAGGCGTGATGATCCGTAAAATGTCCTTAGGCACCAGAAAGTGTTCTTAGGCTTTGCCAATGTCTAGAAATCTAATGCCGTTCCAATGTTTCCTCGAGATGGATGCTGACTATTTCTCAGAACACAGGCCAAGGTAATCTGATTCTTAGTAACCGGTCTTAAGCGAATTGTCACATACCAATATTACTCTCGACGTAATTGCACAACTTCTAAGGGCTTTTAGGTCGGAGAGTATTTTGATCCTTACTTCCCTTTAGGATAGGATTCCCACAGATTCTAATATTGCGCAAAGTTGCGTCTAGAAAATTGTGGCATCTGTACTCAAAGCTATCAGTCTGCGTTCTTAAAGCCACACTTTTTCCGCCACACCGCGGGTAGCATTTTGTATCCATCCGTGTACTTTTGTGAGTCATCATGTAATCACCTCGGGTTGTTTTCTTGTCGGAAAGCTGATCCTGCACTTCTTGACGGAGCTGTATACAGAATCCATGTGATCGCTAAGATTAGCAATAAGATAGCCTGTCTTATGTTTTTCGTTCCTAAGAGATTCTCCCTGGATTTTTGCAAAGCAAATTCCTCTTGTAAAGCCACTTTTAGCTGTATTAGGTTCAAAAGAACTTTCATGCCCATCGTTAAAATGGATTTGATTGATCTTGTAATGCACTCTGCCCTCTACATAATCTCAAATCTTTTCCCACCATAGTAGAGCACCATATATATATCCCATCATTTGGGTATGTATCCAGTTATCATTTTTGGGCTCAGGCCGCAAGACCTACCAAGTTGTTGTTTCGTAGTTTAAAGGCTTTTTGTAACGTTTTTTTTTTTTTTTATCACGGACTTAAGTTGCGACTCCCAAGTAATGAGTAATGGTAATTGAAAATGTTAAAGAATTTACTATGATGTCCACTTAAACGGTCACGTTTTTCGATTGCAGTAAGAAGCACTAAACCTCACGGTTCAGAGCCGGTGATACGAGTATAGTCTATTTTAGAGCTCTTCTCTATCTCTATGCCTAAAGTGTGCAACGTGTGTTTCTAGCACAAACACAATACAAAATGGGATGACCATTAAGTCTAGCTTTTGAAATAGAAGTATTAAGCTTTGACTTAATTTTCTGTAAAGGTATAGCCAATGCCAGACAAATTGATAAAATTCAAATGAATGTTTTTAAATAACAAGCCATTAAGCAAAACCAGCCAAATAATACATTGAATTGTTACTTTATATTTGAAAAAAACATAAATAAATTAAACAAAAAACATATGTATGAACAAACTTATGTATGAAATACACAGGCCTTATTTTTCAAAAAATGTTGTAAAAAATAAAAGAAATTAATAAAAAATAAATTAATTAATTTTAAAATGAATAAAATAAAAGAAAGTCTAAAACTTGAAAGAATTGATTAATTGACGAAAAAAAAATAAAATAAAAAGATGAAAAAGTTTTTTTTTAGTTTATTTGCAGTTTTTATTTTTTAACTTATTTACGTTAAAAATTTATTAATTTGATAAAAATTTATTTCGCTTGTTTTATTAAGAAATACAAGAATTTATTATGAAATTAAATAAGAATCTTTAGCTGAAACTGAAAACTATGTGAGAAACAAATTAAAGCATAACTAAACTCGAGTTTTTATTTAAAGATTTAAAACAAACTTAACATTTTATATAAATTTATTTCCATTGAAAAACGCAAGAATATAGTAAAAAAAATATATTTAATAAATTTATAAAAAACAAAAACTAACAATTTGTTTATAAAAATAAACAAAAAACAAACCCTATTTCCCTTTTGCCTTTTAGTCATTATATATTTGCGAAGCTGAAATAAACAAATTTTTTTAGACTTTTTAATTAAATAAATTAATAAAATAGTGTATGAATTTAAAAAATATTTAAGAAAAATAAAACAAACGATATATTATTTATAATATTAAATATTAAAAATAAAAAAAATAATAATAATCATTTGATACACAAACTTATTTGCGTTTAAATAACAGCAACAGCAACAGCAACAACAACAGAAAACTACACATTTAAATATTAAACAATTTAAGCAAAAACCTAAAATAACAAAATATTTAATAACAAATATAAAATGTAATGTAATTTAAGTATAAAAAACAAAACTGTAAATGTAGGTTAAATTAATTAAAAACATTTATATGTGTTTTCACAACTTCAGTTCAAGAGTTTTCTTTTATTTTTTAAACCATAACAAGTGTACAGAAGGAAACATTTTGAATTTTTTCGAATTTTTGTTTTTAAATTGCTGTTAAAGAAATTAAATTGGCATCGCATGAGTAACGACACATTATTCCTGGCCATTGTGCTAAAAGACTAATTTTTTTTTTGAGTTTGTAGTTGCAACTTCCTACCGTTCTATAGGTCACGACACCCAGTTGCAATGCAAATTCACACCAAACTTATGCTCTTCCTGTTATTGGGGCCTGAACCACAGCCACTACGTAGCTCACCAAGGGACCTATTCATACAGAAACTAAGATTTCTAGGATCTTGATATCCATGGTAACCAGAAATAAAGCATCGGTGTAAAATCACAGACTTGGCCAAAAGCATTGCCACCGTTTAAGCTTTTACAAATTGGGACTGGAACTGGCTGAAAAGATTACGAACAACAGTTTATTAACACCTATCGCAATAGAAAGCAATACCATCACAATGATATCCTTTGCTTGAGGTTCCCAAAGACATTATAACGAGAATACTTTATCCGTATCTACAGCCATTCCACAGGTTTCAATCTACTGTTTGCCACAGTTTGCAGTTCTAATTGAGTCTCTGCGTTGCAAAGGTGCCTTAAATTAGGAAGTATAAATTTAATCATGCTCGTTCCTTTTGATTCTAGAGGCAAGTGTTTCACCTTCACACCTCTAGGAAGCATTTAGGCTTTCCGCAAAGCATAAATTGCTTTGTTCCAGCTTCAGTAATCAAGTTGACTTTTAAGCTAAATAGATGGTTAAAGTACTTTAGCGCGCCTCCATATGATTGTGTAGTTTTTAAGCTCCTTGCTAAGTAGGTATCGGTGATCTTTACTTAGCATTGTAATTATACCCAGTAGGTGGTGTTTTCTACTGATCTTGTGATCATCTCTAGATGTGGGTTGGAAGGTCAGGGTGGGGGGCTTCTTTAGGTGAATTTATCTGGAAGGAGGTTGAAATCGGAACTAAATTTTTTTCTTGTCCTCTGCTGTACATTAGAACCTGGGCCACACTACCCCCTGAAAGCAATATCACTTCGTATTACCTCCAAGTCAAAGAGTCTTTTACCTCTAAAGTGTTCATGAAAATTGTATTGACAATTGACACCATCTATCTCATAAGCCAAAGTCTGAGGCCAACCCAAAACAGATCTAAACACCTTTCAGCATGTAGGTGCATCACTCGCCACACATTAATCATTACCTATAGTTCTATCTAAACAATATTATTTTAATCAAGAACGAAAGAAGGCTTAAAATATCATCTATAGAATAATATATCATCTCTACATATGTATTTATGTACGAGGGCGGATTGACATTGAAGCTACCTAGCGCTAGATGACAGCACAAACACAAAACTTTTTCTTTCTTAGAAATTACGATCTATCAAACGTTAGCGGTTAAAATTTTAGCCAAATTCATCGATTAGTTTATTTGTTGTAGTCGTTTGAAGTAAGCAGCTTTTGTGTTTCTTGGAAAATGGAAAAAAGTGAATTTCGTGTAGTGAATAAACACTATTATTTGAAAGGCAAAACGGCGAAAGAGACAAAAGAAAAGCTTGATGAACATTACGGCGAATCTGCTCCATTAGATTACATGGTAAAATATTGGATTGCTGAATTTAAACGGGGCCGAACAAGCACTGCAACAATACCATCAACTGGAAGGCCAAAAGAGGTGGTTGCTGAAGAAAATGTCAAGAAAATCCTCGATATCGAATGATCGCCGGGTCAAAATACGTGAGATTACTGAAATGGTAAACATATCATATGAACGTGTGTTCAACACTTTACATGAACATTTCCATATAAAAAAGCTATCGGCAAGATGGGTGCCGCGTTTGCTCAGTGTTGAACGAAAACGAGTTCGACAGATCACTTCAGGGCGGAGTTTGGACATAATAAAGCATAATCCAGCTGATTTTTGGCGTAGATTAATAACTGTTGATGAAACGTTGGTCCACCACTGCACACCTGAAACCAAAAATCAATCGAAGCAATGGGTGGAAGCTGGTGGAAGTGCTCCGAAGAAGGCGAAGACAACGAAATTGGCTGGCAAGGTTATGGCCACTGTATTTTGGGATGCACACGGAATATTGCTCATCGATTATCTTGAAAAGGGATCCACAATCACAGGAGAGTATTATCGTGCATTATTGGATCAATTGGTTGATGCAATCAAGGAAAAACGACCACATTTAAACAAAAAAAAGTGCTCTTTCTTCAAGACAACGCACCGGTTCACACAGCATTTGACCACGAGAAATCCATTTCGAATTGGTTGATCATCCACCTTATAGTCCACATTTAGCCTCTAGTGACGTTTACCTGTTTCCAAACTTTAAAAAATGGCTCGCAGGAAAAAGATTCATCTCAAACGAAGAAGTGATTACCGAGACTAATGCGTATTTTGAGGAGTTCCCGAAATCTTATTATTCAGATGGTATAAAAAAGTTGGAAGATCGTCTTACTAAGTGTATTGAGCTAAAAGGAGACTATGATGAAAAATGAATGGTTTTTGAAAAAAAAAATTTCTTTTCCTACTTAGGTAGCTTCAATATCAATCCGCCCTCGTATATCGCAGATCTATGAAAATAAAGTAGCAAAGAGTTTTGTTTCATTGATTTTTCTAAATGGAACATGGGATCTAAACAAACCTTTTAAAATATGTTTCATCAATTTCACGCCCTGCTGCTCAACAGGTCTACTCTTTCTTCGGCTATCCTGTGGATTCCAGACAAGCGCCGTTCAAGTAATGTTATACGGGAGCTTCCTCAACGTGTGCCGAATTCAATTTCATTTACGTCGTCAAATTTCGGTTTTTATTGGCAGTTAATCTGTTGTTGAACATAATGTGGCAAGATTTGCAGCAGACACTGATTAATAAAGGAGATAAGTTTACCCGCTCCAGCCAGAAACAAACCATCTAGACGCATACGCAAAGAAAGGAATCCTGCTGACATTTACATCAGCTAGGTCTGGTATGGCATGTGTAGACCCAGTCTCTTAGCATGCCAATAGCATTCGCAGCCGCGGCATCCTCATGATAGTGGCCAGATTTCTCTTGATACAGAGCGCCGCCCGATATGTACCGCAGAATCAGAAGTCAGAAAGAGGAAAGAAACATCCCAACTAGATCGTCAATCTCTTCGTTGCAAAGGAGAAAGCCTTTCCTTGTTAATTCATCCGCGGGCGTTTAGAGACGCCCGGCATTCACATACCAGTCGCGATGTCGTACTGCAGTACTGTTTCCACTGTTTCGCACCTATGAAAACGAATGAATTTTACACAACCTTCAAATATTTTAGTAGGCTGCGATATGAATGAACGATTTTCACCTTTTCTGATACAGGAAAATAATACTTCTTAAGTATCAGAATGCATCGACCTCTCATATAACGGCTTTCCGTATAGAAATATAGGTCAGCTAGGTAGGTGTTAATGAACTTGAACCAGCTTGGTTTTTGCAATATTTATCCTAAGACCTGATTGAGCTGTAAATTGCTCAGGTGCTAAAGTTTTATCTCAATATGGAAGTGTTTATGTGCCAGAAGAGAAGACATATATCATCTGCATATTCTAGGTCTTCAGGCTTACCTTGAAGACCCCATGTAATACCATTTAATAGTTAGGTTGAATAGTAAAGGCAAGAAAACATATCCCAGATGAACACTAGTCTGGATATTTGTGAGGGCGATTAATTGGTTCTCGTGAATGACCCGACAACTATTTCCATTGTATAGCTCTTTCGCTAGGTTGATTATTTACAGCACTAGTCTTAAATCCTGCTTGTTCTTGCCTTAGTTTAGGTGCCAGAGATTTTGAAAACCTGTAGTTGATTATATGGGCCAAAGCTTTGTTGTTCAATAATAATAATAATTCTCATAACATTCCAAGAACACAGGGACTTCTATTAGTCAATGATCAACACCCGATTCTATTTTTAGGCTCATTGAAAGTAACCTACAGTTTAACGTCTACTCCGAAAGGTAAATGCATCAGAATAGCTAATGTTAAGGTGAAACTGCTGTGGAAAATTGTTTTTCCTTCTGATGGTCTTGCTTGGGTTTGAACCGAGGGCCTCTTGGTTGGTAGGCTGGTATTTCATGCTACAGCGGCACGAGTTTCAGGGCAATGGTAGGCCACTATAGATATGATGCATACAATTAATGCTAATAAATAAAATACTAAAAAACAATATATATTATTACCAATTTGTGTGTCTTCTTCATTCAGATGTAAACACTGTGCACTTGAGATGATTTTTATATTTTCAAGGAGCTAAAGTTGTAAATCATATTAATGTCGTGGTAATTATTAATGCAGCAAATTATTATACAGTAAGTTTTAATTATAAAAACAAAACAAAAATAAAAACGAAAAAAAATTTATTAAAATATTTAAAAAATAAACAACAATAACAGCAAGACATTTATTATATATCTTTAAAATTTATACGTTAAAATAAATATTAAAAAAAAATGTGTAACAATTAAAAACACAATTTTAACAAAGAGAAACGCCCAAATCTTATGAATAAAAATTTTAATAAAATTAACAAAATTAAAGGAAAACTCAATTCGAAAGTGTGAGAACACCAGAGAATCTGAGCAACAAATAAATCCTTTAATTTGTTAAATAAATCACAAAACAAAAATGTAGAAAAACAAAAACTTACAAAAATCTTAGAGAAAAAAACCTGCTTAAAATTGGCACTAAATGTTTAGCAATTTTGCAAAAGAATGAATTAAACAAATTAATATATTATATAAAATAATTTAAACTAAGAAACAAAAATTAAGTCCACGTTACTTTATGAAATTAAAAAAAAAAAAAAACAGAAAATTCCCCTCATTCTTCTACTCGTTGAAAGACCATTATGTACAACCTTTAGAATTTTTTAAATTTCTAAAACCCAATTTTTATATATAACTGAACCTTGTAAATATTATTTTTTTTTATTTTACAATTTAATTTTAGAAGATCATAAGTTGTACCATTTAAATTAAAAAAATAATAAAATAATAAAATAATAATAAGTAAATCTAGTAAATTTTTAGGAAAATTGAATTCAAACTCATAAATAAAAAACAATTTATTATAAAATTAATTATAGGTGAGTGTTCGTATGTGTGGTAAGTGAACAAGAAAAAGAATTAAAAAAAGAAAACAAACAAATTCATTTGTATGTGTAACACTTACGAGACAAAAAATTATCCTAAAATTAAATGTTAAAATAAAACAAAATCGAAAACCAACCAATCTACAAACAAAATAACAAATGAATTGTATATGTAAAGAATATTAAAATAAATGTACTTCACATATGAAACGAAAACAAAAAAAACAAAAAATTCAAAACAAATCATTTTGTTCATTCTGAAGATGAAAATATGAAAAATGACGAAAAACAAAAGATAAATAATAAAATGTTCTACACCCACTGTGTCTTCAATGACTTTTTTTCCAATAGTAAAAAAAAAATAAAGTCGTTTTATTTTCATATTTTATTAGCCAACTTTGCAAATGCCTAGCCTGTTAGGCATCTAAACACATTCAAGTAAGTAGCACCGCCCTCTACAACTGTTGATGAAATTAAAAAAACTTATTTTTTATTCAGTAGAGTAGAATGGATCTATGTACGACTAGTGTACCCTAAACTGATCAGTAATTGTAATAAAAATTTTACAAATTCTAACTCATGGGCTGAAAAGTCCCGGGCCTAACACATGGATGACCCTAGTTTTATTGCCTTCACCTCTGTTAATAAATTCATGATATTATAAGTATTAATCAGTATGTGCGTTATTGTGCTAAGAGTGACGCTACTTTTATTATTCACAGAACAATGGCTCCAAAACTAGTTCGTGTATTAATTCTACGCTGCTTCTACAAGCTAAACAATGGCTTGAAAAGTGTTATGGGGACTCCGCCATATCAGAAACAATAATAAAACGTTGGTTTGCTGACTTCAAATGTGATCGTAGAGACATCGGTGATGCAGAATGCAGCGGACGTCCAAATGAGGCGGTAACATCAGCAAACATCAAAATTTCCACAAAATCGTTTAGAATGATCGGATAGTGAAGCTACGTGAGTTAGCTGATATCATAAAAGTATCAAAAGAACGTGTTGGCTTGACTATGAGAAAGTTCTGTTCAAAGTGAGTGCCGCCGCGTGTGCTCACTCTTGCCCAAAAACAAGAAATGTGTTGATGATTTTGAAACAATGGCAAAACTACATGAATTGAACTTTGAATTGCTCTCACATCCACTGTATTCGCCGAATTTGGCTCACAGCGACTATTGGCTCTTCTCAGAAAGATAAATCGTTCTAAAAAAGTGGTATTGAAATGAAAAAAAGTATTTTGTTTGTTAGGCCCGCAAATTTTCAGTCCAAGTGTTATTTACTGTGTTAAAAAAGGTTTTGTTTGCATTATAATTGTCATAAACGTATAAGATGCTCAATTAAGCAACGGTAAATGCCATAGTGAATCATCGTGACAAACGCTGACAATGGTAAATCATCGATGAATGACAATGCATTTTGTTTGATGTCTGTCGTTGATGTCTTTTTAAAGTAATTGTCCAAATTTTCATAGATGACTGAAGTTGATTTTGTCATGCAGTCGCCGTTTATTAGTGTATCCCAACAGACAATATTGTCAAAATTTATTGTTGTGTACATAGTTCAACATATCAGCAATATTGTTAAATTTCAGCATGAAGTCAACTCCTAACAGACAATGCCGCTTAGTTTCAGCATGAAGTCGATTCATAACAGACAAAGTCATTAAATTTCAGCTGTCTTTAGTATTGTGATTTTCAATGTTGTCGTCATATTATGTATGTGCCTTTGTAATGAGGATTCATCAATGAAATTTTTCATTTTGGATAATTGGATACGAATAATGACAGTGACGTTCCAAATCGTAATGTAATGAAATTTTTTTAAATTTCACAAAATTGCAATTTGAATTCACTAAGTAGATAGTCCCCAATACTTTTCTTATGGCAATATCTTGTTGAATTTGTAACGAAAGCTCATTCAATTTTATGGCATACTTTAAGGTGTTTTTGCGAGGGTAGTTCAATAATTCTGCAGCTTTTTGTAATTCTAGCGTAATCCTCCAACAACACTCTTTTTAACATTTATATCCATTTCCTTTTTTTTCGCTCAATTTATTCATTGACAACCTGCTTAAAAATAAGTAAATTTAATTGAAATAAATAGTAACTGATGCTAGTGCGCCCTACAGGGTAATAACTTCGAGAATTGTTTATGTATACAAAACTTGATCTATAGTATATGCTTATGCAATATAAACATACTGTAAGTTGTCTTGTCTTTCAACTGTTAACTTTTCGTATTTTTTAAATTAAATGTTTTTATATTATTAATGCTTATATTTTTAAATTTAAAACATATTAAAAGTAACTGCCAGCACACAATTTTGAAAAGCTTAGATATATGTGTTACCCTGTTCTATTTACCACTTTGTTTCGAGCGATCTGAGCGTTAACTTTTGAAATTTGTGTGAAAGTGTTGAATTTGTTAATTAAACGCTATTTAAAATGAAAGTAGTAATAAAATATATTGGAAATATAATAAAAAATACATTAAAAGTGAATTTTATTAAAAAATAATTTACTAAAATCGAAAATTTGTGAAAAAATGTTTGTTGAAGTAAATTGGCTGGCTGCTGTAGATGCTGCCAAAAAAAATGCTTTAAAGTCCATAAAATCGTGTTATATTTGAAAAAAGTGTTTATTGATCATATTTTAATGTAAAAAATTAAGAAAAGTTTAAAAAAAATTAGAAAATTAAAGGTTTTTAACAAAATTCTGGTGGTCAAATAGGCAGCGCTGCTTGCGCATCAATGGCGTTGTAAGCCACCTGTTTTGTTAAAATAAAATTAAAAAATAAAATAAATAAAAATAAAAAATTTTAATCATGGAAACTTAAACAAAACCACAACAAACAAAATTGATAAATTTAAAAATTATTTTATAATCATATTTTCTTTTTTTGTGTACAGGTTTGTAAAAAGAGCGCACGTTTGTTGAGGTGCTAGAGGTGGACATTTGCCCGACATCATATTCCATTATCCATTCCCATATTTCTATTTGATATTGCTATGAATAAAACTGAATTTGTCAACAACAGCAAAAATGTGTTTTTAAGCCAATTTAGTTCCTAACTTCAATTTTGCCCTTTACTTGACATGTATTGTCGTGTAAGCTCCCCTTAGCTTGCTCTTATTAACATTTAAAGTGCGCTGACAGCGTACTTTGATTTGAACAGCTGTTTCACAAAACAATGTCCACAAACGAGAAAGAAGTAAATTTTATGTGCAACGTGAAGGATACTCGTATCGCTCAAGTTCGACCAGTAGCTCAATAGTGTACGACTTGTATTGTAGTGTAAACTCCCCTTAGCTTGCTCTTATTAACATTTAAAGTGCGCTAACAGCCTACTTTGATTTGAACAGCTGTTTCACAAAACAGTGTCCATAAACGAGATAGAAGTAAATTTTATGTGCAACGTGAAGGATACTCGTATTGCTCAAGTTCGACCAGTAGCTCAATAGTGTGGCTTTGATTTCTCAAAAGTTACAGCAGAATCAAGCTTTCAAAATCAGTTATGCCACTCTTGCTCTTATCAACGTTTTAAGGACAATTATTGTTAATATTTACCAATTGAATAAAAAAAAAACTTCTCTGCAGGATGATATATGTTTTCATTGTTTTTCTTAACTTCGTTATTTATTTGTTTTTGTTTCGTTTGACCTTGTTTTTCATATATAAAATCTAAAAATAGTGCACATATATAATTAATTACTTTGATTTATTTTTTAAATTATATCACATTATCGTATAAATTAACAGTTATTTCGTTATTATTATTATTTTGTTACTATTGAACTGAATTAAATTAAATTTACTAAAATCCTAGAAGAAAATGTTACTTTATAATATAAATAAAATACAATTTTATATAATTACCTTAAAAAAATTACAATAATGAACGCATACTTTGATAATTTATAAAAATCTAATAGAGACTTAATTAATTTAACAGAACGAACTTAAAAACAAGAATTCATTTTTGTTTTTTTTTTTTCAACTTTATCGTATCTAAGTTGTTGTCTGAAAATTTCTATATAATAATTAAAGGAATACTTTCAAATAACTTACACCCATATTCATAAAAAATAAAATGTATTTGAAATCTATATATATTAAAATGAATTAAAACATATTTCAAACTCATTATAAATATTTGGGGATTAAAATTTAACTACGGAGTGTGTTTTATTTGATATATTTTTTTAAATTATTGACATTGCTTTCGAAATTGTTGCAATTTTTTAAGCAAAGTTCAAAGCTTTTTGAAAGAAGCTTTTGAATTTTAGCTATAAAAGCATACTAAGGGTATTATAGCTTTCTTTCTAAGTTTTGCCTAAGCTTTAGTTATACATCTAAAGGTTAAGTTCCAGATGTGTTTTTAAAGGTCATTTAGGGTTTAAATTAAGCTGTAAAGCCTTTAAAGTTTTGTCTTAGACTTAGGTCTCTGAAAATGTTATTACCTTAGTAAGCAGCTAAAGCTTTAAGCTTTTAAAATCTTACTTTTTCTGACAATTTAAGCTTTTCACCATTTAGAAACCGTTCTCCAAGAAAAAAGTTTTAGCTCACAAATTCAAAAGTTTAATATTATTATTTATTCATATATTCAATTTGTATAGTTTTTTTTTTTTTTTTTGTTAATTTGTTTACAACTAATAATTATTAAGTCAGTCGTTGTTAAGCTTTTTTTATTTTTCTTTCTTTGTCATTTACTTTCAATTCCTTATTATTAAATAGGCTTTTCATAGAACAACCCCAAAACTAGTTGCATTGAAAGCCAATTTTATCTTAAATATTTAAAAAAAGAAACAAAAACAACAACAAAATTCTTAATCCCTGCTCTACTAGTCAAACTTATCAATAGAGTGCAAGATATTTTGTTTTTCTTTTGTTTTTTGTTTTGTTCTTCTTTAAAGTAGAGAATAAAAATCTAAAAATGTTATTGAAAAACTATTCTAAAATTAAATATGAGAATGAACACAAGTTAGTTATTGCTACTGCGTGGCAAAGGGGGAGGGGCTGCTGTTGCTTGATGACTGCCACTGGCTCTGTCCGATGTCATCCTTAAAGTAGATCTACTACTGGGAGCTGCAGAGGGCGACAATTGTAAATGCTGTAACTGAGCCAAAGTAGGCTGTGCATTGTTGGTAGTGGCATCCAAGGAATTTAAAGTATTACTTGAAGAGGCCTTTTGATTGGGGAACAACACAGAATAGGCAGGTGGAGGATCCAGTTCTTCGTAGTTAGGAGGGGCTGTGGTTGTAGAATGATTATCCTGACCCATGGCGGCTGCATTGGCTGACTGCAAGGCCGATTCACGTTCATTATTGGCTGCGTGCTGTGAAGCAGAAGCTGAAATGGTACGTATGGTATGAATGTAAAAGCTAAAGCGACAACACCAAACTAAAGGACAAAAGACGAATTTAGAGATATAATTTGAAAATTATGAAGTTATAGAGAAAGACAAAGGACAAGGATGTTATAAGATAGGCCACATTTAAATGAAAACATAGTAGAATGAATGTGGTCCATATAATAATATAAAAATTAAAGTTTGTTCGGTTTTTTTATTTAAACGAAAAGAAAAAAATGATTCCAAAAACTTACCCCATAGGCCACATATTAAGAGAGCACCACCGCATAATAACATGCCCAGCATTAGATATCCCCAGGGTCCATATTTAGAGAGATCAGAATTAACACCAGTACGTGTGGAATTTTTTTTATGACTACTGCTGCCACCACCAGCTGCTTCTGCTCCTCCTTGAGTAGCATTCGTAGCATTATCTGTTTTGCCTTTGGTTAAGGTGTTGTTTACACCTTCCATTTCTATGTCATCGACATCAACATCACTGTCATTTAAAGTTTTAGTGCCACCCGCCGATACTTTGTGCAACATGGTTTTATTGCTTAGAGGTTTATCTGTAAAATCATCATCTGACTCTAAAAAGGGTCTGCTAGTCGCTTTCGTTAAGGTGGGCACATCAAAGGCAAACAAATTACGAAATACTTCCAAAGCAAAATGTTCAAATATATCCGATTCCATGGCAGGTGGTATAGGTTCACCTAAACGACTACGTTTCCAGCACATGGCATAATCCTCATCACTATCATACTCATTGCTGTAGGGACAATGGCGTATGCCATCACATATTAAATCTTTGGAAATACACAGGATGGGATCATCTCTATAATAAAAGAAGGCTCGTTTTATTTGAATTATCTTTTTAATAAATTTTTTTAAGCAATCATACCCTATTCTTAAGCACTGATGTTTCTTTTCACTACGACACTCATCACCTTTACCCAGCACGGTGACCATTAGTTTTGAATTTAAAGTGTGATTATGATGTTCCCATACTATACGTATGCGCCCATGAAATAAACGTACCGGATCTTCCATTTCAGGTGCTGTATCTTCCAGTTGGCAAGGATCTACACGCCATTCGGGTGTATGAGGATTATGGGAACTGAACTGTAATTAAAGAATATAAAAATCAATGTTAAATTTAATCACCCCGATCAGAATTTGGTGAAAAGGGAACAAATTTCGAGTGAAGTTTTTTTCACCATAAGGGCCATTATAGAACTACAACATACATACATACATACATACTTATTTTTAAAAATGTGAAATTACACTATAACTCCCTTCAGACATGTTCTCCGCAGTTAACTTTACAGAAAAATAGCCTCTACATATAAGGAGCCCCCTAATGTTTAAGTATATTATTGATAGAAAATTTATTATTATACATAATTGAGCAGGGAGCCTTTATGTAGGTTCCCAAGCGGTTTATATGTTGTTTTAGTAAAAAATATTATTGTGTTCTAAAGCATTATCTGAATTCATGATTTCTCATGATGGTACGTGATATCAATTATTCAAAAGTAAAATAGTTTCTATTTCTCTTCTGTTTTGCTTTTTTATTTCAAATCAAAAATCTACATCACAAATTGTCACACATCAACACACCAACACAAAGAATTTCAAATATAGCATATGATTTAAACGATTTGGCATTTGATGGATTCGACTAACCTTCTTCATATCCCACCTATAAACGATATATACTCGTGTTTCTTATAACGTATATGTAAAGTGTGTTCTTTATAAAGGTATAGAACTTTAAGTGGGCGTTACTTTTCAAGATGGCGAAATAGTGCAATTTTAATTTTTCATAAGTGAATTTTTTTTTCAGTTTTCAATTTTCATAAGCGAATTTTGTTTAGCGATGAAGCGCACTTCTGGTTGAATGGCTACGTCAACAAACAAAACCTGCCGCATTTGGAGTGAAGGTAATCTTCAAGTGTATGTGGAAACACCGTTACATCTAGAAAAACTGACTGTTTGGTGCGCTTTATGGGCTGGTGGAATCATTGGTCCGTACTTTTTCAAAAACGATGGTGGCCAGATCCTTACAGTCAATGGTGATCGGTATAGAGCCATGATTACTAACTTTTTCATTCCTGAATTGAATAACCATGATGTGCAGGAGATGTGGCTTCAACAAGACGGCGCAACGTGTCATACAACTCGTGCCACAATAGATTTATTGAAAGACATGTTTTGTGACCGTCACGTCTTGGACCTGTGAATTGGCCTCCAAGATCTTGTGATTTAACACCGCGGTAAAGCCACAAACGCCTGCTCATTTGCAAGACAACATTCGCCGTGTTATTGCCGATATACGGCCACAAATGTTGGAAAAGTCATCGAAAATTGGACGTCCAGATTGGACTACATCCGCGCCAGCCGTGGCGGTCATATGCCAGAAATCATATTTAAAATGTTATGCCACAAGATTATCTTTCAGATAAATAAAATTCATGTCAATCGAATAATCCATCGTTGTTTTATTGCAACTTAAAGTTCTATACCTCTATAAAAAACACCCTATATATATAAAATGGGAGTTTATTTTTAATGCACTTTTTCTATTTTTCATATTCATTTTACATTCTTTTTTTTCGTTTTAAATACTTTCAAATTTATTTCACTTTTTATTTATTTATAGTTTAAAAATGTCTATAAATATTAAAAATGTTTAATGAATGAAAAGTATGTATATCACATATACAACAACAACAGCACACATACAGTTATTGTCAAAATAATAGCACCAGTATAAGAATTGACTTTCATCCTTACAGAGTGCTTAAGTGCTTAAAAAGTCAAAGTAGTGCGTAAAATCCTTTCTTAAACAACCTAAAACGGTAAGTTGCATTTGTCTTATTAAAAACTACAATCAGTTTTCAAGAATTTTGGGATTTGGAATTTTTGCAATCGGTCGTGCTAAGGCAAAACTAGAAATAATTAAAAATAACCGATTTCGGGTGGAAAAACCTACCACAGGTACGAAAAATTATTGACTGTTGAAATATAATAATACGTAATGCGATTAAAATGGGAACTCGTACATTTCACGGTAAAAACTACAACTAGAAGACTTAAAGAAAACAACGTTAAAGCCCACAGTCGAAAAATGTTTCAATCTTAACAAATAATCATTTGGTTTAAAGATTACAATTAAACATAAAATAATGAGTCCAAAATAGGTTTGTTTGATTTAAAGGTTTACCGATTTCAAAATTTTAAAATTAGCCCAAAATTAATATTAAAGACCATCAAACACGATGGTTTCTTACTATAGTGATGCCGTTATGGCTGCGTCATAGCATGTAAAACTAAGTGAACAAGTAATTCTTCCGTATGTATCAGACGAAATATTACTTATTTGGGTCATGTATGAGGATAACAACCCAAAGTATACCAGTAAAAAAGCCAAAACCTGGTTTAAGTACAATATAGTCACAACGATGATTTGTCCTGCGCAGTTCCCTGATCTGAACAATATCAAAAATTTAGGAATAAATGTTAAAGAGAAAGTATCTGAGATCAAACCATCTCAGACACGATACTCCATTTCTACTGAAAGGTGTCAGAATTTGGTGAATTTTACGGAAGGCGATGCTTAGCCGTTATTGAAACGAAGTCTTAATTATAATTTGGAAGAATTATTCAACATAAGGCTGCCTTAATAATAAACATTAATATTTTTGAAAATTAAAATTCTTGAAATTAAAGTCATTCTATTTTTAATTTTAATTTAATTTTACCCATTTTATTTTTTAATAATTTTTTAGTTTAGTAATAATATGCATTTTTTAAGTGATTTAAGAAATATTATCCAAGTGATGCTATTGTTTCGACAACAGCTGTATATACATACTCGTACATACATGCAATTCTGAAAAGTTTTTATACATTTTTAACACTTGGCAGACATTTTGATGTTTTTCCCTATTTTTATTTTTTTATTTTATTTTTAAGCGGATTTTTTTCAGATTTATTTAAAAAAAACACAAATAACAAATCAAATTCATTCATCAAATATAACATCAACAAAAACAATCGGTAACAGAAATTTTCCAACTAAAAGCCGATAAAAGCGGATTTTTCTTTTTGACACAATTGTATAGGAAAAAAAATAAAAAATAAAGAAATAAAAACTGATTTAAACGCGATAAAAAAAGAATAAAAATAAAAATAAAAAGCTTTAGAAAACTTTTTTTATGCATATTTTTCTATAAATTTTTAGCAGAATTTATTTATTAAAATGAAAAATCAGAATAACAGAGACTTTATTGCAACTATAGATTTTAATACGTATATATTTTTTTAGGTTATAGACCGAGGGGAATACCTTTTTAAATTTTTAACTATATTACTTAAAATTTCGAGATAAAAATTAAACGTTTTACTTTTAGTTGAAATAAGAGAAGTCTGTAAAAAATTTGTTTCAGCATTTTTATTGAAACGTCAATAGTTTATTTTTGTATTTAAAGGGGGATGATTCATTATATTATGTTATTCTCAACACTAGTCAGTATTTAATACATCTATCAGCGTCCACTAAGCCTCTAACACAACACACATCCGAGTTGTAGTTCAAGCCTATACTGTCTGTGTACAGTTCTCAATAATTGTTCTAGATTTAAATGCTACCTAAGCATTTCGCGCTTGACCACGACATTCGATAATAACATCAGCTTTGAAAGTTTGAGAAACATTTCTCTGATAAAACATTCGGAAAACACTATTGGAAAAGAAACGCAAACAAAAAAACTCAAAGAGTTCACCCGTCGCTCAGTTTGTGGCAGCAAATCTTTCGATCTCGAAGGTTTGCCTGTGATATCAACAACGTAACTTTAGCAATATCTAAAGCGAATAACTTTAGCGATATCACTCAATATTCGCTAATAATATTTTTAATGATATCATTTTGATAACGCGAATCTTTAGCTTTTAATAGTCTGCCAAAAGTTCGAGAACGAAATCTTCGCTCGTTTCTATTTTTGCCGTTACTTTTGCTTTTGCATTTTTTTGCCTCTCCACGCTAAAAACGAGGGAGTTTTTGTGTTTCAATGATATGTTAAGCATTTTTGTTCGACAAAAACACGAGTTTAATATCATTTATAAATATTTGGCGAGAAGTTGGCGAAGAAAAATTTTTTTGTTGAGACATCCAAAATTAGTTTTGAAATTTCTTCACTAATAGTTCTTCGCTAATAGTTCACTAGTTTAGTTTTTGTTTCGAAAATTCTTCGCTAATAGCGAACCATGTTCGGAAATCTTAGGCCAAGCGGGTTGTTACACTTTTGGCAACATTTGTTGAAATGGAAGTGGAAATCTTTAAGAAATTGCTTAGAATAACTTCAAATGAGCTGTTTATCTCTTACATTTTTGTATAAGAAAGCATGTTGTTTGGATGATAAATTACGAATGAGAGAGTGAAACATGGATATTTGCTTCGGAGAAACATGCTATAAGTATCGGCTGCACAAATTCGGTGCGAACATATGTACATCATCAAACAAAATAACGGAATTGAACAGAAGGCGTGGCACCTCCAATACATAATAGATATTGATTTTTGTATATGGGCATATAACCAAAAATTGATCTCGTGTTACGTTTCATTTCGATAACATGGAATTTGGCAATTTTGGCATTGACAGTGCTTACTAGTTGATCCAAAATATTTGGTGTTTCAAAAAGTTCTGTTACAAATGCTAAAAATTCGGAATATTACCGTTATATTTTACTTTTTTATTATAAAAAGAAATTTTGATGTTAAAGATGTACCTCGCTCTGGTCGACTAAAACATTCGATAAAAACATGGAAAAAATTGGGACAAACCTGTACATATAGTACATAGGCATTCATTACCAAACAGTTATCAAACATTTAAAGAAAGCTGGATACACAAAGAAGCTCGATGTTTGAGTGCCACATGAGATTACAGTAAAATAATTATTGAATCGAATAATATACGATTCACTTCTAAAACGAAATTAAACCATTTATGAAGCGAAAGATAAAAAGTAGATGACATAAGGCAATAATGGGCGAAAAAGCAAGATGAAGCTTCGCAGACGAAAGCAAAGCTAGTATTAATCCTAAGAAGAATAATATTGTTTGTCTGTTCATATTTGAAAATAATTGTTCATTATGAGCTTCTACAATCTGGTTAACCGATTTTGATTTTAATCTCTACTGATGACCCATTTGCCAGAAACTGAGAGAGCTTAGCTGGGAAGTTTTGATGCATCAAACATATAGCCTGGACCTTGCACCTTCAGATTATGTCTTAATAATGCAAATTTAGATTCAATAAAGGCCTGCACAACGCCATTAGAACAGTTCTATTTCCAAAATACCCGGAAGCTCTACACAGATGAAATAATGGTTTCGTCCTAAAACTGACTAATGACTATATTTGGCTTAATTAAGCTCGTTTCAAATAGACTCATACCATTTTATTCGGCTTTTTGCTATAATGGCCTTCGCTTTATGGCACAAATTACTTCGTTATACGGCTAAAAAATCAGAAAATTCACCTTTTTTTTAAAAAAGATGTATGGTAAGCAAAAGTAACTCGTTTTACGGCATTTCGATTTACGACCTACAGTTCAGAACGTATCTATGCCGTATAAAGAGGTATTAGTATACAATACAAATGTAGAAATTATTTGGAAAATAAGAAATTTAACTGATAATGATGCCACAAGAGAACAGTTTAGAAAAATATTCAAGCCTATATAGTTTTGTAGTGCGAAAACTAAATCTATTAAATCCTACTGTAGGGTACTGCTTCCAATTTCTAATCTCTTGACACTTGTTGGTACCTTCTATTAATAATCTTTTTAAAAAAAAATACACAGATTTATTTTTAAATAACAATTTGTATTAAAAAAATTTCTTCTATTTCATAACAAATTCGAGGTCACTTATTTCATTCATGCTTAAGCAGCAAAAGTATTTCACATTTTTTCCTCTTTAAAGCGCTTTATCATCACAACAAAGAAGAATAAGAAAAAATCAAATACAAATTAAACGCAACAACATGAAAAATCAATATTTTAAGAACCTATGAAAGTAACAATCCGTCAGTGAACAGAGAAGATCCAAAAATAAATATTTGTATTTGCGTAAGTCAATAAAGTATTCCATTAAGACAAGTTCAATGTCGTTTAAGAAATTGTAGCACTTAAGTGCTGTAAATTGTGTTCATATATTCCTACTGTAGTAGGAACGTAGTTGTTAATTTCTATATTTATTTTTTTTATTTATAACTTTATAATCGGACAATCAGATTCAGTTTCTTTTATATTAAACATCTTTATACCCTACACCTATAGTGAAGATGAAACACACCTCTCTCAGATCTTACGCAAATTTTAATTAATTTTTAATTAAAGTCAAAATAATCAAGTTTTTTTAATGAAATTATTTATTAACACACACCTAAATATATTATGATGTACATATTGGTCAAAAAAGTAAGTGTCAACTAAATAGCAAACAATTGTTATATACATAAAGGGTCAGCCATCTAACGTTTTTTTTTTCAACTAGTGCTTATTTCGTGAAAGGTAACACTTAGCTCATGTCTGATTTGACAGTTAATTAGTCTTATCCTTCCGCTGAACGAATATGGTTGTGTATACGCTTGAACTTCGCCTCGCTGAGTGGGCCTGCGATCGACTTACAGAAGATGCCGATTTTGCCAAAAAAAATCATTTTTTCAGATGAAGCTCATTTTGATCTTGGCAGGTATGTAAACTAGCAAAATTGTCGCATTTGGGGCACAGAAAACCCGCACGCATACATTGAAAAGCCGATACACCCAAGACGAGTCACTGTTTGGTGCGGATTTTGGTCCAGAGGCATAACTGGGCCATTTTTCTTCGAAAATGAGCAAGGAGTGGTCGTTACAGACAACGGCAATCATTATCGGGCCATGTTGAACAAATTTTTGTTCACAAAAATTGAAGAGGATAATATTAGCAACATTTGGTTTCAACAGAACGGCGCTACGTGCCACACAGCCGAAGCTACACTCGATGTTTTGCGCTCTGTTTTTGAAGATCACATTACCAGCCGCAGAGCTGATGTCGTTACGCCAACAAGCCAGACCCAATTGACGCTTTAAAGGACAATATTCGTGAAGCCATTGCTGAAATACATCTGCACACAATCGATAATGTGCTTAAAAATTGGACCGATCGTGTAGGCTACTGCATGGCCAGCTGAGTCAGCCATTTGAATGAAATTATTTCCATTATTAACCGGAAGGATTGTACTTTCAAATAAAAAAAGAAATTTGAGAAAATATTCAGTAGCTTTTTTTTATAGCATTTTCAAAAAAAAGTTTATTTAACGGACCCTTTACATACATACATACATACATATTTATATTGTAAGTTTAATTTATATTACAAGCTTATGTTCATTAACATATTTTTTCTATTGCTGTGTACAAAAATATTTGAACTTAAAATTTTATTTCATAAATAAAAAGTTAATGGTGTTATTAGTATCCCATATAATTACTATTGTTTCTGTTGTTATTACGTTAAGGTTTATCTTTTGTTGGCGAAGCCATGTACTCACCAACTTTGAGTATGACTTTCTCTAATAAATCTTTTCTATTCGATGAAATGGACCTACTCTTTACCAGGTAAAGCAACCCCATACCATAACATTTCCTCCTCCCTGATTGATAGGGTTTTTTGTGTATGTATTATCAAATTCTTTACCTTCTAGCCGACGAACATTAATTGGGGTCCTTGCTCCAAAGGATATTTGTAAGCCTAGGCAAAATTTTTCCACTTCTTTAAATTTTTTGTTCTAAGCAGAGGGACTTTGCGAGATATTAATCCTACTTCTGCTTGCTTGCCTTCTACAATCTTCGCGATGATACTATACATATTTCTAATTTATCTAGCAATCGCCTTAGATGACTTAAAGGGGTCCGGCTAAGCTAGAATAACAAGATGTTTGCCTGTAGATAGTCAAATCCTTTTATGTCTACCTCGTGTTTTAAAGCATTAGTTACAAAATGTTCAGACCGACTTAAGCTTCTGCAATAAATTTATAAGTTTTACTTGCTCGAAAAGTTCAAGAACAAGGCACCTTTCTTCATTACTGCCATGACGGCCGCGACCCATCTTAAAAATATATTATATTTAATATAATGCTTAATTTACCATCAATTAATCATAAATATTTCACTTACTTTCTCAATTTTTCAACAAAAAATCACATAACTTTTAATTTGAACAAGTTTCAATCTCACACACCTATTATTTTGTCCAAGTTAAATTAGGACTTAAAAGAGAAAAAAAATCATATTATTTTGTGAGACAAATTTTTGTCAGCGGAATTCCCCCTTTTTTCTTTTTAAAACAATAATGACAGACTATTTATATATTTGGGAATTTTTTGCACGGTTTTGATTCGTTACATTTTTTAAGTTAAAAAATTGTTACACCTATTTTTTTGGGCATATGTGTAGACTATCTTGTAGCTGAGAATGTACTTTTACTTTCTGAATGTAAAGAGAAGTTGTTCTAATTACGCAAACGAATATAATCAGAGTATTTTTCTTCTATCTCAATAGTAACTTATACTATAGGTCTGTGTATCCCCGATTAAGGATATTACACAAAAAATCTTAACAATTTTTTTCTTTCCAATATACATACATGTTTTTTAAATGTCATTGAATTTTATATAAAAAAAAAGAAAATACAAGTTTTTATCAATGCCAATTAACACATAAAGTTTAAATAGTAATTTGCTTAAATATGTACATACATACATACATACATACATACATACATACATATATCCCTGAAATTAAGACAAGTTTTTAAAGTAGTATTAAATTTTAAGTAAAAAAAAAAAAAAAATTAACCACATCTCACCTTGTAACTAAACATGTTTCCCCTTATCCTTAATTACTAATTTAAATTTAATGACACATTACATTTATTTTTGTATATATTTGTACCGTCTTCATTAAGTCAGTTATCTGTTGGTATTACTCTTCAGTAATATATCATCACTAGTTTTCAAAATTGTTATATTCCAGCACCCGTCAAACTTAGAAATGACAACAATATAATCACTAAGGCCTGCTGTCTCATCACTTATCAGTTTAAGCTTGTCGAACGCGTGTAGAGCTTGCAATTCGTTGCGACTTAAGCATAACAGGCATACACGACATAACACGACTCTGAGCAACTTTTACCTTTTGCGTTCACACGTACGTATTCATACGCAAAGGGAGCAAAAACAGAGAGAAGAATAAAGAAAATAAATAGAAAATTACAGTGCGAGAAGATGTTTTTAATTGATAATGTAATTAAACATTTTATTCAGCATGTTTCCCATTTTAAATTTCTTCTTAATTTGATGTTTTTCTTTATTATTTTTCTGTTACAGTTTTTTATTTTTTCTTCGTTGTTTTGTTTTCGTTGTTTCTTATTTATTTTTTTATTGATTTAATCGTTGTTTTGCTTTTTTCCTTAATTTTTTTATAATTTTTTTATAAAATCTAAACTTAAGGTCTGAAAACACTCTTCCCAGGGTAGGAAAAAAAATCAATTTTTTCTTGCAGTGTGGTCTAAGAGGCACATTCTCAAATTACTTACAAATTTGTAAGATACACTGTTATAAATTTGCCTGTCACAGCTGAAAGGACATGAGAATTTTTTACAGAAAGACAACACTTAGCGCTTTGACAGAGTTCGTAAATGACGAAAATTTTTAAAGTTAAAGATAATATAGTAACCGGTATTGAGGAAGACACAAAGAATATCCTGAAATCGCTAATTGAATGATCAAGATATTATTATAAATAATATGGCAACAATATATTTACTAAAAGTCAATGTAGGCTGTACCTTATGGCATAGTGCCATTATCCGATTCTATTTCACTTGAAACGGCACTATGAATGACTTTTGGCATAGAATAATGTTAACCTACTTAGCTAATGTTTGTTTGTACGATATGAATGATATGTATGATGGGATAACCCTAACCGTTTAACTTTTTTCCCTAAAGCCTGATACACACAGCTTTAATCTACGCTAACCTAGCGATCACTTTTAAAGGCCTTGATGGTAGCATTCAGAAACATATGCGGGTATAAAATTTCATATAATACACTGGGCTATCAAAAATTGAACCGAAAGTTTGAATAATTAATTAAATGTCTTATAGCATTATTATTTTACTTAAACTTATTCTCCTATCGCTCTTTTAAGGTAGATGTCCAATCTTTATCAATCATTCTGCGTCACAGACGTGGAATAAACGGAAACGAAATAAAATATTTTATTTCGAGGTAAATACTACATCGCAGATTAGCGCAAAACTTTCGGGAACTTCATCTTTGAGGTTGTTACAGACTTCATTTATTTAGGAGCCAGTGTTACTAACAACAACGAGATTAGCCTTAAAATTAGCCGGGGAATAACTTGAAGGACGAAAATCACACTTTACAAATCACCTATCTTACCCGTCCTGCTTTTATGATGCTGAAACATTGACAAGGAAAAAATCGATCAAGTAGTTGTTGGCATGCGTTGACGATGGGTTCCGAATTGGGATAAACCATGCGCTATACGACCTATATGCAGACGTAGATCTAATCGAGCGCATTAAAGTCCAACGAAAACGTTTGGCGAAAGGATAATGTCATATAAGATTGAATCCTCTGATTAGCGCCAGCATGCAAAGAACAAAAACAAGCCAACCCCTGCTGTAATGGCCATATAAGTAAATAAGTAACTTTAAAAGTAAAAAAAACTACACCTGGCTAAGAGATCGTTTTAATTTATGTCGAAATATCATAACACGTGTAGGAGTAGAATACAAAAAATACATACACACAAAAAAAAAACATTAATTATTATAAAATTACTTTTTTTGTTCGAATAATTATTGTTCTAAACACACCAAATGAAACGAGATTTAAAATGCCATTTAAGGCGATTAAATTGCTGTAGTTCAGTTCTCTGTAAAGACCGGCAGTTATAGCAAAAATGTAAAACCATTTCATTTAAACAAATATGATGACAAGTTGTTGTTTTTGTTCTTCTTATTGTAGCATAAAATAGCAACAAATTACGACAACAAAAACGACAACAATAACAACAATAACGACATCGTAATAAAAATCATATAAAAATGTTTAACAATTATTTTTATTGTTTAAAATATAAACAAACATACATACATACACACGCGCACACATAGATACATATGTAAGTACATTTAAATGTTAATAAATCTACTGTTGCCATACTACATATGTATGCACGTATTTACCTACCATCGATATGTGTATACGTACATAAATACATACATACATACATATGTAAATTATTGTGATGTCATAATTACCTTGATTTCTTTGCATTCTTGTTTTTTAATTATTCTGGTTATTATTGTTATTGCTGTTGTTGTTTAAATCAACTCATATTTTAAATGACACCTTAAATATACTTACATACGTATCCAGAGTTATTTTCCCTGGATTTACGGGCATGTGTCACTGAATAAACGATTGTGCTGTCGTTTAATTTCATTTTCAGAAAAGCGATTAAAAAAGAAACAAAAACAAAAATGTATGAACAACCATAACACAATAACAATAATAAACGAACAACTTAATTATTATTAATTATTTAAAATAATGATCATTTATCATTATGATTATTATTATCAATGAAATTATATGTGAAATGTAGGAATTTCTGTGATAAAACTGATTTGCATACAACGGCCCAGCCAGTGCTTCAGAAAGTAGCCTTTATTGTTGTTGTTATTGTTTATCTTTATGTGAAATGCATGAATAACAACAACAACAACAACTACATACATTAAATGAAAAATACTCTTTTGTTATACATAATTTTTTCCGCCCTACTCCACAATTTGTATTAATTTTTTGTTTTTT
The DNA here is from genome assembly GCA_023159175.1 of Wohlfahrtia magnifica. Lineage (NCBI taxonomy): Eukaryota > Metazoa > Arthropoda > Insecta > Diptera > Sarcophagidae > Wohlfahrtia > Wohlfahrtia magnifica. The sequence goes on along the minus strand of JAKWBJ010000505.1, from coordinate 1,449,843 downwards.
TTTCTTTTCGTTAAAGCACAATTGTCGAAAGTACCCCTACGGTGGTATAGTGATGCATTAGTTTTGTGCATGTGTTTGTTACACTTAAAAATTATAGTTCAACAAAAGCAACAATATTTTTTCAATGAACTAGTATGTACATATGAGATTAAGTTCATGCGTTTTTGTCCGAATTATCCTTGTTTTTGAACCACTGCACAACTCAGTTTTAAACATAATTTGTTAAAATTGAGCTTAAATTTTTTGTTTGTTTTTGGATTATAATCAATACTTTTTGGTTTTAACTGGAAGTTGTTCGGATCTGCAATTTGAAAATGCCAACTTTAAGCCAAATAAAAAAGTTCCTATACGATCGATCCGTATTTATTCCGATTAGTGGAAGTGGCTTATTGTAATTGGAACAAAATTGAGAAGAAATGAGTCCACAGGCATATTAATTACTGTACTGGATCTGGCAAACAACAAGCTGGTTCTTGGCCAAATAGGTCCTGCATTGATCAAATCAACACATTTCGCATTATCGTCAAACATATCAGTAAGTGGTAATCACCTCACTTAATGGCCTTTGTTGATTATAAAACTTTGGCACGCGAATGCATTTGGGCGGCGTTATGACGTCGCGATGTAGCCCCTAAATATATTTGTCTTATGAGGGCACAATATGAGGATTTAAAATGTTTTCCACAACGGCAAATATTTTGAAAGCTTCTGTTCAATATCTGCTGTCAAGCTTGGTTGTCTTTTGTCACCCAAATTATAATCAATCGTTCTTGATGATGTTCTGTCTCCGGTGTCGGATGCTCATCAACGCAGCATTGCATGGATGTTCAGGCAACATCTTTGAGACATCTGCTTTATATTATAGCGTTATACGGACATGCAGAACAAAATCGATGACCTGAATCGTGCATCTAAGGGAGTGGGTCTGACGATCAACCGTACCAAGACAAAAACTATATCTGTTCCACTATATATTTTCCACATTGAGGGGCGGGTACTCTTCTCTGGCCGTACGGGTCTGAGACAGTCTAAACTTTTGTTGGAATCCTGCATAAAGATGTCCAGAAACAACCTGAGGTTACTGATCGGACTTTTGATTGGCCATTACAGGCTAAATGGACATCTGAGTAATTGGCATTGGTCTCAAGCACGATGCGCAGATTCTGTGATGAGAAGATCCAATCACCAGACAACATACTGGGTATATGTGAGGCATTGAGGCACTCTAGGAGGAAGTATCTAGGTGCCTATCAGATACTAGGTAGAGATTTTTCGCGGTTTGTATCAACCGACATCCTGAATTTCGTGAGATTGATGAGGTTGGGGAAGATATTATAGGATATATCAATATATCGAAAGATCGCAGTACTTTTGGACCTCAATGATAAAAATAATAATATCTGTTCCACCGATCAGGTTGAATAACGAGAACGAAAGCATAGAACGCTTGAAATGCTTTTGCTATTTTGACAGCCTAATCACACCCGAAGAGGGAGCTGCTAAAGATGTGAACAACTGTATTAACAAAACTGAAGCGGCTTTTGTCCAATTGAATTTTATCCACGACTACAAAATTGCTAATATTCAGATCAAATATTAAGTCCATCTTAGCCATATAGCTGAGAAACCTGGCTGATGAATGGAAGATTGGCAAATAAACTTCAAGTGTTTGTTAACCGTTTTTAAGCTGTTTGTGTCGCAAATAGAGGTAGATTAGTCACACGTTACACAAACCAGCAGAACTTTCCAAAGAAGCGTTGGACTAAATTTAAGTTTCTGGCAAGAGCTGAAAGGAGAACAGAGACTATGATAAAAATCAGTGAAAATTTAGGCTTTGCTGACATATCGCATACTAAATCATGAACAGTCACAACTCAAAATTTTTCAAACTGTGATCCATTAGTGGTGAAATTCCATAACGTCGTTAGCGAGCAATTTGATTTTACAACAATGTTTTAATAAGAGTTGTTTGCCTGTCCTGAACATTTGAAAATTTAGAGTTTTGACTGTTGATGGTTTGGTTGTCGATATATACTTCGGAATGGAGGTTTGTAGAGGCTGGACTTAAGTTCCACCTACATTTGGCCAACTAATATTGTTGCAGTACACCTTACATCTTAGGTTAGGGGACGGATCCTCCTAGAATTATAAGATCCCACTTAGGCCAGAGGCTGGGCCCATTGTGATATTACAAGCATAAGAGCTCAGTAAAAAAGGAGAAGAAATGAGAGGCCACGAGGCACTTATACGCTAAGGTGAAAGACCGTCTCCTACTCCTCCTCAAAAGTATAGTTACTACAAAAATCATACGAAAGAATGCTGAATCGTCCGAGATCACCATTAAAAACTTATGGTTATCATGGACTAGGATAGACTTTGAGGTGATACCTTTATACATATCTTACTGCTATAAATTTAGTTGAGGTCGATAAGCGTATGGGCCAAGTATCTTGTATTATCCATAAGCTAAAATTTCACTGTTTTAACCCAATTTATTTATTTTTTTCACACAGGTGATAACCATAACTTATACAGTGCATTGTGCTGATACGAGGAAAATAGGTTGTGGGAAAGAGGATGGACGGAGTAGTGTTTATGGACGTTTGGTTTCAATCTACTCATGTCGTAAGTGGCAGGAAGTCTTTTGCAGGAAGATTGGTCCACAAACTAATAGAGCGAATAAAGAACGAATTCTCCCTATAATGCGCTTAGCGATTCACTAGATAATCAACTACAAAGGGATGCGCTCTACGAGAAATACGAGTACGAGCCACATCGCGACGATGCTCTAATGAATCGATAGAGTCAGATACCCTACCGTCATTAATAAGTACCTTCGCTGATGCCTCACTTCACTCCGAAGGGAAAAAGCAAGAAGAACAACAACCATAAAAACATCATCGAAAGATTTAAGCAAAGCCAGCTCTTGAGGAAAAAGGGAAAATCGCAGGAGTCTAAGATGAGCAGAATCGGCAAGGTTTTAAGCTACCACTACACCAAATATACAGAGAAAGTTGTTTCAAGGTAATAACAGATGGCAACTCCAACATCTATCACAGATACCTGCTACAGTAGACCAATCATCTGCTTAGCTGAAAGACAAAAAAAAACTTAATCAGGGCAAAGTTGCCTTGTGCTGCTCGTATGCTCCCTAGAGGTGTTACGGAAATGAGGTGCAACAAATAATCGTTCTTTACCGATGATGATTTCTTAACTTCTTTACTTATTTCTGTTTTTTTCCAATTTTATTGTTATTATTTGTTCGTTAGTGTTGTTTAACAATAGTGGTCTAAAGGTTATTTAACAGTTTTTCATTATTTAAATCAACTTTTATTGTATTTATTTTGTATTTCTTTTAATGAATACGGTGTTGCTGCTGTTATTGTTGTTGTTTCAGTTGTTTTCAACACAGTCTAGTGTAACGAATAAAAGAAAAATCATTGGAAAATACAGTTTTTTTTTAAAGGAAACTGTTAACAAGAAATAAAATTAAAGTTTTTCAAAACTTTATGAATAATTATATGCACATATATAAAAATGAATGTGTGTTTGTATGTTTAGTTGTTTGAAGTCTATAGACAGCTAAGCGACTGAACCGATTTTTTGGAAATTTTTACATTATCTCTCTGTATGTCTGGAAGGAACTATATAAAGACCAAAAATTCCAGTTGGCGATGCCACGCCTATACAAAGTAAATATTTATTTTTCTATATTTTCAAAATGGTTACAGTAACATCTCTATATTTGGGCCAAATACATAGATGCATAGTCAATACAAATCAGCAGTCAAAAAGTGGGCGTGGTTGGAAGAGTGAACGTGGTATCTCTCATGCAAAGTAAATATTGTTTTTAGTACAATGTCTTAAGAGCGACTTAAGCAAAAGCTCCTGAATTTGGTCTTAATGGCTTTAAAGCCAATACAAAACATCAGTCAAAAACTGCTCGGAATTGAAAAAGGGGGCGTGGTACCTTCCATATAAACTAAATATTGCCTTCTTTATATCTTATAGCTTTATGCTCAACACTAATCATCAGTCAAAAAGTGGGTGGAACTAGACAAGTAGGCGTGGTACCTCTCATACAAAGTAAATACACTATTTTTTATGTCTTGAGAACGGTAATAGTAGAAGTTTCTAAGAAGGGTTAACACAAAGTCGTAAGCAATACACATCATCAGCTAGTAACTGAGTGAATTAAGTAAGAGGGTGTACGCCTTCCATTCAAACTAAATAATGAATTTTGTGTACATATGTGGAGAACGGCAGCAATTAAAGCAGTGTTATCAATCCACATTAGCCAAAAGCGGGTATTGCAGAAGCACATTAGATATGGGAACGCTGGGCTATCTCAAATGTTTGGATATGGACCGGAAGAGGCCAAAAGGTGGAAAAAAGGTAAAAAATTTAACTAAACATTTAAGATAATAAGTAAGATGGGGGTAGCAAAGCATGCCGGGTTTTAGCCAGTGAATAATAGAATGTTTAAAACTAAGAAAAAACATTCTTTAATGAGTTTTTTGTGCAAATGTTTTTAATGAATAAACATAAGGTTTTAAGGTTTTTTTATTATAATATTTATTCTGTAGGTGCAAAAGCATGCTGCATGAATAACTACTTACAGAAAATATTTAATTCAGATTTTACATTTTTTTTAATATTAAAAAATTATAGAAAAAATTCTCATAAATTGAATTTGTTTAAACAGATAACAATCTATTCTATGTATATATATCAAGGTTCTTAGACCTGTGAAATAAATTAACCATTAAAATAATTGTCATAATTTGTTTTGTACCGGCAATTCTTCTACTTTGAAGGACTTTCTGTTTTCAAAAGGCAATGACATTTAACATTTTGAAATGACATGGCCCATTCATTTCAAATCAACAATAAACACATAAATGCTATGTCATCATCACCTTTTGTTTTTTAATTAAATACCTATTTATCTAAAAGCCATTTGTAGTGAACTTTTTTCCAGTCATGTCGCCCTATACTTCCTTTATATAAAGTATGAAAGACCTGATAAAATGGTGAAATAGAAAACTTTGTTGCCTGGCCAAAAAGCATGAAAAAAACCATAAAAAAATACAACAAGAAATTATAAAACCTGACAGCAACAAAAAATATAAAAAAAAGTTAATAATAGATAACAATTCAAATAAAAAATAAATGAATCACAAGAGTGATGATTTAAACAGAATATTTGCACATGTTGTATGGATTAGAGCTGTACACCCCGTTTGCCATAGAAAATCTAACATCTTTAATGGTATTAATCTGCAGCAACCAGCTAAAGTTGCGCATGCGTTGTCATTTGAAAATATAATATTCTAAATATAAAGAATATGTATGTATGTATTTTTTACAGTTCTTTCATTATACAAATATTATAAAATATTGTTGTACATGACAAATTTGTTTCGCTGTTAAACAACTCGAAACGAAAGTGAAATAAAAACAAAATAAAAACATGTTCTAGATTTATCGTTTTAATGACGCCACGATAGAAATAGATAAAAAAGACCGAAGCCACACAATAGGCAGCGAGCAGCTGAGCGTTGAGCTGCAAAAACAACTAAAGCATATGAAGTATTATAATAATGGCATCGCAATGAGCTACGTGTGAGCGACATATTATGTGGCTCTGCTCAAGAATAAAACTTTTTTAATTATTTTGTTGATGTCCGATATGATATGTGACAGCCAAGCTGCCTTTAGGTCACTTGTCTCAAGTAGTATGACAATAATGACATCAATACGTTGCATAGGCTTTCGTTTAGAAATAAGGTTCAGTTGTTTTTTGTTCCTGGATATTGTGGTAGATAGATGGTGATGAAATAGTGAATGCATTAGCTAGAAAATGTTCTGTGACACCATATAGTGGTCTGGAATCATACTGTGCAGCACCATCCTCAATTTAATTAAGGAGTGGGAAATTGCCAGACGCTGAGAACAGCGGCCTTCTACCTTTGGGCGTAGCTTCTAACGCAGTTTCTTATTAGCCACTGTAGACTAAGAGCACATCTGATGAGATAGGCGGTAACAGATGTTGATGTTTGCAGACTGTGCTCAGAGAGAGGCATCAGAGACAACGGAACACATATTGTGTGAATGTGGTGTTCTTAATAGGTTTAGATGGATGTGTCTAGGTAGACATAGGGTCTCACTTGGTGACATATCTACCATTATGATTTCAGATCTGCTGGTGTTCATTAGGAATTCAGCAGATATGCTGAATTGTGCCAGGTCGGTATGATGATAATAATAAGTGGGTTTGTGATCATCGTGGCTATCCTAAACTACTTCGTTTTGCAGATGCGTATTCTTAAAGTTTCTGTCTTAAGCCATCTAGAGTATGGGATGGAAGAGTATGAGACATTCAACATATGTTGTTTATGTAGTCAAGATCATGCAGCCGTTGGCTTATGCGCTATTGAATTCTTGGCGGTAACGATATTTGCCTGCCGAAGAATTGTGTGCAGAACCAAAAGTGACCTTAAATGGGGCGTTTGGGTAAAGTAACTTTATAAGGGATACAAGGGTGTCAAGGGTGTCTGTAGCGTTTATTTAAAAATTAAAATAGAATCGAGATATTGGGGACGGAAGTTGGTGAAATCTGTCTTTAATTTTGATACAAATCAATTGAAACCCAGTAAAAGGCCCTTTAATTAAAAAATAATAGTTTTTTTCTAAATTTCATGGCCTCTTTTAAAGTTTTTATTTAATTTCATTTTAATTCTTGTTATTTTGAAATACTTATCATTTGTGAAATTGAAAAAAATGTTATAAATTTGTTTGTATGTAATTTTTACTTACAATACTTAATGAACAGCTGCGTCCCAATTTCAAACCAGCTATCGAAGCATTTAATTTATCCATAAATGAGGGCGTTTTATTGCTACTGCTACCAGCTACACCACCGGCACTAACTTCGTTTTCCTTATTTTCTATTTTTGTACTGGAATGATGATGACTGTGACGAATTTTTGGCAGAATTAAACGCACAATGAAACCATAGTTCGGTGGAGATGATAATATTCGTGTACACGATTTATGCTGAGTTGTTGAAACGGCGGGATTAAATTCCAATATAAGACTAGATTCTTTGCCTTCACTTTCGATAAAATGTTCTTCCTGCTGATGGCAAATAGGTTCAAAGGTGGGATTCGAACGGAAGTCAACATCTAAAAGAAAAGGTGGAACGAATTTATTTAATAATTTGTGTACATGTTTCTAACAAGCTTTAATGTAACAAAACAATGATGTTCTCAAAACACACTGAACTTAATGAGTTGAAAATAGCAACAGGATCTCTGTTTAATGGCTATTAAAGCTTCATTTCCTTTTTTTTGTTGGCAAAAAACAAAACAAATAAAAACAAAATTAGCGCACAAGCTGTCAATGTGTCAAAACAATAGAAAGAAATGACAACCAGCAGCTACAACTGTAACAACTACTTTCTAAACTGTTAGAATAAGTTGCACAATTCAAAAATTAATGAATGCTGTTGTTGCAACAGCCGGCAAAACACCAACGTTTACAAAAATACAGAAAAAAAAATTTTTTTAATTTTTTTTTTTTTTTTTTAACGAACACCGCAAGTCATAAATAATGCAACTATGTTGCAACAAACAATAACAGCAACAACAACAACAACTACTACTGATAATAATAAGGAATACACTCTTTAAGATTTTATTTATGCTGCCATTCCATTCAAATAGCGTTTCATGTTATTTTTTGTTGTTGTTTTTTTCCACACAATTGCCAGGCGCAACAGAAAAAAATGTAAAACGAAAAATTATTTAACGGTAAATAATGAAAAAGCGTTATAAAGTCTGTTCATTTTCATGTCCGCCAATTTAAACTTTTTACTAAGTTGCCATCACAGATAATAGAGAGGAAGAAGCAATAGTACTGCTATTGCCTTAAAGTGTTTGAGGAGGTAACACAAATAGGAAGATTCAATGATAGAAATAGCGAAACGAAACGAAACGAAATGTAACGTGTTACCGCTCTAGTGAGCGCATATAAATTAGGTTGGCAACCAGAAGTAAATATGCCATAACCTAAAAGACAAACACACAAAAATAAAAAGCTTAAGAAACAAGTTGCTTTCAAAATATATGTAAAGAGTGGACTAAAAGCAGTAATGAACTTTAAGTGGTCTGTTTATTGCAAAGACCCAAAGCAAATATGTTGCTATGTATGTCTCAAAGCACTTTAACGACTCTCTATCTACTGCCGAGTTTTTGGTAAAAATCACTTCACCATTGACCTTGGATGTGGAACATCTTGACTTTAGTTTTGTATGTATCATACTGTTTGTACTGTTGTTATTAAAAAATAATGTAGGAGGGCGAGTCAATAAGCCCGTAACTTTGTGAATTTTCCGCCTCCTAACTGAAATTGAGGCACTGCTCCTATCAATAGGCATCTGCCATTTGATTCCTGTCCATATTTGAACAGGCTGAGTGATTTAATTTGCTTTTGACAGCCATTTGAACAGAAAATGGTAAAAAATTAATTTCATGTGCTCATTAGATATTATTTTTTGCGGAAAGAAACCATCATTCAAACCAAGGCAAAGCTTGATGAATACTATGGAAAGTCTGTATCATCAATTGCAATTTTGTTGTGATCGTATAAGCGCTGAAGATGTCGAACTTCCGAGACGCCCAGTTGAAAATATTCATGATATAGTGTTGACCGATGGAAGATCAAAAGTTCTAGGGATTGCGGAAGACATAGGCATAGTTTTGCTCACAGTTCTTGCTCAGTGGTTTCATTTTTGAATGATCACTTTGTGAAGTTGTTTAACCAAACAGCAGTCAAAACAGTAGGTTTCTCGGTGTGAATTGTGCACTAAAAATGCCCAAGATTTGTTCGTCAGCCAATAAATTCATGGCTACAGTTTTTTGGGATGCACTGGGTACAATCCACATTGATAACCTTCAGAATACTTGAACGGCCAAGAACAACGTTACTTTTCACGACTACTAAGCAAGGGCGCCTACATTTGCTATTTCCACAACAAAAGTCCATGCATCATGCGTCGAATTTCTCCCTCAGTTTCCCTATTCGACAGATTTAGCCCCGTGTGACTACTATACATATTTTGATGACCTCGATAGAATTTTTTTTTTTTTTTTTTTTTTTTTCTTTGAAGAGGTAAAGTATTGGAGGAAAAAAATCTTAGAGCTCAAAGGACTCTATGTTGAAAAATAAAATAATTTTTGTCCAAAAACCTGTGATTCATTAAAAAATAACGATCTTATTGGCATACTATCTTTGACGGTTTGATTAAAAAATTTAACTATTTGTGGCAATTTAATATAATGAGTTAGCTTGAGGTTAGGAAGTAATTGGCTTAAAAACACATTTTTTTTTTTTTTTGACAAATTCAGTTTTATTCGTACCAATATGGAATATGGGAATTAATAGTGGAATATGATGTCGGGCAAATATCCGTCTATAGCACGACGGCAGACGTCCGCACTTTTCACAAAATTTTGAACCACATTTTTCAAAAAAATCATCTTTAGTGATGAGGCACATTTTTATGTAAACAAAAAATTAAACAAACAAAATTGTCGCATATTGGACTCACAAAATCCACAAGCATGCCTTCAAAAACCATTACATCCAAAAAAAGTGACCGTATTATGCGGTTTGTGGTTAGGCGGCATCATCGGCCCAAAATGAGCAAGGAAACGCCATCAACGTAAAATCTCTGTTCTACCAAACCATGATAACCAATTTTTTGTGGCACAATTGGCTAATGTTGACTTCAGTGACCTTTATTTTCAGCAGAATGGCGTTACAAGCCACACAGTCAGCCAAACATTTCAGTTATTGCATGAGATAGCAGGTTCCTTCAATGCCTTCCCAAGTTAATGAGACTTACACCTAAGCCACAATGCGCCAGTTGTGCGCTCTCGAAATTTATTCATATGAATCTAAATATTGCGGTAACGGGTATGACGATCCTTATTACGTTCGCGGAAGTGAATGCTAAAGCATTCAAAATTTCAAAATTATTTTTAAAATATATTTACATATAAAGCATGTAAACGAGAACATTTTACAAATTTACACGCGAGTATTCCGATCAAAATAAAACAGCAACGAAAGAACTCTTACTTATAAAATTTCTTTATTTGTAAAAAATAATACACCTTCCAAGTGTTTAGCTTAAATGGGGTTAAAATCAAACTTGGAAAAACGACCTAAAAAATTTTGTGGACAACTTTTTACTTTACCCAAATGCCTGTTTGGCAACTATCCGACGACTAACGAAAACGTTTCGAGTAACTGTTCGGAACCTTAATTCGGAACCTTATCTTGATAACAAAAATATTTCAATATAGAAAGGTAGATAAGTTCGGAAAAAAATTCCTTGTCTGGCAAGTAATGTTCAGTTGTGAGCAATTCAGCAAGCCATTTGACGTAAAAGGATGATTGAGCTGGCAAATGTACAGCAAAGTGTTTAGAAAAACTTGTGTACAAACTGTACTATATGCCGTCAATTTTTTGTCTTGATTTATCAACATTCCATTACTCCTACGAAACAATGAGAGCGTTAAAAAACGATAACGTAAGATTTGTAGAAAAAGAGTGATGCATCAAATTGCCTCGAACTTTAGCCAATAAAAAAAAAAAAACTGGATTAAAGTAAAATTAAGACATCGAAAAATGTCCAATGTAGTCAAAACTACATTTACTTCAAGTAGAATCAGGCAGTGGAAAAATTTGTAAAAAAGGTGTCCAAAAGAGTTAACTTACCTACATACCTACATACTTACCTATTCTGTAGAGAAATATAATTTTTTTGATTGTTTTAAAATCTTTGGAAAAATACCTTTAAATTATGGTATTAATTTGATTTTTATTATTTTGTGTTAATAAGGTATTAAAAAATAAAAATGTAAAAATGATTTCGTTAACATACTTTAATTATCTAATTTTTGGAATTATCAGACTTGAAATGCATGTATTAACTGATTCTTAAGCTATTATTTTATTATCTTATCTTATATAATGAGTATAATGAAATTTTTGATAAAACACAAAATTTCGGAAATTTCTACTGCCCGCGAATGTGTTAAAAATGAAATATTTATTGTTGTCATACACGTTTTTGTCATACACTTTAAGGAAAAAGAAACTGCAACGGACGCGACAAATTGTTGTAACGAGTGCGACGTAGCGGTGTGACTGGACAATCAGCTTAATATATTTCTAAATAAAAACATGTCTAAAATATAGTCCAGTGGTAGTTAAAGGAGACTATTAGCACCCCGTATAAATCAGGATCTGTACGCGTTATGTACCAATATTTATGTTGTCAGATATATAAATGCGCAGCGAATGAAGTGGAACAATTCTTACTTTGAAGGTATTCGTTAATGAACTAAAAGGACGACAGAAAAAGGAAACGGAGCGACCAAGGTTCCTTTTAGTGGATCAGGCTTAAGAGAACTTATCGTTTTATAAATCACGTATATGATGCGTTGCGCGGTTAATATGAAAATTGTTTTTGTAACAAAAACAAACTGTATAGAAATAACGCAACGCATCTTCTAAGTGATTTAAAAAATAAGCACCTTGACGTGGCAAACTGGAGAAGATACACAGAACATCGACGTGCTTCGTATAATATAATCAATCAGTCCCTTAATCGTCATTAGCAGTTATGTAGGAGCAGTGAATAAAGTAATTACAAATGCTTAGGACAGTAGAAATGGCAAAAGCATCTGTGCATTAGATTGAACCTATTTTTAAAGCTTAGTTGTCATCCTAGTGAAATTTTATCATAAAAAAACTTTATATTCTGCATACATGAGAAATTCCGTTAATTGAAATGGATATCGTACAAATTTTATTTTAAATACAAAAAAATGTTTAATTTTCAAAAAATTAAAATCAGTATTTGGTAATCAAAAATTGTTTACCCAACTATCGTGATTGGTAAACGTAGCACGTCAATAATATCAAAAAATCTAAATGATTCTCATCAACTTTCTAAATAAAATGGCACTTTTTCTCTACAATTTCTTATGCAAAATATACAAAAAAAAAACTAATTCGTCTTAAATGAATATTGATTTCTTTATTTTATCACGAGTTTGGACTTTCAAAAAAATCTTAAAAAAATTTAAATTTATTTCAGTGTTTTTTTTTTTGTTTTTTTTTTAAACAAAAACAGTTTTTATCTAAAATGGCTTAAATGTATACAATAATTAAGAAAATGAAAAAAAAAAATCTTTTCTCACAATCACATGATTTCTAGGATTTGATTAAAACATTCAAAGTACAATTTAGAAACAAAGATTTAAAAAATCAGCATCAACAGCTGATGAATACAAAATAATCTGTTTTTGTTTATTGCCAAAAACAAAAAACACTGTTTTTATTTATATGAAAAATAAATGCTTCAAAAATGTTAATAAACAAGTTCGTTAATAAGCTTTTGCTTATTTTTTTTAAAGTTTAGTTTAAAACAATTAAAAAAATTATACAAAAAAAAACATAAAATTTATATTAAGATTCTATTTAAATGTGACAAACAAGTTAAAAGGCGCCCCTCTATTAACAGTTATTTGGAATTATAAATTTAAACTGATTTTATAGCATATCCCATTAAACAAAAGCTAAACGTACCATTGTCTGATTCTTTGAAATTAATAATCACCTTGACATCACCATGTGTATGTAACGTTTCATGTTAAGTTTCAATAATTAAAGAAATAATTTTTAAAGATTTTTTCTCAAGCATAACCTTCGACTTTCTAACTAAAGTCTACGCGTCATAACTTTCCATGACCACAAAATTTCTATGCAAAAAATCAAGAATTAAATAAAAAACAAATTAAAGCCAATGGAAAAGAATCACGATCAGTGTGTTAAGAATTGCGTAGAGGAGTCTAAAATAAGACAAAAGGAACGGAAATAATGATAATCAAGAGAGAGAGAGAGAGACTAGACTAGACCTACTTTTTTTTAATGACCCCCTTGTTGCTGCTTTAGCTATTGTTGTTGCTCAATTTTCTCCACAACAGTTATGCCCTAAATAATGGTATGGCAGTTAAAGATAATTTCCCTATAATTATACGAGACATAAACATAGGCATAGACATAGTGCGTCGTACTTTAGACTTAACAAATTTAAACAAAACTGGCTTAGAAAATTCAACTAACAACAACAACAATAACAACAACAACAACAACACAAACAACCATTAATATAATAAAATTTGTAATATTTTCTCTAAATGAGGTCATTAGAAAGGGTCAAGTTGATGTTGGTTTAAGTATCAAACGTTAAAAAAAAAACAATAAAAATAATAATAAAATTAAGATTTCGATCTTTCACCTACAGGTTATTAAAAACAAAATGCAATTTTTATAATAAATAATACCGTTAATTTAAGATCTGTTTTTTTAGATAAAAATAAATTTAAAAAAAAATTAATTTTTATTTTTTATAAATTTTTTGTTTTCTATGATTTGTCATTGTTTTAAATTAAATAAAAAAAACTAAGTGTTACAAAGTTATTTTTTATTGTTTCTTTTTGTTATTGTTTTACAAAACATGTTGCAATAATTTTATTAAATTTAATACACTCCCCATTATGATTGACATTCATATGGTTACTTAGACTTATATTACAATGTACGAACACAATACTTTGTCTAGCAGTGGTCAGGTAAATAGTAAAAATAGAAACTATATTTCGTTTTTTTAAAAAATAATAGGTATGAAAAAGAAAAACAGAACTGTAGTCAGTCAATTCCTTGTGTATCTAATCAATTTTGAAAAACTTGATTTTTATGATTAGTAGGCGTGCGAAATGGCCAATCGGACAGAAACAGCTACGACGATAAAGAAGACCAAAGCGTGAAAGGCTGCAGGTCAATACCACTGGAAATGCTCAAGGCTAATCCAGAAATGAGTGTACAAATTCTCTCTCTCTCCATTCACAAACATCTGGGAGAACGAACCTTTTTCGACTGAGTGAATTCAAGGAATTTGGTAAAGATTCCGAAAACACACAACTGATTTTTACAGTGTTGCCAACTTGTGTGTTATTACAAATATTATGTGTAATATTTGATTTTGTGTGTCGGGCCCAAGCGGTTTTCTCCAGGTATAAGCCGGTGTTTCTTTCATCTACTTATTAGTGAATTCAAATCAATAGCACTAGGAGGGATGTTATCTTGCGAGCTTTCCTTCCTTTCCCTCCTTAGGATTTTGCCATCGATGAAGACTTATTAACTTGTGCTTAAAACTCGGCATTCGATATTATGTTCGGTCAAGGAAATTCGTATCTTCTTTAGGTTTTTACTCGCCAGAGCATATACTTGGTAATTATGAGGCACTGAAAAAAGGTGGTTTTTTACTATTTAATTTCTAAGTGTAAATTTTTCGGTGTCACAAAAATATTCGTGACATGTGGCAATGACAAAAATGCTCAGTAACATTTGCAAATCATTGAATTTTGTTATCAAAATTCGTGATGTGTGAGAAATGTTCAAATTAGAAAACTATACCTCAGCGATGAAGTTAATATTTGGCTCAATGGGTAAGTCAACAAACAGAATTTCCGAAATTGGTGTGAAGATGTACTGTTTGGTACGGTTTGTGAGCCGCCGGCATCATTGGACCGTACTTCTGCAAATATCATGAAAACTGTAAAGTTGCAGTGAATGGAACTTTTTTGCCTAAATTGAAAAAATTTTGCTTGGTTGACATGTGGTTTCAACAAAACGGTGCCACAATACCAAGGCACGCAATACCATGACCCTATCGAAAGGCGAGTTTTATGTGGAACTACGTGTAGTTTCTCGTATACAGGGACAAGGAAGCCACAATTCCAGTCCCGGGAGAACAACATTACGGCTGCTACTAGTGAGATACAGGCCTAAATGCTGAAAAAGTGGGCCAAAATGGGAGCTCACTAAGGGACCACTTAAGTCGTAGCTGCTGTCAACATTTACATGTATAAAAATAAGCATTTCATTCAAAAATCAACCGTTATGTATGTAATATTTGAAGAAGCAATTTTTTTGTATAATTGATCTTCATATGTGCAATTTTAATGCCGGTTGTGTGCAAGCCATAAAGCTGTCGTTGGCAACACTGGATTATTACAACTGGGAAGGCATCGAATATTTTTTTTTTTTTTTTTTGACCGAATAGTAAGTAATATCGATGCCACTCTACGAAACAAAAAGGCAGTATTTCGGTCGCTACAGGCTTGTGTCAACCATATTGCATCTCTCCTAATCACACTTCAACAAATCAATGCGCTCCAACAACCTTTATATCTGATTTTGGTTGATTTCGAGAAACTCTTGTTCGTCTGGAACATCAGAGAATCTGAAATACACTTGCGAGAAAAAAAATCCTGCAAAAAGTTGTCCACCTCATATAGGAGCAGTATGCAGTATTCCAGTTTAGACTGTCGCTTCCTAACACTATCGATATCTTTTTAGGTGTTCGATAAGAGTGTATATTTTCCTCATTCATATTTTTAGTAATAATCGGCGAGGTGCTTGGAACAAGTAAAGATACCACTCCCAGCAGTGAAATTCTTTGGCATCCAATTAGTATGGAATATCGTAACGGCCCGTCTTATTCTGATGATATTGCGTTGAAATCTACGAAGCAAAGAAACATGCAGGACAAACTGAACAGCTTGCTAATATATGCTGGAAATGACGTATTGCGCGTCAATGCCAATAAAACAAAATATGTGTGAGGGGAACATAGCTAATATGCTTCCTAGATGACATGAACAACTGTTATTGTCTACTGAAAAAGAACTCAGCTGGATGCAAATCAAAGGTCTAATAAAAGATTTAGAAATAACTTCTCTGAACTAATTATGGTTTAAATTTGAATACATTTTTTTAAGATTAAAATTGATGATCAAGTTTCATCGAATTTGATTTAATTTTGATAGAATCACCTTGTTGTCTATTTCCCGGCGGCTTGAACGTACTTTCAAATGTACCCAAAGAATAGAAAAAGGCATTCGAGGAAGAATACACGAGGTAATTGCAGTCTAGCTTGAAATCGCTGGGAAACACAATTCGATGTAGAGTTGACAAACTCAAAACACCATTGGTAACGTTAATGAAAAAATAACATCTCACATATTGAAACGAATCATCAAAAATTAAACTGACCTTTAGGTGATCAGCTTTTAATTAAAGCCAGAATCAATTCGATATTTCATAGCGACACAGATAAATTAAAATTTCTTTCTCTAACGCTTTTATCTGAACCTGCCTTACCTTATGTTTATGATATAAATATATACCACATAGAGTCCGCAGTGATGTGATAGTTAAGACACCCGCCTACCAACCAGGAAGTTTTGGGTCCCACGCCAAACCATCTGATAATTTTCAACAGCGGCATCACCTCTAAGCTTTAACTAGCGCCAGGTAATGAGTATTATACTATGAAAAGCTTCTCAAACTAATGCATCTGCCGTTCAGAGCCATCGAAAAACTGTAGGTTCCTCTCAATGACCCTAAAAATATAATCAACTGCAGCTCATTGATTGAGAGAAGCACCTCTTGTTCCAGTTGCGATGTCGCAGAAACTATGTAAATGTAAACAGAATCCAATAATAACTTACCTTAAAAACAATAGACGCTACAGTAGATAACATGTACAAACAGACAATAACATACAGAAACAACAGTTTAACTATAGACTCTATGATCTATAGACTTGACAGGATCATTCACAATGACCACTATCATCTTTAATAGAAGATTGCAATATACCCAGACTTAAATCTAATTTATTTCTTAACCTAGCTAGGCTTAAAGTAGGGCACAATGATAAGAGGTAACAAAAAGAACTTGTCTCGATTTACTTTGACTTCATCTAATTGCCTATTCACAATTAAACTCTAATTATCGATTATAAGACAAATTTTATAGACACATTTTTTTAGAGAACCTTCCATATGAGTGCACATGTGGACTATGGACGGTTCTTTAAATTATCAAGCAATTTTATGGAAATCAAAACGATTCTTTAATTGTCATTAAGAACGGTTTATATTATTAAATTTTAAACATTTAAAAAGATATTGTTACGAAAATAAGATTGGGAACCTCTGCATTTATCACTTCGCTAAAATAAATAAGCAAAAGCTGCAAGAACAACTTATACGTGGTGTTTATAAATAGCCAGAATCGACAACAACAAACGTTATTAGCAGAGATAAAGTAAATAAAAATAACACAGCAACAACAACAACAAAGTAACACCATAGAAAACAAGTAAGAGAATAAACAAGCAACAACAAATACTAAAAGCTGAAAGAGGCAGATGTTTACATGCGCATGGCTACAAAAGAACTAAAAAGAAATTAAAAGAAAGAAATGGAATCTACCTGAAATATCGAGAGGCTCGAAAGCTTTCGATGTATTGTTTACTCAGTCATATAAAAAGCACATCGATGTGAATAATAAGCAGTTTTGTTTAAGTAAAGTTAACTCAGCGAATGTGTTATTAGTGTGAGGAGAGTTTATAAAGAGTAAACTCATGAAGTTGGTAGTGAAGTAAAAAACCAGTTTAATTGGAGGTGAGTTAAGTGTGGATAACCTCTGGTTATCGATCGGGTTGGAAGATCTTTAGGAAGAAACATCTGTCGAGTAATTGTTGTTGTTTACAAAATTGTAAACAGACAGAGTAATTAAGAATAAAAATTGTTATGGCCTGTAAAAAGATTACAAGCAGTGGTGCACATAACTGTGTTGAATAAAGGATTTTTCATTAAAACCAAACACAAAATGTATTTTATTTTAACTACAATCTTCGAATTCATAAGTACACGTTTTTAAAAAGGGAAAAACGTAGCAATTATAGCATATACCGCTACGACTGACACCATTACTACTTCTACTACTAATTAGCAAATAGCTGCTATAACTGTAGATAATTATTTGTCAACAATTTGTTTGTTGTTATTGTTGTCGACGGTTTTCAAAAATTTATGACAAGTTGACGGTATTTGTTAAGAGTTATAAGCGTATAATCACCACATTTGTGATGCTGCCTCCCTATTTTTTTTTTTTTTTATTTTACTTTTTTTTATTTTTCAACGCGAGGTTACCCTTTTTTTAATATTCGTAATTATTAGAAATAAAATCATTATGAGATTCTAAAATATTCGATAGAAAAATGAATAGATACGAGAGATTTTTAAGTGAATATCACTAAATGAATGGGTGTGTTTGATTTTAGGGGACTTTTAGTTTTTCTATTGTCGCTGCTACTGCTTTTGCTGCTTTTCATGATGTAAATGTGGGTCAATAGTTTTTCACAGTAGATTTACGACGAAATTTTTATTTTACATTCACAAAATGCCAGCAACGTATGAGTACGATTTATTAAATGATGATAATGATGATGTTGATTTTTTTTACAATATTAGAGCCCTTTAAGAAAAAAGAAAAAAAACATTTTTTATTTTGCTCGTTAACTGTGAAGTTTGTCATAGAAAAACAAGACCTTGATAAACATACATGCAATGAATTCAAAATGTAATTGAATCAATGAAATCACAGTATGATAATCGTATGTATGAATGAATGAATTGTATTGAATGTGTAAATAAATCTATATTTATATGTATGTAAGTTTATAAATTTATTTAAGCAAAAGCATGTGCTAATAATTACAGATATTTTTGATTTTTGTTTTTGAAAAATGCTGTAAAATAGCTCATATGATTCGCATAATCATATTGGAAAACAGAGAGACAGAGAGAGATAGATGTTAAATATAGACAATAAAAAAGTAACCAAGAAATAACCAAAAATTTTGAATCATAATTTTAATACAAAAAACTTTAAAATATAATTTTATATATATACTGAATATAGACTGGTCGAAAAAAAAAATTGGTCAAAAAATATTTGTTCTAAACATTTTAATTATGTATTAACAAACTTCGCACAATAGAAAATATCGTTCTCTTACATGTTTAGTTATAATGAGGTTTGAATATTTATTTGTGGACAATTTTAGCTCAATAGCCTTTACATACAGTTATCTTTGTGAAATAGCGTTGAAGTGAAATATATCTGATATTTATTCTCAAGCCAATGAACGAAATAGTAAAACAACAAAGTTTTATTGCTTTGATTGCTTGCCAGAGCTTATCCCTCAAAGTACTCAATATCATTTATGGATTTCAAATGTAATGATTTTGTCATGAAAAAGGAAGACCTCCCAGTTAGGCAAAACTGTTCGAAGATGGTGAATTGAAGACATTGCTCTGTGGAGATTATTATCAAACTCAAAAAGCTATTCAAGCTGGAAAAAATTGTAGCCACATTCAATCATTAATGGTGATAAAAAATAGATCTATTAGCACAACGCTCGGTCAAATGTTCGAAAATAGTTTCAGCCGCCTTATAATCCAGACATTGCCCGTCAGACTACCATTTGTTTCGATCGGAGCACCTTTCTCTTTAAAACAGAATATAAGAAATTGGTTCGATTCTTTTGGCACGAAATCCATATGTTACCGGAAAGATGGGAAAGGTCATAGCATACTCACAACAAAAAGCCTGAGTTTGCCAAAAAAAAAATTCAGTTCTTAAAGAGATACAAGCTGTAAGAACCAGAGTAATAAATGTTAAAAGAAATCATTATCTTTATTTTTTACTTCAAGAAAAAAGTAATCAAAATGGAAAAAAAAGTACACATCTACACATCAAAGAAAAAAATAACCAATTTTGGTTAAAAATAAGCAAAACAGCAACACTGTACACTGCGTATCATAACTATAGACACATTGCATTTTTGTGTTAATTAAAGATTCACTTATATTATGATAAAGAAAAGGTTCTTTTGTTTTTAAACATTTGGTATATCTACTATTTAAATTGCGAGTACTAGCGTATTTAACTTAAGTTTATTTCAAAGCTGCGTCAAATAATTTAAGATATAATTTTTAAGCAAATTGCCACGTTGGAAGTACCTTCCCGAAATTGAAGAAGACAAAATTTAGCTTTTTTTAACCAGTTTCAGTTGCCGAAAAATTGGTTAGAAAATTAATCGATCAGAAAAAAGGGAAAAACCAAAAAGGAGGATCGAAAAAAATATCAGACAGAGACCAAAAAAGATTTGTCAACTCTACTAGCAATTCCATGAAAAGGCTTTCACAGATTGCTCATGAATGCAGCTTGAAAATGTTTATTTCTTCAATGAGCTAAATGAGTACAAAACTCAAGATACTTCCCCGTTTGGAGTTTGAGAGTTTTCAAATCTCAACGTTAATAAGTCAATTGGGCCGAATGGCATACCAACATTGGTCACGAAGCAGTGCTCTTCGACGCATGAGCCTCCAAATATTTGTGCTATTTTTGGAACCAACGAAGAACTGATTTTCTATCAATACAACGCGTCTGCTCATAAGAGTAGACATACTCAAGTAGAGTGCCAGTTTAAAAATACTATAACTATGGACTGGTCTGCGTGTTCTCTTGAACAAAACCCAATCGACAACATTTGGAGATTGTTGGTTCTTCCTGTTTGTACGGAAGATCGACAATACCAAACAATATTTGAACTCGATTATCGATGAATGGCAGACAATTTTGAAATTATTTAATATGTTTATTAAAAAATAACCAATAAAAAAACCAAATCATAAAAAATAAATAAAATATTTTTGTTCTCTTATGATATCATAGTCGAATTTGATAACTTTATAGGCCAAAATTTTTAATTTCTGCTTAAGTATCAACTAAATAGTATATGCGTTTATAGTTGCGACTGGCAGTGTATAACCTGAAAAAATTTTTAAAAACTTCTAAGATTTTTTATTCAAATTCAAAAAAAAAGCAATCAAAGTATTTAACAGAATCATGCCAATCTAAGTGTAAATCTATAAACCTTAATACATTACAACAACAAAAAAGAATATTAGATTTCCAATCTTTTTATTTATTTATTTATTTCATTTATTTATTTTTTCGATTATGATTAATTAATTAAAAAATTTAACAGCAAACAAAATTATTAATTAAATGGTTTATTTTGCCTTTAATTTCATTATATTTGGGAAGGTCGGTGAACTTTTAAATTGTACGTACAGACATGGAAGCAATTGCAAACAATTAAATTTTAATAAAAATATACCCATTATTACTATTATATTTAACTTAATTTAATTTAATTTTTTTATTTTTTCAAAAATAAATTGTTTGTTTATTGAAACCCTTGTGTTAAAAAAACCATAATCCACACAGGCAACAAAGTCTTCAATTACAATGGCAGCAGTGTAAATACAACGAATGAATTTTTGTTTTCAACAAAGAAACAGAAACTTTAAACAAAGTCTGAAGGCAGTAAAATGGTTGAGATGTGTAATGAAGCTGGGTTTTGTACAAAAAAAAAAATAAAAAAAAAACAAAGTGAATTACTACCGGTTCACAAGTTTAAAATTTTTCCTTTTTTTTTTTTTGTTTTGTTGCTGCGGTTTTAACTGTTATTTCAAAACACACCTCTATTTAACCACTACTGACTTTACGTATACTCAACTAGTCGGCCAATCACCCACCCACCTACGTTTATAAGCCATAGTTTTTCATCCACTTCCCTCTCCTGTCATGTCATTGTCTAAAAATCGTACAGCGAAATACAACAAAATAACCGCAAAACCGTTTTTGAAAAAAAAACGTTCGCAAAATAAAATGCAAAATTATTTTCGTAGCCAGGCAACGTACATTTATACGCGCAACGTGATATTTTTATAAATTTTTAATTTCTTTATTTACTAGTTTCAGTTTTAATTAAATGCATAAATAAAAATAAATAAATAATAAATTATTTTTAATTTGATTTTTGCACAATGAATTCAATAATCACAATGAGCCAGCCAACCAACACCCCCTACAAGTTTTATCCCTATTAAAAAAGAAAAAAAATCTTTAAATAACGATTTTTTTTTATCGAAAAAACCTCTTTATTTTCCTTTTCATAGTTGTACTCTTAACTATTGAATTTTAAATGTTCATCCAACTATCAACAGATGACTTGAACTGAAACGCGTTAAATTTTCAAAACGTGACAATTTGAGTCTCATTGAACCCATTAAACGGTTCAGCGATACGCAAATTTAAGCCACATTCGTTTCATTCATACTTATTAAGTTTTTATTCGGTTTTTTATTAACATATTTATTTATTTTTTTCTTTTTTAATTTTATAGTAAAATATTGAAATTGTTATAACGGTTTAATACATGATTATTATTTTAATAAAATTATTTTTATTTAGAGCGAAACGCCTTAATACATTTTAATGGATTTTTATTTGATTAAACTCTACAGTGATTGTAAACAATCGTTGATACCAAATTGGTTTTTTAATTTTTTTTTTTTTGATTTTTCTATGTTTACCAGTGTTGCCAACTTCTGTGTAATTATACAAATATGAGACAACAATTTTTTTTTTCTTGAACTATTTTTGAACCATAAATATTTTGTGTAATTTTGTATAAACAATATTTCATTGTAGAAAATTGTAAATCAAGTTTTTATTTAATTTAGTGTTTACGGGTGGCGTCCTCAGCACTCAACTGCGGTTTCGGGTGTTTAACAAACAAATCTATCTAAAGAAGCCCCCTGATCTTCCAGCTTACCTTTGACGATGATGACAAACATCAGATAAGTGATCAGAAAACGCTACCTACTGGAATAAAATTGCAATGCTTATTGAGGATAACCATCACTTCTTCACCACTACACAATCATATGGAGGCAAACTACAGTAGATCAATGATCTACTAAGCTTGAAAATCAACTTGATTAATGAAACTGAAACAAAGCAATAGATGCTTTGTGGAAAGCCAAATCCAAAACACGCTACTCGTTTTTTGATTTAAAGAGCATTAAGCTAAGACAGCGAAGGAAATGTGTAATCTTTTAAAGTATTCGACAACTGGGTGAGATATACAATTAGAAAATCTTGCTACATTCTGATCAAATACACCAACCGTTATGTTCGGCAAGTATATAACATAAAATATGTATATAATTTAAACGGTAAAGTGCTCCTGTTATTATTATCAATCTTAGGAGCCTCTTAATATATTTCAAAAATTTTAAATTATTTGCAAGATTTATTGTGAAATAATGTTGCTCAAGTATTTTGACCGTAGCTACTTACGACAGAGCAAGCTTCAGAGATTTCAACGAGCCGATTCTAGCACGAACTTTTTTAAACTATAATAGCATAACCTTTGAAGGTTTAGCAAACATTTCCCTGATAAAACATTCGAAAACGACTATTGCAAGCTAAACAAAAATGAACTCATAGAGTTTATCCGTCGATTGTCTTGTAGCAGAAAATCTTTCGATCTCGGAGGTTAGCCTATGATACACCCAGCGAAATAAATATAGCGTACAATACTTATTACTTTTCTTTAAAAACCAAATACATTTATTTTCAGTAACTTTTTAACAAACCAAATCTCGTTAGGGAAGAACTCAATGGAGATAGAAAACTTATATATTGAATAACTTTATCTTATTAATACTTTCTTGAACGAAATAAGTATAACGTACAAACTAATATTTTTTTAATATTTTTTTAAGCGGTCTTTTAACCTAATATTTTGTTATACTAAAATTTGATATAATGACATCATTCAATCGCAATATTATCTAAATGCATCCGATATCATAAGAGAACTTCCTTGGAAATTCACGGATAGACGAGTCTAATGATCTCGACGTATATCTTTCTAATATCATTATAGACCATTGGGACCATCTAAATTATTCGTTGCTAAATACCACAAATTTAAACTTTTCATCCCAAAATTTATGCTTTTCTACAAATCGAAGTCTAAGTTGCGGCACACTTTTAACCTATTTAAGATTGCCAGAACATTTTAAAACAGTTTGGACTCTTAGTGTGAACTAGGAAGATCGATTATTCGACTTTTTTGAAAAGCCGGTTTTCGAATAATTCGAAAAGTATAAATTTAAAAAAAAAACGGTTTTCGGTTAATAATTATTCTAATAACCGGTTAACCGGTTCTTTTATTTAAATTAAATTGTTCTTAATTCTTGAAGTGCAGAGCTGAATAACGTCGTTTTAAAAATAAGCAAAAGCTGACGGAGGGCATATCTCATAAAAACTATGCCAAAATGGTGTGCAGAGGCCAGGCCATAAAAAACAAAGCTTATTACACAAAGTAGCGAAAGTTGCTTAAGTTTTGAACAGCTACTCATGAAGCAAATTTGGTTTTTGTTATTGTATTACTTGGTAGAGAATGGAATCAAAGGTTTTTTTTATAATAGTTATTTATTTATTTATTTATTTATTTAAATATGGTCTATGGATTACATTTCCTTACAGACTAAAGTAAAAAAAGCAAGTATAGAAAATACAAAAACATTAATTCATATATAAAATAATTTTCCTCTTTACAACATCAATAGAATCACAGAAATCAATTAGGTGATAAAAATTATAAAATTTCAAGCATATCTGACGAAAGGAGTCGTTGTTCGCATAGACTGATCGATAATACCTCAAGGTTAATAGTTGAAAGTTGCAGATTGGTCTAGTAGGAACATTGAGCATTATACGACTTAATAGGAACTCCGAATCGAATTATAATTTAGGCGCCCAAGATAACAAGAATTAAGTGTTTTACTTTAGCTCGGCAAGAATAGTTGCTTAGGTTTCGACCAGCGCTATATGTAAATCCATGCACTACGTATTTAATAGAATGTGTGTCACTGTGGTATGTTAGATAAGACACCCATCTTTCAACCAAGAAGTCGTCGGTTCAATCCCAGGCCACACCATCTGACAATTTTCAACAACGATATCATCTCACATTACTAGCGACTGGTTATGTGTAATTACGCTGTGAAAAAATTCACTAACTAATATATCTGCCGTTCGGAGTCAGTGCTTGTGGGTCGCTATCAATGAGTCTAGTTGATTATTATCCATATATAAAAATCAATATTTATTTACAGAAGATGAGAAAAAGTTATTGTCGCTCAAGTGTGCATATCTTTTTCGATCTACCTTGGCTTTCACGTTCTTTGTGAGACGTTCAAGGTTGTCATACCGACAAAAATAATAAATAAACTTATACAAATAGCTTAACGATGAGCATATTTACAATGAAAGCATATGCAAACGTATAAAAAGTATACTTATTTAAATTAACCGGTTATTCGTGTTAAATTAACCGGTTTATTCGGTATTCGAAAAATGAAGATTTTGAAAACTCTATATTTGACAAAACCAAAAAATCGGTTAAAACCGATCGAATAATAACCGTCCCATCTCCTTAGTGTGAACACAGGGACGTTTAATATTTGATCTTTAGACAATGCTTTAGTTGAGTATTGGGAAAATTGTCTTCCTAATTCCTCCATTTTCCAAAAGGATATCACGGTAGTCCACAATTCAATTAAAAAGGCAATTAAACATTATTTTTTCAATAACAACCTGATTTAAGCCCCATAGAAAATATTTGGGTCATTCTGACTCCACTCTTCTATGCTAACGGCAAATATACCGTTCGGAGCGTTATGAAATCTAGTCAAATCAAAAAATATTGGTAGTTTGTATTGGTTTTTACACTATACTTATTTCGTTCGATAGAAATATAGTTTCTTAATTATAATAAAAAAAATGTATAAAATGTTTTTAGTTTTATATCTACATTGGGTTCTTCCCTAAAGAGTTTTTGATTTATTAAGCAAGCAAGCTTAAGGAATAATATTATTTGGTTTAAAAAAAAAAACGTAATAAGTTTTCTACGCTATATTTATTTCGCTGAGTGTATCAACAATACATATTTTAATATTTTTTCTTTCATAGGTTTAGTTAGGTTTTCTTTTTATAGGTTTTGCAATAAATATTTTTTGCTTATAATTTCGTACATAATTAAGCAATAATTTTTTGCATTATTTTGTCTATAAGACATATTAATTATTAAAAAAGATTAAATGCAAATTAAATTCATTAAATTTTGCACATATTCAATGTGCGAACATGGTACGCCCCCGCCCCTATAACATTCATGTGCCATTCATTACCTCTTATCCATCAGAGTTCACTCACATACACACTTTAATTGCCGATCAATTAAAATGAGAAAATAGTGATAGAAAGAGCAATAAAAAATAAAAGAAAAAAATCATTTGATTAATACAAATTAACCCCTTGACCTTAAAACATTCGCCAATTCAATAGATACGGGCATACACCAAAAAAAAAATTGAATTGAATTGAATAGAATAGAATAAAATAAAATAAACGGCCCATGTTTTCGTGAACAATCAAACACACTTTTAACCACAATTTGAAAGTTTAACTGCTATAGCTATTCATTCACATTGTATATGATCGATGTAAAATTAGTTAGATAAGCAGAGCTTTAAATATATGAACTCCTTCTACCCAAATAATATATATTACAATGCAAGTTCTTGACGAAAATTTTTTTAAATTGAATTACTTTTTTGAACACAACCACTTTAACATCGATTACAAGTGAATTTTGAATTTTGCTTTGTCCACGAGTAACCTTTAAAAAAAGCTCACTTGATCGGCTATAAGCAACTTACCTTTCTGAAGAACAATGTGTATAGAATCGAACTTGACTATACAAAAAGTCAAGTAGCTTTTCAGTTAAAAACTAATACGATTAGGAGCATGTGAAGTAGTTCAGTTTTTATTAATCAAGTTTTATTTGATAAGATTTAGTTTCTATAACCCTATTTCAGTTCAATAGATCATGGCTTACATAGCCATAAACTAAGAATATTTATTACTTAGTATATACTTCTAATGCAATAGGGCTTACTTTATTCGAAAATTATGGGAAGTATTGGTTTAATGTTCCAAGAACATAGATCACTGTTAAGTTATAATTTTTTGATTCAACATATTCCCCTCGTTGGCTGTTTAAGTGCAATATAACTGGACTGATGCAAGAACCTTGTGTTATGAGTTGTGCCTACATCTAATGCATGTGGATCATCATATCATGTCTGAATAGCTTATTTTTTGCTCTCTTCCTTGTTCGTTAAGCATCTTAGTTGCTTTTAAATACACATTTCTTAAGAATCTTGGAGCCTTCTATTAGACTATTGCGTTTAGTTAATGCAAACATTTTGAGATTTACTAACATTTTTATATCCAATGAACTGGTCCAACCATAACGCACGATGTTAATTGCGAGTCACACCTTAATGTCAAGTTTTTTGCTCAACGTAATTTGACATTTCTTTGTTTCAGTGTTTGACAAATTCAACCATAGAGAACTACACAATTGAGCGGCGCGCTTTCTCTTACGTATATGGGTGTTCAAATTAAAATGCATTGCGTGCAATCGGGAGAATTGTGCGAAAATTTCAACAAATCGGATCTGTAGGAAATGTGAAAACGCCTGTGCATGCACACCCAGTTCGTTTGAGCGACCACGGGACTTGGGCAGACTGCTGAAATTGGTGACTCTAACTTTGAGGTAGTCAGTGAGTTTATATACCACGGTATTGCCATATCTAGGATATATAACATCTGCTTTGTGATAAAGCACAGATGCTACCTCTGCCTAAGTAAGTAGCTTAGATATAAAACCACCACCTCTCGCCTAACGAAGCTCACGCTTTACAAAGCGTATCAGTAGTATAGGTACTTGGAGGGTTCGAGAGAAAAATACTTCGCAAGATCTATAAACTAATCAGCGATGAAGCTGTGTGAGCTTGACATAGTTAAGTGTGACATTGACATAGTTAAGCGTATAAGAAACTATCAACTACATTGTTCGAGTTATGTCTTGAGAATGGATGTAAATGTTCCAGCGAAAATACGACTAAGATTCCAGTTATTCGTCGCGCAGAAAGGGACGAACTAAGCTTTGATGAAAAGACCAAGTAGAAGAAATTGGGAAGAGGCACAGAAGATCAAAGTGCTTAAAATTCTATATAGAGGTCGGCCAAAGGTGTAATAATTTGTAAGAACTTTGAGATCTCAAAGTAGTAAAAAGTAAGTTGATTTATGAATTAAAAAAGCAAATGAGCTGATATATGGTAGTAGTAGTGTAGAATATAAAATGTTTCAATTGATTTCTAATGAAAATCATTTCTTTGAATCAAAAATAAAAACATATAATGAAAGTGTTTATTTCTATTGAATATTTACTCTTTTAGCACAATTATTCTTATAAGCAGGTAGAGATATTGCTGATATTGTTGCTATTGTTACGTTTCTAGCATTTACCTTACATTGAGGTCAAACATTTTCAATTTCAATCAATTTTGGATATGATTTACAACAACAACAAAAATATATACATTAAATTTCAAAAGTGTTTGAAATAAATCGATTGTTTGCTAGCAACTGGTGGTGCTGCTATGTACTTTAATCAAAATTTAAAAAAAACAAAACATAATAGATTTCATGAAATCTGTTTGTCATGAAATGTGCGTATGAGTGTTTTGTCACGTTCTATGATCAGGGTCAATGATCAATTTACTCTTAAAATGAACAGAGGTGTCTAATTAAAGATCATTTAAAGTTGCATATTACTCGAATTCTGAGTACAATTTTCACTCACTTGTGTAGCAAATAAATGAAAATGGTTTGAACAAAACAAAAAAGTGTTAATTACATAGCAACTGATTAACTATTGAAGCAGAGAAGTAAAAGAATTAATTATTAAAAAATTAATATTAATTTCATGCATTTATTTTGCAAAACAATTTATCACTTTCATTCCATCAATTGATTATAAAAATGAATTAGAAAGCTCACACAATGGTTAGCAAAGTTATTTTTTTTATATTTATTTACAATAGAACAATATATGTATACATAAACGAGCTTAGAAACATATTAAAATTTTACATTTTGATTTCTCATTGCCGTTAGTTTTAATGAAAAAAAAATAAAAAATAAATAAATTCAAAATAAATTTTGATTAATGACGATTTTTAATTTAAAATTTTTACTTTCGCTTTTCCTTTATATTGTAGACAGAATTCCAATTTATTTACAGAATCTGTCAAAAAAAGCAAATGTTTACTAAATTCTAGTTAAATTCTAGTTTCTATTATAAATTCTTAATGTATTTGCCTTTGACCACACAAGTTCTAACAACAGCTAACCAAAAAAAAAAAAAAAAAAAAGAGAAAGGGGTTAAAGTTCACTGGAACACAAATAGAAGCAATTATAACCATTCCAAACAAAACCAACATAAACAGAAAAACTATTGCTAAAGAGATGTTTAAATAAATTTGCAGCAAATTCCCTTCAAATAGAAAAAAAATATTTTTTTTTTTTCAGCAAAAAAGGAACAACCAACCACAGATTCTTAATGAATTATGAAAATAAAATTTAATTAAAACAATATTACGAGGGTAGTTTTATAGCGGATTTGTTAAAAGCGACACTGCCAGAATTAGTCAATTAGCTTGTTTACGGCAGCCATTAAGGTAAAAAGTCATTAACACTAGAAATACGGGAAAATAACATGACTAGAAAGACGGATAAAGGGTCATTTGACTCCACTAATTTAAAATTAATGTTAGTAGCGAAATATATATTATTTAAGCTTAAAAATTGTTTAAAAATATCACAAAAATTAATAAGAACAACAGAAAGCAACAGAAAGCTACCTTCTACAATGTGGCAGATACGTTCTAAAAATGTTATGTGTTGTGTGAAACCGCTTTGTATTAAGTAAAAATATAAGCCATTTATTTTTCTTTTAGGAAAATTAAAGCGTATTCGCTGAGACAATCATGATGGTAATAGCGTCTATTTGACACGCTCCTTTCAATCCAGTTCTTGATTTTATCGTAATGGTGCAACAATCAACAGTGACAAAAGACGAAGACTTAAACAACACTGAGAGAGCTGGGAACACGCCAATAATATTTGCCTCTTAGCGCACAGCTATCGCCACATGACTGTTAAACTTAAATCTTTCGAGAGTGAAGCTTCATAAGCTGAACTAATTCTCAACATTTATAGATATAAAGTAAGGCACTGCAACAATCCTAACGGCACAAAACCCGAGATGGAAAAGGTTAGTGATTTCGGCTATCTTCACAGCATTCTAAAAAAAAGAATATTGGAAATACTTTGTCCAAACACCATCCTACACTACTCCTACTCTTGATAGCTCGATTCTTGCAAAGGTTTTTAAGGCAATTTCTGAGTTTGGTATTCCTGCAAAGCTGATAAGACTTTTTCAGAATGACGTTAACTTGCTCAAGATCATCAGTTAAGACAGAAAAAAAAACTTTCTTAAACATTTAATACATCGGGCTTCGGACAGGGTGATAGATTTCTTCAATATTTTATTAGAAAAGATTTTGCGCGATGCAGCTGTTAATAGAACGGGCACAATCTTCACCAAAGGACATATGCTACTCGCATATGCTGATGATATTGATATGAATGTCGGACATTGCGAGATGTGACTGCTGTTACCACAACTTTAGAAAAGGGAACGAATTTAACTTTTTCGGTACAACCATAAATAAAACAAATAACATCAGTTTGGAGATAAGAAGAAGAATAATACTTTCTATTGTAATGGATGTTATTTCGGTCTCAGCAAGCAGTTTAAGAACAAAGCTCTCTCTCGACAAACGAAAATCACATTGTACAAGACGCTTATACTACCCATATTGTTATATGGCGAAAAAGCATGGGTACTTGCCTTAGCAGATGAAGCTGTTCTTGGAGTCTTCGAAAGGGAAATTCTTCGTCTGTGTTTGCGGCAAATAGAGACATCGAATGAATCACGATCTGTATGAGCTTTATGCTGCCTTTGACGCCGTTAGACACATCAAAGTACAACGTTTGCGTTGACTTGAACATGTCGTGCGTGTGAATGAAGATGCTCTGGCGAAAAGATCTCTCGATTTTTTAAAACTTTGTGTAAGAACTTGGAGGAACAGCTCACAACATCGAAGCGCCATCTCGAATAAGAACCTGTGGAAACAATCAAACCAACATCCAATTCACTTAGAGATTCTCGATCGCAAATGGCGCTAGATTGGTCACACGATTCAAAGATCACATAAAGACGTAGCAATAAATGCCATAGACCTGAGTACACAGGGAAAAAACACAAAGTGGTTGGGCA
Organism: Wohlfahrtia magnifica; assembly: GCA_023159175.1. Lineage (NCBI taxonomy): Eukaryota > Metazoa > Arthropoda > Insecta > Diptera > Sarcophagidae > Wohlfahrtia > Wohlfahrtia magnifica. The sequence goes on along the minus strand of JAKWBJ010000505.1, from coordinate 1,418,660 downwards.
CTGCATACCTAGAAGCGATAAATTGAACTTCAACAAAACCGGTTGAAGTTGGAAAAATAATCAAACACAATACTCCAAACAGGAGCGAACGAAAGAAATTTGTTGCAGTTTTTTTTTTGTTCTTTCTAGGAACCATAGATCAAGACATATACAAGCTCACAAAGCCACAGCTGCTGGATAAGACGATGTAACATTAATTTTATAAAAAAAAAACAATTTAATATATATAATACATAAATTTCAAAAATTCCAATTGGCGGTGCCACGCCCATACAAAGTAAATTTTATATTTGTCTGTGTATTCAAAGTGGTAACAGTAAGAGTTAGTTAGTTAGTAAGAGTTATTTAGTCTAAATAATCATAGTCAATACAAATCATCATTCAAAAAGTGGGCGGATTTTGATAAGTGGGCATGGTACCTTCTATACCAACTAAATATTGATTAAAGATAAAAGAGAACGGTCTAATTTAACTCATAGTCAATGCAATGCTGGGAACAACATTTAAAGCTTCTCTATCCATCCACATCAAGAAGAAACCAAAGAGATATTGCACAAAGTACACCGGGTAGACCAAATAAAAATTAATGTGTGTTTATGATATTTGAAGACTATATACATCTAAATAGCAGATTCTAAAGTATCTTTCCGAAAGGAACTATTATAGGTTATCTTTAAAGTTTGAATTTGAACCGGAAAAGAACAAATTATAGCTAAAATAGTATAATTAATATGAGCAATCAAAGCACGTTGGGTTTCAGGTAGTCATTAATACAAAAAATATTGGCCGTCATATATGAAAATGGGTTAAATGACCCCTCCCCGTCTTTCTAATAGTAAAACGCCAATTTTCCAAACTACCCTCTTATTACCATAACAGAACTTATATTTAAGTTTTACAACATCTATACACAGTGATTACTGCAGTTTTTTTTCAATTTTGAAAAGGCAATTTTCTATAGAAAAAGAAATGATTAAAATCAAGTTTAAGATGTTATACTGGCTTTATCGAGTTTGTTAATTTATTCCAAAAAAATGAAACATCACGTGCAAAATTAAAAATGCAAACAAATTTTGCGACAGCATTTTTACCATTCGAAAAACATGTTCAAAATGATGACAAAATATGAATAATTATTTTTTTAAGTTTAACGAAAAGCTATAAAATAAGATAAAATGAAAAAAAAAATATTTTTTTTAATTATTTCAAAAACCAAAATATCAAATTTGTTTTTCAGTTTAAAATTTTTTAATACATTACTTGCTAGAAATCTTAAATTTTATTACAAAACACAATTTTGTTGATGTTGCATAAATATACTCTATTGTTGGCTGAATTAGACAATGAAATTTGTGCTTAATCATGAAAACTTCTATTCAAAAAGAAGCAATGCAATCTTCTTGAAAAGCAAAAAGAAATTAATGCAGAAAAGAACTTTTTTTTAATGAAGTCAAACATTTTTGATGCACTTGACTGCACTGGCAATTTCCTAATGGCGGACAACGAGGCAAGGAGGCAACGAGGCGGAACGTGAAAGAATTTAAACATAATAAATTATATAGAAATTAAAAAAGAAGATACAAATTAATTCAAAATCATAATATAAAACAAACAAAAAGAATCTTTATCAAGAATAATTAAAATATTTTATTTTTTATTTTTCTTTCATTTTTAAGGAAGTGTAAATGGTATTGTGTGTGGTATTGTGTTGGTACCTTAACAGCTCTGCTGATTTTTGAATGGTTTAAACATGTTTTTTATTTTTTTTTTTTTGCAATTTTTCTTTAATTTGTTAAAAGGTTTAGTGGTTTTCAGAATTAAAAATCATCCTTGAAACTGAAACATGCTTCATTTGTGCTCTGTCCTTTTGTTACTTCAGTTTAATGTTCCGCAAAAATTATTACGTTTTTGCTTTGACTACTTTGCCTATTTCGCTTCAACTTTTTTAATGATGACAACTTAAAAGAAATACAAAATACTCGTATATTTTAAATAAAAAATTATTTAAGTTATTTTGTCATTAGTGGTTATTTACATACAATGTATGTATGTATGTACATAAATTAGTCGTAAAATATTTTCAATGATATACGTTTAGAAATAAAATTTTACAAAAAACGCATTAAAAAATCAAAAAATTTATTGTTCAAACAACATTTGAGTTGTTTGGCCTGTTGTTTATGTTTATGTTTATGTTTACGTTTACGTTTATGTTTTTTTCTGCTTTTCAAAACAGTATTCAAACTCATAAAATATTAAATAATTACCAATACTTTAAATCTAAACATATATATACATAAGTACAGATTTGAAATTCTATTCAAATATAACGTACATACAGTGGTTGAAGCAATAATAGGGACACTTTTATTTATACCAAACAACTTGAAGAATGTGAAATGGTCTGAAAAACGAAGATTTACTTATTTGGTTCAAATGGAAAACCGTATGTACAAACGTCTTTCACTTATAATGCATTCTTTATTTGATTTTTGTAATGATAAATACAAATTTAAAAAAATTGTAATTTAAAATAAATTTTGATGTGTCGCTATTATTTCTTCTACCACTGTATGTACAATGAAACTTTGGTATAATAAACTTCGTTATAACGTTCTTATAAAGTTATAAAGAAAAAATGTACTATAGTTATAAAGAAGAAATTCTGAGCTATAAGACCTCTGTATAGCCTACATGGTGCAACTATATAAGGTGAAGTTGTTTGTACGGGTGATTGCTTTTTTGTGTTCACATACTGTCAATAGTTTTTTTTTTTTTTTGCACACAGCAGGAACAATCCAAGGATATCGTTAAACTATATTTTATTGCAAAAAACATGGTCAAAACATATTAAAAAATAATATATTTCAAAATACCTATGTATGTCTAAATATTCAATGTTTATAATTTAAGAACGTCCAGAAAACGATATATTGAATTCTGACAGGAGATCTCAGATGAGCTGTTTTCGCTAAGTAGAATGGACTTAAGCCTTTTCACAGGGCCACTACAACTTGAAGTTTCTATCACCTAAAGGACATTGGTCTATACAATACAAACGCCTGTAGATTTTGTTAAAGTTGCACTAAAATTTCGGTGCACATTCTTTGCGATTGCCCTATACTCGACATACAGAGGCTTCATTACCTTGGCAACATTGTTGTGTCTTTACATAACTTATGAAACACCAAACCCAAATAGTGCTTAAAAGTCTTAGGAGGGGTTAATGTAATAAACTTTACACAATAGATAATCTTTGGTAGCGATGGTTTCTGGGCTAAAATAATGATAATCGGGCAATAAAAATGCTTGAGATGAAGAAGACTGTAGGCATCTCGACTAAAGACTAAATTAAACATGACTTGAAATATCACGGTAGCTATAGCGTGGTCATTACATAAACACATTTTACTTTAATCGATAAGCAATGTGTAAAAAGCTGATGTTGATGTTTTTAGTTGTTGTAAAATAAAAATATTATTCTAAAAATACGTTTATGTAGCAAGCTTCTATCTATGATTATAACACAAAATTATTACTAATCAAATCAGCTGTTTACGATGACCGTCCGTTAAGTGCACACATTACATTTTGTAGAATGTTTAGATACGCACAAGTTATCTGAAAAACGAATGCCGCGGATTGTTCTCACTTGGTCATAAGTGCAATCATGCATTCAATTTATACGAGTATGTGGTGACGTCTAGACCCAATCTGAATAAGTTTTGCCCATTTTTGTAATTGAACTTTAACATGGATCTATAGATGAACGTACTATGAGCATGATTCTCTGGACTTCAGTTTATATTTCAGACTTTTAAAATAAAATGAATTTAAATATTTTATATTATTTTAAGACTGTATATCCGGCCTTAATAAGTCCGTAAAAAAGAACAACAAAACTTAAGTGACTTAAGTGACGCGTCAGGCAAAAATATACAAGACAAAAACCTATGCGACAAAAAAGAATACCATTTTTCTGATATGCAAAAACTTGAGTTACGTATAAAAAACCGGCTTTTCGTATAAGTTAAGACCTTGGCTAAATATAAACCGATTTTAATATTCTTGGAGGATTAAAGAAAACAGATATATTAAATAGTGTATAGTTTACTTAAGTTTACTTAAGAAATCTGTGTATATTTCTCAACCAAACATATTTTTTGTCCAATTCCTTTCAAAATTTTCTAAGTTTCGAGCCGTTTTTACACGCTATTTTGTATATGAACCTTCCCATTTGAAATCGGATGGAGTCTTTTGAAGTTATACCACCCATTGGGCAAAGCACCTCATGGTACATTAAGGTGGGCTGTAACGTTAGGACCACAATTTTTTTTAATATGTTCTCGTTTCTCACTAAACTCTTATTAAATTTGAAAAAATATTATTTAAAAATTATTTGTCTAAGTGAGATAAAAAAGTAATGACGATTTGCTTAGCACATTTTGAGTAGTCTAATGAAATTATTTTTATCAAGATACGCATTTGGGTTATCCCATAGTATTTTTTTAGAAATTTTTTAGCATCATTACAATGAATAGTGAACGCTAAAAATTGAACAAATAAAAATAATTCGTTTTTAAAAAGTATTATTAAAATCTTAAAATAAATTTATATTTATTAAGTAAGTAAGTACTATATGTATGTATATTTAATTTTTAACACCTTATACATATTTGCCTGAATATGTTATACTAATACGAGTAATTAGAAAGATATATTTTGTTTTTGAAATAAAGTTATTCATCAATATTGACCTTCCTTATCATTTGTATTTTTATGCAAAATTTTTTTTTTTTCAAATGTATTCCCGTCCCCATTCGAACTTTGTACGAAAAATAATAGTTAATCTTCTAATAGATGAATCAAAATTAATTTCTATTTCTTAACTTAACTGGTATGATTATTTCGATGATTTTCAACTGACAGATTAATCATCTGTATTGGAGGAACAGGCTCTGTTGCAATTATTAATGTTTATTTATTTATTTTTTGAAATTTCAATTTAAAAATAACTTGAAAATATAATGAATTATTTTATTCGTATTCATTAATGAATTATTGATTCATACGGTTAACACTTGTTGATAAACGACAAAGAGAAGAAGACGAAGAGGAAACCGCCTTAAAGTGGGATTGTGTATTAAAGAAATATTTGAATATGCCATAGGTAGTTTGTAGTATAGTCATGGATGAAATACGAGTAGTAGACACTTTATTGACTGGGCTTTTTATTTTTTATTTTTTTAATACCAAAACCTAGCAAACAATAGTGTTAAAAAAGTTTTATAATATGCCAATAACGGTGGCTATTTTTAGTTTGATATGGAAGGAAAGAAAAAATAATCAAACGATCGGTCAATTACGGTCAGTTTTGAAAACCAGTTTTAATTTGTACGGGTTCGCTAAGTAGTTAAAATGAAATAAACACTTATTTGTTTTCAAACAAATGTGACTTTGAACTGAGAATAAAAATATATAAGTACATAGGTATGTATATTGAAATCTTGTTTTCAAAATGTAATTTCATAAGATGGTAACATATTACATACTTGTATAGACAGCAGCACCCTGTATTACAGCGACTGTTTGTAGTAGACACCAAATGCCGATTATTAAACTTAAATTAAACGCCATGCATTTATTGTAGGCGTTATATGCTGCTGCTGATTTTATCAATTTGGTATAATTGCTGCTTAATTTTACTAAATTTTTGGCATTAAAATGATTATTGTTGTTGTTATTGTTACACTGGCATATACTGCTGTTGTTTGTCATAATGCTACAGCTGTCATTCGTGTTACTTTTAGGGTAAATCTTCACCGTTGTTGTTGCTGTTAAAACCATTTTGATTTCTTTCTTTTCTTTTTTTTAATTTTATAAAAATTTTAATAAAAATGCTTTTTTCAAAATTTCTTCAAAGAATTAGTTAAAAACTGTATTCAAACTGTGTAGAAAGAACATTTCTTTAGAACTTTAATTTCTTCTTCTTATTCTTTTTTGCTTTTTATCAAACAATTAACACAAACACTACACTGAGACAAAGAGAAAGAAGATGACTGGATCATAAATCCAACCTCACTTTAAATTTAGAAAAAGTTCTTTCAGAAGATATCAAATTTTCATTAAATTTATTCATATTCTCATCACATCATATTGTCTTAGACAACAATAGGCGTATTATTTGTTGTTATTTCTCTTTTTCTTTAAACTGTTTTTTTGCTTCTTTTTTTTATTTGCACAAATTAATACATAAACAAAACAATATAATTAAATTCAAGACTCTTTTCTTTCTTTAATTGTATGATTATTTGTCGTTTGCTTCGTTTTCTTCGTTTGGTATTCCGATTTTTCACTTATTACTGCATCAGTTCTACGATCAACACAAACTGTTTGCGATCGAGTCACAACTTGAACTGATCTTTACTTTTGGTTAAAATAAAAAGGTAGCAGCATATGGCAAAACAGTCAGCCGAGCAACTAACCAACCAGCCAGCCAGCAAGCCAGACAACCAGCCATTTACTTTATTAGCGAAACAACTAGAAAGAAGAGCTGTAGGTAGAGGAAGAGTGAGTATCACCTCTGCTCGACTAGTAAAAAAAAAAAAGAAATGCTGTTGTGGATGGCGCTCACGCAAGCTGGTCTTATGGTTTGTTGTTTGTTGTTTTTTTTTTAAGTAGAAAAAAGGTAAAAAAAAATAGTAAAAAGAGAAAAAATTTTAAAAAATTGTTGCTCTTTTTTTCATCTTAAGAGTGGAGTAAAATTTTTTTAAATTTTTTACTCTTAAAAATTCTATCTTAACTCTTAGGATGATATTAATTTGTAACTTGAGCTTAAGAAGTTCTTTCTTTAATTTTTTTTTTTTTTATATTAATTTCACTTTAAAGCAGCCGTCTGTCTGTCTATCTGTATGTCTTTGTATTAAATTGTCATAAATTTTCAATTTCATCCTTATTTTTGCTTATTTTACTTACAATACCACTTGTTATTGTTTCTTTGTTGTTATTGTTTCTTACCCCTGGGGTTCTTACTTCTTGGTGATTCATTACTTCACGAACAAAGTCTTACTGAATAATTTTTAACCTACATTTTCAAAATTTGTGACAAAAACAAAAACAAAAAATTAAAAATAAACTCAAATGAAAAGTTGTTAAGAAAACCATAAAAAAAAACTTGGCAACATGGCTTTAATTAATTAAAAAAAAACTTGCCTTAAAATAAATATTATTTATTAATCTATTAGCGTTTGTTTATAATAAATGACCAAAATGAACGTATTTTCCATCAGAAACGTGCACTTAGCAACAAACAAATTGCAAGAGTTAAGAAAAAAAAATCCAGTCATTGTTCACAAAAAAAAAAAAACGTAACCATATGTTACCGTTGAACAGGCAAAACAGCTAACCTTTTTAAGCGGGCTTTAACGTCGAAAGAAATACGGCTTTTAAGCTATTTTTTATTTTTCACGTAGCAACGTATATGCGAGTTTTAGGACTGATAATACGCAAAAATCAGTCTCCCGCATCCTACCAAAGCAAGATGCAACGGAGCCTGCACTTATGTCTGAGCACGACAAAAGTTGGTTTGCCAGATGTCGGCACATGGTTCTTCGAGAGCAGTTCGAAAACACAGACCATTAAGGTATTTCTGCAATACGAAAATTGCCCTCTCGAGGTCCAGACCTTCCGACCCCCTTAGTTAGGTTATTATGGAAAGACTTACGTGGGCTCTCGTTGACAACAGCCACCCAGAAGGCTGAAGAAATTGGCCCTGTTGAAAGTATTTTATGAAGTTACTGACTAAAACCCGGCTTGCTTCGCTACCCCCATTTTAATTATTAGCTAAAATGTTTGTTTAGTTACATTTTATACTTTTTCCACCTTTTGTACCCTTTCGGTCCAAACACAAATGTTTGTGATTATCTATAGTTCCTTCCAGTTTGATTAAACACACATTCATATCTAGTGTGTTTCTGGAATACCCGCTTTTTAGCTAATGTGAATAAATAATGCTGCTTTAATTGATGCTGTTTTCCACATATACAAAATTCAATATAAAGTAAGAGTGGAAGTTGTACACCCACTACAGGCTGATGATGTGTATTGTTCACGACTTTATTTCAACCTAATTTAGAAATTTCTAAAGGTATACAGAAATTAATATTTACCTTGTTTTCGAGGTACCACGCCCACTTTTTGACTGATTATTTGTATTGACCATGAAGCTATTTGGACTAATTATGAAACTTTAACTTTAACCATTCCCTTGATATAAAGAGTGAATATTTAGTTTACCAATTCGGCGCAGTTTTTGACCAATGATTTGTATTGATTTTAAAATAATTCAGATCAAATTCGAAAGCTTTTGCCCGAGTTCTCGAGATATGGAGAAATCAATATTTAGTTTGTATGGGTACCACGCCTATTTGTCCAATTCCGTTCAGTTTTCTACTGATGATTTGCATTGACCCTGAAGTCAATCAGATCAAATTCTAAAACTTTAGCTGTAACCGTTCTCAAGATATACTAAAATCAATATTTACTTTGTATGGTAAGTACCACGCCCACTTATCCAATTCCGCCTACTTTTTGACTGCTGTTTTTTATTGAATATGAATCTATTTGGACCAAATTAAGAGACCTTTTCTGTTATTATTTCCTTCCAGACATACAGAGAGATACTGTAAAAATTTCCAGAACATCGGTTCGGTCGTTTAGCAGTCTATAGACTTTAAACAAACAAACCAACAAACATATATACACACCCACACACACACATATATATATATATATATATATATATATATATATATATATATATATATATGAGATATATTCGAATTCTGGCCCTTCACTCTATTGCCGTAATGCAGGGTGGTTCCAAGGACATATCTAAATCATTTCAAGTTCAGATCTCCATTGTGCAAGGCTTTTTTCAGCAAAGTTCTGGTTGTCTGGCCAGGGGCTAAGCTTAATACTATCCCACTGCACCAGATTTCTCAATGTCACTTGTCGAGGTCTCATATTCTCAGTGAACCCTCTATTCCTGAAGAAGTACTGCAAATTCTGATGTACAGCTTTATTGACCCACCCACCGATGGTTGAAGAAGTGAATAATAATATTCGTAGTGTGATCTTTATACCTAATGAGCATTCACTTTCATTAATCAAAGCCAAATTGGGCTGCGGATGTTATAGGACCAGCGTGATAACTTCGACCCTGTTATAATGGAAGCGTCTAATATTTAGGTTGACCCAGTTAAGTCTCCATTACTCCAGGACCGCATCTGCGGACTTGCTCAAACGTTTTGGAAGTTCATATTATACCAGGAACATTGGATCATCAATGATAGGTTTTATGTTATCGTACAGCGTACATCCAAAACAAAGCTAGATCTAGAGCTTATATTATGATCAAGAGTTTCATTAATGCTGTTATTCTATACAAATTTAGTCAATGAACCTCTCTGGATCGCATTTTCATACTTTCACATGAAGTTCACTTTTTATGTCTTGTTTTGATATTAAAGATAACAAGTAAAAGCATGTCTTCCAATAGGTAATAGGGAGTAGAGATCAATAAAAAGGACAAAACACTGTTATGGAACAACCGGAAGCGAATCATAACGATTATCCACACAATAATCTTCAACCAATTGACATATCTCCGGATGAATTAGCACGTTAACAAAATTTTGAGGAGATAACAATCCAAGGGCATCCAATTCATCCCGAAAAATTCGCAGTTTGGGGTAAATTTACGGCTGTCGGCGTAGTTCTTTGATATGGTGATATGGATAGGACCGCGCTGCATGCCACATTGGACTTTTCGCATGAATGATTGGAGAGCATGATAATCTCATTTGAAGGTGGTGTGTACTGACCACCGAGGCAGTGCAATTTGATCACATTAGACTTTGTAAAGTTTTTTTAGGTCGCAGAATATGTGAATAAACCATAGTGGTCTTTAAAGCCAACATAAACCACGATATCCGTAAATATTAGCCTGATTTATACGCCGCAGACATTGAGTTTTGGACAATTCGATTGCGCGCCACCCAACGAAGCCACGAGGGCATTTGCACGATAGTATATTACATACAGAATGGTTTCGATAGGCATTTCAAATGAATAATCAATTTCGTAAATACCTCACACACAATTTGTTTTATTTAAATTTGAAGATACGAAGAGCGCTATAAAGAAACTTCCAGTTGTTATTCCCAGCGAATAACATTATTTCACTCTTTTTTATTGATTTTATTACATCAGACTATAAAATTTTTAAAATATCTTGACTTGATTCAATTTACTGCTCAACAATCGTTCCATTGTAAATGGGTTCATTATTTTTTCAAGAAAAACAACGTGAAGTTGGCCGCAATTGATATACATCTTGTTTTGAGAGTAATTGCGATCAACTGCTGGCAACTACAACGTCAGCCATAACAATAACAACAACACCAACTGTAATATGCTTAAACGTGATCAAAGATCTGCAAAAGTTATTATTTTGTCTGTCCATTTGTTGCGTTGTTTATTTGTTTTTGTTTTTGTTTGTTTCTTTTTTTATAACTAAAAAAGATCTATAAATAGCACCCGGTTTAATGTGTAGTTAAAAAGAAAAATTTATTGTACAAAAATAACAATTATAACAACAATAACAAGTAAATTTAATTTTTACCGATTTGCGGATTTAACCAGTTTTTGTTTATTTATTTTTTATTTTTTTTATTTTTTTTATTTCACTTTTTCAAGTCTTACAATTACAACAGAAATACGATCAACTCTATCACAACTATCAGGTTTTCATAATAGAAATCAGAGTTTGTGTGGCTGAATATGGTGTTGCTAATACAATTAGATTTACAATGCAGGCGACAAGCGATTATTAAAGAAAGACGTAATTCTTAATAATATTTCAATTGTTAAATGCTAAGAATGATGTGAAGTTTAAAATACTAGGGTATCAAACGATCGAAACTTACCTAACACAACCATAAAAAGCCTAGCAGGATAAAGTACTGCGTGAAAACCACACGAGTCTAGAAGCCAAGAAAGACCAAAGGTCACATGGAGACGAACAGTATTCGAAGAAACGAGAAAGTCTCTTAATGAACTGCAATTTATAGCAATGGACAGAGACATTTAGAGATTCTATATACACAGCTTCCGTTCCTGATGGAATTTGCTGATTAATACAATGCACGTTCGGCAAGAGAAATTTCGCTTAATATTTCAGCAGCTGGATGGCATTGGCAATCTAAGCAGTTGCCTAAAACTATCATTACTATTCAATTATCTCAAACCTTTTGCTGTGAAGGATGAGTATATTCGACTTTGCCTAGTTGTTAGACATTTCCTATGCAAATGTACTCGCCTTTGGATGGTTGCTGCTAAGACAAGTATGGTTATTTGGTATTACTGAGACGAGTATACTCGTCACACATTCGATATTTCATAATAAACAGACTTGCGAAAAAACATTTTTGAGTCCACAAACATAAATATACAATGTAAAAAACTTAAAAAACGACGACTATACTCGTCTTTGAAATCGTGATTTTTTTCTAAAGAGTTAAAGTGGCCGTCCAGAGCACTAAGCTCAAACTTCACGCTCGATACAATTCAATTGTCTCTGTATGATCTATTGACTCCTCGTAGCGTCTGCTCAACCGGTAGTCGATTCCGTTGTTGGTCCATTTGCCGCAGCAGTTCCTTGTGTTCCCTCTCAATTATGCTGAGCCTGTGTACAACTTGTCCGGCGAACAATTGGGCGTCATTCCACCTAGTACTCGATGAGCACATTTCGTCAAACAAATCTTCAACGGTTGGTCTGTAGCCAGAAACCTCCTCTAGTGCAAGACGTTCGTCAATGAACTTTTCACACTCGATGTACATGCTCCAGGAACTATCAGTCAGCCGAGAACGATGCAGATATTGCTGGAAGCACCCGGCCGGATAAAATCTGTGTAAGTTAATAATCTAGTTCACTGTGCCGTCTCGTAATCCACATTTGAGTATAAGAGCATATGTCAATCTACCGTTGTAGTGAGTTAGCCATCTTTACTACAATTTTCCGATCGAACATGAGCGCCATTCTGATTTCCGTTCCTGCTACGGTGCTGCATTTTGCACACTATAAAGCTAACACGCCTCTTTTGCGTGAATATCTATATTGCCCCCTCGGTCACTGTCCTCTATGTGCAGAGGACTCTTAACGCACCTTGTGCTTTCCGTCATACTTTCGCGTCGGGCCATTTAGGATATATATGTATGTATGTACATATGCGCTTTTACCAAAAAATAGCCTGACTTTGGTGGCAATGCAAATAGGCTTAGCACAGAAGGGGACAATATTATAAAAACTAAAAGTGGGATCAAACGATTGACGCAATTCACCAATTATTGGTACTACAATCATGCTACAACAAAAAAGTCAAAAAAAGCGTCAAATATACTCGTATATTGTGTTCTTGTGCAACAATTGAAGTGTAAAATATGCACCAATAATAACGGTTTGTAATTTATGTTCCTAAAATATTGTCGATTGAATTTAATATTCTGCGGCAATAAAGCACAATACAAATTGTGTCATATTATTACATTTACGATAATCGTGTGATCCCATCTTAACATACCATTGCCATTGGGTGGGTCATTTGAAAATTTCGCTTGTCGCCTACATTGTATTTTCAACGACACATAACCGTTGTAGCCGTAAATATTTCGTTTAACGTTTTTAATTATTAAAAAAATATAAGAAAAAAATTAAAGAAAAATTTTATATTTTTGGGCAACGTTTGCTTTTAGCTTTGGAAAATTTAAATAAAAAAAACAACAAAATTTATTTTTAAATAAAATTGTTTTTACTCAACTCAATAAGCAATTGTTTGACAAATTTGTTTTATTTGTCGTATTGGTTCATATTGTTGCCTCAATAACAATTTTTGTATTTCTTTCTTTTTTTGGTAAAATACCATTTGGTAATGTGGTTGTTGTTGAAGAGAGCAGGTTATTGTCTTATTTATTTTATTTTATTTTTTTTCTAAAAATAATAGAAAATATGTTGACGCCACAAATGCAATATTTTTAGATTTAAAAATAACGAAAATAAATAAATAAATATTTGTTGTTTAAACGAATAAATAGTATGGATAAAACAATCACCGGGACCGGCTTTGAATAGCAATTAAAATTTGAAAATTTTTATTTTATTTATTTTGTTTTATTTGTTTTTTTTCATAAATAAAATAAAATGCGTGTTTATCTGAAGCCAACAAATACTTTAATTATATACATAAAATAACGCAAATATAAACCACCTGGTAACTCTTTAAAGTTCTCATTTTAATAGTGAATAATTATTTAGTTAACACTTGGCAAGAGTTTAGTTATAAAACCTTATTTCTCTTTAATTTGCAAGTCTGCTCTTGACTGACGTAAAATTATTTAAATTATTGAAAACAAAATAAATGAAACAAACTGCACAAACAGAAGATCAACTCTGAACGACCCGATCTTTCTAAGATTTTAAAGGCACGCGCTAAAAGTCACGTTTCGTTTTTTTTTTTTTCAGTGGGTCACCCAAAAGTATTCTGATATGGGCTTGTGTGTTTATCTCTAAGATTTTATTTTATTTTATTTGTTTTTCTTCTTATTATTTTGCAACTTTTCTTTTAAATAAGAGTGAATCACTTTTATAATTATTCTCACATATCGTTGGAGGGCTTTTAAAAGTTTTTGCCGTGTCTGGTAAAAATTTTAAAAATTTACACTTTTAATTATCGCTTGAATGAAGTGTTTTAGTATCTGATTTAAAAAAAAACAACACCGGCTGGAAATATTAAGCAATAAAATCAATATGATTTATTTCAATCATAAGTTGATTTCAAATTTATTGAACTTTAGAAACCGCCCACTTGTGATGCCAATAGCATCCTAATAAACTTTTATTCCACTATAATCTATTTTTGGCTCGACAACCTTCTTTCCTTTTTGGTGTTGGTGGACGTCATTTACGTTGGTATGAACACAGCACAACTTACATAGGAAACCGCTGTTTAATCACTGAAATTGATAGAATGGTGGCGACATTTTCAAATGCCCGCCACTTTAACAATTGTTATGGTTCAACAGATGACAAGTAAAGCTCTATTTAGGTGATTTTCGGATCCAACAGTATTGTCAGACCTGACAATCTGCTGACAACGAGTTCACACTATTGCAAGACATTTTTCAAAAAATCTGGCAATCCCATTATACATACATATCTTGTTTCCCCAATTCGTATGTTAAAAATTCGTGCATCTGACAATACTTTCTCTGACAATGTTGAAAGACAAAAATTGTAAGTTTACATGGTTTTAAGACATTTCCTGTAAATTTGTTAGATCTGACAATCGTCTAAACAGAGCTTAGGAACTACGCCACTAATAAAAATGGAAAGCTAAACGCCTTAACAATGCATTGAAATTTTTACAAATTTACAACAAAAACTAGAGGATTATCGAAACGACGTAAAGCAGCTATTGGGCCAGCTATTGTGAAACTGGTGGAAAAATTAATAGTCAAATCAAAACTGTAAGAAAAAATTGAAAAAATAATTTTTAAGATTTTAGAGGGGCGCACCCAAATTGGCATACCAGCCAGTTATGAGTAAAATTTTTCAAAATAGGTTTTTTCAAGAAATATTTTATTTTAATTTTTTGCAACACTAGCGGCTTTGGTAATGACCGATGACACGACGGACATGATTAGAAAGCTCCTTAGGAACATGATTTTTGCCGTTAATTTGTAGGCCTTCGATAATTAATGAGGAAGAGCGAGAAGAGCCATTTATATACGAGGGCGGATTGATATTGAAGCTACCCAAGTAGGAAAAGAAACATTTTTTTTCAAAAACCATTCATTTCTCAACATAGTCTCCTTTTAGCTCAATACACTTAGTGAGACGATTTTCCATCTTTTTTATACCATCTGAATAATACGATTTTCGGAACTCCTCAAAATACGCATTAGGTTCGGTAATCACTTTTTCGTTTGAGATGAATCTTTTTCTTGCGAGCCATTTTTTCAAGTTTGGAAACAGGAAAAAGTCACTAGGGGCTAAGTCTGGACTATAAGGTCCATGATCAACCATACGTTTTTCATTCAGTAATCGCTCATTTGATTCAGCATAATCTTTTTAAATAAATTGGACTGCACTTCCTCCAAGCCGTTTTATTTAATTCAAATCTCTTTGATGTACATAACTTTAGCACTTTACTTTAGTCTGAATAACTGTTTGGTACGATTTTAAGTCTGGCGGGGTCATTGGACATAATTTTTTGGAAAATTGGGCTGAAGCAAATGTTAAGGTGACGTTTGTTTCGAACAAGACGGCATAAGCAATGCCTTCTTCGCTCTTTTACGCGGAGAGTTCTCTTACCGTGTGATTTCTCGAAGAGGCGATCACAATTGGTGTCCGAGATCTTTAGACTCTTTTTCTTGAGGCTACGTGAGAGATTAGACATACGTCAATAGCCCACAATCGACGCAAGACCTTAGAAATATATTTCATGAAGCAATGGAGAACATACAACAGCAAATTGTTAATGGAAAATTTCATGAAAAGAATATGGTTCTGCAAGCTTAAACGTAGGGGCTACTATTAACTGGCATATGCTCGTCTTTACAATTAAATAAACCATCCAATGATTTTACTTAAAAATACACGTTTTTTAAACTATCGAAATAAAAGCTCTTAATGGAAGACTCAGCACTTACTAAATAAAATTCTTAAATTTTATAAAATTCACATTGAAAAGCTTAAACCAATCGAACAATTCCATTTTTTCTAACGATTTTAACATTTAAAAGCTTTTGTATTTATTTCTTACAATGAAACTTGTTTTTATAAAAGCTTGAATATAAACTTTCAATCTTAATACAAAATTATCAAAGACACAAACCATTTTACTAGCAATCAGTATAAAAGCATTTTTCAATCACAATAAAGTTGCTCTTTTTGAAACATTTCAGGGTACGGAAAACGTATCAAAACTAATTGTGGTTTTAAGTAATTTTCTTTTGCAGGCTACTGAAATGGAATTGTATGATGATTAACAAGTACGTGGTCACAGCGGCAATAATCTGTCAAATTAAAAACGAAATTCAATTCAAAATTTTTATTTTAGTTTTTATTATTGAAATCTGGCTCACCGAAGTTATTAATTTATAATCCATATCGAAAAAGCCAGCTGCTGTAAAATTATTTCGCCGATGTACTACTTCTAGAGAAAACACTTGAACATTCAAATAGAAACTACAATTCGTTGATGAATTTGTTTTGATGCGATGTAATAGAGGACCAGTAAGTGCCATCTGAAAAAAGAAAGGAAATCACGTAAACAAGAAAAAATACCTTAAAATAATGGTGATTCAAGAAAGCGAATTCAATTTAAACGCCATTTTTAGATTCATTGTTTCAAGTTTCATTATTTATTGATTTTTGCTTTTATTCGAGTAAAAAATTAATTGAATTTCAACTTCTAAAATTGCTCGATTAATCGAGTAGGATTTTCAAATTGTTCAAATTACTTTTTTAAGCTTTTTTTTCTTAAAACGAGTTCGATGTTTTCTTTTTCTTTTGAGTCGCACTCTCCGGAGATGGCTCCCACTTATGTAGACCATTGTGCTGGTACCAAGAAAATAGGTTATTTGAAAGAGGATAGAAAGAATAGTATCTATGGACGTTTGATTTCAATTTATTTATGTCGTAAGCGGTAGTTAAAACTTTCGAGGGACAGACGAACGAATTCTTTCTATAGTGCGTTGTGCGATTCACAGGATAATCAGCTACAAAGGGATACGCTCTACGAGAGAAACAAGTACTACGTGAAAATATGGGATTATTAGGAATCAATTCCTTTATTTCGTCATTTCGTTATAGTACCGATAGAACAATGAGACATACATCACATTGCGACGATGTTCTAATGAATAGATAGAGTTGACTACTACTCTACCGACATTAATAAGTACCTTCGCCCTCTCCTGTACATAGTAGAGAAGCTACAAAATAAAGTTCGAAGCACCATTTTGGGTCGGATATAGGTCTTGTAAATATTAAGGAGATCAGATAAAGTGAAGAATTTCTTGCACTGTCTTAATACTTGAATGCTTCTTTGGATACATTAGATATGTGATCATTCCAATGAACATCGCAGTGCATTCTCATGCCCAGAACATCAAGAGCATCTTTTTTCCTAATATCTGCATTATCCATAGACACAGATGACAACACACTACCACGTCCGAGTGTTAAACAACAACATTGAGTCTTGCTTGCATTAAAATCGAGACTGTTCGCACGATCCCACTTGTATATCTTCGCCAGATCGTTTGTGAGTGTGTAGATAGGATAGGATTGAGTGTAAGAGGAAGGAAGTCGTTAAGAAATATTAGAAATAGCATAAGAGGAAGAACAGCGCCTTGCGGTGCGATAAAATTGCATTCAAAAATTTTTCTGATCTTTTCTTCGTCTTGTATTCGTTTTTTTTTTTTTTTAATTTGCAATACTTTGTTTTGTTTTGTTTAGTTCGTCTAGAAGATTGCTTCCGCTTAGATCCACATCTCCTTCATAAAAATCATCGTCTGTTACATTTTGGTCAGGTTCAATATAAAACAATCGATTGAAATATAGTTGCAAATGTTTTCAAAGTTATCGCTATTGGAGAATGTTGCGGAATTGAGGTTGATTTGAAAAACTTTAACTAAAATGTCTAACAAACCAGTAACAATTTGCTGATCCAAAAGCAAACAAAATTATGTTTGAAAAATGTGTAATGATATCAAAAAGAAGTGATATTTATGCATGTCATGTTATTTAATACCATTTTCACGAATAATATAAGCGTAAAACTAAATAACCATAAACATTTTCTATTTTACACCCCAAATTTTACATACAAAATTTGCTCGATCAATTGGCACACATTGTTCAAGTTATTTGTTAATCGAAGTTGGCTATTTTCATTAATCGAGTGGATACTCTATTATTTATACTACTTACCGCTTTTGAAGTCATACAGCAGGTTCCCACATTTATGCCAATTACTAGTATTTGCACCAACACCCAGCCCATTACCACAAACAGCTGGTAACTATCCATATCCAGAGTATGCAAGATTAAAGCGGCAAATAAGTTATAGCCCTGTACGGTTATGACACCAAACGAAGCACTGGTCAGAAACAATAAGTGCCATGCAAATACTTTTAGAAGTAAGTCCGCACAATCGGCTATATTCGAAAAAATCTCCAACAATTTTCGTACAACATCAGTCGTACACTCTGGTTTTATGCCATTCAATATATTGTCTTTGGCCCGTTTGTTCGAGGACAATAGATTGTCGCCACCATATTTTAAAAGTTCCCGATTGATAATATCAAATTTCGTTTTTAGCACATACATTAGATTGTAAAACTGGAACTCCTTAAAAGTCAGCAATAAAATCGGAGCAAAACATACAAACCAGAAACAGGTTGACAGAACATCAACTTTCTCGGGTCCGAAATGTATGACGACACAATTCACCATAGACAGACTGCTGGGCACTAAGAAGACCACAAAAAATTGTATGAACAATTTCTTACGCATATGCGCATAGTTAAGTTCTTGTCCCGTAACTTCCACTAATTGTTGATCAATTCTGGAAATCCATAGAAATAAACGGTGCATTTGGAATAAATTAAACCAGGTATTTAGTAAGCCATAGGAACCCAAAACAAACAGGAAAACAATTTGGCCCCAAGTAGTAAAGTAAGCAATAATGGTACTCTCATGTAGTTGAGCCAAGTTACAGGTCATGCTCAAGTGTTTGGCACCGAAATAAAAACCAACTGCAAAAAAGAAGTTAAATATTAAAAAAGCGTTATATTATAAGTGATTTATTTCAGACATTACAAGGTTTGTTTAAAAAATTAAAACGACTTTATTCAGTTTTTTATACATTGATATCTGTTTTCTTCAAAGTAATTCTCCTTATTATTATGTCCTGTGGTTCCTATAAGGAACAACGAACTCTCATCATTAGGTTCGATTTGAAAAAAGATGTTTTATTTCACTCCTGAACTGATGTCAGCAAGTGTGCTACTACGGACTACTATTTACCAGTGTGTTACCACGAGAATTACATTCAATAGCCGCCCTGGTAGTGTCACTCTTAGATCTGCGCATTACCAATCCAGCCTTACTGGCGTTCAAATATCCTGACATGAATTGATCGTTGATCGGTTTGACGCCAAAGTTGCCTATTGGATATGATACCTTTGTCAACGAATATTTGGATGGCATTTATGTCATATGCTCCGTTGTACTTGAAGATTCGCAGGCGTACAGAAGAACCGATTTAACCCAAGAGTTGAATATGTTGAGATAGTTGGATTCCGAAGGACTGGTAAGCCCTTGAAATTTGTTAAGCTACAAGATAGTAAACATTTAACACCCTGTATCTCAAACTCGTCATTGTTTTGAGTGTTGCAGTGCATGAATCACCCCGCCCTTACGCGTATTCATTGCTAGCCCAGCGTTTGCAGCTCCGGTTACAAGGTAATCTAAACTATGGCAGTTATAATGCGATAAGAGGCATATATTGTACGTGTTGAGCCCTCCTCCTATTCCTCAGTTGGCGCTCCAAGCTTTACGTATATCAAGAACGATGTTAAGTAGAAGCGGAGATAAAATGTATATCCGGTGAAGACAAGTCGCAACATAAAAGCCCCCACTCAGAGCGTAAGTTTTCCAATATTTGTGCCAAGGTTTGTCTAATCCTCCAAACACTTTTGTTATAGACTTTAATCCTTTTATCGAAAACTTTAGCAGTTTTGGACCATCAAACATAGCCTCGTCTTGAATTCTTCAACTTTGCCGTTAGCACCTTCTGGACCCCAAAGTACACTCATTTTAAGCCACTGACAACGCTACAATGATTTTAAAATACTATTTTGATCTTTCGTATATCAGGAAAATATCAAAAGAGACTCGACTGTAGAGTTATAGCGTTTTCTTGGGACAATAATTTTTTATCTGATGGCAGTTATCACTGCACACTGTACATATGTTTATAGCTAATGCCGAGAGGTTAGGTATTCCACTATCGATTTGTAGTTGCAGAGGAGAAAAAAATCCCCTTTTATCAATTATATCACTGTCTTGCATTGAAAAATTTCCGTCTCTGCTTTTATGATTACTGAAGTAGCCTTTCACAGTTCTCGCTGAGGAAGCTAATTTTTGCAGCATACGATCATCGTCTCATATTTAGTCTTCTCTGTATTCACTCTTAGCTTCCTGGAATGTGTATACGTTTCTCTTCTATTTGCTTTTTCGGCCACTGAAGTAACTTCAGTAACTGGGAATTATAAACTGCTTTTTTAAGCCACAGATTGATTTTTTTCAGAATACAGCGCTCCTATCATCTTTTGCAGTCTGCATTTCCTTCTTTGCTTATGGAGATACCTATCCACCCTTCTACTATTTGCTTTTACGGCTGCTGAAGTAGATTTTCGGAGTTACCGCTTAGAGAACTGATAGTTATAAGCTCCTCTGTTAGGTTAAAAGGTCGCTTTTCGTAACATACGGCCTTCATATTATCTCTTGTCTTCTTTTATAGTTTTATTAGCTGTCTTCTAGAATGCTTATATGCCTATTTATGAGGTTTTCGCCAAATTTTCACTTAATCACGCCTATCGTGAATAATTTTTTTCTCAAAATGTTTGCCCATTGCAATTATGAATAATTTCCACATTAAATGTTTTCCCGTTTTCTGATTATTCAGTGATTTATTCTCATTGATTTTTTATTCACATCAATTTTGCTGGATTGAATTTATCATTTGAGTTGCATTTATCATTTAAGTATTTATTCCTCTTTATGGGATAATTAAATTTTTTATTAACTTTCTGTAGGACTATATAATGCAGAGTAAAAGTTTTATATCCTGCAGTTTGATAGACGTGTTGACTGAAATTTTAAAATTCACTCTCAACTCTCATCTTGCGAAAAACCAATTATTTTCCATTACAATTTTAATTGTTTTTTTTTTAATTTAAACCCCCATATTCATAAAAAAAACATTTAATTAAAATACATTTTAAACTCATTTTAAATTTTATGAATATGGGGGTAAGCCTTTAATGGCTGTAAATTCTCAAAAATGCTGGTTATCATAACAAATTTAACCCTTTAATTTACCAATATAAATTATACATCCAATGAGCGTAACCATAAACGTGCATACATCCACTTTAAATTTATAATCTTCATTGAGTAGCTCGTTGGGATCCAATTTTATGGGCACAAAACCGAATAATTTGTAAATGCGCAAAAACGGATATAAAACGTATGCGAATTCATTCTGTTGAAATGTGTGGAAGAAATAATTCTTCACTTTAGCCAAATAATACTTTAACATTTTGTCTTAGTGTTTTGGGCTGTTCACGTTCTACTCATGGCGATTACTAAATAAAAACTAAAATATCAAAAATTAATCTCCATAGCCGTCTGCCATCAAAATGTTCTCCTCTTAAATGTTATGTGTGTCAGTGTCAATATCAACTCAATTAGCACCTCATTAGATTTCCTTTATAAACTCTTTTAATGTTTTTATCATTTCTAACGTTTTTTTCCATTTTCTTGTTTAAAAGGACATGCGCTGTATGAAATCAACAGGTTACTGGGTTTTACGTTGTCTTACTGTAAAATGACTTTTAATTAATTGGCCTCAATTGGATTAATGGCCCCGTATATGTCCAAGATAAAAAACATTCTAGTTTTTATGTATCATTGCACTAATTGCTGTGTTTTATTTCTGGTTATCACGTGTTCTAAGTGGTTCGTTATTAAGTTTTAATATTTAAATTGATGGTTAGTTTTGTAAATATTGGAACTGGAATTTTTTTTTTTTTTTTTTGTAACAATTTACGACTATTGGCTTATCAACTCTTTACTTTGTAAATATTTACAAGACAAATAGCAGCGCATAAAAATAAACTTTTGCCACAAGAAGAATGGATGCGGGTGTAGGTAGGTATGTATGTGCCACACGTTAATCATGAAAATTTTATTATTTACTAAGACCAACTACAACAAAACTGTGTCGTCAAATAAAAAAACAAAACGCAACACAAACGAACTATCTACTCGTACAATAATAAAAACAAAAAGCAAAAAGCAAATAAATTTATCCTCAATGGTATAATTGGAATATATCCCAACGACTCTGGTGATTTAGGAAGGCCATTATAGATAATAATCGTTAAAATACAAAAAAAGCAAAAGCATTTTATTGCCATATTCTGTTATTCTAATTACAATCGAAGTGTTTATATTGCTATTGCAGTTGAGTCATTGCTTTAAAAATGAACACGTTCTAAGACATCATTCAAAGGAGCCTACAAGGTCAGTTTGTTAATCCTAAACCTTATGAATTCTATACTTTTGTGAAATAAATCACACTGATACTCGTATATAGTGATTTAAGCTCTATAATCCTGAACAAAATACTAAACAAATTTTGATTATAAACTAGCTAAAGCCCGGAGTACGCATTAATTTTTATATATAAGATAAATCGTAGAAAATAGGTAAAAAAACATATGATGAAGGTTTACATTACCAGGCAATGTTAACCCTTAATTTGTGACTTTTTTTCTGTCATTGGTATTAAATTCTCTTTAGTGTCTGTTACGTTGCAATGGGTTTATGTTACAAAACGACAAAGACTTCTTTAAAGTCGTGGTTATGGTCGAGCGTAAGCAATCGCGATACTTATGGCACTGGTTACTTATTCGTATACAAATATTAATACAACATATTATGATCCTAGGCGATAGAGATGCCTACAGCCATTATTATTATTTCATGGTTTTATTGACTTCGTTTGCCGTCATTCGTACTGTTTCGATTACAACAATAAATCGCTTTTTAGACTTTGAAACTAATGGTGCAGTCTCGTAGTTTTGTTGAATGCAGTTGACGAAACAGGTAAAATATCGTGAAGGTCCAATGTGGAAGAGAGAGTCAGAAAGCAACCGTTGGGGACTATTTCCGTAGGCCAAAATATGGACTTATACAGCTATAATCAAACCAATACTTTTCTATGGCATCTTAGTTTGGTGGAGATCTCTTTACGCTACTCTTTGATGATAATACAAAGATCGGCACTATTTGGTGTTGGTGGAGCAATGGCATAACGCCATGTATGGCACTTAGTGTCATTATGAATATTTGGACTCCTGATATCATCGTCAAGTCGACTGCTTTCATGCCTCTTCTGAGATTCAGGAAATGTGGTCTAAGATTACCGGAGCACTCTGCTGGGCGACTGCAGAGTGAGGACGGACTACTGTATCCCGTGTCTATTACCAGTGACCAATCTTAAAACATGTATTCCGAATAGGAATAACTAGAAAAAATCATTGGTGTGGTGAGGTATTTGATTTTTCACGGATGCTCAAAGCTGGATGGTGGAAAGGCTATGACATCTATCTCCGCATATTAATATGAACATGTTCTATAGGCTGTAGGACCACTGCAGTGTGTTTCAGGAGAGGTAGCCGCTATTGGTGAGGTTGCTGACTTATTGAGAGATAGTGTTACAATGGCCCGGAAATTGGCATTTGTACAGACAATCAGTCCGCTTTAGGTCCTTGGGGGCTTTGTTCGCTAAGTTCCTAACAGTAAAAAAACTTCACTCATCATTAAGGGTGATGGCTAAGAATTATCAGTCTCATTTGTATGCACTGGGCTTGGACAGGGTACTGCGGCTTGAATTTTTTCGGAGAGGTAGAGGTTTAGTATAGGGCAATGGACCGATAATGTCTATGATGAGAAAAGGAGACAAACTCCAACTTATATGGTCTAAAATCCTTAATCCTTCTCTTTTACCTCCGAAAACTTCAATAGTATCTGTATATGGCTTTACCACCATATAGAAGCTGTCTCGAACTTATTATACATCCTACTCCTAAGAGCAGACGCATATTTTTTTATTTATTTATTTTTTTTTTTAAGTTTATTCATAAATAATATCATATGTGTTGTTTCTAAGTGGAGGCGTGGTGCAATGGTTAAGCGCTTGCATACAAATTCTAGAGGCAAAGGTTCGAATCCCAGAGATGACAAGCAAAATGTTCACCATGGTTTCGAATATAAATAATAATAATTAGGAAGCTTCAATCGCCTCCAGATAATTCATCCAAGAAGTTTCCCTCGCTTCCTCCCCTTTCGAAACAAAAAAGGATTACTAAAAACATGATAGGACAAAAGACATAGAACATGTTTGTGTTGGATAGCCACTGATAGTAGACTACCACGTGAGTAAGTGAAGTGAGATTCGAGTGCTTATCAAGCAATATCTTCAATTTCAAAGGTAAAAAGTGCTTTATGGGATTTCGTTGTTGTTAGAACCCAAAGAAGTAACAAATTCACAATATGTTGTTTGCCATGTCGAATGATCACTTGGGTATGAGAAAAATAGATGAGGAATTTGTTTACAATCGACAACAAAGCCTTTCATGTGACAATTTCGTACGAGTGCATGGCGTTGTAGTATAAAGCGTTTTAGTTCCGTTTCGTAACCGTGGACTAAAGGTCGATCCAGCACAACAAATAAAGTCGTGGCTGCCGTTTTTTGAAATGCACGCGGTATGATCCACATTGACTACCTTTAAAAAGGTAAAATAAACAATGCCGAATATTATGCCAACTTAGTGGATCGATTTATTGAGGATTTAAAAAAAAAACGACCGCATTTGATCAAAAAGAAGGTGATTTTTAACTGGATACACATATATACAGTTTTAATGCAAAAACTAGGCTACGTACTGCTCACTTAACTGCTCTACTCTCCGGAGTTATTACTGAGTAACTAATTCTTATTCGAAATCAAAATAAATGGATCGGTGAAAAATGATTTGACTCTAATGCTGACATCAGCTCAGAAACAAATACCTATTTTTACATTCTAGACAAAACCTTTTTTTTTGAAGGAATTAACAAATATTGGAGTAATGTTGGTCAAAGTGTATAGTGTTCAAAGGAGACTTTGTTAAAAAATCAAATGATTCTTATCCAAAAACCCGCCGTCGTATTTGGGAAATATTATTATTTTAACTTCTACTTGATAATAATACCAGTTTACGAGTGCCCTACTCTCCTGCTTGTAAGTTCAATCATACAACAAAACAAAACAAAAATATGGGCTTTGTCGGATAGAAAATTTAATGACATTTTTAAATAATATTTCATTCATATGCCATTTGGCCGCCATGGCTGCCGCGTACGATGCGCAATCTGGAACATCAATTTTCACAGCATATGCGGTCGTATTTCATCAATAACTCTTCTAATGTTGATTTGCAGGTGTTCATTTATCTCTGGTTTATCGACATAGACTAGAAAATAGTCCAATGAGGTAAAAACATACAATCTTTGTGACCAATTAATTGGACCTTTACGTAAAATTACTCTTTCATCAAAAGTTTATTTCAGTAAATCAATTGTAGCGCACGCTGTGTGACACACCACATATCAGCAATATTAATGCCAGTTGCTTGAGGTACGAAAAATTTTCTAATCATGTCCCTATACCGTTATCATTATCAGTGACATTCTGAACATCGTTTCTGAAGACAAATGACTCCACCAGCCCATAAAGCGCACCAACCATAAATGGGCTTCATCGAAAAACGAAATTTTGAAGCTCGACGAACAGAACTGCTCGTATTGTTTTGACTAAAAATTTCAACAATTTGCAAGCGTTGCTTTGGCGTAAATCTATCCATAATGAAATGTCAAATCAGACTACAGCTCTTTAGTCTGATTTGACATTTGAAGTCGGTTGTCAAATAAAGCAGTGCTGCCAACTCAAAGTTATAAAACTCTAAAAAAAACACCCGATATACATCTTTTTTATAAAAAGGTTTTTATTTACTAAAAATATTAATTTAGATAATAATTTTCATATTTACAATTTCACAATTACGATAATAAAATAGTTTATAAAATAAAAAAATTAACTAAAAAGAAAAGAGTCCACAGTTCAATAACCATTATCTCTCCTTATGCATTATATGTGGAGATATTTAAAGAATTTAAAACTATTTTTTATATTGATTTAAAAGATCGTTTTTAATAACAAAAATGTTATTTTACAATATAATAACAAAAACTCAATAGACAGATAGACAGACAGACAGACAGACAGACAAACAGAAAACAAAATTCAATTTCAAAACGAAAATCAATTTTAAATATTTCAAAAAGAAAAAACAAAAAAAACAAAAAAAATTAAAACGAAAAAAAAACTAAAATAAATGAAAGAAAAATGAAAATGTAATAAAATGGCGTCATGGTGTGTTTTAACTGCGACTTGCTTAGCATTTTGTCCATTGAAATTTCCCCCCTTTTTCTATCATTAATTTTGTGGCACTTTTCTAATTTTTTTTTTTTTTTTTTTTTGTTGCTTTATCAAGGATTAAACAGTAATAACAGTATGAATATTCATTTTTCTTATTGCTTTTCCAATGGCCTTAAAACTATACAAGAAGCAGTCTATTTATTATGGTTGGTTTTGTTTCCCTAGAGAGTTCAGCTTAGGATTTAACTTGAAAATGGCTGCATCATTGTTTCCATGAAATTGGGATCTAATGTCGAACCATGTTCCAAATCTTCTGTGCTGGCATTCTCTTCGGCTACACTCACAAATTTACTGGAGAGTTCACCATTGAGTCTATTCACCACACTGGTTGTTATGTCATACATAAAGATTTCTTGTTCCGAAGAATTAGAAGACCTGTCAAAATAAAAAATGAATAAAATGAATAAATAAATTACAAATAGTTTCCAATATATTTTAAGGCTTTCTTGCAACTTACTTTGCTACTAACAACACTACGGACTGCTGCTCTACGTCTGTGCGAGCTTCCTTTTCCAGCCATCTCTTGAAATTGTCTTTGGTGGGCTTCTTCACTAAGGTCTTTATTAAATCACCACCCAAAAATTTCACTTCTTTACTATCTTCTATTACAGAACCATCAGCGTTAGTGGGTGTATCGACTGGGGCCAAAACTACAACACTTTGTAAAGTTTTTCCCTCTAATTCCTCACTATCGGGCTTAGGGAAATTAGCACCATTGATTTTCAAGGGCAAATATCTATTGTATTGACGTTCACTGGATGTAGAGGGAGCTACAGAGTTCTCCAATTTTTGGCCGTCATAACGTACCACTTTAACATCGGTTTGTTTATTGTTAGGCACTGCACTTGATTCTTTAACTTTTTCTATATCCTTTTCATTTAGCGAGACCTTATCACCGTTGGGCTTAAGAACGGTTAAAACTTTTTTCGATTCGGAAATTTGGGCTCCACCCCCAGCACCATAGAAGTGTTGCAAATGTTCAGCTGGCAAATTTTCCAAAGCAATGTCGCCCACTTTGTCGTAGTCCAAGACGGATATATCAGCATTGCCTAGGATACCAGAGGATAAAAGTTGTTGTCTCAAATCATCGGGTACTTCATCGGGTAATTGCAATAGAGTTTTAGGACTTATAGTGGTGGTGGACGTGGTAGTAGAGGGCGTGGTAGTGCTAGTTTGCTGCCCTGAGGGAATATACGAGTTTTGAGATTGTTGTGTGTGAGAGCCTTGCGAGTTTCTCTGTTCCAATTCCTTAAAAACATCCGAATGATAATTTGAAACACTATATGGTGAGCTACTCAGGGAGGTTAGAGCCTGGGTAGAGGATTGTCCCTGTCTGGGTTGTTGGTAATAATTGTTGTATTGCTCTTGACTGGGTTGAACACTGTTAATGATTTGTGTAGAGTGTTGTTGATTGTTGAAGGAGGAACTTTGAGATGGTTGATAAGCATGGGCCGTCTGGTATTGTTCATAGATATAAGGAGGCATGGGTGTAACAATCATAATTTTCTGACCATCTGTTGATTCACCGAACTGTGGAGGCTCTGGTGTGGTCGAGGGTGACTGCTGATTATGTTCCAAATTTGAGGAAGCGGTAACGAAATTGGTAAATGTTTGTTGGGAATGCTGTTGTTGCTGGTTTTTATAGTTCCCGGCAGTTAAATAATGACCTTGTAATGGTTGACTTTGAGGCGCCAAATTAGGAGCTGGTATATCATGTATAACTTGAGTTTTAGTCTGATATTGGCTGGGATTGTAGTGATTCTCTACGGTCTCGGTAATGTGTTGCTCGAACTTGGGTATCGATTTTAGCAATTCGGTTTCTTTGGATGGTTTGATGTTCAACCAACTCAGACCAGTACTTCCAAATGTGGAAGCAGACTGTTGAGTTGCAGATGCTTGATATCTAGTATTTTGTTGTTGTTGTTGCTGCTGTTGCTGTTGCTGTTGCTGCTGCTGTTGATGTTGATTGTTATTTGATTATAGAAAACTGATGTGGCTTGAGGTTTATTTGAGGTTTGCTGAGTTGCTGGTTGGTATTGATGTTGCTGCTGTTGATTTTGATACTGTTGCTGATTTTGTGCTTGTGGTTGCAATTGAATTTGTGTCTTATATGACTGTTGATTTGGTGGCAAGGTGGGTAATGTTATGGTGAAGGTTGGATGTTGTATGTGTTGTGGTTGCTTTTGGAAATAATAGGGTTTCGGTGTATATTGAGTATTTTCCAGTTTGGCTGCTATGGGTGTTGGTTTAGGTGGCTGTGGTGCTGGTGCAGGCGCTGATGTTGGACGGAATTTAATGGGTTGATAGGGTTGTGGTGCATGTCTGACAGGCAATTCTTGTGTCTTAGATGGAGCTGAAGGGAAAGTAATAGACGATTTAGGTGATTGTGCAGGTTTATGCGTGGAGACTGTATTGTAATATTGATTATGTAGCACACTTTGCTGAGGTTGATAATGATGATGATGATGATGCTGTTGTTGCGGTTGTTGTTGTTGCTGCTGCTGCTGCTGCTGCTGCTGCTGCTGTTGCTGTGGCTGATACAGTTGATTATGGCTGACATAATACTGAGCTTGTTGTTGCAATTTTTGATGTATTTGACTCAAAGATAAACGTTGATTTTGTTGTACTGGGGCTGGAGCAGGGGCTGCAGGCTTTGAGTTGTAATGGGGTTTTTGTTGAGAGCTTGGTTGGTGGAATGTTTGCTTCTGAAAGAAATTGCTTGAATGCGGCTGTGTGTTATGGGAAGCTGAAGAATGTTGGTTAGTATGTTGTTGCTGTTGTGTAGAGCTAGCATGGCTTGGTGGCTTAAAATAAGTGCTGGAATGTTGAAGAGGTAACTGCTGCTGTTGTTGTTGACTATGGAATTGTTGCTGCTGTTGTTGTGCTTGATATTGCCAGGGAGCAGAAGTTTGGAAGAAACTACTGCTAAAAGGTGATCTAGCTTGACCATGATAATCATTCCTAGCATTCACCTGACCAGAATGAGAAACCGGCAAAGCAACGACCTGGCGTTGTACACTTTCGGCATCATGTTCCTCTAAGATATGGCCTTTCTGGGACTTATTCTCCGAACCAAATGTTACATGAATACCGCTACTGCTATGATACTTTTCGGAATCTGGATGAATGATAGTTCTTAAAGTGGTTGATTTGACAAGTGGTAATGGTGTCACGGGATAATGTACAATCTCCTCTTCCTCCTCATCCTCCTCTTCTTCAGTGTCATCATTATTTAGCGAGGCAATAGGGCTTTCCAAATGCAATTTATTATTTTCATCTTTTTTGTAATTAACATAGAAGACGTGCACTTTCTCCTTCTTCTTCTTAGTTTTTGTTACAATTGGTTGGCTACTTGTTTCAGGTAAAGTTTCATTCGAGTCTTTGATAATAATTTCAATAATCGGTTCAGGTGCTTCCAAGTACTGAGGATAAGGCGAATAGTTCAAGTTGTAATTATGAGGGAATTGAGCTGAAATTTATAAGAAAAATCAAATAAATACGAAATGTCTATCAAATAAACAAAGACTTGATGCAAATGTACCAATAGCATTTTGTCCATTAAAAAAACCACTCTGAGTACTATAAGCCGCTCTAGATTCAGCACCATAACCAGCTCGTCTGGCTGCTACTTTAGGATACAAATAAGCTGCTTCACTGAAATCATATAAAGTACGTTTGCCACGATTTTCTCCTGGTTTGTTGGATTTCGAGGACTTTGACGAACGTCCAGTTGAGGCTGGTGTTGTTTTCGTTGGCTTTGTGGAGGTAGTTTTAGCAACACTTATTGCAGGTTTTGTTGTGGTAGTGGTTGATTTCTTAGAATTTTCATTTTTGCTCGAGGCAGCTGCTGTTAGGGATATTAAAAACCCAATCAACTAAAAAATTCAAAAAAAAGAAGAAAAGTTTGAAAATTTCTTGATTTCGATTTAAAAATTTAATTTTAATTTTAATTTAGTTATTGTTAGAAGTGTTCAGGTGAAGATAAATTCATAAGAGTAACATGATTTTTCCCACAGGCTTCAACCAATCGTGGTGTCATTTGAAAGGTTACTTATTTTGTTTATAATGAAATTAATGCTTTTTTAAGCAGGATGTGCAATATTCTGACTTTGACACGTTTAATGGTTAACGTGTTTTCAATTGGTTTCATGATATGTTATCCAATATCCTAGTGATAAACATACAATTTACAGAACAATTAAGGAAAATGTCTAAAGCCATTTAGAGTAATATTATTCATATGTAGATGAAATATATCCATTACACATACTAATGTGGATTTGACGTAAATGTCATGTAGTATGGAAAAAATAAGATTATGAAAACAATTTTATTAAATTTTTATAAACGATTTGATCACACTATTTCCGTAAAAAAAGCCTTCACAAATAATATTTATTATTCTATGCCTTCACGTATAAGCTTTTATTGACATTTAAGGGATTTTACATAATCAATCAATTTACCATACCATAGCATTATTAAAAAAATTGCTTAATTAATTAATTGCTTGTACAATTAATTGAGACGAATTAAAAATGCAACCATGTGTAAAGCACTCAAAATGACGAGTGACAGTCTATCTATATATTGTTACGTTTTAACCTTTTTAAAACGTTTGAGTTCGTTTAACTTGCGTTTAAAATAAAATAAATACCGTTTTCTTATTATCTTGTTTTACTGTTATCTTTTATTTACTGCACAATAACTTTTATACAGTTTACAACAACTTAATATTTTATTTCCGCTTTAACACGTCTTTATCTTACAACAGCCAAATGATAACTCCCTGACATATAGGTAAAACAGCCCTTTATATACCTAATTGCCTGCAATTTAGAAGGTGCAGGCAATATCGGTCATCCTCTATTTCCATATCCGCTAATTCAAATGTTACGTAGAGATATTCGATGTGGCAGTGCTGCCAACTTGACATATACCAAAATTCCACAATGCAGAGTTGTATTTTTATTTTCGTAACAATATAGTATATGTTGGGGGTGGAGTGGCCTAGTGGTTAGAGCGCACGCATAGCAACACCAACCGCCCAGGTTTGAGCCCCAGCAGAAGACACGACGAAGAAAAAATTGAATTGTGTTTTCGAATGTTTAATAACAAAAAAGGCATTAACTTCCCTCCAGACAACTCCATTTAAAAATAAACAATAAAGAAAAAAAGCCCTCTGACCTTCCCGCATACCACTGGCGATGATGACAAACATCAGACGAATGATCAGGAAAAACACGCCACCTACTGGTAAAAAGACTACAATGCTAAAGTAAAGGTCACCACCATTTAGCAAGGCTCTTCACCACTACACAAAAAAAATCGTATGGAGGAAGCTACAGCGGATTAATCATCTGCTTAGCTTGCACATATCATATAGATGATAAAGAAAACTAAAACAAAGCAAGAGATGCTGTGTGGAAAGCCAGTATGCTCCCTAGAGGAGTGATTGAGAAAAAAAAGTGTATGTATTCGTACAAATTTTCAAAACTAGTAAATGCTGCATAGCGCAAAAGCGCTGCGATTGTTTGTATCAAAAATTGAGACGCTGCCCAAATACGCTGCTAGTTTCAGTTGGGTTATTTTTTATAAATTGTAATTTTCACCATAATATTATTATTTTGTTTTATTTTTTTCTTATTCACATTCAGGATTAAAATTTTTTTCTTTATAATTGAAAAAGAATTATTAAAAGTGATTGATATTTGTCTAAATGCGAGTATTTTATTTGACAGCATTATCTTTTCCTTTAAAACATGTACAGCGTTTTAATACATTTTCGCTAAAATTGCATAGCACTAAAACGGTTAACAAAGAGATTTCAACCTCCCTCCAGACAAATCCATCTAAAGAAGCTACTCTGACCATTCAACTTACTTCTGACGATGATGACAAACATCAAACGCGTGATGAGGAGAATCTTGCAAATCTCAACGTTAACAAGTCTTCTGGGCCGGATGGCATACCAGCACTGGTCCTGAAGCAGTGCTCTTCGACGCTTGCGCGTCCATTAGCTCACCTTTTCAGTGCGTCATATCGCTCCGGTATTTTTCCATCTTGCTGGAAGGTTGCTAATGTAACGCCAATCCCCAAAAAGGGCGAGGCTAGTAACCCTGAGAACTACCGTCCAATAGCAGTTTGTTCCACACTCTCCAAGGTTATGGAGAGTATGATTAATCACCACCTTGTGGGATATCTGGAGTCCAACGATTTACTTAGCAATCGTCAGTACGGTTTCCGAAAGGACCGTTCTACTGGTGACCTGCTGGCGTTGCTCTCGGAGAAGTGGAACAAGTCCATTCATGGTTTTGGTGAGAGTAAGGTTGTGGCTCTGGATATTTCAAAGGCGTTTGATATAGTTTGGCACGAGGCTCTCATTTCGAAACTTAATGCTTTTGGTGTTGGTAGTCACTTCTCTCGATTTATATCGAGCTTTCTCTGAGATCGCTCTATAAGAGTGGTTATAGATGGGGTCTCATCCGACGAGTTCAGGGTAAACTCAGAGGTACCGCAAGGCTCTGTTCTTTCTCCTACTCTTTTTCTAATATTTCTTAACGACTTTCTTCTTCTCACTTCTAATCCTATCTACTCTTTTGCGGATGACAGCAACATTTGTCACTCATATTGATCGTAGACCGAGCCTTTAGGAGGTTGGGGTAAGAAGGATGAATATGAACGTCACACTCACAAGTGACCTGGTGAAGGTCTCCGAGTGGGGTCGTGCCAACAGGGTCGATTTTAACGCACGTAAGACTCAATGTTGTTTTTTAACACACAGGCATGGTGATGTGCTGTCATCTGTGTCAATGGGTAATGTGGATATTGAGGAATCAGATACTCTTGATGTTCTGGGCATGAGAATTCACTGTGACGTTCGTTGGAATGATCACATTTTTCAAGTGTCGAAAGAAGCATTCAAGTGCCTTGGTTTTTTGAGACGGTGCAAGAAATACTTCACCCCATCTGATCTCCTTAATATTTACAAGACCTATATCCGTCCCAAAATGGAATACAACTCTCATGTATGGGCCGGTGCTTCAAAGTTTATTTTGGAGCTTCTCGACCGCGTACAGGAGAGGGCGAAGATGCTCATCAATGACGATAGGGTAGCCAACTCTATCGATTCATTGGAGCATCGTCGCAATGTGACGTGTGTTTCATTTTTCTAGCGGTACTATAACGGAATGTGTTCTAACGAAATTAAGGAATTAATTCCCAAAACTCATATACTTTTACGTAGTACTCGTATTTCTCGTAGAGCGCATCCCTTTGCAGTTGATTGTCCAGTAAATCGCACAACGCCTTATAGGGAGAATTCGTTCTTTGGTCGCACTGTTCGGTTGTGGAAAGTATTTCCAGCCACTTACGACATGACTAAATTTAAATCTAACGTCCATAAACACTACTCCCTCTGGCCTCCTTCCAATAACCTATTTTCCTAGTACCAGCACAATGCACTGCATGAGTAGGGGCCATCCCCTGGGTGCTGGTCTTATATAAAAAATGAAAACGCCACCTACAGGGGAAAAGTTAAAATGCTAAATAAAGATCACCATTACCACCATGATCACTTAACAAGGATCTTCACCACTACACGGAATTATACAGAGAGACGAGCTACAGTATGAATGCTTTGTGGAAAGTCAATATGTTCCATAGAGGAGTGACAGAGAAAATGAACTTATTGAACAATGCTGGTAACAGCATGTTTTGCAGGACTTGCGCAGAATAAAGGCCAATAAGTGAGACAATTCAAAATTTGTCAATTTTCGCATTTTGCAGAGAAAATTATATCCTGTGGTGGTTTCTACTCTTCCACCAAAAAAATAGAGCAAAATTCTTCTTTGTATTATAATTAAATATTAAAATAAAATAAATTTTTAATTTTCTCCCTTTAGAGGAACCAGTGCGTTATGAACAATAATAATGAATTATAAGACTGGA
Source organism: Wohlfahrtia magnifica (assembly GCA_023159175.1). NCBI lineage: Eukaryota > Metazoa > Arthropoda > Insecta > Diptera > Sarcophagidae > Wohlfahrtia > Wohlfahrtia magnifica. Next base: position 1,384,251 of record JAKWBJ010000505.1, on the reverse strand, counting down.
CATTTTTCAAATAAAAAGTCATGAAATCAATACACCTTTCACAGGGGGGGAAATTTTCAAAAATTATCTATTCCACTAAAATTTATTTCAAACAAAAAGAAATTATTTCTACTTTAAAAGGCTGAAAGTAAAAGCATTTTTGTGTGCGTTTTTTTTCAATGAATTCAAATACGTATTTTTTGAAATATATAGGCCGTGGATGAAACCTGCTAAGCATATTAATTTAAAAATTAATAATAAAATTAAGTATGTTTTTTTCAATTTTTTTTCTCTTATTTTTTAGTTTTTATTAATTATAAATTCGTAATTTTCGTGTGTCATACATATTTCGTTTTTTTTTTTTTTCATACTTTACTTCTTCATTTCAATTATGGGAATATTTTTTTGATCTCATAGAATATCAGGTATAATTGAATACCATAAATGTCGAAATACATACATATACTATATATTCAAATAAAATATTTTCTTAAAACTGACTGACAATTAAATCAATCTCTTGAAGAAGTGAAGTAGATGAACAATTCAATTTCGCATGAACTGTAGTAACATAAATATAAAGAAACATCATCAAATCATGATTAGAAATAACAAAAGATATCAGAAGAATAAGTGAATTTACTTTTAAAAGATGCCATTGATAAGATAATTCTCATACTCAATAAAAACTTTAAAAAAAATCGAATTTTTGTTGTAAAAATTTTTAAAGCAATGCAATTACAAATTTAAAAAGGTTTATCAAGTATAGTGCACTTTAACTCTTTTTTAATGGTATTGAAAACAATAAGGTCTGCTCTTTATCTATATTTTACACAAAACACTCCTTTGTTCGTTTTAATTTTAACTTTTTTTTTGTCTATTGTACTCACAAAATAAAAAACTTTTCCCGTACAATTCCATTACATGAGGAAATTCAATTTAAGTCTTTTGGTATATAATATTAGAGCCAAAGCCAAAGACTTAAAAGTCTATTTTCAAAACGTTGAATGCCAAGCGTTACTTGGATTAATATCCGTAACACGTAGAATATCAATTAAGTGTGATAAGAAAAAATTGGAGTCTAGTTACTGGTATGTATGATGAAAGCCTTGGCAATCGTTATAAATTGAAGATTCATATCGAATCGCAAGGTAAAAATTTGCAGAATTTCTCAATTTGTTGTTAGATTAACTAAGTAATTTGAAAAAGTGCTTAACAAAACTAACTGGAGACGTTTTTTGTTGCCAACCTTTTCTCAGTTTTGCATGAAAGTAATGAAACTTTGTAATGTTTTAAATAAGCCACACCATACACCAACTTGTGAAGTAATTATCGGGTGTTTTTTTACAGTTACACAAATTTAAATCAGAATAAAACAAATAAATATGTTTTTAATACAATGAAGCACGCTTTTTTGGTTAGAGAATTTTATGAATATTACGTTTAAATGTGATTGCAGCCGTTTGGCCTCCAAGGCTGGCGTGTACAATAAATCTTCGAATGTTAATTTCCAGGTGTTCAATTGTCTCTGGTTTATCGACGTAGACAAGTGCCATAACGACAAAGAAAATAATCCAATCGGGTTAAATCACACGATATTGGTGGCCAATTAATTAGATCATTACGTGAAATTACTCTTTCTTTGAGGAAATCAGTTGTAGCGCACACTGTGTGGCATGTCTCTATATACTGTTGGAACCACATGTCTGCAAGATTAATTTCTAATCATGTCCCTCTACAGTTCACCATTGACAGTAACATGACAACGACTCTGACAGCGCATAAAGCGCACCAAACAGTAATTTTCTACAGCTGTAATGGTGTTTCCACAAAAGCTTGTGGATTATTCTCACTCTAAATGAGAGAATTCTGCTTATTTACGCACCCATTCAATAAAAAATACAACCTAAACCTATTCAACCAAAGTGCACGATAAGTTGTCAAGTAAAGCAGTGCTGCCAACCCAAAGTTATGAACCTCTAAAAAACACGCGTTATATAAATATGTATCTGTATAGTTACCACAACATAGCTATTAGAACTTTGGGGACTTTTCTCAGTTATAGTTTAACGCCGGCTCAAAACGGCAGATATGTTAGTTATAACTCATTACTAGCCAATGTTATAAGGCAATGCCACTGCTTAAAAATGTCAGATGATTTGATCTAGTATTGAAGACGGGTGTCTTATCTACCACACTACAGCTACAAACTCCAAGAATTTGCTGAAAAATGGCAGTAAAATTTCCGTATGAGCCGGTCTACTGGTGACCTGCTGGAGAAGTGGAATATGGCTCTGAATATTTTCAAGCAGTTTGATAGAGTTCTGCATACGATGTGATCAGGATTAATTAAGGAATATCACAAGGATCTGTCTTTTTCACTTCATTTCTAATATTTTTCAACGACTTTCTTGCTATTCACCCGTCAACAGCACCATTTCATTCAGATTCGTAGATCGAGCCCTTTCGGATTTTAAGACAAAAAGGCGAAATATGAATTACACACCCACTTGTCAACATGCGGAAATCTACGAATGTGGTAATGAGAATAAGGTCGAAGGCGGCAGAACCATTTTTTTTACATATTCGTATAGACGTGATAGATATGCCGCCGAATTATCTGTGATTATCGAAATAAACATTTAAGTGTCTTGATTTGGTGGTTAACCCTAAAATGAACACACTTTCATGTTTGAGTTCTTCAAATCCTATTTTGAAGCTTCCCGACCGCATACAGGGCAGGTCAAAGATACTCATCTGACTCTAACGACTCATTAGAACATCGTCGCAATGTGGCTTGTGTTTCATTGTTATCTCGATATTACAACGACTTTCCTTTTTCGGTTATTTTTAACCAAAATTGTTTTGTTGTTTTTTTTTTCGATGTGTAGATGGGTATTTTGTTTCTACTTTAGTTACTCTTTCCTCAAAGAAATAAAAAATTTATTTTTACGTTAAATGGTAGGAGTAATAAATTTTTTTCTTTAAATATTAAGAAAATAATAAATAGTTTTATTAAAAAATAGTACAGGGTCCGCCAAATATTTTTTTTTTGGAAATACTATAAAAAAAACTACTGAGTATTTTCTCAAATTTCTTTTTTATTTGAAAGTACAATCCTTCCGGTTAATAATGGAAAATAATTTCATTCCAATAGCTGCCTCGGCTGGCCATGCAGTAGCCTACACGATCGGTTCAATTTTTAAGCACATTACCGATTGTGTGCAGCTGTATTTCACCAATGGCTTCAAGAATATTGTCCTTTAAAGCGTCAATTTTCTCTGGCTTGTTGGCGTAACACTTATCTTTAACGGCACCCCACAAATAATAGTCCAACAGTGTCAAATTGCAGCTCCGAGGTGGCCAAACGACATCAGCTCTGCGGTTGAAAATGCGATCTTCAAAAACAGGGCGTAAAACATCGAGTGCAGCTTCGGCTGCGTGGCACGTAGCGCCGTCCTGTTGAAACCAAATGTTGCTAATATCCTCCTCTTCAATTTTTGTGAACAAAAATTCGTTCAACCTGGCCCGATAACGTTCGCCATTGACTGTAACGGCCACTCCTTGCGCATTTTCGAAGAAAAATGGCCCAATTATGCCTCTGGACCAAAATTCGCACCAAACAGTGACTCGTCTTGGGCGTATCGGCTTTTCAATCTATGCGTGCGGGTTTTCTGTACCCCAAATGCAACAATTTTGCTTGTTTACATACCCACCAAGATCAAAATGAACTTCATCTGAAAAGATAATTTTTTTGGCAAAATCATTACCATGATTTTCAAAGTAATGTCGCAATATTTCCCAGAGTTGTTCAAGCGTATGCACAACCATATTCGTTCAGCGGAAGGATAAAACTTATTATCTGTCAAATCAGACATGAGCTAAGTAAGTGTGAACATTTACGAAATAAGCACTAGTTGAAAAAAAAACGGTAGATGGCGGACCCTTTATAACATTTAGATATAAAATTTCAAATTCGCATGATTAGAAAAACATACTTAAATGTACTTTATTTTTTTTAATTTTCTAGATTGTACCCTAATTTTTCGGAAAAATCAAAAAAATTAATTTCTATAGATAGACAAACATATTTTGAACTTAGAGACCATTGCACAGTGGTTAGAATTGTATTAAATCGGTGGCCAAAAGTGAGATATTAGCCAGAAACTTTGAGTTATCTAATCCTTGCTTCAATTTAAACAAAGGATAAAAGGTAGCAACATGCAACCTTTTCGAACTATGTTGAAGTTGGATTTCATGATTACCCCCTTTGATCTTCTCTTTGTAGAAGAACTTATTTATTGAATCCTTGTAGGAACGAAAATCAGATTTTGTTTACTGATTATCTTGGCGTTTCAATTTGTACAAATATTGCAATTCAATTGTGTTGTACATTAAATGCTCAGGTTTTGAAGTTTTGGTTATTTTTTTATCTAATTTGGTTAGAAAAAATTAAAATCTTTGGCAACATTGAACATAACGTATTCTGACGCAGAATTCGTATTTCCCATAGAGCACATATGTTTTGTAGTTGGTTGTCCACTGAATCGCCCAACGCATTATAGCATCGAAAGGCACAACACGACTCTGAGCAAATATTCTCTTTTGTCCTTGAAAAATTTCGGTTTTAAAAATTTCTTTTAACATACATATGTAAACCAAAAAAAGTGTGAAAGCACTCTTTTCCGTGTATACAATCATTTGTTTAGGAAACAAAATGGAATTTTTCTTGCAGTCTTGTCTGAGAGAGAGACTCTCAAATTAATACCACAATTACAAAATGCACTGGCATTAGTTTGTTCGTCGCTGCATTATAAAAAGAATTCGTTCTTCGGAAGACACCTTTCGTTTGTTAAGCAATCTTAACGCGAAAGCTTTTCTTGTCACTTTCGAAATTAAAGGTCCATTGAGAAGCTCGAAATACAACTGAACCCGCTAATCCGTGCCCGACTAAAAAGAAGAGACACTACGGACCTAATAAATATGAAGATGAGTACGAATAAAGTTAATTTTATAGGTACGCGCTGCTGGGTCTTAATTAGTTATTGACTTTCCTCCTTACTACAGACTACCTAGCATGAAACCGCATTAATTGCGCCAACAATATAACCGATTTTTATAGGTCAACAGTGTAAGAGACATATCTGTTTTAGTAATCAACTAAGGTCTTCAATTTAAAACTCCATTCTTTGGCCATAAATGTTAACAGTTATTAAATTATTGTTAACAATCAATTAAGAAAACAATACATAATCACAGGTTTTTTTATTTTATAACAAAAACACAATAAAAAAAAATTTGCATATTAATTAATAATTAATATTTCAAATTACATTTTTTACATTGATGGTATATTTTCTTTAATGAACAGGTGCCAAAATATTTAACACACTCACATACATACCATAATATACTATATATAGTTATTATCTTATCAAATATTTTAATTTTTATTTTTATTTTTATTTTATTTTTCGAATTTAAATATGAATTTGAATACCAAGAAACTTTCACCTATTGTTGACCAGATATATATTACTTGCAATAGAGATTTATTTGTTAACAAAGTTTTGTTTTTTTACAAAATTTATAACTTAATCTTCTCGGATGTAACCGAACTATGTTTTTCACCAAATGTCTTTAATTGAAGGTTTTCATTTCTTTATTGTTTCATATATTTTCCTTACATTTCTCTTTTAATTTTCAGAAAGTGTAATTAGTAAAATATTAAATGTATACTACGAAAAATGTTTATTTATTCAAATAATATCATTAGCATCAGTGTTATAAAAATGCCGGTAATGTTAATAATTAGGAATAATTAATGATCATTATCGTAGTGCAGAGGAGGTGTGTTAAGGTCAATTATGAGTGAACTTTCTTTAAATGTATTTTACCCCCTTTTTAAAATACATGATAATAACTATGAAGCCAAAGGTTAATTAATATTAAAAGAAAACAAAAACAGTCACGAAGTAGTAAAGCGAAGAGTATAAGGTGTAAAAAAGAAACACAAATAGGAGTTTCTTAAAAAAGCTCAGAAAACTGATGCTAAGCAGCTTTGAGCAAAATTAAACATCATTGTGATCATCTTTACAAAAATTATTCAAAATTTAGTAAATTTTTCATAAGCAAAATTATGCTTGACGATGAGCACATAAAGACATAAGAGAACAGTTACACGGTGGATTACATCAGTAGAACGTGTATCAAAGAAGGCTAAATAAAGTAGCTTCATCGACCAACAAGGTCATGGCTCGAAGTATCATCACAATGAGAAGGGTAAAGTAATTGGTTTTGTTAAATATTTTTGTCGCTGGAAGGACTCTGTTTTGTCAAGACCACACCATATATCCGTCAATGCGGTTGCACATTCTTGTGTGCTGCCCCCTAGATGAAGCTTTTAGCAATGATAGGTGACTCAAACGTTCACCTTTCTCCTTGAATTTATAAAGACTCCACATTGATTCTCCAGCTGTCTGTTGTCCTGCGGCATATGATGTATCTATGATCAGGATAGGCCTCCACTGGTGTGCGCTAGGTGATACTCTGGCGGCCCACTTTAGGTTTTTCTTGTGGGCTGGTTTTTGCAATGTCTGTATTACTAATTTCCTTCGCTATTGACTTCTGATTGCTAGAATATTTTATTGATCTTTCTCAGTCATTTGTTCATAAACACCTGCAATACCCGTTCATTACCATAGAGCTCTCTATTCGATGACACAATCATGACAATTAATTCTTATTCTACCTATTCGGTCATAGAGTACTCTACAGGCTGTCTCAGCTTCAATAACCCTACAGTTATTCAGCCCGGTGAGAGATACATAACCCAATCCCGTAGAAGAAAACACCAGGTACAACTTCGCAGTTCATTTTGGAAATAAGTAACGGAGAGTAATATATGGAGTTTTTGCATAGCCCCACTAATTACTATTTAATATTTATGCCTTTAAGCTCCTATAAGAAGTTTAAGGCAGTAAGTCTTAATAAAAAATCTAAACAAAATCGATCGTCAAGACAATGTACAATGTGAAGTGAGCTACGAACTGCTGTTCATGAAGCATACTCGTTATATTGTTCACCATATTTTTTACGAATATAAGCCTTAGTCTCTAGAAAAACTCTAGAATGCTTTTTTCCCAGCATTTATTGAATAAAAATCCTCATAATAAAATCTTCTATAGGAGAAGTAGAATAATTAGAATATTTTTTTGTCACTTTTGTCTATTGCTTTGTTTCAGTTTTATAAATCAGGTTGACTTGCAAGCTAAGTAGAAGATTAGTCTGTGGTAGCACGCCTCCCTATGATTGTGTAGTGGCGATGTAATGATCCTTACTTGGCACTCTAATTTGTTCCCAATAGGTCTGATGTTTGTCATCATCGTTAGAGGAAGGTCAGGAGACTGTTTAGATGGATTTGTTCCCCCAAAAACAAATTAAGTCTCTTTATTAAACACTCGAAATCCCATTTATTTCTAAAGGCCTATAGCAAAATAAAATATAATTTTATGTAGTAAAGAGTACTGAATTTTTTGCGCCTTAAGTTAGGCCATAGTTATTTAAAAAATTGTTTGCTACGAGTAAATTGTGCTGCAAGATTTGCTGCATCTAAAAACTATATTGTTTTTGCAACCTCTCAAACACGTGATGTGTCCAATTAATTATTTAAATGTTTGTTTTCAATATTGTTTGCTTTTGAATTATATAATACGTTATATTTACGTTTTGTATATATTTTTTTTCAACCATTTGTTTAACTCATCTTTTGTTTTCGTAATGAGAAATACGCCAAAAACAGCAAATAAATAATCCATAAATGGATTAAATTATCAAAAATAGCAAAAAGTTGCAAAAAATTTAAATATAAAACTAATTTCCATTTCTTTAATTATATTTTTATTTTTCATTCGTTAACTCGATGTTTATGGTCTTAAATTTTATATGCAAAACTTTTTCTATTTTATTGAAACTTACATAATAATAATATTTATTTATTTATTTTTTTGTATTTCTTTTTTTCGTTAATTAATGTTTTTGGTGCAAATAAAAATTTATTATAAAAAAGAAATGCTTGGCTCCACCAACATCATTCATATTTATATCATAGCATCCATATAGTCATTCATCATTTTCATGAGTATGAGTATGATCTTGTTACAGCAACAATAATAACAACAAATAAATCTTCCTCTTAAGTAACATCAAACTTTTAAAGTTTGAATGTGTGTTGATAATTTTGATCTAATTTTTTTCTCTTCATCTTTCTTTTCTTTTCCATACAAAACAATAGAAACTTGGCCAAAAGTAAAAAGAGAGAAATGATAGAAGAAAATAAAAACAAAAACAAAATAAAAGCTGTAGCATATTTAATAACATAATATCCGACAACAAATATTAACAATTGTTGCAATAACATACAAGTGGCGTATTAATACGGGCAAAATGATAAACAAATTATAAAACATTAACTTATAAAAGTATCATATACATACATATATATGTATGTATGTATGTATGTCGTCAGTATGTACAATATATTTATGAGTTTTGTTATTATATCATGAAATTTATTTCAGGTTTATGATGACTGTCAGTCTCGTATAATGTTAAAAACATTGATCCGTTTCTTTACTTTAATTATTCCATGTAAACAAAATACGAGGGAGTTTTATTCTGTCTGGAGGCTAATGAAGTGATGACAATGACAAAAATTAAAAAAAATTTTAACTTTTTTTACAGCTTAAGTCATATAATTAGAAATATTTTGATTTTAACTTCATTATTGCTTATAACTATTTTTGTTTGTTGGTTTTAAATTAATTTGCTCTCATGTTCACACATAAGCTTACCAATTAAGGGATTTTACGCAATTAACGCCATAATTAAGCTCAATTTATCATACAAAACCGTAATTTATACATTGCCCAATTAGTACTTAATTGTACAATTAATTTTGTGAAATTCACAGGTAATCCTGTGAAAGATGTAGAATGAGGAGTGGCAAATCTATGTGCAGTATTTTGGTGAGGAGTGAAAACTATATACAGTAAAAAAATCTATATTCGCGCAAATTTTCAAACAGGATTTTTTTTTAGATCATTTTTTTTTTATAAAAAAAAATAATAATATTTTGTATATGATTTTAAATAACATTCCATGAAGGAACACGGGTACTGCTCTCAGTCAATGTGCTGTACCCGATTCTATTTTTAGACTCATTAAAAGATACCTTTAGTGGAATTCCGCCTCTGAACGGCAAATACATTAAAGAAGATTTCAATAGTAGTAATATTCATAACCAGTCGCCAGCAATGTTATGAGGTGATACTGTTGTAGAAATTTTTGTTCTTTTTCAGTTGGTCTGGCCTGGAATTGAAACGAGGTCCTCTTGGTTCGTAGGCAAGTGTTTTAACTACCATACCACAATGGCACACACACGATATTGTTTCCGTTTAATATCTGTTGCTACCTCTTACTTTGGTGAACTTCAGCATATCAATTGGTATCTGTATCTGGTATCTGGTTTCTCCCTATTTCCTCCTAAAATGCGTAAGTGCTGCACAATCACCGAGTTTGTGTTCCGATGATTCAGCTTATGTGAGCTCATTTGTTTACGGCGAAACACCAGAGACAATTAAACACATTCGAAGAGTTATTAGCCAAATACCGCCGCATTAATGTCATAAAATTTTCTATCCAATAAAGTCCGTTTCACTGACCTTTGAAATATATTTCATTGTTTATGATTTAAACTTGTGTAACTGTAAAAAAGCATGAGCTAACATTTTGTATAAAAATCTTAAAATTATACTATTTTAGTTGCCTAGCAAAAGCTTTGACTTTTTTAAACGCGTTTGGCCTGAGAAGAGTTTTAAGAGTGAGACACATCAAGCCACTCATAACATAACACGGCATATTACATCCATTTATAGTTGATAGGTCTCCAAGTCGCATAACGTATTTTAAATGACGTTTGTGGAGCGATCTTGAAAACATTTCCTACCAACTAAGATATAAAAAATTTAAGTCAAATATCCATAAATACTGCTTCCTACTGATTAATACATATGGCATGAAAACAGTATTAATTTGACGAATGTTAAAAAGAATAATTAAAAATATTATGGCAACTATTTCGTTAATCACATAGGTGATGTGTTGCGTTATTTCTATACAAATTGATTTTGTTACAAAAACAACAATGCAACTAATTACCTAATTGATGCACAAAATAACCCCTATATATTAAAAGAATGATTAAAAACATTAAAAACTAAACAAATTATACATTTTTAATAACAAGAAAATTATAAAAATGTTTCTTTTTTTGATAATTTAATATCCCCTTTCGTTTTGAAAGAAAAAAGGCTAATCCACACATTTATTACGAGTATATTAGCTTTCTTTCTCTTTTCTTCTAAATTTTTAACAAACATATTACAAAAACATTGATTACTATGCAAAATAATTGAAACCAATAAAAGAATTATAGTTTGTGGTGGTCAGACAAATGTTTGCAGATCTCAAGATAAAATGTAGATCATCAGGTTTGTTGCTTAAGTCTTTTGTTATCTTCATGAAAACACAACACACACTCATCCTATATAAACACTCGCTTAGACAGCGCACAGCTACATACTATGTTTGCAGTATAAATTGTATTATTAAAGAAATCTAAGCACTGGTTTGTTTCGGGTAACAATTTCTCTATCTTTTTTGTTTTTACATAATCATCAAATTAACAGGATTATAAACCGAAAGGAAATTCAAATACAATTTCCTGCCATTAAAAGTAAGATAACAAAAAAACAAAACAAAAATAAAAATAAACGTTAAATAAAATACATTTTTATACAGTAACCCAATTATAGATGAGATTTTGTAACAATTAATTTTAAAAAATCGTTGCATGTTTTTTTCTGTTTTGTTTCTGTTTTTGTAATTTGCAATATTAAAATGTGTTTTCATTTGTAATTTGGAAGTTTAAGAAAAAAATTAAAAAACTAATTTTTATTTTAATTAACCGTCTCCGTGGTTTTTTTTTAGAAATTTAATTATAATGATATTTTTGTTGTTTGTTTATCTTAAAGTTTGTAACATCGTCTCTAATAATAACATGTTAAATGCCATTTAATTATGCAATCAAGTGAAAACAACTCCAACGAAGAAAAAATATCACCATCATCTTCAACTTATTTTTTTATGAAAACAACACGAACAACAGTAACAGCATTTAGTTATTCATACCATCCATTAAAAGGTGCTACTAAAGTTTTTAGTTGTTTTAGCTTAAAGGCAAAGGCTTTTTTTAAATCGTCATTTCAATTTCGCACATAACTGAAGTCACTCTTCATTTCCATTATGATGTAATATTTGCAAGTTTTTGATAAAAAAAAAAAAAAAATTACCAAATCTGTCAGTATATATTTATGTATTTTTGTTGTAATTTAGTTTAAGGATTTTTATTTTTTTATAGTAAAGATTGTTCCAAAAGCTGATAGTTTAGGGCGGCCGCAGTTTGAAAATTTTATTCGTAATATGATCGAAATAGTTTTTTAACTGAAGAGATTAATAGAAAAATACAGGGAGACTGGACCTGTTGGAGACGCCGAACACACTGGTCGTCTAAAAACAAGCCGTTCAAATGTCCATATCGAAGTAGTGCGTGAGAGTGTTGGTGACAATTCAGAAACCTCAAGAATTGCACATTTTTAGAAGCACATTTTTAGAAGCTCTCTACTCTCTCTACTCTCTACTCACTAAAGATCTGTGTTTCCATGCTTACAAAATTGATTATTGAACATCATTAAATGGATGCTGATTTTTCAAGCAAAATCACCGTAGGCGATGGCTTTGTTAATCGCCAAAATTGCCGCTTTGGGCTTCTGAGAGTCCACATGTGATTGTCGAAAAACAAATGCATCCACATGGTATCACTGTTTGGTGGGGATATTAGGCTGGAAGCATAATTGGACCATACTTTTTTTGAAAATGAAGCTGGTCAACCTGTGACTGTTTGGTGCTCGATATCGCTATATGATAAACACAGTTTTTTCTGCCGAAATTGGATGATATTGATGTGGCCGATATGTGGTTACAATATGACGGTCAGAATTAGCCCCCTAGATCGTGTAATTTAACACCATTAGATTTCTTTTTATGGGGTTACTCAGAATAATCATAAATATGTCAACAAGCCCGCAACCACCCATAAATTAAAGGAGGGGATTCAACGCTGGATCGACGAAATTCAGACACATTTATTAAAAATGGTCAATGGAAATTTCGACAAACGATGCAAAGCCGTGTTGCACGATGTGTTATTCCATAAATAACCATATCCTATGTACTTTATGATTCAATAAAAAAATAAAAATCAGAAAACTAAAAACCGTGTTTTCTATTTAATTCAAATTTGCCTTCAATTTCGAACACCCTTTATATTGACTTTGTAAATTTTTGGAATTTTTGTGTTTCATAAAGCTTTTAAAAATACCTTCTAATTTATGAAAACAATCATCTATTGCCGCCTATTATTTTTCTTTGGCAGTGATATTAACTAATTTTCGTCTAAATATTAACGTTGTTTTGTTCGGTTTATTCTCAGACAATAACATTTTTTTTAATATTATTTTAGCATAATAACTGAAATTTTTAGTAACTATTGTTTTTGCAAATTTTATTACTTAAAAACTATAAAAAAATATGTGAAACATGTTGTATGTTTTTGTTTTCTTAACTTAATAAGACCAAAAACATGGGAGGCATTTTTATGAACAATTGCAGTTTTAATTTAATTTTTTTTAATATTTTCATACAACAAAAAATATATTACATTCTCGTACAAAATTTTATTAAAATGTTAATTGTTTTGAGTGGCAATAAATTTATTTACCATGAGAACCAAACAAAAGTTCTCAAAATATTATAATTTTTTTTTTTTTTTTGTCAAATATTGGTTTCAAGCATTTTAAATAACATTTTGAAATTTAAAAAAATTTATACATATTTGGCAATGCTTTTTTATTTTTTACACATGTGTCACCGAAATAACTGAAATATTGTCATAAACATACGCCTTAAAACATTTGGCAAATATACTCGTATTTGAATAAATTTTCTCATTAAGTGCCAAGTTTTAGTTTAAGTTTTGATTTTAGTTTAATGCGATGAACTCACTCATGTTTTAATTTTGCTGCTAAAAAAAAAAAAGATAAAATAAAACCAATTTAAAAACGGAAGAAATAAAATTTGCTCATTAGTTCAGCAAATCTATTGATATGTTTATTAACTCTTTTTTATTAGATTGCTTTTAAATTTCAATCAATTTTTATAAATTAACTCATTTTAAACTCAAAAAACAAAACATTAAATATTCAAGATTTTAAAAAATGTTACATAGGCTTTTTCAATACGATATTTAAAGAGAACAAGTTTTTTAAAGAAATTCTTTGGATGTTTATTTAGTTATAACGAGGAGCGTATAGTATTAATAATGGGAAACAATATCAGTCAAATGGACGCCACGGCTATACTTACAGGACTACTTATATTATTTTCTAATAAATGAGTTGACTGCCATAGCCTCATTAATGAGGACCTGTAGGTCGGATACAGGTCTTGTCAATATTAAAGGGATCAGATGGGGTGAAGTATTTCTTGCAGCGTGTTATGTGACCGTTCCAACGATTATCGCAATGAATTCTCATGCCCAGAACTTCAAGAGCATGCGCAGGACCACAACTGTGTGTTGCATTAAAATCGACCCTAATCACATGATCCAACTTGTAAGAACGCCATTTATATTTTACTTTTTCGCCACAATCATCAAGAGGCTCGTCCTACGATAAAATGAATATAAATGACAACTTTTGCTGTCATCTGCCAGAGAGTAGATGAAATTGGAAGTAAAAAGAAGAAAGAGTTTTCGAGAAATATCAGAAATAAAATGGGAGAATGCAAAAAGCCCTGAATTTATCCTAAACTCGCCGAAAGAGATAACATCTACAACCACTCAATACTAGTGCGATTTCTGAGAAAGCTTGATATAAATCGAGAGATGTGAGTATGGAGAGGCTTTCAACTATTTTTCTTGGGTTTTCCGAGGATCAATGGCGATAATTTTGTTTGTTAAGGTGGATTGTTTAGGTAAACGTTTGATGCATTTCAAAAACTCAATCAATTATGAGTAGAATTTTAAGAGTCTTAAAATCTAAGTCTTCAAGCAAAAAACGCTGTAATGTCGTTTGTGAAATTTCCAATTCCAAAGATCCTAGAGAAATAGACAAATCAACACTAGGGGCTAAAACGGCTTGTTTCTTTACATTATTTACTTATCCCAACAGCTTAAATTTTTCCAAAATATTTATATTTGGTGGCGGAAAGGTGCTTCCCGACGGCCCAAAAATTCTTTTGTTTTGCGAACTGCTACTACAAAATATCCCATTTTCATAAATAGCATAGTTTTTAGTTGTCGCCTATCAAGTAGTTATAAGTTGACTCATAACAATTGTCCAAATGGCGTGGTATTAAAAATGAAACGTTGCACTAGAACACTCTGTATATGTCTGTAAATTAATAAACATTTTCCTTTAAACTTAATTTCATATGAATTATTTTCGACTACAATTCATCATCAATTCATTTAATATCCGTTACTTTTTATTAGATAAGATAAGATAATCAGAATAATTAGAGCGATGTATGAGGATGCAGAACTTTCAGTTCTTTACAACGGAAAAATCAGCCAACCATGCTAAACCAATGCTGGAATTAAACAAGGATGCCCACTATCACCTCAGCTATTCACCATCGTGCTGGATGACATAATGAGCAAAGTCTGTGCGAAAAGAAGAGAGATCACATGAAGTCTCTCACGCCAACTCGAAGACTTGGACTATGCGAATGACATTTGTCTACTCTCGCATAAGATTTCCAATATGCAGTCGAAACTGGAGAACCTGGAAAGATTGGCTCGTAGTGTTGGGCTTGAGATAAACATCAAGAAAACCAAGGCCATGAAAATAAACAATAGAAGCACGGAAAACATCATGCTATAGGGTCAGCCAGTCGAGTATGTAGATAGCTTCTGCTATCTAGGAAGTACAATGACTACAAACGGTGGCGCAGAAACAGACGTAGATAATAGGCTCAATAAAGCGAGAGCGGCATTTGGACAACTGCAGTTAGTATGAAGAAGCTCACATATATCCAGACGAACTGAGCTCAGAATATTCAACTCATGTGTTAAATCGGTACTGCTGTATGGCAGTGAAACCTGGCTTGTATCGAATAACATCACACACAAACTCCAGGTATTCGTTAACAAGTGCTTTAGAATCATATGCAGAATATTCTGTCCTAGCACCATGACTAATGTTGAACCCATACGGTCACACCATCCGAAAAAGTCCAGAAAGTATCACTAGAATGTCACTCGAGTGGAATCCTCAAAGCTCAAGAAATCGTGGTCGACCAAAAAACACCTGGAGACGCACAATTATCCACGAACTGAGACAGAACAACCTAACATGGGAAGGGGCAAAGTCAACAGCTGTAAACCGTGTTAGATGGCGATGCTTTGTGGAAGCCATATGCTCCCAAGAGGAGTAACGAAAAACAAATGTTATTTTTTATATTTTTTAAACTCAATTTATGTTTTATAAACATTTCCTTATTTTGTAAATTTTTTAACACTTTTTGATTAATAATAAAAATAACAAAAAAAACCTTTCACTAAAATCTTCATTAAAACATAACAAATTGGGAAAACGTGGGAGTTTTAATTGTCAAAAAAATATCAACATGATCTCAAACTATAAAAATAATTTACAAATAATAGTCATCCATCTACATATGTATTCCTATTTAGATAAGGCTCATAAAAACATATACTACACACTTGTACAGCAGACATGATTTATTTGCAAAAAATGTTTTCATTTAAGGAAAATACGAGTAAATATCTAATCAACTTTGAAAAGTGTTTTAACAGCCAACAACTACAAGCCAACCAGCTAACTAGCCAACCAGCCAACATGACGCAATTTTTCTTGTATGGCTGGTTTAAGGCCAAAAACATCCTGCTGCTGTCTGATAATGGCTGATACAAAACAAAAAAACAACAACAACAAAAAACTTTAAACTTTAAATGTCAATAGCATTTCCTTAAATGAAAAACCTGAAAATGTTACAATTACTGCAAGTGCATATTGTAAATCGATGTTTTTGGTTTTTATAATCATTTATGAACACAAAAGTAAGTTGTGTTACAATTTTTTGTTTTTATGAAAATTATAATGCGATAGATATTACATTTTAAATATTTTTTATTTTTCTTAAATTTATATATAATTTTTTTTTTTATAGCGGAAGTAATAAATGACAAATATATAACAAAATCTACGAGTAAGAAAAAAAGCAGTACCAAAAAATAAATTTTTTTTTTTTGGTTACAAAATCATAAAAACAGAAAAAAAGAATACCAAATAAGGCTGCCAAAATCCAAATTTATAGCTCCCATTCCCGCTCTGTTTTTTTTTTTTTTTTTTGTAGACATACATACATACATATGTACGTGTATTGAAATGAAAACGAAAGTTTTGAATCTGGCCAAATAAAGCAGCCAACATCAACATCATTATCATCGTCAACATCATTATAACAGCACCAACAACTAAAGCCACTAAATTATAGGCTAAAACACCAGCTTTACACTTTTGTTTTTTGTATATGATACGTAACAAATTTGTAAGACTTTATGATTATAAACAAAATTTAAAGTGCCCAGCATGGTAAAAAATGAACAGAATTTTTCAATATTTTAATTTCATTTGTAATTATAAAATATTATTAATAATAATGAATGAAAAATTAATAGGTAATAAAAAGTAGTAAAAGACCTTTAAGTCTAACTACTAGATACCCTGCTTGACATAAATTACCATCAAAAAAAATTAAAATGAAATAAATAAATAAATAAAAAGTCATGGCTAGACGATGTCATTTACATTTTATAAAAATAAAATAAAAAGTTAACCGGCCTATATAATGCGGACTGTATAACCACAGAATATAAAAGACGAAATTGACACTGGATTGGACACACCTTAAGAAGACCACAGAATAACATTATAAAGAAATCCATAAAGTGGCATTCTCAAGGCAATCGTAGAAGAGCACACCTATTAAAAAAGTCGATTTAAAGCGGATATAACAACAATGGTTAAGACATGAGTTGATTTGAAAACAATAGCATAAGACAATCAGAAGTGTTACAGAATCCAAGTCAGAATTGTTATATATCAGAATTGAAAATCAATTCTGAAAGTAATTGCCGTCATAATATTGTCTTGGTTTTGCCTTGTTTCGAACATAAACAAAACAATCTTCGAAACAGCAGCTGATTTTGATGGTTTTCTTTATAATTTTGTGGAATATAATTTGAGTTTTTTCAACATTTCTTAATAATTTAGTGGTAAATGAGGGAGGCTGTGGCAGTTATAATCAAAATCAAAATTAAGATTTTGAAAAATTACATCAGAATTTATTTATTTTATTTTAAGTTAAATGTATTACTTGTATTTACTTTCACTTTAATAATAATACGCATCCTCAAAGAAAAAATAAAAAAACAATGCAAATTTGGCAACTGTTAGACAAAAAAATGATAAAAGCATTCTGTGACTCCATTTTCTGATAACAATTCTGATTCGAACATGAAATCGATAATATTGAATTCTATGACACCAAAATCACTTTATTATCGATTTGAATTCTGATTCTCGCAACACTCAGATTCTGCAACAGCCCCGAATATTATGTTAAACATCGAGCTTCTTTGTGCATTTAGGTTTCTTCAAATGATTGATATCTCTTTGGTGGTAAATGCCTACTGCCCTACAACGTACACGCCGGTCTACCTCAATTTTTTCTATGATTTCATCAACTTTTTCAGTGATCAAACATCAAAATGATCAGATCGAAAAAGTGCAACCCATTTCACTGCTGTTTTCGTCTTCGTAAACTTCACAATTTTTTTTTTTATTTTTTTTTTTTATTTTTGAGCAGCCTGCAACGCATTCTTACCCTTTCCATAATAGAAACAAGCATGATATGAGGGTAATGTTCAGAATTTGGGTTCGATTACGTCTCCGCAGTCAGTTACGTTTCGATTGAAAATTAGTATTCCAAAAAAAAAACCGAATCGAAAGAAAAAGCATAGGAATGTATGAAATAGAAACAGAAAAATAATCAAATTTTAATAAAAACCTAAAGAGTATTGCATACACTAAGAGGTTCAATAAGAAAACGGAAAATTTTTGTTTTTTGTTTGTCTTTTTCTTCAAATAAGTGCTGATCATTCATTATAAACATTCTTCTCTACCTTTATTAGTGTAGGGTACTACCAAATAACCTTATTAAATAAACCGGTAACTGCCTTTGTAAACAGAAATAAAGAAAGACAGAAAAGCAGAAAGACAGAAAGAAAAGACAGAAATATTTTACATTTTCGATAAAAAGTAAAAGTGGTCAAACGTGTAGTCAGTCATCGGACTCTTATTAATGGACCAAAATAAACAAAACCAACAACAGCAACACAAGACTATAATATGAACCACGAAGATTTGTAAAACCTATTACTCACACACGCACGAACACACACACACTGCCTTTCATAATGAAGAGGAGTATTATGAACCCTATCATCAGCACATAAAATTAATCAAATTAAAAAAAAAAAAACTAAATTATATTTGTTAAGAAAGTTAACAATTTTGTTCCATCATTTTTTCAATTTTATCATCATTTCCATTTAAAATTGTCTTTTATGACTTAGGCAAGGTCATATTTTTTGTGTACGATCTGATTTTTTTTTTTAGTTTTTTTCTATATATTTTTGGTATACAACGTCATCATAAAAAAAATAAAGAAATTTTTTATATTTAATTTAAAAAATATACACTCGGTGACATTATTATGTAAATTTACGACTCACATCACTTTATACCACGTACAGCTGTGATAGTGTTGATCATGCCATAGTAGCGATTACTAATAATAATAATGATGATGATGACGACCGAATAATCCACTTAAAAAAATTGCCTCCCTTTTCTTATGAATTTTTGTGGCAGATTATGTTTCACAATGTCAGCGACAACAACAAAAACGACATGACATGAAATTTAATTTTTTTTTAATTAATTTGTTTTTTCCAAATATATCCATCGTTATAATTATCATTAACAACTTGATTATCATAACGAACACCACTAACTTCATTACCGCTTTAATTTTCGTAATTAATATTGAAAACAAGATTTGTTTTGCTTAATTTATAATCCAACTAACCAACACTTCCACAACAAGTGCACTTACTTTACCCAGAGTGTATATGAACTGTTAGCCAGAGCTCGATATGAAACAAGATAATTGCAGTTTCGGCATTAACTCGTAAAATGACATTATACAGCGCAGAATAAATAATTAGAACCAAATTTGTTAAAAGCAAAAAAAAAATTGTTTCTGTTAAGTAAGGTTTGGCAAGTCATCGTAAATCGTTTAATAGCAAAACAATGCTTCCAAATTGTGGAAATTTACTTTGAACAAAATTAATCTGTTCGCGAAATTTATAAAGCACATCGTTCAAAAAATTGTGTCGTATTTGGAGCGAAAACAATACTCAAGCCGTTAACGAATCTCCATTTCATTCAATAAAATTGAATGTTTGGTGCGAATTACATGCTGGCGGCATCATCGATCCTTATTTCTTTCGAAATGAGCAAGAAGTTGACGTTACCATGAATGGCGAACACTATCGAACCATGCTGACTGAATTTTTGTTTCGAAAAATTAATCAGCTAAACATCAACGATGTTTGTTTCGAACAAGACAGCGCAACTTGCCATACAGCAATGTTAACCTATTTGCTATCCTTTTAACTCCCATGTTTATCTAATGCTTGTATCTGTGAACACAGCCCAAAAACACTAATATGTGTACAGTGGCTAACAAATTTTACAATTTGATAAAATCGAGTCTAAGGCTATGTTCACACGACAACGCTTTCTCGTAATTCGCTCTCTCATTAATAATTCAACCACCAATTATGAACCGAATTACATAATTATCCATACAAAATTTTAAAAGCAACAATGTGGATTACTAAAAAATCAATGTGATTTTTAATTTTATCCCAACGTTTTTTTAAATTTTAAAGCTCAAATTAGACGTGATTTAATGCAACGCCATAGGTGCAACTCAACCAACCAAAATAATGGTCAACAATGTATTCGATTAGTGGTGACATGATATTATGCCATAACCGATGAATTGATTGTTGTGG
The DNA here is from genome assembly GCA_023159175.1 of Wohlfahrtia magnifica. Classification (NCBI taxonomy): domain Eukaryota; kingdom Metazoa; phylum Arthropoda; class Insecta; order Diptera; family Sarcophagidae; genus Wohlfahrtia; species Wohlfahrtia magnifica. Next base: position 1,363,922 of record JAKWBJ010000505.1, on the reverse strand, counting down.
CGTTATGTTAAGTCACGTCTCATTGAACCTTTAATTGTGTTTTACCTCCGAATAAAAATTATAATAAAAATGAAGAAAAAGATAAACCATCAAAACGAATTACAAAGGTGGCATGTAAACTCAGTAATTCGTAAATGAAATTCCAACATCAAAAAAAGCTAATTGAAGTCTTTCTTGGAAGCTATTGCATTCAATGCGTAATTGTCGAAATAACATTGCATACATTGAGTGAGTGTACCGCTTGAAACACAGAATTTTTGAAATATTTATGTTTTTTGTGACAAAACTCCAACTGCCGGTACTAACTTGCTGTTTTTAACTGTTATAATCGACACGCATCATCGAGAGTAAAACCTTTACCACATAAACCAGCAATAACAACTAAAATCAAATCTTTTTTATTTTTGAATGTATTTTTTTATTATTTTATTTTATAATTTTTATTACAAGAAATACAATAAAGAAGCCACTTCATGGAGAAGATGCACAAAAATTTGCTTGACACAAAGTGAAAGGTTTTATTTCAGATTTTTAGATGCGGCACAATCATTTTTTTGTTTTTGTTTTTATTTTTCTTTTTTCGGTGTTACCGCAAAAGCAAAAATTATTATTTTTTTCTTTTTAAGCTTATCTGGTTATTGCGAGTTTTAAATTATTATTTTTTATGTTTTATTTTATTAACTAGAGAGAGAGACGAAGTTTATATTGCAATTATTCTTTTTTTTAATGTTGAATTTTTATTCTGTCTTGACGGAAAAAGAAGTAACAATTTTGTTAAAAATCCCATGAATCATATCTGTTAAAAACACTTTATCAATCAACTTTGATCGATATTGTCATCATGATGTGGGAACAAATTGAAACGTTTGATGATGATTATAAGGAATTATGGTAAAAATGAATTGTCCTAAAACACTACTTAATCGTAATCGTGGTACGTTTTAAAGTATTTAAAAAATATTTATATTAATATTACGACCAATATTAAAAGTTTAGCTTTATTTTATGTTTAAAGCACTCACTCAGGTGTTAAATACGAGTATATTTCCTTAAAATATATAAAAAATATGCAAAATTTTATTTTAAAAAATAAATCGCCGATGGTGAAAATTACATTACAACGTTTATACACTTGGTTAACACGTTTTCAGTTGAAATAATTAAATAATTAAACTCAATTTCGATGTAATAACTAATTTACAACGAGATACTTCCAACGTTGAAATTTTGTCGGTTTTAATAAATAATCCCACTTGAAACAAAAAAAATGTTTATATAAAAAGGTAAAACGCTAAAGTTTGGTCAAAACAAGATGATTTAAATTACGTGGGATTTGCATAAAGACTGACAAATAACAAATCTCCCTCTGAGTGTCTAGTTTAAGAAGAAAACGGTGTTGAGGTAAAGACTTCCAGCCAGCAATTGACTTAATGTTGTGAAACTCCTTCCGGTCCGTTTGAAGCCATAATTTTGGATATGTCACCCAGTGAAACCTTATGTCTGCCTAAGCATTTCAATCTAGACCTATCAAGAATGCCACATTCACACAATATGTGTTCAAACTTCCACATCTGTAACCGCCAACTTCTTCAAATGCGCTCTTAGTTCAAAGTGTCCCGTAAGAAACTCCGTTAGGAATTTTTATACGGCCTGACATATTTGAGAACCTCAGAACGGACTCATCAAATTGCGGACTCATCACCGCTTTAGTCTCCTATTTGAGCATTCCAGTGCTCCAAGCGTCTGGAAATTTCCTATTCCTTGATTAGATTGAGGATAGTAGTAAGTGGTGCTGTACAGTAAGGTTTAGGACTAATATTGAGTGTGACGGAACCTTTTCTAGCCAATGCATCGGCTATTTCGTTACTATGTTTTCCACAATACCCAGGTACCCAAAACAACTGGGTTCTATTTCTAAGCGAAAGCCTTTGCAACGTATCGTAGCAATATTTGATTAGTCTAGATGTTATACTATTTGAGTCAAGTACCCTTAAGGCAGCCTAGGTATCTTGCTCTTGAGCTCGCTGTCTAAGGTGATATCCGCACATATGGTGGTTCCTGACAACCAGCACCGATACAGTCGTTCATTTTAGAGTTATCGACATATCAATTGTTACAGTGAGGAAATTCAACCCCGAATCTCCTGCCAAAGCACAGATTCAAAGGCATGACATTCAGACCGAAGACAGTTTTCCGGCCACCTTGCGTAGAATGGACAGATACCCCGTGGCCAAAAACTTTGCCGCCGAACATGGCGCCACCCTTATCACAATCCAAGGCCTCCAAGGTCGCTGTTGGACATGATCTCATTGCCCTAGCTACGAGTCTCTGTACCCTGTCTAATTTATTCATGAAGGTAGTTTCCTCATTTTTTCTCCACCAAGCTATCGCAGCATAAGTGATAATGGGCCTAATAATAACGGTATATATCCAAAGCATTATTCTTGCCTAAAGGACCCTTATCGCCTTGTTCTGGACGGCACCAATATGCGAGTTCCAACTAAGCATCCTATCCAGAATGACAAAAATGACATCTACTGACGAAGTCGTAAGCTCTGCAGTCTCAAGCTACGGCAGGCAATATGCTCGAGTTCATCCTTCTCCTCACACATCCTACAGTAGTCTGGAATGCCGCTTTTTCATAGAAAGGTCCTCGATCGTAAGAGACGCTGTACCGTTATTATCCCTATTACACTCCTAAGTGTTCTCCTAACCAACTACAATAGTAATTGAGATCATGATTCATCGAACTTGGGCCACAGGGCTCTGAATATAATGCAGTCATTCCCTTATGCAGTCTCAGGACCGTTTTACAGTCACTGACCAGCTTAGATCTCACCGCATGCCCCATCAGAGCCTTCAGTGCCACCTGGCTGTCAACATAGACGATCACCTTCTTCCCCATCGCAATATTCCAAGCTATACCTGCGTCGGCTTAAGCACAGCCAATATTTCAGCCTGGAAAACGCTGCAGTAGTCCATACGAAAGCTATCTAAAATATAAACTTCCGCTCCAGTCCATATTTCCATGATGGGCCCATCAGTGAAAACTGTTAACCCTCGAACAGTCCAACAGATCCTATGCACGTATCCCTTTCAGGAATACTTACCCAGGTTATCCCTCCTAAATCGAAGCTAGTAATATTAAAATCCCGGCCTAAGTCAACCGCCTATATTGATCTCCACTAGATAATACTAGCGCACCCCATACATTGATGATACCAATCCTAACCAAACTCTTCACTGCATCAGTAAGTGAAGAATAATATCCACAGTCATGTTTTAGTCCCCTTTTCTTGTTCTTAGAACCAAAGAGACCTTTTATGGTAAAAGACGAATTTTTTCACATTTGCAAAGACTGTTTTAAAAATTAATAAAAAAAAACAACTGACATTACTTAAAATGGCTCAAAATTAATATCGATTAAGAATGAGTTTGTAATGGATCAACATAGCAAGGATTTGATTTGTCATTATTTTATACATCATCATACGTAATTACATTTTCTTGAATAGGATACAAAGACTTAATGTCAGAAACAATCTCTATACAAGTATAACACAAATTGCAGATTCGTTATATTATTTGATAGTTTTGTTATATACTCGTACATATAGTATTTACTTATTGCAAAACGTAATTATTTAAAAATAAGACATAAAGCCCACATAATAAATAGAAACTCATTCAAATAAATGAAAGAAATAAAGCAAAACTATCAACTCAAGCCAACAAATAAATTCAATGATGACTTGTCAAATGTTAGAGCGCTTTGAATAAACGCAAATCAGATGCGCACCACTCATATCCATTCGGTCGTAAAATTATTTCAATTAAAACGGTTACTGCATACACTCTTAAGCAGTAAATACTTTACTTTTTTAACAATAAATATTGCATGAAAAAAGCACCGAAATAATTGTTTAAACCACCTAAGCCAGTTGTTAACACCGAAATAACAAATGGAATACAAATATAAACATTTGCTTCAAATTAAGAGCATTTAAGAGTAAAAAAATTAGTAACAAATAAACTAAAACAAATAAATATTTACAAAAAAGTTAACATATACGAGTATATTTATTTATTTATTTATTTATTTATTTATTTAAGTACGCCCATCGTAAACTATTTAATTGCAGACACAAGTACTCATAGCGCCATCATTACATTGCAATACTCGTAGAATGCTCTTAAATCGCTTATAATGACTCTGTTGCATACAATGTTTAGGACAACTGAACTTGCATATATAGTATTTGATATATATGTAGTATATATAAATATTTCAAAAATTTATTAGTTTTAAAAGATTTTCATTATTCATTTAAAAATTTGTGAATTTTGTTTTTGTTACGATATTATTTCTTTACTGGTATTTGCACCATCTACCCGTTTGCAAAATCTTATAAAAACGTGTTCTGTGATAGAGGCTTTCGATCTCAACAGTTGACAACGGCCATGTTGATTAAGCAAAATCTTGGGATTTAGTTATCATCCATTCGGGTTGTTTTGCCAAATCATCATGGGCGTATATAGCGTACAGCAACATGCTCAAATCGTAAACTTATTTTATCAAAATGGGTGTTCTTTTCGAGAAACGTTTATCATCATAATAAGCGATAAGGTTGTTGAATTTGGGATGATACCATTCCATATGAGATCCAAGAGTGTACAATGTATTCGGAAAATGTCACTGTTGGTGTGAATTTTGTGCTGGCGACGTTGTCGGTCCATATTTCTTTGACAACGTTATAGACCAATGATTACCCATTTCTTTTGGTATTAAATGGATGCTAGCGGCATCGACGATATGTGGGTTCAACAGCTCAAACGTCAATGGACATTTCGTATGAGTGATTTAAGCGCATGGTTATCCCACTTGTAGATTAAGCGAAGTTACCACTAGTATCGTTCGATTTGTTTTCTTAACCATGTCACCCTTCAATTTCTGCCTGATTTATGTGGCAGAGCCATTTGAACTTGGACATATTAAATGTGCGATAAACAGAGAAGCCATGATGGTTTCCAAATATCTCACACACACTTTTTACTTAAATCTAAAGATAGGAAGGGCGTAATGAAGGACCCTATGCGAGTTTTTAAGCTTTAGAATATAATTTTTCATTACTCCTAACTTTTTGATGGAAAAGCAATTTGGTTTTGTAGCTTTAAATTAGCAATTCGGAAATTATTATTTTCCTAATAATTATGTATTTACTTCAAGCATTTAAGCCAACTTTTGATCAAGTAAAGTCTCGATTTCTTTTTCTCAGCCTGTGTCTGCTAGAGTTTAATAAATATACTCTCTACTCTACACACAAATTCAGAGTGTTCCAATAAAACGTTGCATTTTCAATAGCCCGCCATTTTCACAATTGTCAGTTGTGATTGTGTTCTGGCAGAATACCCCATATAAAGATTGCAACGTCAGACTAATTGTGCTGCAATCCAGATCACGGGTGCGTTACGTACCACCTTGTAGAGGTGGTACGTACTCTTCGTCAGACTTGGCTCGCTTCCATTAGTGATACTTGTTAGGCAATGGGCCAAAATTGTAACGGTAAGACTGCTCCCTATTACGTTGGCTTATCACCCGCTATTCTGTCTGAGGAACTCCTGATACTGATTGATATCGATTTAGCCTCATCGAGATCTGAGGATTCCGTGTTATGATTCCTAGTAGAGACAATAGGCTTCTGGCTCTATCATATCCAGCGTTTCAGTGGATGGCGGACGGATGGACGGTTCTAGACTAGAGAACAGGGTGGACAGTAGTTAACCTTTAACTACTTATTAGATGACAAATAAAAACTACGCCATTAAGTAACCTGGAAAAATGGTAAAAATTTCGCTATCACAGTTGGAAAACTAAAGTATTTTTGGGTCGACGGAAGCAACTTATCGGCTTACAATTGTGAAAATGGTGCAAAAATTTGATCTGTTGGTATAAACTAATGATGTGAACAGCCGAACTCGTGCTTGTCGCTCAAGAACAACTGAGAATTTAGCTGCAGTAGCCCATAGTGTTGTGGAAAAATCAGGTTTGTCCATATCCTCCAGATCTTTGGCATTGAGCTACGGAGGCTACGTTAACAAGCAAAATTGTCAGCATTTGGAACTCAACAAACCCGAGCCTCTTCTTCCTCAAACTGTGACCTTAATCCCCGAATAAATTATGTTAAGGAATATTTTGTAAAGTCACGTTAAAAATTGCATTTTTTTTCTTTTTCTTTTTCTTTCTTCCACTTAAAGAACACAGATATCTGGGTGGGATAAATGATCAAAAAGAAAGAAAGAAATTTATTATTAAAAAAATAAATAGAGAAATTGTAGAAATTTATTTTCATTGTATTTCCTGTCTCTTGTGTTGTTTTTTTAGTTACAAAGAAATTGAGGCGGAAATATAGCACAAACGTATTTAAAAAACATTTTTTCACCTGAAACTTTACTAGCAAATGAAAAGAAAAAATCCATACGAAATAATCAATTCTCCACTTTCTACGAACATTTCTTTTTAGTTGTACGAGCAAATGGGCAGTTTGCATGTGACAAGAATATTAAAAACCAACACAAAAAATTAAATAAAAATAAGTTATAAAGGAATTTTGTATTCAATTATTATTTATATGCAAAAAAAAGCACATAAAATCAATACAATCAATTCATTGAAGAAACTTAAGTGAAATACAATGATGGTATGTAGGTAAAGAGCAAAATAATTTTTTATTAAAAATTTTTAAAAATTGTGAAAGACCTTCAAAACATAAAAACAGAAATTTTTTAATGTTTTATTTAAAAAAAAAAAAAATTAACAGGTTTTAAAATTTTAAATTAAAATTTATGCTCATATTTAAAAAAAAAATAGTAAAAACAATAACAACAACAACAACAAAATGAAATCTAAAAATCTGGGTCAATTTTATGTTTTGAAATTTTGTTTGTTGGCCATTGATCTTTAAAAAGCAGACATTAGATACCGTATTACGATCGTCACTTATGTAGATATTTACCAGGCATACAAAATTTCAATTATACGAAGAAGACAACATCACAACGACGTTGAAATAATTTTAACAATAATATGTTGCATTTTAAACAATTTATTTTGTACCACATTACACCAGTGTGTGTGTTTATATGTTTGTGTGTTTTTAAAGTGACTTTTGTTATTTTTAAAGACGTTCATTCCATATAATTGAACTTTTTTAGTTTTATTTTACAACCAAATCGTTGATGACGAAAATGATGATCTTATCGTCATAGAGTTTATTTTGCGTCCTCATGTCATGAAATTGTTCAAAAAAAAGGAAAAAAATCTGCAAAATAAATATCAAATCAATTATTACAATCTAAACGAAATATAAATTTTGAAGGTTAATTGAAAGTGTGTTTCACTTTAATTTCAATTTTCAGTCTTCTTTTTTAAGTTTTTTTATATTCCATTTTGACATCTTTTAGTAGAATCATCATCATCACATGTGTGTTTGTCTTCTTCGTCTTAATGGCTTTTAAAAGGGAAATATGATTGCATTAAAGCCATGCGAATGCTTTAACCTTCAGTTTTTTTATTATACGAATTTTTTAAATGATAAAAGTTATCTAAACGTATTTATTTAAACGCAACAACTAAAATCAATAATAATCAATTAATTATGCAAGAAAATGTAGGATAATATTTATTTTTAAATTTTAAATTATTAAGTAATTAAGAAAGCACATATCATACAATATTTAGTGAAATATTATAGAGTTTCATGAAACTTGTTCTTTAATGAGATCAAATTTATTTAATGTTTCGATTAAAGGTATTGTTTATTAAGCGTTGATTGCAAGAAAGATGGATAAATTAAAAATTTCATAAAAATCTCAATATGGAAATCCAACCAAGAGAAGTGTTCCTATTAAGCAGCAGAATGTTTTGTGTTGTACAACCGATATAACTAAATCATAAGAGTTTGCTCTAAATCTTCAGCCTTATGACTAAAAAATGGTCTATATCCGATATATTGCTCAATTAAGCCTTTTAGTTATTCTATATCATATGGCATAGCCACTCCTCAGCGCCATTTTTAGACAGACACTTATGGACACTACTTCTTCATAGTTTTCTATTGTTTTGTAGTTGATTTTTGTAAAAATTAATGGGAAACATAGTTCTATTAGTGAGGGCAGTACATGGTTATGATTATATATTTTATTATTTAATTTACTTTGTTTAATAAATTTGAGTAATTTATTAAATAAATCAATCCAAGTGAACCCCCTCTCTCCTTCACTTACGTGAACTGACTCGAGTGAAAAGGATGTTCTTATATGAACATCTATCAGGCTTTCCATCATCTTCAATAGAAAGGATAATCAGTAGGTCTACCTGCGTTTTGGAGGAAAAGAATTGTAACCTCTCGCCATGCTATTGGGACATAATCCAAAATAAAACTGGTCTAAAAAATCATTAAGTCTTTTTTGATTTTCTCACATAATCCTTTTCCGACAAATGAGCCGGAAATATCCCATCCTTACCAGGAGCTTTTAAACCATCTGATAGGCCACAACATCTTGTAAGGAATGAATATTCTACCTGCAAGACTTCTGATCCTTCTTCTGACACACACCGAGGTGGAAATATGTCCTCAATAAGAGATTAAATGTCTCTTGTCTAGATTAAGTGTAGTCTCCGGTTTTATTACAATTTTAATACCAAAAGTCGGTATAAAGCTTGCCAATTTTCAATAAACTGACAACAGTACCTCCATGTTTCCATCTAAATTTATTCCCATTATATCGGGCTATCCATTAAGTGGTTTCAAAACCACCGGTCTGGCAAGGCTGCCAACTATTAAATATCTGTCATTAGATGTGTCATTTATTTAGTGAAACGTTTGTTATTTACGTACATACATATCGTTACCTTAATTTAGAAAGGACGTAAATAACATTTTTTAAATGTGCAGGAAGTAAAAAAAACGTAACTTAATCTAAAACCTAAGTAAGAGAAAATAAGTTTTAGTGCAATTTAAACACTAAATATGTTTTTATTTTTTATTCAAAACTGCTTTAAAACTTTCTAAATTAAGGTAACGATATATGGATAATTTAATAGCCGAAGAACGAGTAAAATTAGTAAAAACGTACTACAAAAGTGGTGATTTAAACGTGGCCACTGATTTTTGATTTGAAAGTGATTGTATAATAGCCCTTGCATCCGGAAAAAGTGAATGTTTGGTTCGTATTATGGTCTGTCTTTGGATAGTATTTTTTTCGAAAATTACATTGGAAGATTCGTTGCCGTCAATTTAGGGAACTGCGGTGGCTGTTCCGCCATTTCTTGGCTTGCAATTAAAGATTATGAACTGTACAATGTGTGGTTTAGGCAGGATGTTGCCACGAGGCACACAAACGGCCGATTTTGATTTTATTGCTTGAAACATTTTAATTGGAATGCAGCAGTTGGTAATGATTAAATAATTTTTTAAGGAAACAAAATAATCTTTAAGTAACAATTTTTTCATCAGATTGTATTGCTAAATTATAAACTAAATTTTATTTGAATTCAATTTTGTTTTTTCTTTTTTTAACACAACTCTTGTAATATTGCACATATTATTTCATTATATGGTCAGTAACTGTTGACCCAATTTTTAATTTTTTTTTTTATTTATTTTTTTTCATTTTACATATGTATGTAAATGTAATGTTGGAGACATTAAAGGAATTAGACCTAAATATCAAATATCCATTTGGAAAAAAAACAAAAACGCTTAGTAATTTAATTATTGCCATCACTCTACCAAGTCACTTAAGGTGTAATTACACTTTATTTTTATAACATAATAAAAAGACAGTTTATGTCATAAGTGCTGCCTGTATTGCGCATGCATAGGCCACTATAAAAAACAACTATGACACTATTTTAAGTATGTAATTTGAATATAATGAATTCATAAAATGTAATGTAATTGTTATTTATAAATACATGTGCATGTACATGTGTTAACTTCTATAAGACACAATTCGGCATACAAACTTCATATGAATTGATTGATAAATACGTTCCTTATTAAACACTACGAAAGAGAAGAAAACAAAAAAAACCCCTTTGATTGTATGAATTAAATTTGAATAATTTTGCAATTAATAATTAAAGTAATTAATCAATGTCATGTTCTTAAGACCACTTTGATAAAGAAAAGATACCTTTATTACGCATAAAGTGTCAAAATGTGAATGTACAATATTTTGAAAGTATAGAAGTTCGTATTAAAAATCAGTTCAATTCAACTGAACTATATGAACTAATTGAAGAAAAATCTGTACTTGAGCTAAATTTCAAAAGAGTGTGACTTATCATAATGAAAAATAAAGTAAGAAAAAAGATGAATTTTTCACTTTGATACTAATAGATGATATTAAAAAGTAAATTAAAAGTTCAACTTATCCATGAGCTACGGGAAAATTATAAGAAACTTTAAATAAACTGGCATTTCAAAATGCAGTCAGAATAAAAAACAAAGGTAAACGTTGAAAGGCAAAAGTGAAAAACTTATGTTTCAAAGTTATAATAAAAACGCCAAAGTTAGTTAATTAGAACCAGTCAATTTTAAAATTAAAATAAAAGAGCAAAACCAAAAGATGACAAACTTCACCGATTACTGAAACGGAACTAGTTCAATGCCAAGATTTGACAAATTAAACAGAACAAATTTTACCAGTTCTATAGTTTGTTTAAATCATAGTTGGCGTACTAAAAACTAGAATTATTTGGTTTTAAATATTAACCCCCATATCCATAAAATTTCTAATAAGTTTGAAATGTATTTTATTTTTAATGAATATATACCCAGTTTTGTATTTCAGTGATACTGTCACTATGATATTTTCAGCGACGAATCATCGTCACAATATCAATATTAAGTGTAATTTAAATTAAATTAACGTAAATGCCAAATATCTCTATTGAATCCTTGTGATAATGACACAAATAGTGGGGCTATGTATGACAACTTCATTGTAATGTCATCATACTAAAGAAAGCTTAAATTTAGCGACATTGTCTATTATGAGTCAACAGATATGATTAAGTTTTACTTTTACATGACAACGTCCGACCTCATGTCGCAGAAGTTTCAAGACAGTTATCAGAAATGATCAAATGCCGCATATTCTGTATTCTCCGAAAATTGCTCTGTCTGACTATTGGGCGTCTGCGACGGATGCAATACACTATACCTCTTTATATGGCATTTCGCTATAACGGCTTATATGAATTGTGAAATACAATGGATTTACGGCGCAAATTAACTCGTTCTACGACTAAAAAACCGTGGATTCACCGTTTTTTAACAAAAAGTGTTAGGGAAGCAAATGCAACACATATTCATCTTGTTTTAGGGCATTTCCATTCATGGCCCATATTTTCAGAACATTTCTTTGTCATATAAAGAGGTATGAGTATATTTTTTAGCATGTGACCGAATCACTTCCATTGAAGAAATATGACATCTATTTCAAGGTTGGAGTGTCTTAAAAAGACGAGAAGTTTTTCTGAGACGAGAATTGGAAATTGGCTCAGAAGTTAGCAAAAGCTGCAAGCAGTGATTCGATAATAATAATAAATGGACCGAAGTAATTTTTAGTCCCAATATGTAAAATATATGTATATTTTTTTGTTTTAAATAAACTACGAAAATCTTTTAATAAAAAATCCACCCGGGTTTCTTCAATTACTTTAATAAGTCTTTGTCAGCGAAAAGCCATATTCATTAAATTTCAAATATTGTAGATTTGAGTTGTATTTTATTTTTAATTTTTCATACAATTTTTTTTTTTAATACATAAATATATTTTAAATCTATTTTAGTAAAACTTTGTATGAAAAATTTGAAATAATATACATTTCAAATCTACAATATTTTAAATTTTATGAATATGGGTGTTCAAAAATATCCTGAATTCGAGACTATAATTTATGAAATCCAAATAAAATTATTATTTTTTTAATTTTCACACTTACCACCAAATGTGTTATCCTCATAGTTATTTTTTTTTTTTTTTATTTACTATGAATTCAAAATATGGTATTTTCTTTAAATTCAGAATTTTTTTTAATTCTTATATAACAAGTATTTAGCTGGAAAAAATATTTAAAAAGAAAATTAAAAAAATTAATTAAAAATTTGTTTTTTTCTAAAATTATTATCCAAATTAAGTCGGGTTTTTTTAAGTTTTCACTTTTTTCTATTTCCGAATAAAAATATCCTTTAAAATCTAGTTTCGACATTTTTTTCTATTTTTCTTCTTTAGCGCTCTCTGTTATTTTCTCTTCTTAATTTTGAAATTTCGTTTTTTATATAATTTCTGTTTTTAGCATTATCTTTTTGCCATTGTATGTAAATATCGTTTCTACTTTTATTTTCTTTCAATTTATTCACAAAAAGTTAATAAAAAAAAAAAAATTCGTACAAAAACACTCAGTCAGACAGTGTGTATGAAAGTAACTTTCGCGCCCACTGCCAACAATTGTTTTCTTTCTTTACAACTGGTAGTCCAAAATCACAAGAAGAGTTTAAAGTTTTTTCTTCTTATTTTCTTTGAGTGTTTGAGGAACGAAATTGTATGATTTTTGAAAATAACTGTTTTTTTTTTTTTGTTAATTTTTGCACACCTTTGATGTTTTTTTGCTTTTCTAGTTTTTAAAAAGCAAACACTATTCCAACTTAAGAAAGTAGGAAAAGAAACGCGACCGAACGTCAGTGAAGCTTAAGTTAAACTAAATTTTTTTAAACAAAAATTTCCGTCAAGCCAACACTGAATGACTTAAAAGAAGACTCAATACAATAATAAAATAAAATAAAAGACCAGCAAAGCTTAAAAAATATAAAAAAATGAAAATGCAAAGAGGCGTCTATCTTGTCTTTAACGTCTTTTGGTGATGGTGCTTGCTTACTCAGCCAACAGTTGTTGCTTGGCGCTTACTAACTGAAGCAACACGCTGTGCAAATGATGACAATTGAAGAAGCAGCAGCAACTTGTTTGATACGACAACGACGGCTTTTGGTTACATGCAAACATAAAACTGCTTACACTTACACTTACACTTAACTAAACTTCATTATTATTTACACGTGCACGTTACAATATTGGCAGCTGGCGTCAGTTTTTCTAACAAATACTGTCTGTGGTACACAAAAGTTGTTGATAACAATTGCAACCATAGTGATATGTTGCTGATACATAAGTACTGTCAATGATGCTGTTTTTGCTAACGATTAACGATTAATAAAAATCAAATAGAAGTGCTTGTTTATATTCATGTAACAATTTTTTTTACAATTTTTTTTCAATTACATTTTGTTTATTTAAACAAAAATCAATAGTTATAGCAATAACAGTCTGGCCCTCGATGTCGAACGTTATCGATTCGAAGACAAACAGCTGATTTGTGGCACACTAATACTTTTAAGTCGAAAGAAAATGCGAACGATAACGTAAGCTCTTCCATACAAAATTACGGCTCATTATAACGTTTTTTTTCTGATATTCGTACAAAAACAAATGTAAAAATAATTCGTCATTATCAACCGATAAATATACAATGTCATCGGTCTGTTTACGCCAATAATGATCGTTTTCGCCGAATCTGTAAAACTTTTATCAAATGTTACAATATTATAGATCTATCTGAAACCAACTATTATATAAAGAGAACAGTTATAATACATTTGAGTTCTTAGTTATTATTTGAACTCTGTATTACTGCTCTGTAAGGTTTCACTGTCTCACTTGTTTTTTATAGTCCAATAATTTCATCTCTTAAAAGCCTATTATAGAATTAAATACAGGTTTTTTAATGTTTGTTTCCTAAATAATTATTTTCAAAATTATATTTTATTTTTTAAATTTCTCAATACAGCACTTTATCAATAGTTCACAACAGAAAACCAATTAACTGGTGCATAACCTAAAAATAAAATTGTCCACACAATGATTAAATCATTTTCATTTAAATCGTCATAGGTTTTAATGCGGCTTGAATTTTCTATAGTGATTTCTTTCGCTTTCAGAAGATCGTCAAAGACCTGACATTGCCAGGCATCAAGTAGCCCAGCATTATGCACTTTGTGTATGAGAAAATTTAGAGGTTCGAGTAAAGGTGAATTGTTTACGAGTGGTATGCCGAACAGTGCTAAATCGAGAATATACAAATCTCGGTAAGCACTGAATACTTTTTGAGCATAATATAGTTGAATAATGTCAAAGATATTCCAAAGATCCGTCATGAGAGTGTAGCCATATGAGGTATTGAAGTTTTTACGATACTGATTGAATAACGTGGTGCTGTCGGTAAATGTAATGGCCCCATTCATTTTTTCCTTTATAACATAATGATCTTCGCCAGAGTATTTCAAATCCGACTTGTCAATTAGAATTTTCGTATCACTTTGTCTTAAATCAGCAAATGTAGTGATTTGATGAAATGGCGGACTGGTAATGAGAGTTTTTAAATAGGCCAAAAATAAAGTGCTAATGTAGAGACCCATTATGAAGAGCGGTACATAAGTAAAGCGTAGACTTAATAAGTAGAGTTTTTCAATTGAAACGATTGACCCAATATGCCAGGTATAATACGGTCGCTCACCAAGAGATTTTGCCAAATCATTTGATTAAAAAATAGCTTTTCTATAACCGTGTGCGCCAGAGAAAATATAAATGCGAATGTCTGTATAAACGCAAACATTTGAGGTGTTAGAAGTAGTTCATAAACTTCACTGATTTGCATGTGGTGTGCACAGAGCACCGTAATTATCCATTTAATTACTTCAACAGGATATGAATGAAGCAGTGAATGCATGCTGTGTTCTATGGACGTAACTGTCATGGGTAAATCCAATTGCCCGTGTAAAGTCATATCTTCGATAACGCTTAAGTGTATGGCCTCTTTATAGTTTTGGGCTGAAATGGCATCTGTAAAGTTACACTAAACACTTCGGCAAAGAGTCTCACCAATTTTAGAGTATAGCCTGTAAACTTCCATTGCCCTTTTGATCCTTAAGCATCCAGAAACGCGGTACAATTTGATCAGGCAATGTCAGTAAGGTTTTGCCTTTCATATCTTTCCAATTTAAGGGAAAATATATTTCGTGGGAGTTTTTAAACTGTTGTTGCAAATGTTGACAGTAATACTGAGGATAAGGCCTTAATTGTAAAAATTCCAGCAAAGGTTCGTCTAAGGCTGAGATATCTAGCTGATGTATTAACATATTGGTGATTTTATTATATTGACTTTGTTTTATGATTTCCTTGTTCAAACTGTTCGTTATTTTTATGTCTGCAAAATCATAAGTATTCTTAAGTGGCGCATGGTGTTAACAGTTTGGAAAAATAGTTTCCATGTGTACAAATAAAATTGTTGCTCCGTTATGATCACTGCTAATATTTCCATATTATAATTACCCCGGTAGTAAAATGGCTTAAAATTTGTTAAAATAATTTTAGGTTCTTTTAGAGAATAAATCATTTGCAGCCTTTCATCTTGTGCTGGTGCTGGTCGCAGATCATATTGCTGCACTATTAGCAGGCCTTCATAGGTTTGTTGCCTTTTAAATTCCTTCAATAAATCTTGATAGAAATTGTTGTTTTTCTCAGTTTTTCAAGCAGGCCATAACTACTTTAAGTTTACACTTACCACGTGTAGGCCGAGTATAAATAGGACTAAACGTTTTGAGCCAAACATTACGAGTGATGAAAAATTCGTTTTTGAAATGTTCTTAACTTGCATGCCTTGATGGAGTAATTAGTGAGTGATGAAGCAGGTGTTAGTGACATAAATTTTTTTATAATTAATATTTTGATAAATTTTATTAATTTCATTTCCTTCTTCTATTCGTTGACAATTTTCTCCAACGAAAATGTATTCTTTCGCCAAGGAATATTAAGCTCGCCATACACATTAGGCCCACATACATGAAGAAGACCAATTGATAATCCTGTATCTCAAGCGTACGACCATCTTTCGCTTCCATGGTTAAATTGTATTGTGCGCTCTGGCCATCAGCTTGTAAATCGAGATAATTGGAACGAAGCCAACGATTTATTAGACCATAATCTCGTGCAGACACGAGTATCTTGTGTAGAGCATGACGATAAATCGAATTCTCTGCCATAGGAAAACTCATGAGAACATTTGTAAAAATACAAGCATTTTCGGAAAATATAAAAAGTTTTTCTTTTAAGATATTTTGTTGAGTGTTGAACAAAGTATACCAATGCATGTTGGTGGTGGGATAGGCATAACTGGTATTGAGACCACTTCTCATGTGATTGAACTCATCATAGGTGGTGATGCGGTATAAAAGTCTAAAATTAAGTTCTGCATCTCTAAAGTAGTTCACTTCATTGTAGGACAACAACGTTAAGACATTATTCTGAAACAGATCTTCGAATGTTCTCAATTGCCGTTTCTTAAAGGGTCGGGTGAAAAAGGTCTGTAGGAAAGCAACGTAGACATGGCTTAGATAGAGGCCGGCTAAAGAAAGTAAAATATAAATAAATTTGGTAAAAAATCCTGCTTGACGCCATACATTAAAGGGTTGTCCCAGAATACCTCTTAAAGCCACATCATTTAAAATAAAATCGGGTAAAGGTATCTGAGGTTTCCGTTTACACTGTCTACGGCACACATTAAGCCTCTTGAGATTAAGCAGTATAGTGAATAAGAACAGATTTAAAATGCTTATGCTGCTCATTTCAAAATTCACTAAATAGAAAAATACTTCTCGCAGAGGTATATTCTTGGCCACTGGTATCATGAGACAGGCATTAATAATTGCAAATGGATACGAGTAGTACAGCATTTGCTTGGCATCTATAATGGGTGCTAAAGTGCCAGGTAAATCGATTGTATAGTTGCGTGTTAAAGTCTCCAAATTGCCATAGAAAAGAACTTCACCTTTTTTGATGGGAAAAGGAAACTTTAAGGTGGCATTTAAACGCTCAGTAAACAGATGTAAGAAATGACCCACATATCCCGATATCTTTACTCCGCCATTGCTTGTCGCTATCAAAAAAGTCCGTGGTATTATTTGATCGGGCAGAGTATAGAAATCATGGCCCATTAAATTCTTCAAAGGATTCGGATATATTTCTTCGTTTATAACTTTATGCATATATTTACGTATCATTTCGAAGTGGGGAAAAGCTTTGTAGCCATACAAATGTAAAGTCCTAAAAAAATCCTTAAATATCACAATAACATTCAATGATTTACGTTGCCAGCAATATTTGAATAAATCTTCCAATTGCCCTAAGTTATGCACACTTTCATTGTGATTTATAAAGAAAATCATTTTTGTATCTCTAATACTACGTAGACTATAAAAATATGGCTTCAGCTCGCTTTCATAGTTGTTGCTGGAGAGTTGTTCCAAACAAACAAGACTTAAGATGTTGCTATTCAGGCTTTCCCTTAAAAGCCAAGATTTATGTAGATTTTCTATAATAATTGTACCATTCAGTTGCTTAACAAATGCATCCAATGCACCGCAATTTGCTAAAGTTTCATTATATTTAATAAAAATGGTGCGTATATCGTAGCTTTGGCCTATCGCTGTGATTAGCTCCAATATTTTGGCTTCCGTATGATAATTATTAAAATTTAAAATTTCTTTACATTTTACAGTTTTGATTATTACAACAATTATTAAATATTTTAATAACATATTTTTGCTTCGTTTCTTAATTTTCTTTAAACTAATGAAGGAGTTCGAATATCCAGCGTATATTTATAGGTTGAATTTTCCTTTATATCTCTACTAAGCATCAACATTTATTGTTTCTTTGCCACAAAAAGCCTATTTTATATAAAGACTTTGTTCTTTTATTATTCAGGATAATCTGATATATTTTTAGGATTTTTGTTATATTCTTTGTATATACAGAACAATTAAAATATCAACTCACCTACAAAATAGGTGGGCCTTTCAATCAGTTTCAAGCGTATTTTGCATAAAAAGAAATTTTATTTTCGACCACATTTTTTCTACGTTATGTTATGTAGTCCGTAATTAATAAATATTTACCCCCATATTTATAAAAGTATTTTCGATGTACAAAAGGTTTATGGAACATAATTTGTATGATATATTAGGGGAAATCACTCTTTGTTGCAAACAGGCATTGCAAGTCTTCCAAACGTACTCGTAGCAAACCTAGCATATTTGCTACATTTTGGTAGGTCACAACACCAAATTATGTACATGATAGTGACATTTGCTACACCCATGCATATTTGTTAAACAAAAATTATTGCAAGTTCGCCATGTTTTTTATTTTGTTTATATACCCAAAAGTGTTTTCCCTATAAAAAAAATTCACTCATTGTTGCTGAAATTCAAAGCATATGTAGTAAATTGCAAATTTACAACAAACTGTGATTTCCGCTTTTGTCTTATGAACTCTTTATAAATTATTGTATGAATATGGGGTTAATGTTTTTGCTCTTAAAATTGTTCTGTAGCTGAAAACTTAGTCACGTTTTTAAAGGTCATTTGTAGGCAATTGCTGTCTGAACACCAAAGAAAGAATAAAAAGACAAACAAAATGTGAGAAATTTTAATGACTGACGCAAATACGAATCAAATTAAAGTAAATGCCAATCCCAAACAATCTTGATTAACAATTTATATCTGTTAACAGTGTCAGCTTCTTAAATGGGATTGTGATAAGCAATGGATTCCGGATTGAGTTCTAAAAATGCAAATATTTTAAATATGAATGACCAAATGGAGAAGATAAGAGAGAAAAAAATTAAAATTAAAGAATAGTGTGATATGAGCCCTGTATTTTGAATGTCCATTTTTGAAAAAAAAATTAAGAGAATGAATTGGCAACACTGCTTTATTTGAAAACCGATTTAGCAGCTGATAGTTGCTTTTTCTTCAGTTTAGCTTGACATTTCATTATGTATAAACTTACGCAAGAGCAACTTTTGCAAATTGATGAATTTTTTTTAATCAAAATAATGGTTTTATTCGTCAAACTTATCGTGCATGTCGTCCCCTCTAAGGCGTACTTAATCATCATTCAGTGAGGCTAATTCGAATAACAATGGACCGTTTTCGGACCAACTTTACTCATCCTGATAATATGCATCCCATGAGACGCCCAACAGTGCGCACTGAAGAAGCTGTAGCCGCTATACAGGAAAGTATTAAAGAAGATTTATATCAATCAATTCGTCGCCGTTCTCAAAAACTGGGGTTATGTCCTTCACTTTATTGGAGATTTTACGAAAGGATTTCGTCTTAAAAGCTGTTAAAATTCAACTTGTTCAGTAATTGAAGCCAAACGACCATCGTATGCGCCATCAATTCGGCAAATGGGTTGAAGCACAAATTGATATTGATATTAAAAATTTTTTCTCCGATGAAGCCCATGTTTAATTAAATGTGTACGTAAATTTACAGAATTAACGCATTTTCCGTAAGGAAAATCAACAAGCTTTCGTCGAAACATCATTCCAATCACAGAAAATCACTATCTGGTGTGCTTTATGGGCCGGTGGAGTCATTGATCCATACATATATCTTCAAAAACGATGATGGTCGGAATGTTACTTACTGTCAATGGGGACATGATAACATCAATCTCAGCCTTGGTTGCGCTAGATATCCCAGGAGCAAGTGTCCCGCAGTTGCCACGTCCTCCTTACAACAATAACTCCACCGCGCCCACTACACAATAATGGCCAGAAAGCATAACTACCATAGCCGCAATCTTTCGTCTCGTGGCCAATCCTTCTCCGATTAGCAACCGGCCACGACTCTCTTGACTGCTTACAGCAAGAAATCTGTTCCCATCTTCTGGAAAACATATCTCCGGCCCATCACTTAATATACAGAAGACAAATAGATATAGGCGTACTAGCACTTTCTTTTGCCACACAGTTTCTTGGAATATCGCACTGTCTCGGTATCCATATTAGCCTGATGGTGAAGTATTCCGCCTTTACCATAAGTAAGGAATGGCATTCCCAACCTGTCCGGGAATTAGCGAACATAGACTTCAGAGATTACCGCGACTATAGGTATGAATGCATATTAAGGTCCGGAGAGAAAATATCATACCGCACTCTATTGTCCATTTTAGAAGCATCCGCGTCCTAAGAATATGGGTCCTGTATTGGGTGAAGAGGTGTAATAGTCCGTACTTCTCGGGTTTACACCGACTACACAGTGAGAGATTCGAACACCCGATTCTATTACCCTCAGCATGAAAGCACAGGCCATATGTTCCGCCGTAATGTCAGGCGCTAAGGAATTGAAGATCACTTTCAGGTGGGCACTCAACAACCTTAAGAAAACTGTATTGACATTCTTGTGAAATTCTATTGAACTTTTCTGCACCAAACCCAATTTTCCAGGTATTCGTCGGTACTAACCATTACAGAGGCTTAACAAACCTTTTCCGTGTGATTGTTGGTTCAAGCTTTTACGAATTGCCTGTATCCAAAATCTATACTGAACAAATCGCTCAAATAATTTCTACATTTCCGATAGGCATGAAACAACATCGCATTATCTAGAGGCAAGACGTACTAAATGTTTTGATAGTTGGTTGATATTCATGTTTTTGGTTTTGCCTTTTCTCCCTTGTACCACTGTCTTTCAATTTCAAGTTCATTTGTTCATTTGATGTGGCAATAAATTGAACATAATTTCTTTAAAATAACAACTTTGATGGTTGTTTTAGTGGCAAAATAAAATGAAATTGTGGAGATTATTGTAGCATTTAACAGCTCAACAACTGTTGTATTTAATGTTAAATGTTTCTTATTATTTTTGTTTTTTTTACTTTTTTTGTAATCAAACAAGGCCTTGTTAAGAATTCATTTAATAAAGCATAGTTATATTAAAAATATTTGGATTTATTTACAATATACAACTTCAGTTGTATAATATTAAATGGATTAACATTTTTATGGTTTTTTTTTTCTAAATGGCAATTACTTTGGCATTTAACAAAATGAGAAAAAAAAACGAAAATAAATATTTTTTTATACATATGTAGTTGTAGATAAAAAAGTGACCCTAGATAATAATAACAATAATTGTTGATAAACTGTTGTTGGTTACTATTTATTAAAAATGGAAACAGAAAGCTAAAGTATATATGTACGATACATACATATATTATACAGACCACATTTAACAATCACCGCCATAAGACCTCACAAATCAGTTCATCAATCATTTATTTTTTAAACTTTAACTACAAACTGTTTATAGTATACTAGTCAAAAACCCGGTGTGCCTCGCTATCCATACCTTACCATATCTCTATATATAAAAATGACGTGTATCTTCCGGTTTTGACCAAACTTAATATACATGTTCTATGGGGCGTGAGGAGGGTTTCTGTGTAGTTTAAAGTTCGTCCGACAGATGGCGCAGTATTTATTTTTTTGTGTTTTTGCACCGTAACTCGAGAACTACTGCACTATGCTGTGTTTCGTTGAAGGCGTTGGTTCGTTAATTAGCCTGATAACGGCTGAAACTTAACATCTTTTTGTGAAAAAAATATATTAAAAAAAAAGTAAACAAATATCTATCACTCTTTTTTAAACTCTGTTTGCTCAATAAGCCTTTTTTTGTGTTGTGCTGAAGGCGTTAGGTGCTTGATCGGCGTGTGGCGGCGTGTAGCGGCGTTAAGTATCCCGACACCGACTCATACATAACCTCTTTTCGTGAAAAGTTCGTGGGTGTCAAACGAAAAAAAGAACTTATTAAACTGAAGATTAATTTATTTAAATTAAATAATACATACATTTTAATAAATTAACCCAAGGTCTTAGTGAAAGTAAATTAATTGCATTATTGAAAGCTATTGAAAGAAGTAAATAAGCAACAGGTAAGACAATAAAGGGCAGTCTTTCTACCCCAACAATAAGAAAAAAATAATTTAATAAAAAACGTATATTGCAGTACAAAATGACACGCTCACGTGCAAATATTGGTCGCCGTACACGATACACAAATTATATGAGAGTGCTGCGCACAGAAGACAACGAACTAACCAGGAATCGAATGTTGGTTTTATACCAAAATTATTCACAAGAAATAGTTCAACATAAAAGAAACAGTTGGGGCCAGCAACGCGGATCGAGCCCAGCTATCAAAAATATATAATTCCATTTGAACAATAATTGCTATGTCGATTTAGTGCATCTTTCATTCTTCTTCTAAATATCAATCAGCCATGACTTTGCATGCCAACCACACTTACAGTGAAAATAAAATTCGAAGGCAAACAAAGTTTGCCCGGGTCTGCTAGCTTATTATATAAGTTAAGATTTTTTACCCTTTTACCCCATTTTACCATTTTTTAGTAAAAATTTTAACATTCATGTTGGCCTATAGTTCCTTTAAGAAAGACACCTTGTTTTTGAACTTCGTGAACAAGGTAAAACCTATAAATGGATAGTCGAAGCTTTAAATCGGTCTGAGAATTTTATAACTAACGTTTTAAAGCAAAAAAATAACACAAAATAAAAATAAGCACTTTGTAAACATGAGAAGACTTCACTAACTACAGACAAACGGTTTGCTATCCTAGTCAAATGGGACCCCTTAAAATCATCTAAGGCGATTGCTGAGAGTTTAAGAAATATAGTGTCATCACGAACGGTGTGAAAGAGATTGCAGAAAGCAAGGCTACTAGGTAGGATAGCTCGCAAAGTCTCTCTGCTTAGAAAATATAATTTTAAGAGGAAAATTTTGCATTGGCTGATAACAATTGGTGTGGATCAGAGAGAAAAAAGTGGAACAACGAAACCAAAATCAATTTATTTGGGAACGATGCAGATAAATAATTTGATAACAGATATGGGATTGCTTTTCCTAATACGGAGTAGATCTAATTTATAGAATAGAGCAAACAATGAGCAAATTTTTCTACAAAGATTCATTAGAGAAAGTCATGTTACTCTTTGCCGAAGCAGAGGATAACGACTCAAAACACGCATCAAAGTTAGTGAGACATGGTTTGAATAGTCTAGTCAGCACCCCGACTTAAACTCAATTGAGAATCTCTTGGGAGAATTAAAGAGACGAATTTCCAAGCTTCCTTGCAGTAATAAGGATCAATTATGAGAAAATGTTCAAACTATGTGGTATTGTACAGTATACAGGTAGAAACTTACCGTAATCGAATTTCTTCTATGCCTGGAAGAATAGAAGCTGTTCTCAAAAACATGTACAATTATGCGAAATATTAATAATATCATTTACTTTTCATTTATAAAATATAATTTTTGAATTAAAATTTTTAGTTAAATTTTAAGTTTTTTTTTTTGTTGTCCACATTAAAAGCTGTACTTTACTTAAATTCACTTTATTTTATGTTTATTTTGCTGTTATTTTACCTCCTTTTTAACTTTTAAAATCGTAAAATAAGAAAATAATGGGAAAACATGTAGTATAAATTGAACGCATAATATATATACAATTTCTTTGCTATTTAAATCATACCTATTTTTTTGGTCATATATATACACAATATGATAACTGTTGTGGATACATAAGAAGTTTTAACTGTTACCGTTTTCAACAAATATATACAACATTCCATATTTGATAGGTATGAGAGGCGCTACGCCCTCTTATCCAATCACTCCCAGTTGTTGACTGATGATGTGTATTTATATATTTTTAATTTTTCTGTTATCAAAATATATAAAAATTAATATTTGCTATCTATGGGAGGTGCCATTCCCAGCTTTCCAATTCCGCCCACTTTTTTACCGATGATTTGTATTGACCGTAAAGATAGTTGGACCAAATTTAGAAACTTTTGCTATTACCGTTCTCAAGATATACTAAAATCAATATGTAGTTTGTATAAGATGTACCGTGTCCACTTATCCGATTTCGCCCACTTTTTGGCAGATGTTTTGTACTGACTACGAAGCTATTTTAACCAAATTCTAAATTTTACCCTTTTGAAGACATGGATAAAAAATAATTACTCTGTATGGGCGCCCAGTTGAAATTTATGAAAAGTATAAAGTCTATATTTCTTTCCAGACATACAGAGAAATATTGTAAAAATTTCAGGAAAATTGGTTCAGACGTCCAAAGTCCAAACACACATATATACATACAAACACACATTCATTTTTATATATAAATGACTGAGCCCGTGAAAACATACATAATTGCAGGCTGTATTTACAAAAAAATATTACAAAAACTTGTAAAGAGACCATCACATTTCAACATTTATTTTTGCACTTCTAAGCAAATGACTGCAATTATAGGCATTTTGTTCGATTTCAGTTTACCACCTCCAAAAAGAAAGAAAAAGAGGAACAAGCTCCCCTGCCCTTTAGTCATTGTTACAGTTACGAAAGAAAAATCCAAAAAAATCTATATATATTACATGTACTGACAAGTTTTATTATGAAATATTCAGTTCAGTTCAGTTAAATCTTCTTCAAATCAAACAAGGCTACAGAAACGCTTAAATACTACAAGTAAACCAACCAAACGATTAACTTGTTAACGTTTAAGAAAAACAGTTAAAATAAAAATTATAAAAACAAAACACCACAAATCGCTACAACAGTTATTTACAAAAAAACAAAAAAAACATGATAAATTGGAGTCTATTTTTGTTAACTACGCTGGCTTTAAATAACACTGAAATAGCTCAACAATTAAAAAAAGTCCTTGACGAAATGTATCAGCAACATCAATATGAAACATTAATTTTAATAGACAACGAGCCCCAGCGGAGTATATATCAAAGCGACTTAGTGAAGGAATACAGTAACACGATTTTAATACCTAAGATTATACTAAGCCAAGATAGTGTACACTTATTTAACAGTTCCTTAAAATTAAATGCAAAATTTGTAATAATCACCACTCTAACTGCCTGTTATAACGATAAACAATTGCAAATTTTAAAGAAATTTCTGCAACAATATCCGAAAACTTTAAATATTAAAATAATAGCTTTAATGGCCACTCTGCAAACACTGCCCAATAATAATGAACTGCTTGAATATTTTAAATTTTTTAAACGTCAACAGCTGTATGATGTTTTAATAGTACCCATATACCAGCGGTCATCCCTGATAGATAAGTACTACACCTATACTATTAAGCCTGCAATAAAACTTGTTGAAGTGAGTTTTTCCAGCATACAGGACTCACAGTATTTTCCCCAACAAATAGTAAATGTTGAACAAGCTCCTCTTCTTACCTATCCGGATCAGTTACAGCCACGTACTTTACTGTATTACAATGAAAAGGGTCAACTGAAAATGCTAGGCTATATAGGCCGCCTGATAACAACCTATGCTCTAAAGATAAATGCCTCGATTAGGTTTCCTTTTCCGGTGAACGAAAATAATCCCATTTTCTTTACCGATCTATTGGAAATTACCTTAAATGGCAGTCTGGATATACCGGCTAGTATAGCTTGCCCCAATGAAGTGGATGCCATGAAGTATTTCAGTCGTGTCATTGAAGTAGGTAAATGGTTTCCCATGTTACCTGTAGCCGATTATGTACAACCTTTAGAAATCTACTACACTCTACTACTTTATGATTTTGGTTTAATTTTTCTATTACTTCTAGTCGTATTCACCGCCCTCCTGCTTTTATTCGAGGTTTTAAGCAATTTTAAGCGTTCCTTTACAATACTAATCTTAGAGTCTCTCATAAATCAACAAGTTCTATTGGGTCTATTGGGTTTTTCATTCAAATGGCCCAAATTTCATTTATATTATAAATCTTATAAATTATTTGTAATCCTTATACAGTTTACCGGTATAATGCTTAGCATTTTTTGCAACACTTATTTGACATCAAACATTACCACGCCTCCTAGGCATGCGGAAATTAATACATTCTCGCAGCTAAAACAAAGCAACATGAAAATTTTAATGATCCACAAGGCCGATAAACTCTTGAATTTATATTCGGGTGAAACATTTCTCAACAAATACAAATCGCTTATTATTTTCATGGAAAATATTACCGAGTTCATGCATTTACGCAATAGTTTCAATAAATCGAAAGCTTATGCCCTTACCAGCAGCTTGTGGTCTATATATGAGAAGCAACAGATGTATTTTACGGAAAAACTTTTTCGTTATTCACCAGAAGTCTATTTTAGTAATCTAATGATCTACGCTTTGCCATTGCCTCCGAATTCGATTTATGAAAAATCTTTAAATCAGTTTATAAGCGACTTATTGGCTGCGGGTATTCTACAACATTGGTATGACTCGTCCTTTTTCGACATGATTGCCACAGGTCATATGTCTTTCAAAGATATGAGTCGAGCTCATAACTACACCCCAGCAAAAGTTGAAGATTTTCAATTGATTTGGTTAATATGTGCTGTTGGACTGTTATTGGATAGTCTGATATTTTTTATAGAGTTAATGGTGTATAAAATGAAATAAGAAAGTGATAAATAAAAAATATTTTCTCAAAAAAATAAATAAATAAATAAATAATAATAAAACAATTTTGATTTTTTAAAGAATTTAAGTAAAGTAATTCAATAAATATCGAGTAGCAAAAGCAATAACATAAAATTTTTTACTTTGCTTCAGCTTTTAGCTTCAATTATACAACAGTGTTGCTGAATGATTACTGAAAACTTTTAAAAATAATAATAAAACATAAAGTAAACAACAACTTATTGCTTACGGAAAAAGCAATTCTCCATAAAATAGTTGCTTTGCTGACTGCTTCAGCAGTGAACATACACATAATAATACTAAGCAAGTAATTTACTATTTTACTTTTTTGCTTTTGCTTTTTACTTTTGCTTATTATTTTTTAAGTTTCAGCAAGTATTCAGCAACACAGTTATTTTGAAGATAAAAACTAAAGCAAAGCTAAAATTTTAGTGCTATTGCTAATCTAAAGCAAGCAATTTAAACACTGAGTCAGAAACATTTAAACCCAAGTCAAAAACCACACATTTACATATTGCTTTACAATAAATCTACTTTATTCTGTTCCAATTAAAATAAATTGTGCCTCCAAAATTTACCAAATTTCTACAATCTATTACGAGAAAACTTAACTGAACGAAAGTTTAAGATTAAGTAAGCCAATGACTTAAATGAATCTCAGACTATTGAAGCCGGAGTAACCCAGTGAAGTATCTTAAGACCTATGCTATATGTGATATACACCGCTGATATGCCAACATGCAGTCAGTCATAACCATATCTCAATATTCGTCAATAATACAGCTATCTTAAGCATCCGTGAAGACCCGCAAGAAGCAACTAGGTATTTGCAAGATCATATAGCACGGCTTGAAGCCTAGTTGAAGTAATTAACGAACAATGAATGTACTCACGTAACGTACACTCTGCTTAGGATATAATGATTACCTGTTCGAATATACTGCTAAATTAAAACAGTGGTAGACATTTGGTTAGTTAGTACATTTAATATGCATATATTAAATTGAAAAGCGTATATATTTTTCTAAATATCAAAATTGAGTAAAGTATTTAACCACTTTTTTTTCTTTTGCGGTTTTTATTTTAAAATTTTATGAATGTTTAACTTCTAAAGTTTTAATGAAAACCATAAGACAAGAAACAGATACAAAGGCTTAGCGTGTAGTTATTCATCAATTAAGCTCGAGAGGAATCATCGTTTGTGACATTGCTTTCTTAATAAACTGTTACAGAAAGATGGTGTACAAGGCATTAGTTCATATAGAAGCCCATGGGACCTACAAAAGTATTACATAGTACGCTAGGCCTAGAGTATCAACTCTTAAGGAGGAGTCCTTTACTTATTGAGTCTCACTTGAAGGCTCCTTTAAACCATCTACTGAAATTCAAAAGGAATTTTCAACACAATTTGGTATTTATATCTCCTCGCGAACAATTAGAAGAGAAATTAGAAATAATGGTAGGATACATTCTACAACATAAGGCACACGTATCAAAAAGAACTTGAAGTCCCGAATTTTAATTACTATGCTGTGAGTATCCAGAAAAGCCAAATTTTCTCGGTTTCAATCTGACAGAAAATGTTATATATGGCGTTCTTCAAACATGCAACACAACCCCAGATGCATATCAATGACGGTAAAGCATAATGCCGTAGATGTGATGGTTACGACATGAGTAAATTTAAATCTAATGTCCATAAACACTACTCCCTCTGTCCTCCTTCCAATAACCTATTTTCCTAGTACCAGCACAATGCACTGCATGAGTAGGAGCCATCCCCTGGGTGCTGGTCTTATATAAAAAAAAAAAACATTTTATAGGCGTGGTGTTGGTTCTATAATCAAAATAGACTCGCAAATGGATCAGTCTGATTATAAGGAAATAGATCTGAATACTATGACTCCATTTGCGGGGGAAAACATGCCACTACGATGGCATTTTATTTAGGATAATTGTCCAAAATACAGTTCACATACAGTGAAACTTTGCTTAGAGCAAAATAGAATCGACATTTTTGATTGGCCAGCTCAATCACCAGATCTCAGTCCTGTAGTGAAAAGAATGAAAAGCAACACATTAATGTTGTTAAACCTAAAAATGTTAGTGACTTATGGACAGAAATCCAAAACGAATGGTAAATAGTATCAATAGAACGTTGCGTTGGACTTATAGATGCTTAGTTGATGCAAATGATATCAAAGGTGATGCAAATAAATTGGTCCTTAGCTTGAATCGTAAGCTCGTTTTTGTAAGCAATCTGATGCTACAGAGTAAAGTTATAGGGCATTGCTTCAGATACTTACATTGCACAAATTCAAAGGCGCCAAAAGAAAATATTGTGACTGATAACAAATGCTCGCTCTATAGTTTAAAAGAAATTCGAATATCCATAAAGACCTGAACGTGCCCGTATTTAGAGTAGAAATTGTGAGGTATGCTGAAACGTTTCTAAACAAGCTAGAGGTCCACTCGAATCCACAAGACCACATCCGATTGAGTAGAACAGACACTACTGACCTAATAGGAAGAAGAGTCGAAACAATGTTAAATTAATTCCATTAATCAATTAAACATAAATTAGCATAATAGTAAAATAGGTATGGTTTTTGAGATTTCACTACACCTATGCCTCGATTTACACGATATAAACGTTCTGAAAAAAATCGTGCAAATTGAGAATAGAAATTATTCATGTGGAAAATCGTGTAAATCGGAAAAAATATTCAAAATGCTTAAAAATGCTTTTATTTGGCATAAATTTCTTAAACAATAAGAGCGTGCTGGATGGGGTCACACTTAGGCCAGAGATAAGGCCCATTCTGATACCGCAAGCATAGCTGCTAACCCAGGGTTAAACAGTCTCTATAGGAAACCATATTCACTCCAAGTTATAATATATACTTAAATAGAAGAAGTGAAAACATTCAACTCAATATAATTCAAAATAAGGTTCTTAACAAGACAATTCCCATTTATTTAATGCATATATGGATGTTGCCACATAAATTTTAACAGCTGAAAGAAATATCTGAATCCAACTGCCCTTTAGTTAAAAAGCATGTACAGTAATTCCTCAACTTACATCGCGATTGGTTCCGATGAATGGTGATGTAAGTCGAGACAACGTAAAGCGAATTTAAAATTTCAAATAATATTTTGTTTCAGTAGAAGGTTAATTTGATTAAAGTATTAAACATTACGAATTATTTTAATTTATAATACATACATACATACATACATACAGAAATGAAAACTTGAAAAAATTAAACCGATTTATTATAATAATTTCTATATACATAACTCGACTTATACGAAAACCAAAAAATCGTGTAAAGGTGATATCGTATAATAAAAGTATCGAGCAACTCGAGGGATAGGTTTAAGCTACAGTGAGTATTCAATTTATTAAACTTAAAAAGATAACAAATTAGCTCTAACTTGTTTAGCAGTTAACTGGCACTAGAACTACAATTGTCCATTCATCTACAATTTTAACTTAAAAATCAAAAATTCACCAAGTTAAACAGCAGGGTAAAGACGAAATTTGGTTGAGAAAAATTTCATGAACGAACTGGTTGAATTGTACTATTTTGTAGGATGAACGATTTGAACTATTTCACAAAATCCGCTTTCAAAAACTCTTCTCAAATTGATTTGATTTTAGTATGAATAGATCACACACATGTCTTAACGATTTGTAGAGCCTAATAAATGTGCTGAAAACCATCCTTAAAATATGAAAATAAAACATATACTTTCTATGATTTCAAAAAAAAATCATTCTTTTATTACTGCACTGAGACTTTCTTATAACAAAACACTTCAACTATAAATACAAGTAACGAAATTAAATTACATGTGGCATACAAAATCCATATCCATAATAGATCTCGTACAAGCAAATTTTCTCCATAATCCTCGGCCACACTTAAATCCTTAAAGGAGGAATATTTCAAGCGTACCAAAGTTAAGAAATTATACTGAAGCCAATGATCCAATAGACCTGTATCACGTACAGTCATTAAGTGTTGGTTGAATAAAGCCTTATAGGGTAAACCGGGTCTCAGCGGTACCGACAACAAGACCAATTTATTCAAACACATATTTTCAGAATAGTAAAACAATTTACGTTGAAACAACTTTTGCCTTTCTTTGAATACAATCCAACGTGTACGTGATACCGGATATATGTAACGCACATCCATATTATCCCGAAGTTTTAAAAATTTATCGAAACTTTTCACTTTTATCATTATATCGCGATTGTTGTGCAAATCCTCAGCGGACATGTATTGAGATTCACGCTCGCCTACAAGAATCTTATAATTATTTTGACGTATGTCCTCGTAAGTTTCCATGCGCTTTTCCAAAGCGGGATGTACTAAATGGGTTTGCAGATAGGCCTGATAAGTGGTGCAGAGCAAAAGACTGCTATAACATAACAGAAAACAAATGTATTGAAAAAACAGTGGGGGTTTCTTAGGCATTACAAATGATTGACACAATAGACCTCTGACACTTTTGTCGTTTAATAAAGCCTTAGCCACTGTTAAATATCTAATACTGCCGTATTGACCTATATTAAGAAAAATTCCATATATAAAGTTGTATAGGATGATAATAAGCATTGCTTTGGTTTCAATAATATCAAAATATACATAATAGGCTGGTCTGAAGTGAGGTAAAGGCATCATATAGCAATATTCCATAAACTCTATGGGATACGAATAGGAATTTGAGGAGCCGGAGACCATTTTCAAAGGAGCTGCTACGGCCGCTATATCCACTAAGCCTTTAAATGTTTTATTCACCAAAAAATCATAATGTATAGCCACACCTATTTTCTTGGGCGGCACCACGATTAGCGTAGCTTTTAAACGT
This sequence comes from Wohlfahrtia magnifica, assembly GCA_023159175.1. NCBI lineage: Eukaryota > Metazoa > Arthropoda > Insecta > Diptera > Sarcophagidae > Wohlfahrtia > Wohlfahrtia magnifica. The sequence goes on along the minus strand of JAKWBJ010000505.1, from coordinate 1,332,544 downwards.
TGAGCAAACGTTGTTAAATAATTGCCTATAAATCCGGTCAGTTGTAATTTACCAAATTCATCATAATATAAAATACTGCGCGGCAATAACTGATCGGCTTCAGTGACTAATGGCAGGCCCTTTAGATCAAGGAATGGGTTAGTAAATGGCTTAAGCGTTAATTGTAAATTCTTTTGGAAATCACATGTAAAATAAGCTTCTCTATGTACGATTGTATCATTTGTTAAAATTAAATTTTGAAAATAACCATTTTTGTGTATAATATAGCATAGCTTCTGTAATTCCTCCTTCTTCTCAGACTTCCACCAGATTATATGCTGATTATACTGATATATGGTATCGAAAATTGCCGATTGATTTAAATAGTCCGCAGTACAGGAAAGTATTAAAAATTGTGTAGAATGTTGACGTTGTTGGTAATCTTGATATGCTGTTATGTTGCTTAAAATCATAATGGGCTACTCTATTTTAGCCAAAGCCTCATCAAAAAGGCAATTTTCGCTATAATCTTCATTCTTCACAAATACAATATAATCATATTGAAATTCCAAGTGTATTTCTCTTAATAAATTCAAAAATTGTTTCACTAAACTTGTACTTTTTAACCAGATGTGTTCACTAAGCATGACTGTGCTTTGAAATCGCCCTTGACAAGGATAAAATAAAAATAAGCCAAAATAAAGTAAATAAGTTTTATTCGTATATGCCGAGTGCATTATTGCTCTTAATAACCGCTTAACTTTCAAAAGTGTAAATGAAATATTTCAACAACAAATTCAAACTACAGTCTGTGTTTGGCTACTTACAAATATTCATTAAATATTTATAAATATGAATACATACGTTTAAAGTTGAAATATTTTGTAAAACATTTTAAGTAATTATTGTGAACAATTGAACAAAACATGAGCGACATGAATAAATTATGATCAGGCTCTTGCGAAGTGACTCCCAAGCGCCTAGGAAATATTCTACAATCACACTATTAAAATTAGATTTGAAATATGCAAATGCTTTAGAATGCATTGATAAAATAAATATTTATTAGTTTAGGATATCTATGAAATTCGATGTGGTCCTATCCATGTGACATGTCTTACTTTTATTTACATTTACACTTCGCAGCTAATCGTTATTAAATTTCAATTCGTTTTAGTTTCCCAACTTCTGCTGAGAAGGCAACAACTATCTTTTGTGTTGCCATATATGTATATACGAGTATTTAGAATCAGATACTATTTTCATCAGTTGTTTTTATTTCAAAAGACAAATAAGTATAAAATGGATTAAAAAAATGTTGCCGATAATATTTGATTATTTAATACCCTACACCACAAATGCTTATTGTTCCGTTACAGCCAAATTCTTTTTTTTATAAAAGTGGATGGTGGTAATAAATATACAACAATTTTGCCAAATTTAGAATAACTGAAAAAATCGACGAACAAACTTTTAGAAAAAGTTTTATTAAACTCCGGTATTGCCCGAAAATTTGCATATATTTTATGTGTATGTATGTACATACATACAAAACGTACGAGTACGATGTTAATTGTAAATAAAACAAACAATTTTTAGAAAATAATCTTAATATTTTTTATTATGATAGAAGGATCTATAACAACAAAATGTGTGAGACAAAATATCGGCCAAATGCTCACCACGGTTTCGGTGGCATGCCTTTATCCGGCGGTCCATATTTTCAATGACACTGTAACAATGTCGTTAATGTACCGAACTATCTCACCTTTAGCTCTTGAATTGTTCTTGGCTTATTAACGTTCAAAGAAAGATGTCTAATGGTGTCAAATCACAATGATCGTGGTGGCAATTAACATCGCCACGACATGAGATAATACGGCCATTGGATTTCTCGCTCAAAAGAGCCTTTGTTTCGTTGGCTGTATGGCACGTGGCACTATATCCTCAATGTCTGGCCATCAGTGATGTTCGTAAGATGTTCAATTGTTGGGCACGACGACGAGTCGAGGTTGGCGGCTCTTCTTTCACACTATCGCTAACAACAGCAATGTTTTCCGCAGAGCGAACTGCGCGAGCATGCAGAGGTGTTTCCACTTTACACACAGACCCGGTTTGCTGAAATTTACGTACAATTCTCCCGATTGTGAACACATTTAGTCGATTATGCTGATCAAAAAAATCCCAAAGTGCATGAAATTTTGATTTGAACGCCCTTTTTCGTAAAAGGCTTCAACAATCTCAACACAATGCACAATGGTGTAACTCCATGGTTGAATTTGTCAAACACAGAAACAATCAAATGTCAAATTAAGTTGTGCAAAAAACTTGACGTTAAGGTCCTTTATGTACAGTGATGACCTAAATTATTGCCGTTATAATTTCTTTCAATTTCATAGCTGATTTGATGATCGTATTAAAGAGATTTTTATAAACTAACATACATATTTACTAGATAAACTGCTAAATTTCCTATAAAATTCAATTTAATTCACTCCAATATTTTCATTACGAGTACATTGCTTATAAATACAAAAAACAAAATACTTCATCTAGTTGAACAAAATTATTGGCACAGTTCATAAAAACTACAAGATATTGGTTACAGCGCAAAAATTAATATGTACTCGTAGTTCTTAATCATTTTTGTTTTATAACCACATCCAGTCATTTTGAAATAGAATTCATGAAATTTTTGGTATTGCCCGCATTTTTTTTTTTTTTTTTTTTTTTTTTTTTTGTTCAAACCTATTCAATTTTTTTCATAAACTCACTGTCGGATTTAAAACGTTGTATGCAGCCACATACGCCTAACATGAGCCAAATGGTTTAAGTTATTATTGTGTTAGAAAGTAAACTAGGCTGTTAAATGCCACTTTTTGAGGTTTTCTACGCGCACTAAAGCAGCAGGCACTTATCCCCACACAATTACTCCTTACTTTTTCTATACAGTTTGCCGGTCATCCAACTGAACGACTTTGAACTTGTTTTCATCTGAGAATATTACTTTACCTGCAAAATCCTTGGGCTTACTAAAATACCGCTCGGCGTGTTCTAAACACTTCTTTAGTAATAAGAAGTTTTCGTCTGTATCACCTTGTAATCAGGGCTGCTTAAGAACTTACAGCTGCCTGTATGACCTACACTTTCAAAGGTTTAGAATCACTCACAATGCTTCGAATGGTAATCCGACTTCTACCTATTATTTGTACAATCTCAGCGTAAGATTTGTCTGGATTGTGCTAATATAGAACAATTTTTCGCTGAGATTCTGTTGTTACCTTCTGCTTGTTAATTTAAGCAACAGTGTTTTTTTTTTACTCGGACAACTGTTTTTATTATCATATTATTTCATTCCATTAGGTTCTGCAAACGGTTTTTGAACATGGACGTGCGTACAAGAAGCAAAATTGTGAGGAAGTATAAGTATTGTGTTAATTGTTTGGCAAAAAGCCATGACCTGCGAGCATGCCCCTGCGTAGACTCATGCAGAATTTGCGTGAAAAGTCACTTGTAGTCAAAGTCACGAAGATATCATCAAGGAAGATCGACTACTAGTGCAACCCGCAATTCTGCAATCGTAGCGAGGCCGTCCAGAAGAAGTATCACACGCAATTTTGTAACCGCAGCAAGGCAGTCTAGTGTAAACAACAGTTCATCAGCAGCTTCATCACGCTTACAACGCAGTCCAACGCCATCACCAACAGGCTCGCATCAACGAACGACCACTTCTAGACCAAACCAGCACATATTGTCTCAAGCCATCAAGTCCTTAGCAGAAGTCCTGTGCGTACAGGATATGATAAAAATAATATGATAAAAATTTTTGAATCTAGTAAATATACTATTTTAGTTTAACAAAAATCCCTTTAATAAAGCTACGGACCACTATTTTATAGAAACATTTTATGGAAACATATCCTTTTATGCCAGCGTTTCTTAAAAACTTATTTCAAAACAAATAATAGTACCAAAAAATAATTCGATTTTTAAGTTACTTAATTTATAAAAATTAATAATAAAAAAGCAAATATTTCTATAAAAATTTGTCACGTTTTTTTTTTCAAATATTTGACAAATGTTACTGTAGCTTAAGACCCTATCAAGTTGAACCCATTAAGTTGAAATAGCTTGCTGTGCAAATAATTTATCTCATCACTGCATATATATGGTGATAATTAAATTACTGTATGGCGATAGCCCTTAAAATAAAAAAATTTGATTTCTCAGTTTATTCACATACATACCCTTAGAGTCGTTAATTTAATGGATGATAAATGTTTAACGCGTACTTGGTGGACTATTATTAGATAGTTTGATATTTTTTTATTGATCTAATGATGTATAAAATTGCATAAAAATCAAATAAATAAAAAAAAATTTATGTGAAATAATAAAACAAATTTAATTTTTTTTATATTTATAAATTCAATTTAAAATCTAGCGAATATCGATTAATTTTTAAATAATTATGTAATATTTTTCTGGAATAGAAATTTTTAATCCCTGGCAAAACCAAGGATTTACATACTTTATTAAGTTTTAACCTGGAACTTCCTAGCACTATACTGACATTTGGTTCATGACGGATCTAGTTCAATTATACACTTTCGTAAAATGAACGATATATAGTACTTCAGAAAATCCGCTCTTTTCTATTTAATAGTGTTCAAGGAAAGAAAAAAAGTTCTCAAATTAGTCACGTTAGTTCTCTATATTTGCCAGATAATTCATTTTACTTAGTTAAACTGAGACTGTTGTTTACCAAACTTGACTATTAAATCGAACTCATAACCGACATAAGTTCAAGCTATTTACTTGGTTTTAATATGAATAGATCACTCACTAGATGTACTAGAGTTGTCTTACTTGCCACGTCTTAACGTTTTGTAAAGCTTCATTGTTATTGAATAATTTCTGTTATCAGTGTTATCGCATTATCGTTTTTTACAATATTCCATTAACGAACGGTTGGACGTGTTATGTACATTTTTTATAGTTTTCTAACAAAACAAAACAAAATGTGGAAAAAACAACCGTTAAAACACTTTGCATGCATTAATAATTGTTCATTACCTGTGGTTTCAATAAACTATGAAATATAACTAAAACGTTGGGAAAACGCCATTAAAACTGAAGTAACATAGATTTGTTATTATCTATGATTTTCCAGAAAATGTTCATTATTTTATTATTCCGCTAAGTTTTTCTGATAATAAAACACTTCAACTATAAATACAAGCAACGAAATGAAATTGCATGTAAAATATAAAATCCAAATCCATAATAGATCTTGTACAAGCAAATTTTCTCCATAGTCCTCGGCCACACTTAAATCCTTAAAGGAGGAGTAGTTAAATCGCACCAAAGTTAAGAAATTATTCTGAAGCCAATGATCCAATAGACCTGTATCACGTACAGTCATTAAGTGCTGATTGAATAAAGCCTTATAGGGCAATCCGGGTCTGAAAGGTACCGACATCAACACCAATTTATTCAAACACATATGTTTGGAATAATAAAACAATTTGCGTTGAAACAGCTTTTGCCTTTCCTTGTATACAATCCAACGTGTACGTGCTACCGGATATATATAGCGTAGATCCATATTATCCCGAAGATTTAACAATTTCTCCACATTCTTCACTATTATCATTATATCTCGATTATTTTGCCAATCCTCTGCGGACATAATATGAGGTTCACTCTCGCTTACAAGAATTTTATAATTATTCTGACGTATATCCTCGTAAGTTTCCATACGCTTCTCCAGAGCAGGTTGTACCAAGTGGGTTTGCAAATAGGCCTGATAAGCGGTACAAAGTAAAAGACTGCTACAGCATAACAAAACACATATGCATTGAAAAAACAGTGGGGGTTTCTTAGGCATTACAAATGATTGGCACAAAAGGCCTCTTACACTTTTATCGTTTAATAAACTCTCAATCACTGTTAAGTGTTTAATACTACCATATTGACCTATATTAAGAAAAATCCCACATATAAAGCTGTAAAGGATGATAATAAGCATTGCCTTGATTTCGATAATATCAAAATATACATAATAGGCTGGTCTCAAGTGAGGTAAAGGTATCATATAACAATAATCCGTAAGCTCTGTGGGATAGGAATACGAATCTGAGAAGCCGGGGACCATTTTCAAAGGAGCTGATACGGCCGGTATATCCACTAAGCCCCTAAATGTTTTATTCACCACAATATCATAGTGTATAGGCACGCCTAGTTTTTTGGGTGGCCTCACGATAAGTGTTGCATTTAAGCGTTGAGCAAACGTGGTTAAATAATTGCCCATAAAACCGGTCAGTTGTAATTTACCATACTCATCGTAATATAAAATACTGCGCGGCATTAATTGATCAGCTTCCGTGACTAATGGCTGGCCCATTAAATCAAAGTATGGGTTAGTAAACGGCGTAAGCGTCAATTGTAAATTATTGTGAAAATCACATGTAAAATAAGCTTTTCCATGTACGAGTGTAGCATTTGTTAAAAATAAATTCTTAAAATAACCATTTTTCTGTATCAAAAAGCACAGCATCTTTAGTTCTTCCTTGTTCTCCGAATTCCACCAAATTATATGCTGATTATATTGATATATGGTATTGAAAATAGTTAAGTGATTTAGATAATCCGCAGTACAGGAAAGTATTAAAAATTGTTTAGAATGTTGACGTTGTTGGTAATCTTGTTCTTCTGCTAAGTTGGTTAAAATCATAATGGGCCATTCTATTTTGGCCAAAGCCTCATCAAAAATGCAACCTTCACTAGAGGCTTTATTCTTTACCAATAGAATGTAATCATATTGGAATTTCAAATGTATTTCTTTTAATAAATTTAAAAATTTCTTCACTAAATTTGCTCTTTCTAACCAGATATCTTCATTAAACATCACTGTGGTTTGCATTAGTCCTTGGCAAGGATACAAAAAAAATAAACCCAAATAAAGTAAATATGCTTTATTCGCATATGCCGAGTGCATTATTGCTTTTAATAACCGCTTAACTTAAAAACTATAAATAATATTTACAAATGTGAATATGTTTTAAGTTGAAATATTTTGTAAAATTTTTAAAATAATTATTGTGAACAATTGTACAAAACATGATTGTCATGAATAACTTATGGCCAGGCGCTTGCGAAGTGACTCCCAAGTGCCTATAAATATGATTGTAAGTCACACACTTTTAGTATAAATGGCAATGTTGTTTAGTGTATTTCATTTGAGGCATTGAAGTCAGATTTTGAACTCAAAATTTCTAAAGTGGAAACTACACTTTAAGTATGTACTAGTACGATAACCAAATGCTTTTGGTATTTATTTTTGGAATTTCAAATGGCTACTGAATAAATGGAACTACATACAGTCTCTTTTTGGCCTCTAAATGATAGAGGTAATCCTGAAAAACGCTGGCCACATTCGTTTGAGAAGAAGAGCGAAAACAATGTCAAATTAATTATAGCCGGTTGCCAAAATATTAGGGACAGGGAATTATTTTATTGTTACGTGGCTTTAAGTACGCTTAGATGTAATTAAAGCGAAAATTTTAATCTTGAAAATTATTATTTATGTCCGACGTGCTTTTATTATGAAATTATTTAATTGTTTTTTGATAGTTAAGAGGTGTACTTGATTTCTACAATATTTTCAATAGTAAGGGTACCACTGAAGACTGCAATAAGGCTCACCCTTTTAAAGTTTGCTATTCAAATAAAATATTATTTTTAAAAAATACAGTTTTATTTCAAAAAAATTTAAACACATATCGCACTTGATCAACAAGAGGGTATTAACTATTTGTAAAGTTTCACTTTTTGCAAGAAATCAACTAACAACATCAATATCTATCTACTGTAAAAATTTCAACGTATTCCGATTACTCTCTCATCTCGAAAACCATATTTGATATCATTTTCGTGATAGTGTAGTGACTACCTATATATCACCAAAAAGTTATTTTTTTGAGTTGATACAAAAGTGAAAATAGAAATGTATCGTATATTTTCATAAAAAAGGTATTTTTCAGGTTAGTTTTACAGATGAGTTAACCCTTTAAATTCTAGCCGATAAGAGCAGATTTGTCAGACAACGCCCAAGTAAAAAATACTGCCTTGAATGCATGGTGGGAAAGGTACAACATCCCGTGAAAGTAGTGACGTGGTCTGTAATAAGTATTAAGGGAGTATGACGCCTTCGTTGAGAGAACCATGAAACAGGTTTTACAATCCCGTCTGTTACCAATTATTAGGGAATGGTTTTCAAATGGTGAAGAGGTTTTTGTTGTTTATGCATGATTCTGCACCTTGCCAAAAAGCTAAAAGCGTAACTAAATCTTTAGATGACAAGAACATTTCAGTTTACTTTGGTCTGGCAATTCCACTGATGTGAACCCTATTGTAAATTTGTGGGAGACCACAGTGACGGAAATAACCAAGCAGATGGTAACTACTAAGGTAAAACTTGTTGAAACTCCTATTAGTTTGGCACTACAACTCAGAAATAGCAGCAACTGCCAAACAGTCTATCGAAAACATGCCCTAGCGAATAAAAGCACTTATCAAAGCACAAAGGAATTTTACTTAATACCAACTATGTTTTAAGAAATATCTTGTACCTCATAAACTTGGATTTTTTTTACCATAAACTGTGTTTTGTTTTTTATTTTTTTTAACAATAAAATTCATAATTATAAAAATAAAAGTATATTAATTACTTAAAACTGTGGCTAAGGGATAAAAAATAATTCTTCTATTACAGTCCCTAATAATATGGCAATCGGTTGTACATGAGCCAATGCGCTGACTGGACTAAATAAGTATAACATAAGAATAAGATAATAAGATAAGAATACAAATTGTTAGCTTATCTTACGGTGAGGATTTAATTAATTAAAATTGCAAAAAGATAATACAAAAATTCTAGAGTATTTATTAGTGAAGGGTATCTATGAAATTCGATGTAGTCCTGTCGCTCGCCATCCACGTTATATATCAAATTTTGATTTACATTTAAACATTCACATTTACGGTTAATAGTTATTTAATTTCAATTTTATTTAGTTACCTAACTTCTGCAGAGAAAGCAACAACTACATTATGTGTTAGTGTACATTTAATATTTAGAATCAAATACTTGCTAATTTCATCAGTCTTTTCATTGCAATATTTATTTCAAACGACAAATAATTATAAATAGAAGAGCATACTGTAGATGATAATTTTTGACCATTTAATACAACAATCACTACAACACAATCACTTACTTTTCCGTTAACACCAAATTCTTTTCTTTTATGAAGGTGGATATTGGTTAGAAATATTAAAAATCAGAAAAATGGTAGAAATTTTATTTTGGTTTAGATTCCCCCACTTATCACTGCAGCATTGATGATGAGCTTTTCTAGAAACTTCCCACACATATTTTTACTTTACTTGTTAAACACTACTGTTTATGTAAATTTGATTGATTTTTTGTTTTTTTTATTATTATTATCAGAAATCATTCATTTTCAGCACCTCCATACTCTCTTATATGGCATCGGGTAAAAGCCATAAAAAATATTTTTAATTAAACAAGTACTCGTAAAGGTCAAAATATGGTTATTTAATGAAGTTTATGCTTCTAGTGGCCTAAAACAATGGTGGCTTTTTATATCGAATTTATATTGTGCTGATGAGATAAATTTTATGCAAATTTTTTTAATATATTTTTTTCTTATTTTAACGGTTTATGTGGTAGAAAAAAATCCGAATTGCTTAATCGGTGATTCAATATAAACAAATTTCTCAATAACTATGACAGTATCAACAGTAGTAGCTGTATTTTAGAAATAAATTTATAAATATTTAAATGGTGTTAATTATTATATAATCGATAGCAGCAGCAAAATTTAGATTTTTGTTTTAATATTTATGCAAAAGAAAGACAAAAGGTATTATCAAATAAAAATTAATAAATTTAAAAAAATATAAAAATATGTAAGATTTTTAAAATATTTTACCATAAAACAACACCAGACTCAAATTCAGTTTAAAATATATAAAAATTAGTGTACATTTTGATGTCATCACTAACGCGGAAACGGTACAACCGATTTCAAACATAATTTCAGGGTACGTTGAGGTAGTCTGTATGTGAAGTTTGCACAAAATCGGCTTAGTGATTCGGGAGACAGGGCATATAGATTTTCCTATATATTCCCAAACAAACATCAACAAAATGCCCTCCGTTTTCCATATTATGATTATTTATTGTCACTTCAAAAGTTCCCAAACCATGTATCGTAATGTCTTATATGTACAATGATATTCGATCTTTCTAATTGGAAAGTTGAGCTGAATCTTTTCTTCTCAAAAATAAAACAAATTCTTGAAATTTTCATTCTTTTTAATGTAGTAAAGTACTACGGACACAACGTACGTTTATAGTGCAAAATTTTGTTTTATAGGTTTTGCCATGAAGGCAAAACAACGTTTGCCGGGTTAGCTAGTTCAGTTTAAAATGTTGAATATGAAGAAATTTTTTAATATTTTTATACTCTTCACCATCAATAGGTGTTAAGGATGAAATGTGTCTGTCGTGCTGTATGTGACACTTTGAATAAATAGTACTTAACTCATCTTTTGCGGTACAAAATTACTTGGATTCATTTTGTCATTGATATATAAGTATTTCATAAATTTAAAAAGAAAAAAACAAAATGTTGCAAATTGCCTCATAAGGCTTAATGCCGATACTTTCTGTTTAGGTTTTAACTGATTAATTGGCTTCGTAGCATCCATTTAAAAACATACATAAGTATGTGCATTACATAAGATATTTTAACATTAAAACTCATTAAAAAGCAAGCCCATTGTACATCCTATGGCAAACTTGGTTTAACCCAGTGGACGGCACAAAGAGAACAGAAAAGTAGGATTTGTTCTCTCAGGGCGCTAGCTCGGCCCTGTCAAATTAGTGTCAAATTGGTGTATTCAGGAAGTGCTCTCGGTGAATCCCTCAAAAAATTAATATAAAAAAGTTAAATTAAATTATCTAAATAGGCTTAGTATCTAAGTGTCATTCTGGATAGGAGGCTTAGTTGGAACTCGCACATTGGTGCTGTCGAAAATAAGGCGAAAGATCTTTCGCCAAGAATAACACTATGGATATATACCGCTATTATGCGGCCCATTATCATTAATGCGGCGATAGCTTGGTGTAGAAATGCCGTAGGAGCAATCTCCATGAATGAATTAGACAGGGTACGGAGACTCGCCTGTATCAGTATAATTGGGTCAATGAGAATGTGTCCAACAGCAGCCTTGGAGGTCTTGATTGCTTTGACAACATTTCACATCTATGTGATGAGGGTGGCAGAATGTTCGGCGGCAAAGTTATTCGTCAAGAGATCCCGAAATACGTCGGGAAATCTGTCCACTTTACGCAGGGTGTTCGGAGACCGGTCTTCGATCCCGGATGTTATGTCTTTGGATCTGTGCTTAGGCAGGAGATTTATGGTTAAATTCCCGGACCGGTATTGTTTGTCTAATGGGGCCTTAGTTCGGAGTGAGATGCTTGGAACACTGAAAGGAATGCTCAAAGGGGAGTTCGCCACTCTATGGCAGAGACAGGTCCACAACTTTGGATTCGCTCTAAGATTCTTAAGTATGACAGGTAGGACTTGAAACTTTTAACGGAGTTTCTAACGGGCCAGTGGAGACTAAGAGCTCATCTGAAGAACATGACGTTCACAGATGTGAATGTTTGTAGACAGGCTTTAGAGACAGTGGAACACATATTGTGTGAATGTGAGGTTCTTGATAGGTTTATGTGGAAGTGTTTAGGTATACATAGGGTCTCACTGGTGACATATCCACCATTATGGTTTCAGATCTGCTGGTGTTTATTAGGAACGCAGCCAATCTGCTGAACAAACTATAGACCGGTAGGAGCAAAATAGATTCCATGGATTGCAGTGTCCTGCTATAGTGCCTGGTCGGTATGATGATAAAGATATGAGCGCTAATACAAACACATGCTGTGTGTGCCGATCATCGGTTTAATTCGTATATATTATAAGAGGTCCTATGTTAAGAAAATTTATCAAATTTCAACAGCGGCGTTACCTCATAACATTAGCTAATGACTGCTTATGAATATTAAGCTATGGAAAAACGTCTCTAACTAAATCATCTGCCAATCGGAACTGGTGTTAAACTGTAAGTTCCTTGTAATGAGCCTAAAAATAAATTGGTTGCCCATTGTTTGACAGAGTCCCCTTGTTCCAGTTGGGATGGTGCGGTAATTATGTAATATTACAGGTTTATTAAACTAACGACCCTAAAAGTATGTGAGGAAAACTGAGAAGTAAATTAATTTTTTTTATTACTTAATGGCTACCACCCCTTAGTAATCTGTATATGTACACATTTTGTTTATAAAGACAAATAGATCGAATAGGATCGGGAAAAGGCGGAATTATTCTAAGTAAATACACTATTTTCATATATGAGTATGTACCTCAAGAAGAATAACAGCGGGAGACTTTACACTTTTGCCTTTGTTCGAGACTAACATTTTATATAAAGATTTGCGGGCAAGCGCGAAAAAGACCGCTCACTCTACAATATTGAGAAAACTGTTCCAAATCCTTAATTGCGATTTCAAACAAAACTAATGATTTAAAACAGTTCATAAGTGTAGGTGTGCACAGGGGCTCTAAGGCGCATGAATGGGAGAGGTTTTATACACTGCTTTAAGTTCTTGGATACTGTGATATTAAACGCTTAAGCGCAACGAAGTAACCGACATCCTGGCTTGAGAAAAACCTGTTTCATCCCACTTTCAATACGCACAGGGCCTTACCCCAACGCGATGCTTATGTCGGTGGTTTATTGGGAAAACGGAATGTAGATGGGAGAGCACGTCTACCTGTTATATTTCAAGTAAAAAATGATTATCTTATAATAGACGAAAGACCAACACTCTAATGAAACCTTTAAGAGAGAGAATATGGTATTTCCCGTTTTACTGCAATCAGTATTGGTCACTGGCCATTGAGCAAACATGCTTACCCAGCTCTGTGCAAACTTTGCGCAACTGAGCAACGTGGCGGATATAATCCCCACCAGGATTCTATAGCTTGTGAATATCCCTAGCGAAATTTAGGCAAGCGGGATTTTCCCTTTATCAGCTGTTACTAGACCGATGATACTCGCCATGATTTCAATCTTCTTTATTTGTGGATACGAGTCTGTGGTACCAAAACGGCACAATGATGCTAATTGATTCTGTGTTTCGAGGTTCGAGGGTACCACCTAAACCAACCAACATTAGTGTAGAGTATTTTAACGCAAGATATTGGTTATGCATAATAAGTGAAACTTAATTTCATTTGCATTTTAACTAACCGTCTGTCTTACTTTAATATACACACATATAGTTATATGTTACAAATATGTATTTGAAATGATTTGTCATTTGGCCCACTAAAAACTTAAGTAGTTTTGCTTTCAATACGGAACTTTTTAACATTGGCAAATACTTTGGTTTTTTTCTTTTCTGCTATTTTTAAATCTTATTGCCGTTTGCATTTAAAATTCATTTTAAATTGTATTGAGTTTTGCATTTGAATACATTTTATTTAACATTTTGACAGTTGACATGTATAATTATTACGATAATTTATCATTTAGTTCTCATTAAACGATACCCACCTCTGCACTTTGATTAATAACAAGTCTTTAAACCAAATTTGAATAAAAATTGTAATATGAGATAATAGCGGCTCTAAAAATGACAAACTTTTTTGATTCATTCATAAAAATTTAAATTGTTAAAATATTAAAAATTATACGAAATTAATAATCTTTTATTGTCACTAGATGTTGTCTCAAATTACTTGTGAACCACTAAAGTAAGTAAACATATATTTCATTTAAATAAAAGTCTACAAGTTAATTCAAAAGAAAAAAAATTATATTTTTGTTTTTTAGAATTAAAGTCGGTTAACAATATTAATAAACAAAATTTGCAATATTCTTATATTTGTGTAATTTTTGCAATAAATTAACTAAATTAATATCACTTAAGTAAGTATACATTACTTAACATATGGTATTATTGTTTTTAACAGAAAAATTCAAAAATTGTATCAAGAATCTTCAAGGATCCAGGAACCCCGGTCGACCAAGAAACACCTAGCTACGCTCAATTATCCACGAACTAGGGCAAAACATGGAAAATCTTTGTGAAAGCCCTATGCACCCAAGAGGAGCAACGGAAAAAAATTAATATTTTTTACATATGTCCTGTCGTTCACCTCCCGTTTACGAGCTCTATTGTGCTAATATCAGGAGACTTAGAGGAACTTTTCGGTTGTATAGTGTAATACTATACAGCAGCCATTCCTTGACGATAACCACTGTATGTTTCGGATCATTAATCTGTTGAAATATTACGTAGTCACTTAACGCTAACTGCTTGGCTCTTTGATTCAAATTGTTGTTTTGGATTATTCAGGTACAAATATTAATCCATAATTCCATCAATAAGAACAACTCTTGCAATTTAGGATACCGCCATGAATAGTTGTTTACTTACTTTAGTGATTAACTGTAACTTATTAACTTATGACGTTAAATATTGCAATTTATGGCAAATCATTTGTTTGCAATCAATAATTAATGTCAATATGCAATATTTTGCCTATTGAACTTTACAGTGTAACACCGTGCTTATTACAAGATCAATACATCACAAAAAAGCAAACAAAAACAAATATCGGTTAATTGCAAAACGGATTAAGAAAATATAAATTGTAATAAAAAAAAAAACATAACGGAAGAATAACAGCAAAAAATCAAATCAAATCGAATCGAATCGAATTAAAACCATCAAGGTTAAACCATCATACAGACAGACGGACAGACAGACAGACAAACAGACCATCATAAACAAATATGTAGAGTGAGTAACGAAGGAGACAGACTGTGAGTGTGATTAAGTGAGTCTTCGTCTAAAGCATGCAAACTAAGCGGAGATGATTAAAGAGAAAGGAAACAACAAGTGCATGCACAAAGTAAAAACTAATGATGCTGCTGAATGATGAGTATAACCATGATGATGATAATAATCATGATGAAAACAATCACCATTCGAAAAAGAAAAAGAAATAAAGTATTAACTAAAATTACCGTAACAAAAATTACAAATTTTGTTTAAAAATTTTTGAAAGTATTGATAAACATGATGATGATAGTGGTGGTTGGTGGTGTACAAAGCAACCACCACGAAAAAAAAATCTCATAAAAAAGTCAAAGTTCTATTGCAAAATCATGCAACTTTTAAAAAATAAAATAAAAACAAATAAAAATAAAAATAAATACAAATACATTTAAACAATTTGTTTAATACTTAGTTCGAGTATTAAATAAGAAGTTAATTAAATTTATATAAAAGTCTGCTACAACTTTGAAGACACCAAGCACAACACACTAAAAGTGCATCTGTAAATGCTTTACTTCCATGCAGCATTTACTCACAAATTGGAAATAAAAGCAGAAAAACGTTTTTAATTTGTGTGTCTTAATACAATATTTATTTCTTTTTTTTTATTTGTCTCTTATTTTTAATATTTTTGTGCATGATAAATTATATATGAACGAATACAACAACTAGCAACACTTGTATTAAACGTGTTGCATGCACTTAAAAATCTATTGCATAATATCAAGTTGCTCATGCTCTACACAGCTTTTGGCTGTGTGCCGCCATACGAAAGATCAATAACAACATTAACTTACGAAATACGAGCAATATATTGTAGATTAAGTAGTGCAATTCTCTTACCATCATCAATTTTTGGATTTAAAAAAAAGGAAAACGAAAAACAAAACTCATATGCAGACACAAATGAAAAATTGATCAACAAACAGAAATGACCTCAACTGTCACGTATGACTTGAATAAAAAAGAGAATAGAAAAGAGAATAAAATAAAAAAATTAATGAATAGATTTTTAAAATAATGTTAAAATAAAGCTTTAAAATAAAATTTTATTTCACACCTCGTATGTATGAACGTTACTTAGTCATTTAACAGCTGATAGTAAACATTTTTAAGGGCATGCGTGTGCTAATGTTCGTAAAACCTTAAGCAAACACATCTAAACCACTCTTAATTATATGGCATCAGATCCTAAGAGACGCCATGTCATACAAAAGTTACCGATCAAAAAGATAATGATTAATGAATAATACTTTTCCACAATCCTCAAAGTATTTTGAATACACACTTCGTGGTATAGCTTTGATCCCTCTAAAATCTCATTTGCTCAATTTTTGTAAAATATCCTCCTTTCAGAGGGCCCCTGCAATTTGGGGGTAGAAAAAGAACACAGAGAAACATATCCGATAAGCAGGTTCAGTATCGTAATGTAAAATCCATTAAACGTTTTCCTACAATGCCAAGCAGTGTTGCCAGATCCTACATATAGGATTTTTTATACTAAAATAGGAGTGTAGGGAAAATCGGACAAATTTAATATATTTACCAATATGTAGGTATTTTTTCTCATTTTGTTTTATTTAATAAGTCAATTCAAAAAGATTTATTTTTAATAATATTTTCTTGTTCAAAAATCTTTAAAATTCCTTTTCTCCCAAAAATCGCTTAAAAATTTACTACTAAAAGTAAAAGGAGAACCATTTCCCAATTGGGGTCAGCATTCTAGAAATGATCCCAAATTTTGCAATGCATTTCATTGGTATTAAGAAAATAGGTTGTGGGAAGGAGGAAAAAGAAGTTGTTTGAATCAAAAAGTGAGTAGTAGTAATAATAAGCCTTGCTTGAAAATATTTTTCAAGCTCTAGATAAGAATTCTCCTCCTTCGAGAGCGTCTACCTGCAATGTCCTTTAAATCTATCCTAATAGTTCACCAATATTTCTGTGTGTGTAATTTGTTGGTCTGCCTCACATTTGTCAAATATTTGGCGAAAAAACGTGACCAGTAATAAACGAGTGTTTAATAAAGAGACTTTAACCTCCCTTCAAACAAATTCGCCTAAAAAAAGATCCTCTGACCTTCCAGCTTACCTCTGGCAATGATGATAAGCATCAGACGAATAACCAGGAGAAAACGCCACCTACTGGGAAAAAGTTACAAAAAAGCAACGATCTTCACCACTACACAATCATATGGCGACGAGCTACAGTCGACTAGACATCTACTTAGCTTGAAAACCAACTTGATTAATAAAACTGAAGTAAGTCAATAGATGCGTTGTGAAAAGCCAATATGCTACCTAGAGGAGTGACGGAGAAAAAAGTGTAAAATGCTTCCGCTAAAGAACGATGAGTAGATGTCAATGACAAAACTTGCTTGAGACGCCTAAGCATATAAGCAACAAATAAAAAAGAGAATATGGCCTTAACGATTGTACTACACTCTTGCTTATCGGATGCCATGATCTGCAACTCGTTCCATGTTCTATTAACTCAGGCCAATTCGGTAGCTAGTTTTCGATACAAGGTGTGACAATGATAAGCTATATTAGGGAAATTACAGAAATGCAACTCACTATAATCCTGCAACATTAAAAAACAGTTTTTAGTTCATTATTATTTAAAAATAACAACAAGTACCAAAATTGTACTTTACTTACGACTCATAAGTTTTTTTTTACCTAAATGTAGGGTTAAAAATCATTACATCTGCTTTAGTATTTTAACGTAGAACGCAGTGCTCTTAGTAAGGAAATAAAAATTGTATTTTAACTTAAATTATTATGACGTTTACAATTCCATATTATTTAAACTTAACATTTATATTTATTTTGACGTACCATTTCCGTTTGCCAACCATTTCGTTTTGCTATTTGAAATCCTTAATTTTGTCGCAATTTTAAATACAATATTAAATCTATAAATAAAATCGTAATTATTAGATAAAATGTTAACATGTTTTTAAATTATTAGATTGTATATATAAATATTTTGTAAACAACACTAAACATTTTCTGTTAATTTTATTGTAAAATTTCCTTCGTAAAAACCAGATTAACACTTACATATCTACATACTCTGCTTATAGGCGCAGCATAATTTTTAAATTCATTTCATTTGGCCAACAAAGCGTAACAATTTGTCACACGCACGACTCTGTTAACAATTGTTAAAAGAAAAAGAAACAACAACAACAATAAAAATAAAGTACTTTACTAAAACTAAATTAAATGCAATAAAAAATAATTAAAAATAAAATAAAAGCAAATAAATTCAAGAGTAAATGTGTGTAATGCGCCTTTTAAAAGACTTCCCTAAATTACATTCAAATTTATTTCCTTCCTTGTCATTACGACAATATTTTTGTTAGATATACAACAATAACAATAAAAAATAAATGTATATGTAACAGCAACATGAAATTATTTAACGCTTTTTCAAGGCACCTGCGCAAAAGGTGGTAAAGGACGGACTCATTCGTATAGACAGACAGACAGACAAAGGCAGACAAGAATTGTAAAATCATTTAAACCATTTTTGATTATTTACGAGGAAAATAGAAATTACATTGTTGCTGCTGTTGTTGAAAAAATAAATAACAACAACAAGAAATTTTAAAATTTTTCTGTTTTTTCAAAAACCTTAAACAAAAATAGCTGAAGTAACATTTTAACAGGAACTTTAAAGAATCCAATCATTTAACAGATGACTGTTGAACAATGTAAGTATATTAAAGGAAAAGTTTTGCAAAGCACACTGCTACATGCCTACTTTATATTGCTGTGCTAAAAGCTCTACCAACATTAACAGCCAGATGCTAATGACAAGAACTATTCTGTTAACTTACTATTCGTCGATTGTTAGGCATGAAGTACAGTGCTCTTAACACCAGCCTAACTACTATGCGCCTGTCTGACTAATATACGCCTGCCAGCGCCTCTACTACAAAGGCTCTACTACAAAAGCGTCCAAATTACAAATGCACTATGCAACCTAAGGCCCCTAATAGACCGGATATATCGAGGTTGCTGGCAGTAACCACTGGGTGCTAGATGTGTACGCGGATCTGCTCTGCGGATGCCCGACCATGGCTGCCAAAAGAAACATATCCTTTGGAAGCTACATAATGTCCAACCATGTTCTATACTTAATAGCCTACTGAGCTCTCTACTTAATAATTTATTGAGATATGTATCTCACAGTAGACTTTACGGTACATCTGACGACAGGTCTATTCCTGTCATGACGGAGTACTTTCGACTACCTCAGAACTACCTCGAAATTCCTCATTGCTTAGAACAAACCACCGATGTATCATTTTCGACATTGCATAGTGGGTCAGGATTGTATCACATCTAGAATCAATTAAACCGCGGCGTTTCGGTATCATTGGAAAGATCCTTGCATTATGAACTAATCAAAAAAATTTGGTTTAGGTTGAGAAATACATATAAAGAAAAAGATAAAATGAAAAACTAAACTAACTAACTAACTAAACTAATGTAAATAATCATAAAAATGTCAAAGGTTACAATACATATTTGACATTTTTAGGATAAATTATTTTACATTTATTCGCTATTACTTTGTGTTTCATCAGTATCTTCGTATATCGTCACTTCACTCACGTGAAGTCCACTTTATTAGATGATAAAGGAAAAGCATTTTGCTTCCTTTAAGCACAACCACTTTTTTGTCATGGGAGTCTTGCAAGTAGCTGCAGCCATCGGGTCTGAATTTATACTACATTAGAGTAACCCTCCTGCGTTGCTGGGAGCCTTAGTGTTGTACCTAATTTTTGACTGATGTAGATAGATAATAAAAGCTTTAATTGTTACCGTTCTCTACACATGTAAAATTCCATGTTTTTTTAATGATGGTTTGCATTGACTGCCAAGTTATTTAAGGCATATTTAGAAACTTCAACTCCAACGATTCTCAAGATATACAAAAATCATTATTTAATTTGTATGGGAGGTACCATGCCCACTTATCCGACTCTGTCCACTTTTTAACTGATGGATTGTACTATCTAGGAAGTCATTAAGACCAAATTCAAAACCAAAAACGATTAGAATCGTTCTCTACATACACACCCACTTATTAAAATTCACTATAACCGTTCCAAAGATATACCAAAATCAATATTTACTTTGTATGGGAGGTGCTCTTCCCACTTACCCAATTCGGCCCAATTTTTGATTGATAATTTGTATTGACCATAAAGTTATTTCGGCAAAATTTAGAGACATTTACTCTTACCGTTTTAAAGATATACAAATTTATATGGACATAGCACCACCCAGTTGAACAATAGTGAAATAGGAGGCACAACAAAATTACTATCGCTCGAAACCAGATACTTTGGGCTAAATAACCTACTTATATGAAAGTATACCCCCCAACCCTTGCCGGGAAAAGATGCAAACCTTGAAACTTAAAATTTTGATTTTTTTAATAAGAAACAAATTGGATTGGTCCCATAGCCGTCGTTATATTTATTTGAATTCATGTAAAGTTAATAAGCGTTTGTATAACGACGTGCATACGTGTCTAAACGTAAAAAAAAATTATAAGATTGATGGCATTCAGACTTTGTAACCGTTTACAGTTGGTCGAATAAAAATTAAATTTTTTAAATATATCTTTTTAGTTAGAAGTTTGTATTTTGACAGCGTGATTTTCGTTAAACGCGATATAATTAAAAAAAAAATTAAATGCAATTCAACTAAGAAAAGTGCAAAAGTGGGGTTTAATAAAACCCCATATACATTTTTCGTCAATTCTCGTTTTTTTTGTTTAATTGTCTTATTTCAAAAAATTTGTTAGTGCTGCCCCAACGTACATTGGCGCAATTCAATTCACTACCGAGATAAGTAGCCTATAAATATAAAAAATATTTACGGCTTTAATGCCCACCAGTCAAAAATAAAGTCTTTGGTCAGACCCCGAATGTTCTTTGCATTTTTGGTTATTATACTACCCAGGGAAAGTGGACCAAGCTAGACAGATAATTCATATCCAAGGTCAACAAGGGTCTAGCTATGTATGTATACTCGATCTATATTACGCAGCACATCAACAACTGAATAAAAATTTTTAAAGGTAAAAACATAATATTTTGCAGTCCTTGTGACGCTATCAGAAAAGCTGCTGATGACATCAGCATTTCGATTGGCTCATGCCACACAATATTTTCAAATATTTTTGGCAATTAATTTTTGCTATCGTTTGCACCACAAAGCATCAGGAGTGCTTAAGTGCAGTTTAAAATTCAAAGCCGCATTTAAAAAACAACAATTCCCGGCTTTTTAATCAATAAAGTATCTGTCTACTCATTAATAGTGATTGAAAAAAAGCAACAAAAGATGTTAACATACCTTTAAACACTGCACCAACAGCAGAGATAGTACATACTCGTATTGGCATAGAGTATTACATTGAAAATTTAAATAAAACAAAGCGAAGTAGTTTTAAATAAACCAAACGAAGTAACATGATATTAAATGGTATTCCCATGCGAATTTAATTTCATTTTATTTTGTTAAACGAGACAATACCTGGAAAAACATTAACACTTCATTTACAACCAACAACAAACATGACCAGAGTCCATTGTTGTCGTCTGTGTCGTTGTCGCCCTAATTTCTCTTACTTCCTCCTTCTTTTCTCTTCTTCTTTCTTTCTTTTTATTTTATTAAATTTAAGTTTTCTTTTGAAAATTGCTTTCAAAGTAGGGAAGTTATCATTTTAATTTTAATTTAAATACGCGAAGAAACATAAATTAAAGGTCATTAAGACGGTGTCATAACATTTAATTATCTGTCGGAATAACATTGTCGCATCACATAAACAACCCACTGTCACCACCTGGTGATGATGATAAATGATAGATGATGTTGGTATTATTGCGGATGATGAAAAAGATCTCTCAGATAATTTGTCTTAGAAAACCTTTTCACAAATAGTGTTTGGACATTCCTAACAGTCGCAACAGCTGTCATGAAAGTGGCGTCGAAATGAAATGAATGCGTAATACGAATTTAAGTGATTTATAGTAGATTTATTATTATTTCTTTTAACTAAACATTTATTTATCATTTAAAGTTTATAAAATCTCCCTAAACAATATGAAATAATGAGTAATTAATTACTTACGCTTTTTGTTTAAAATATTTTATTTATTAACTCTTGGAAACCCGCTAGACTTAGTGTACTAGTTTGTAAGCGCGGGGGTCGTGGGTTCGATTTATACCAGAGTCTGTTGTTACACTGCAACGAGCATGTGGTCTTAGTATGTAATTGTATTGTAATTAGAAATATATAAATAAATAAATATGTATTTACGACTATTTCATTTTATAGTTAAGACCAAGGCAAACAGACGCGATCTTTTTCAGCGCTATAACTTTCAATGCAATACTGCTTTCGTTCACTCTAATCTATTGCGTCTATTAGCTTACTTTTGGCTGCCATTTAAAGCTGACGACATCATTAAGTTTAAATTAAAATTGAGCAAATGGAAGGATTAATAAGTATATGGAACCATTATTTACAGTGGTTACAGTGTGATTTGCAAATCACCGAGCTAAATGCTTAGGTCGACATCTAAAAGTTTTCGTTTATAAAACCCTTGCCATGATGTGAGACGTTCGAATATTGAAAGTGTGCCAGTTGGCATTGGCTGTCTGCAAAGGAAGGAGACACATGGGCCAAAATGGCCTGTTATGATACCACAATAAATCATCTCCCCTAAAGACGGGATTACTCGAATCTCATGATAAAGCCGCTAAGTCTCCCAATGTCCATCTGTGACCGTTCAGTAGCATAGTAAAAACCAGGTGTTTCATTTCGGAATATCACTGTGACCCGGTACCCATATAATGTTAATATTAATTATATTGCTCAGTCATCTCGTTGATAGATCTGCGACAATCTAAAATCGTTCTCGAGGTCATCCTGTGAGATACCAGAGTTTTCACAGCAACTTGGCCATCCGAAAGTATGCTTATATTTTTCTTGTAGATGTAGTTCTTTCCAATAATCATTAAAACAACCCATATCTCCGCCTACAAAACGCTACAATGATCCAGTAGTCTTATCAAGTGAGCTACATTTGCCAACTCCGAGAATACATATCTCACAACTCCAACCAGCTTGAAGTCATCCGTAAAAATTTGCTCAGAGTCGTTAACCACCTGTGCGGAAAATTGCTTAAGTTTGCCACAAAGTGCGACTAATCCACATTCGATTTGTGACGTTGTTCAGTCGCCCGTAAACGCTGACTCGTACTAGCCGCTGAGACCTTACCTACTGTCGATGTATATAGGTATAGTACGTAACGCGCCTGTAATAATTAGTATTGTAACCGAGGGCCTTTTAAAATTCAAGTTATTCTGACCACAGCTTTGTAGATCCAGTGAGTTATCTTCACTTTCTACCCTCATATTTTGTTGGAAGTTTAGAGACCAATGGAGGCCTTCCTTTTTGTATTGATTATATAAGGCTTCTAGGATAGCTTCGTATCCAAAATAAGGCCCAGAAAATGAGCCTCATCAATAAATCCAGGGTCCACATTGTTCAGCCTCAATGGCCGAAAAGGCAACGGCTTCTTGGGTTTTCTCTCTACACCACAACCAGTTACTGACAGATGCTGACTCTCCACAGAACACATTGCATCCTGTTTCAAATAAGCTCCACAAATCTGGCTAAGGCTTTGGACATCTCATTCGAGCGGGTACGTCACTTTTATGTAAATATTTGGACTTGACCGTGAGCTACTCCAAAAGATGTTCGGCCGCAATACGAACTAAGCCCGTTTTGTAACTGAAAATGAAACTTGAATTCATCATAATAAATCAGAAAATAAAAAAATAAAAAAACAATGAAAACAGTGGCTTTCTAAGTTTAAACACGCATTAAAGAAGGCTAACGTTGATCTGTAATTGGTCTCATAGTTTTCCTATTTTTTTATATGTACGCGGTGTTATTCATACCGTGCACTTTGAATAAGTAAAGCTTTTTCACATTCTTGGGTAGTAACTTTGGTACCCCATTTAGCGCACTTCACTTCCTCTTTTAAGAGACCGCTAAGTGACAGGAAATTTGGTACAAACGAAAGCGTCATCATATAAATAAATTACTATTTTGAAGACTTTAGAGGCGGAACAAACTATAAAAGGAGATCATCTTGCCAATTTATTAAAAATTCACTATTCTAACCATTCAACCAACAGGGCATTTTGTACTCCATTAATGTCAAAAAGAGGCCGCGATGAAATAAAAAAGCAGCCGTCAAAAGTGAAATAATATAGATAAACGAGAAGAAAAACACAAAAAAAAACTTACAACTAAAAAATGAAATTTTTATTTTTATTGAAAAAATTATAATTAATAATAAAAATATATATGTATATAATATTATGTTGACCCATCTACCATCTTTTCTTAAAAATATGTATAAATGCGCCAATCGTTGGTGGTTTGTTTAGCGGCATAAAATTAGAGAATAAGTTTGCGGAGTTATTTATTTTTTTATTTTTCTATTATTATTTATTGTTTAAAAAACACACAAATTCAGTAAAACAAGCACAGAAATTTAATAAGAAATCATAAATACAGACATGTAAACAAAACAGAAATAAAACCAAAACTGTTGACAGCTATAGAATGACCCAAAAAAAAAAAAAAACAGCTGGTTCTTAAACACCACCTTATACTAATTTCACCATGCGCTACGCTTAGAATCAGGATATTCGGTGGGCATATAGTTAAAGCTGAGGCTCGACAAGAAATTCCTGTAGGGCAGATCAAGAAGACTACCTACAATGATGTCACTTAAAATCGTTCAGCACCATTTTCTAAATAACCTGAACTTAACCAGGCAATATAAATTTATTATACTAAAAATTAAAAGATACATCAATAATTATTGTAGAATATAAAATATGTATTTCAACAAAAACGAAATTAACAAAATTCAATTTATTTAAAACAGTTTTGACAAAAATTAAAAAAAGAATTGCAAAAATCATGCTTCACTTATGATTCAAGATTAAAAAATAAAATATTAATGTGAAATAATTTCAGCATATTGTTGCATATTCTTAGCTACTCTTAAGAGCTTTCTGGGTATGGATTCCACAAAATTTTTACACGCTTAAGAAGTTATTTTATTACATTCTTCTTGAAGTGTTTTCCGTAAGACCCTTATGACCCTTATAATATACGGGTATTACCAAATTTTTTTATTTGGTATTTTTCACAGATATTAATAGCGTTCATAGTCGATGACTGGCATGGCCATTTAATAACCCTTAGACAGGAATAATACCACTTCATTGGTGGTGTTATGTATAGGAGGGTGTATATGGAAATATGTATGGAAGAAAGGAACGATTTTTCTTTTATAAATGTGTAGGGAGAACAAGCAAGTTTGTTATTGTTTTTTGATTCTTTTATCCAGAGTAACACTAGCAACAGTGTAAATGTGGATGTGTACGACTTTATTGCAGCATTCTATTCGAAATTATGGTTTTAGGACAGGAAGCACAGCGTCTAGAGCCGACCAACATTGGAAGATTGCTTTGAATCTTTATAGGCGTAGGACTTAAAAGTGTTGGAAGTACTCAGTTTTCCCCTTTTTTTAATTGTGCTTTAAAACTCTAAGACAGACAAATTTCTACATGTTACCTTCAGCAAATACCAAGTAACCTAGTCCAGCAGCTTATATACAACCCCAAATCATTTGTGATAATCTAGTATGATTCAGTTGATCGCAAGTTGGCATTATACATTAGTTTATTGAGTTTTCTCCACGCCATTTGTTATCCATAAGAGCAAAATATATCAAATTCCGACTTTTCAATGAATGTTAATTACATCGTTCCAGAATTTAGTTTACTATTTGAGATTGTCATTGGTAAACAATAGTCTTCTAAATCTATTCTGATCACTAATATCACTTTGTTCGTATTAATTCGACTATGATAGCTATTATGATGGAAAAATTTTTGGACCATAGACACACTTACTTTTTTTTCAAATATATTTTCAATTCGCCAACTGATTTTGTAACTAAAATCTGGGACTTTGCTTTATTTTTCTGATTATCTAGCGATCATTATGGTGAATTACGATTAATAATTTCCGAAATTTGGAATAAAAATTTTCCTTTTTTATAATGAAAGCTTACCAATTGCCCTGCCATTTTCACTATTCAGTTTAACTGCTTAAGTTTTTCACTCAAACTCCTTCGAAATGCAAATAAGTTTAATAAAAACTTTTGATAGTCAATCTATTAACGGTAAATTATACTGAAAATAAACTTTACTTGATTAATTGTTATTTAAAATAAGTGAAAACACCTATGAAAACACCTCCTTTGTACGATTTTAAATGAAGCATTTAAATGATGCGTTCTGACAGTTTTACATAATTTCCTTTAGAGGGGGATAGATTACAATTGTACTATATTCTGTGATAAATAATAACACACGCAATGTAAAAATAGCAATTTAATTAATTTACAAAACATAAATGGACTAAAATGTATGAACACTTCTTCAAAACCATAGTTTACGATTTTACTCCATACCTATAAAACTTTGGATTTTACTTTGCAAGTGACTAATAATCGATTGGTACAACTTAAGGTGACCCCACTTCTATATTCTGAAGCATAAACACCAAACCTCCACTACATGTGGTGAAAAAAAGGTAAAACAATAGCTTTAAATTGTAATTGTAACCGTGGCATTTGTATGTGGAAATAAGAAAGTTTTAGGGAAGACTGTAACATTTTATATCAAAATATGAGCACCATCTGTATTTAGGTCTGCACTTAAAACTGTTGACAATAAATATTTTTGCAATTTGTTGTAATTACTTGTATGTTGTTGTTATTTCTGTTGTTGTTGTTTTTTTTATATTATATAATATGTGTTGTTTTAAGTGCATTTCTTTTTGTGATTTTATTTTTTCAATGATGGCTTACAATTACAAGGCGTCAAAATGACAAATTGCTGGCCATGATACTTTTCTTCAGTGGTCAAATCAAATCTATTACAGGTATGTGTTTATACACATATTAATTATTATTAATTAAAGTATTTCTCATTTTTTTAATTTAATTTATTTCCTTCCTTGTCATTACGACAATATTTTTGTTAGATATACAACAATAACAATAAAAAATAAATGTATATGTAACAGCAACATGAAATTATTTAACGCTTTTTCAAGGCACCTGCGCAAAAGGTGGTAAAGGACGGACTCATTCGTATAGACAGACAGACAGACAAAGGCAGACAAGAATTGTAAAATCATTTAAACCATTTTTGATTATTTACGAGGAAAATAGAAATTACATTGTTGCTGCTGTTGTTGAAAAAATAAATAACAACAACAAGAAATTTTAAAATTTTTCTGTTTTTTCAAAAACCTTAAACAAAAATAGCTGAAGTAACATTTTAACAGGAACTTTAAAGAATCCAATCATTTAACAGATGACTGTTGAACAATGTAAGTATATTAAAGGAAAAGTTTTGCAAAGCACACTGCTACATGCCTACTTTATATTGCTGTGCTAAAAGCTCTACCAACATTAACAGCCAGATGCTAATGACAAGAACTATTCTGTTAACTTACTATTCGTCGATTGTTAGGCATGAAGTACAGTGCTCTTAACACCAGCCTAACTACTATGCGCCTGTCTGACTAATATACGCCTGCCAGCGCCTCTACTACAAAGGCTCTACTACAAAAGCGTCCAAATTACAAATGCACTATGCAACCTAAGGCCCCTAATAGACCGGATATATCGAGGTTGCTGGCAGTAACCACTGGGTGCTAGATGTGTACGCGGATCTGCTCTGCGGATGCCCGACCATGGCTGCCAAAAGAAACATATCCTTTGGAAGCTACATAATGTCCAACCATGTTCTATACTTAATAGCCTACTGAGCTCTCTACTTAATAATTTATTGAGATATGTATCTCACAGTAGACTTTACGGTACATCTGACGACAGGTCTATTCCTGTCATGACGGAGTACTTTCGACTACCTCAGAACTACCTCGAAATTCCTCATTGCTTAGAACAAACCACCGATGTATCATTTTCGACATTGCATAGTGGGTCAGGATTGTATCACATCTAGAATCAATTAAACCGCGGCGTTTCGGTATCATTGGAAAGATCCTTGCATTATGAACTAATCAAAAAAATTTGGTTTAGGTTGAGAAATACATATAAAGAAAAAGATAAAATGAAAAACTAAACTAACTAACTAACTAAACTAATGTAAATAATCATAAAAATGTCAAAGGTTACAATACATATTTGACATTTTTAGGATAAATTATTTTACATTTATTCGCTATTACTTTGTGTTTCATCAGTATCTTCGTATATCGTCACTTCACTCACGTGAAGTCCACTTTATTAGATGATAAAGGAAAAGCATTTTGCTTCCTTTAAGCACAACCACTTTTTTGTCATGGGAGTCTTGCAAGTAGCTGCAGCCATCGGGTCTGAATTTATACTACATTAGAGTAACCCTCCTGCGTTGCTGGGAGCCTTAGTGTTGTACCTAATTTTTGACTGATGTAGATAGATAATAAAAGCTTTAATTGTTACCGTTCTCTACACATGTAAAATTCCATGTTTTTTTAATGATGGTTTGCATTGACTGCCAAGTTATTTAAGGCATATTTAGAAACTTCAACTCCAACGATTCTCAAGATATACAAAAATCATTATTTAATTTGTATGGGAGGTACCATGCCCACTTATCCGACTCTGTCCACTTTTTAACTGATGGATTGTACTATCTAGGAAGTCATTAAGACCAAATTCAAAACCAAAAACGATTAGAATCGTTCTCTACATACACACCCACTTATTAAAATTCACTATAACCGTTCCAAAGATATACCAAAATCAATATTTACTTTGTATGGGAGGTGCTCTTCCCACTTACCCAATTCGGCCCAATTTTTGATTGATAATTTGTATTGACCATAAAGTTATTTCGGCAAAATTTAGAGACATTTACTCTTACCGTTTTAAAGATATACAAATTTATATGGACATAGCACCACCCAGTTGAACAATAGTGAAATAGGAGGCACAACAAAATTACTATCGCTCGAAACCAGATACTTTGGGCTAAATAACCTACTTATATGAAAGTATACCCCCCAACCCTTGCCGGGAAAAGATGCAAACCTTGAAACTTAAAATTTTGATTTTTTTAATAAGAAACAAATTGGATTGGTCCCATAGCCGTCGTTATATTTATTTGAATTCATGTAAAGTTAATAAGCGTTTGTATAACGACGTGCATACGTGTCTAAACGTAAAAAAAAATTATAAGATTGATGGCATTCAGACTTTGTAACCGTTTACAGTTGGTCGAATAAAAATTAAATTTTTTAAATATATCTTTTTAGTTAGAAGTTTGTATTTTGACAGCGTGATTTTCGTTAAACGCGATATAATTAAAAAAAAAATTAAATGCAATTCAACTAAGAAAAGTGCAAAAGTGGGGTTTAATAAAACCCCATATACATTTTTCGTCAATTCTCGTTTTTTTTGTTTAATTGTCTTATTTCAAAAAATTTGTTAGTGCTGCCCCAACGTACATTGGCGCAATTCAATTCACTACCGAGATAAGTAGCCTATAAATATAAAAAATATTTACGGCTTTAATGCCCACCAGTCAAAAATAAAGTCTTTGGTCAGACCCCGAATGTTCTTTGCATTTTTGGTTATTATACTACCCAGGGAAAGTGGACCAAGCTAGACAGATAATTCATATCCAAGGTCAACAAGGGTCTAGCTATGTATGTATACTCGATCTATATTACGCAGCACATCAACAACTGAATAAAAATTTTTAAAGGTAAAAACATAATATTTTGCAGTCCTTGTGACGCTATCAGAAAAGCTGCTGATGACATCAGCATTTCGATTGGCTCATGCCACACAATATTTTCAAATATTTTTGGCAATTAATTTTTGCTATCGTTTGCACCACAAAGCATCAGGAGTGCTTAAGTGCAGTTTAAAATTCAAAGCCGCATTTAAAAAACAACAATTCCCGGCTTTTTAATCAATAAAGTATCTGTCTACTCATTAATAGTGATTGAAAAAAAGCAACAAAAGATGTTAACATACCTTTAAACACTGCACCAACAGCAGAGATAGTACATACTCGTATTGGCATAGAGTATTACATTGAAAATTTAAATAAAACAAAGCGAAGTAGTTTTAAATAAACCAAACGAAGTAACATGATATTAAATGGTATTCCCATGCGAATTTAATTTCATTTTATTTTGTTAAACGAGACAATACCTGGAAAAACATTAACACTTCATTTACAACCAACAACAAACATGACCAGAGTCCATTGTTGTCGTCTGTGTCGTTGTCGCCCTAATTTCTCTTACTTCCTCCTTCTTTTCTCTTCTTCTTTCTTTCTTTTTATTTTATTAAATTTAAGTTTTCTTTTGAAAATTGCTTTCAAAGTAGGGAAGTTATCATTTTAATTTTAATTTAAATACGCGAAGAAACATAAATTAAAGGTCATTAAGACGGTGTCATAACATTTAATTATCTGTCGGAATAACATTGTCGCATCACATAAACAACCCACTGTCACCACCTGGTGATGATGATAAATGATAGATGATGTTGGTATTATTGCGGATGATGAAAAAGATCTCTCAGATAATTTGTCTTAGAAAACCTTTTCACAAATAGTGTTTGGACATTCCTAACAGTCGCAACAGCTGTCATGAAAGTGGCGTCGAAATGAAATGAATGCGTAATACGAATTTAAGTGATTTATAGTAGATTTATTATTATTTCTTTTAACTAAACATTTATTTATCATTTAAAGTTTATAAAATCTCCCTAAACAATATGAAATAATGAGTAATTAATTACTTACGCTTTTTGTTTAAAATATTTTATTTATTAACTCTTGGAAACCCGCTAGACTTAGTGTACTAGTTTGTAAGCGCGGGGGTCGTGGGTTCGATTTATACCAGAGTCTGTTGTTACACTGCAACGAGCATGTGGTCTTAGTATGTAATTGTATTGTAATTAGAAATATATAAATAAATAAATATGTATTTACGACTATTTCATTTTATAGTTAAGACCAAGGCAAACAGACGCGATCTTTTTCAGCGCTATAACTTTCAATGCAATACTGCTTTCGTTCACTCTAATCTATTGCGTCTATTAGCTTACTTTTGGCTGCCATTTAAAGCTGACGACATCATTAAGTTTAAATTAAAATTGAGCAAATGGAAGGATTAATAAGTATATGGAACCATTATTTACAGTGGTTACAGTGTGATTTGCAAATCACCGAGCTAAATGCTTAGGTCGACATCTAAAAGTTTTCGTTTATAAAACCCTTGCCATGATGTGAGACGTTCGAATATTGAAAGTGTGCCAGTTGGCATTGGCTGTCTGCAAAGGAAGGAGACACATGGGCCAAAATGGCCTGTTATGATACCACAATAAATCATCTCCCCTAAAGACGGGATTACTCGAATCTCATGATAAAGCCGCTAAGTCTCCCAATGTCCATCTGTGACCGTTCAGTAGCATAGTAAAAACCAGGTGTTTCATTTCGGAATATCACTGTGACCCGGTACCCATATAATGTTAATATTAATTATATTGCTCAGTCATCTCGTTGATAGATCTGCGACAATCTAAAATCGTTCTCGAGGTCATCCTGTGAGATACCAGAGTTTTCACAGCAACTTGGCCATCCGAAAGTATGCTTATATTTTTCTTGTAGATGTAGTTCTTTCCAATAATCATTAAAACAACCCATATCTCCGCCTACAAAACGCTACAATGATCCAGTAGTCTTATCAAGTGAGCTACATTTGCCAACTCCGAGAATACATATCTCACAACTCCAACCAGCTTGAAGTCATCCGTAAAAATTTGCTCAGAGTCGTTAACCACCTGTGCGGAAAATTGCTTAAGTTTGCCACAAAGTGCGACTAATCCACATTCGATTTGTGACGTTGTTCAGTCGCCCGTAAACGCTGACTCGTACTAGCCGCTGAGACCTTACCTACTGTCGATGTATATAGGTATAGTACGTAACGCGCCTGTAATAATTAGTATTGTAACCGAGGGCCTTTTAAAATTCAAGTTATTCTGACCACAGCTTTGTAGATCCAGTGAGTTATCTTCACTTTCTACCCTCATATTTTGTTGGAAGTTTAGAGACCAATGGAGGCCTTCCTTTTTGTATTGATTATATAAGGCTTCTAGGATAGCTTCGTATCCAAAATAAGGCCCAGAAAATGAGCCTCATCAATAAATCCAGGGTCCACATTGTTCAGCCTCAATGGCCGAAAAGGCAACGGCTTCTTGGGTTTTCTCTCTACACCACAACCAGTTACTGACAGATGCTGACTCTCCACAGAACACATTGCATCCTGTTTCAAATAAGCTCCACAAATCTGGCTAAGGCTTTGGACATCTCATTCGAGCGGGTACGTCACTTTTATGTAAATATTTGGACTTGACCGTGAGCTACTCCAAAAGATGTTCGGCCGCAATACGAACTAAGCCCGTTTTGTAACTGAAAATGAAACTTGAATTCATCATAATAAATCAGAAAATAAAAAAATAAAAAAACAATGAAAACAGTGGCTTTCTAAGTTTAAACACGCATTAAAGAAGGCTAACGTTGATCTGTAATTGGTCTCATAGTTTTCCTATTTTTTTATATGTACGCGGTGTTATTCATACCGTGCACTTTGAATAAGTAAAGCTTTTTCACATTCTTGGGTAGTAACTTTGGTACCCCATTTAGCGCACTTCACTTCCTCTTTTAAGAGACCGCTAAGTGACAGGAAATTTGGTACAAACGAAAGCGTCATCATATAAATAAATTACTATTTTGAAGACTTTAGAGGCGGAACAAACTATAAAAGGAGATCATCTTGCCAATTTATTAAAAATTCACTATTCTAACCATTCAACCAACAGGGCATTTTGTACTCCATTAATGTCAAAAAGAGGCCGCGATGAAATAAAAAAGCAGCCGTCAAAAGTGAAATAATATAGATAAACGAGAAGAAAAACACAAAAAAAAACTTACAACTAAAAAATGAAATTTTTATTTTTATTGAAAAAATTATAATTAATAATAAAAATATATATGTATATAATATTATGTTGACCCATCTACCATCTTTTCTTAAAAATATGTATAAATGCGCCAATCGTTGGTGGTTTGTTTAGCGGCATAAAATTAGAGAATAAGTTTGCGGAGTTATTTATTTTTTTATTTTTCTATTATTATTTATTGTTTAAAAAACACACAAATTCAGTAAAACAAGCACAGAAATTTAATAAGAAATCATAAATACAGACATGTAAACAAAACAGAAATAAAACCAAAACTGTTGACAGCTATAGAATGACCCAAAAAAAAAAAAAAACAGCTGGTTCTTAAACACCACCTTATACTAATTTCACCATGCGCTACGCTTAGAATCAGGATATTCGGTGGGCATATAGTTAAAGCTGAGGCTCGACAAGAAATTCCTGTAGGGCAGATCAAGAAGACTACCTACAATGATGTCACTTAAAATCGTTCAGCACCATTTTCTAAATAACCTGAACTTAACCAGGCAATATAAATTTATTATACTAAAAATTAAAAGATACATCAATAATTATTGTAGAATATAAAATATGTATTTCAACAAAAACGAAATTAACAAAATTCAATTTATTTAAAACAGTTTTGACAAAAATTAAAAAAAGAATTGCAAAAATCATGCTTCACTTATGATTCAAGATTAAAAAATAAAATATTAATGTGAAATAATTTCAGCATATTGTTGCATATTCTTAGCTACTCTTAAGAGCTTTCTGGGTATGGATTCCACAAAATTTTTACACGCTTAAGAAGTTATTTTATTACATTCTTCTTGAAGTGTTTTCCGTAAGACCCTTATGACCCTTATAATATACGGGTATTACCAAATTTTTTTATTTGGTATTTTTCACAGATATTAATAGCGTTCATAGTCGATGACTGGCATGGCCATTTAATAACCCTTAGACAGGAATAATACCACTTCATTGGTGGTGTTATGTATAGGAGGGTGTATATGGAAATATGTATGGAAGAAAGGAACGATTTTTCTTTTATAAATGTGTAGGGAGAACAAGCAAGTTTGTTATTGTTTTTTGATTCTTTTATCCAGAGTAACACTAGCAACAGTGTAAATGTGGATGTGTACGACTTTATTGCAGCATTCTATTCGAAATTATGGTTTTAGGACAGGAAGCACAGCGTCTAGAGCCGACCAACATTGGAAGATTGCTTTGAATCTTTATAGGCGTAGGACTTAAAAGTGTTGGAAGTACTCAGTTTTCCCCTTTTTTTAATTGTGCTTTAAAACTCTAAGACAGACAAATTTCTACATGTTACCTTCAGCAAATACCAAGTAACCTAGTCCAGCAGCTTATATACAACCCCAAATCATTTGTGATAATCTAGTATGATTCAGTTGATCGCAAGTTGGCATTATACATTAGTTTATTGAGTTTTCTCCACGCCATTTGTTATCCATAAGAGCAAAATATATCAAATTCCGACTTTTCAATGAATGTTAATTACATCGTTCCAGAATTTAGTTTACTATTTGAGATTGTCATTGGTAAACAATAGTCTTCTAAATCTATTCTGATCACTAATATCACTTTGTTCGTATTAATTCGACTATGATAGCTATTATGATGGAAAAATTTTTGGACCATAGACACACTTACTTTTTTTTCAAATATATTTTCAATTCGCCAACTGATTTTGTAACTAAAATCTGGGACTTTGCTTTATTTTTCTGATTATCTAGCGATCATTATGGTGAATTACGATTAATAATTTCCGAAATTTGGAATAAAAATTTTCCTTTTTTATAATGAAAGCTTACCAATTGCCCTGCCATTTTCACTATTCAGTTTAACTGCTTAAGTTTTTCACTCAAACTCCTTCGAAATGCAAATAAGTTTAATAAAAACTTTTGATAGTCAATCTATTAACGGTAAATTATACTGAAAATAAACTTTACTTGATTAATTGTTATTTAAAATAAGTGAAAACACCTATGAAAACACCTCCTTTGTACGATTTTAAATGAAGCATTTAAATGATGCGTTCTGACAGTTTTACATAATTTCCTTTAGAGGGGGATAGATTACAATTGTACTATATTCTGTGATAAATAATAACACACGCAATGTAAAAATAGCAATTTAATTAATTTACAAAACATAAATGGACTAAAATGTATGAACACTTCTTCAAAACCATAGTTTACGATTTTACTCCATACCTATAAAACTTTGGATTTTACTTTGCAAGTGACTAATAATCGATTGGTACAACTTAAGGTGACCCCACTTCTATATTCTGAAGCATAAACACCAAACCTCCACTACATGTGGTGAAAAAAAGGTAAAACAATAGCTTTAAATTGTAATTGTAACCGTGGCATTTGTATGTGGAAATAAGAAAGTTTTAGGGAAGACTGTAACATTTTATATCAAAATATGAGCACCATCTGTATTTAGGTCTGCACTTAAAACTGTTGACAATAAATATTTTTGCAATTTGTTGTAATTACTTGTATGTTGTTGTTATTTCTGTTGTTGTTGTTTTTTTTATATTATATAATATGTGTTGTTTTAAGTGCATTTCTTTTTGTGATTTTATTTTTTCAATGATGGCTTACAATTACAAGGCGTCAAAATGACAAATTGCTGGCCATGATACTTTTCTTCAGTGGTCAAATCAAATCTATTACAGGTATGTGTTTATACACATATTAATTATTATTAATTAAAGTATTTCTCATTTTTTTAACTTATTTGTTTTTTTTTAATCATATACTCGTACATAAATTAATTTTAAATTTATTTCAGCTTTTCTATTATATTATATTGTTTATATTTTGAGCATCATTGTTATTTAAAAATAATTTTTTTTTTTTCAGTTTCATTGTTAACTTGAAACCAGCTTCAAAATTTTTACAACTCGATTACAAACCACTCAACTCCACTCAATCTCACTTTGAAACATTCACAGGCATAAAATTGTTTTTTTTTTTTTTTAATGTTGCATAATGATCGTAATTTTCTTTAAAGATGATTTTCTCTTTGTCTGTAGCTGTTTTATGGACTCAGGTGTAAATGACGAGAGTAAGGGGTTTGGGTGTACATGTACAAAAAAGAGTTGTATTATCACTAACCTACCAGACTAAAGACTGGTTGATCGGGGGTCATTCAGTCGGTTGGTCAGTTCGTTATTTTTGTCTTTTTCTTTTTTGAAAAAATAAAATAAATAAAAATAAAAAACATTTTCAACTATTAAGTGATTCTTAATAATCTTCTGCTTTTAAATGTGGTGGTAGTGTGTGTGTTTCACATGCATTTCATTTTTAAATTCAAAAGAGGAAAAGTAAATAAAAATATGAAGATCGAAAGTTGACTTTCTTCTTATGCCAGTTAAATGTGTTTTATTTTAATCATTATCATCACCATTGTATTTTATAGAAATTAAAGGCTCGTTTATTTTAAATAGTTTTAGTTTATTTTTATTTTTCAAAGTTTTGTTTTCAGCAGCACACACATATAACAACAACAGTATTGGCTTTAATTCATTTAAACAAAACTTAAAAAAAAAGATTTCATATTTGATAATAAATTATTAAAAAGTCATTTGTGGATATTATTTTAAACATAAACAAAATTTATGTGAAAATAAAAATATTCACTTTTTGATAATATTCTAGAGAAGAGGCACAGTGGGACAAGGTAGAGTTTAAGCAAACGTAGTATTGGCTGGACAAAAAAAAATTTGTTTAATATTATATTTTGAATATTTTGAACTAATGCAAACTCAGCATTTTTCAACAAAATTTTCTTATACTATACAATTAATTATTATACAATTAATTTTAAAAATCGCCAACACACATGGAGATAGATGTACTCTTGGCTACGTAGCTTTTACAAATGTCAAGCTATGGCGCAAAGACTTTGCGGGAATATCAGCAACAGATGTACCAACTTAAAAAAAACCAATTCGGAACGATAGGACCCTTAGGGTTATTCCAAACTTTTTGATCAAGGTAGTAAATCACTGTGGCAGATTTGAAAGATTAAGAAAGCTTCGATCAAATCCAGATGAATCATTCAAGAGAAGCCCTGACTTCCCGTAAAGGAAAAAAAGAACAAAATTAGCTACTAAAAACATTAACAGAAAGAACAGGTGATGCCACCTCTCAGAAAATAAGGTAGGAATCTGTGATAAGCAAATTTTCATCACCACAACACCAAATACACAAAAGTTGTTGTTTTTAGGCCGCGACAGATGACAGCCCCATAATTCGTCCTAAGCCTGCTACAGTAGATCGAAGACAAATTACGTGACAAATGATTACAAAGATGTTTACACATGAACATTAAGTTTTTAGTATCATAGCGCCACAAGCTATACAGACTACGAAACAAGTTCGTTGTTGGATGAAATTTTCATTGGGAGTGATTGTAGCAGCAAGAAGAAAATATTTTAAGCTCGGGGAGCTACATAATACACTCAGAAAGTAAAGCCATACATTGCAACTCTGATGTCACATGTTATTTTTGTTGCTTTGGATGCATTGTACACCCTCAAAAGATGTAGCCTTAAATTACAACTCTTGTTATATAAGCTTCGGGAGTGGTGGCAAGATGTATTATACGCTATCCGGTGTGGGGTGTTCTCAACTATATGCTTTTTTAACTTGTACTATTAGCATGTTAATGATATGACTTATTTATTTTAATATACAGTAAAACTTCGATATAAAGAACTTAAGTCCCTCGAACAAAATATTTATTGCAAAGTTTTTCATACAAAAATGCACTAAAGCTATAACGAAGAAATTCTAAGCTGTAAGTCCTTTATATAGCGAAACCTTTTTTCAAAAGCCTCTATAAATCGAAGTTAGCATGAAGAAAAATTAAATTTTAAGCAAAAAAATTTATTTCGAAACTATCGTAAATCCAGAAGGCCAATACGTGAAGCTGTTTGACACGCACAACCACCTTGCGCAATTAGTGTATGAACCTACTTACATATCGTGTGTAGATGGGCACCAAAATAACACCATTGATCTTTTACTCACTATACACCCTGAAAAGTATATAGTTGAAGTCCTTACACCTCTCGGAAATTTGGACCATTGTATCATTTCTGCCTCTTTCCCATCCTCCATTCTTCACAACGCTTCACATACAGCTACGAAGCTGGAAAGCTCGTTGGACAGAGCTTAACAATTTCTACGGGCATTTGGAAATTTTGTTTCCTTGATTCTAACCTGAATGCCATGGCCGAAATGGTTGTTAATATAATAAAGCTATGGATTAAATCAAGAAATAAATCTTGGTTTAATTCAATGAAACCGAAGTTTGCAACAATAAAATCCAGTTTACTTTTTATATTTACAGTTTTTAGATCATCTGTTGTTATTTTGCTCTATTTAATGCGCTTAATACTTCTAATATCTTTTCATAATTGTAAGCGTAGTAAAGATGGCCGCAATGGATGGTCTGGATACATTTCTTTACAAATTTCAACACTATTTGGAGCTTTGTTTACATTTTCATGTTGATCTTCAATACGTGCGTTAGTTTAGGGTCAAACCCCTTTATGGCTTGGCAGCTTTTATTATATACGGAGCGGTGTCTGTCACAAAAAGTAAAATCAAATTAAAACTCACGTCCAATATTTTAACGAATTGGCAAAAAGTTGTACAACTGTGAAGTGATTGGTATTGACTAATTTTGGCATGATTTTTCTTTATGACAACGTAGAATTGGGTAGAATTAAGAATAAAATAAATAAATAATATAATAATTTTGCTCTTATTCGGTTTACAAAACATGCTCGCCTGTTAAGCGGTATAAGCTTAATGGGGTCTCTAGATGGCGCAAAAAAAATTAATGGACAGATAATTGAAGATGACTTGGTCAGAATTTAAAACAAAAATTTGTTTTCGCTGTAAAAATATTTTGGAGCATAAAATATACAAATATGTGCTGAAAATGTTTAAAACGCTCTTTAAATACGAAAAAATGACGAAAACATGGTCTAAAAATTAAAATATGCATAAATATGCTGTTATGAACAAAATATGCAAAAATATGCCCTAACAAATCTATGCCAAGAGTCACGAAATGGATAAATATCTGAAGGTGAAGTTACATAACACGCGTTGGGCTTTCAGCACCTTTGGTACTTAAAACTTTCAACGCTTTAAGGATGGCAAGTTACACAACACGCTTTTGACGCGACACTTGAATCAGCTAATTGGTAAATTTTCTTTTGTATACATTATTTTATATGTAAAAATTGAGAGTGAAATATATTTAATTCTAGTTTTTTTTTTCAATTCATTGAATTAATATCTTTTTTTTAATAATTCAACATATCACAAAAAATGCAAGTCAGCTGTTCAACTATCAACGCCTTAAAAGTTAAAAGTTGATCAACTTTTTCGCGTTGGAGGCGTTGCACACTTTGCTTATAACTTACGCTATGAAAGTATACTATTTCAACTTTTTTGACAGCAGCCTGCAACGCACAACTTTTATAACGTGAGTTATGTACTTCCACCTTCACATTCGACTTGATTAGATGCATGAGAAAGATATGCAATTGCAAATTTCTGGTTTTCCTGCTTATAACGATTTTTTTCGTATTTCTTTAAATTTGATTAAAGAAACGTTTCACTGATGCATACATAGCTATAACGAAGGGTTTTTCGATTCCCTTCAGATTTGTTATATCGGAGTTTCACTGTATTTTGCAACTGAATGTCAAAAGATTTAATTCGCTATACCTGAAGATTTAGTAGATGTTTTTTTTTAGATCTTATGTTTTAAAGTAAAAGTTAATGGTTTTTATTAAATTTTGCAATTTGTTTTTTTTTTTTAATTTTGATAACAATATTTTGATTAAACGATTTTTTTGCATGAATAATTTTTCGATGACTTGAGTCATGTTGGTGATATGCAATGACTATGATGATGATGATGATGATGATGATGATCACGAAGATGGTGACAATAGGTGCAAATAGTTTATGTTTTAAACAAAGTAACCTGGTCTATATTTGCATAATACCATAGAAAACAAAAGTAATAAAAATAACAACAACAACAGCAGCATAAAATATTGATAAATTATAAAAACTCATCCGCAAAGAAATGCCAAAAAAAATTTTTTTTTTATTATTATTATTTGTGTCATCATGATGGTACAAATATTTTTGATTGGAAATTTTATTGAAAAGAAAAAAGAAAAATTGGCAAAAGTATATAAAAACTAAGAAATAGGTAAACATTTCATTTTTGTTTTTTTTTTTCTTCATTTTTTAATAAAACGAAATGATCGCAATAGTTTAGGGAATCCATTGGAGACAAAACAGAAAATTAAAATTAAAATTAAAATTAAAAAGCAAAAACTCATGGGAAAATTGAGAAAAGAAATTA
The DNA here is from genome assembly GCA_023159175.1 of Wohlfahrtia magnifica. Lineage (NCBI taxonomy): Eukaryota > Metazoa > Arthropoda > Insecta > Diptera > Sarcophagidae > Wohlfahrtia > Wohlfahrtia magnifica. The sequence goes on along the minus strand of JAKWBJ010000505.1, from coordinate 1,291,961 downwards.
TCTGTCGTGAGTTTCGGATATTTAATAAATTGTTTTTTTAATAAAATTTTAATACTCAAATTAAGTGTACCATTAAGTGTATTATTAAATTACAGCCTAATCATTTACTCCATCACGTTTTTGTAATAAAATTTAAAATAATTTTTAAAGAAATATATTATATTTATTATATAGTAAATAATATCCGTATTATTTATAAATACTTTACGGCGTCATATTTATTTACTATATTTTTTTATACTTGAGACCAGTACTCAAAGGATGACCCGTACTCATGCATTGTGCTGGTACTAGGAAAATAGATTCCGTGAAGGAGGAAAGAGGGATTAGTGTGGACGTTCAATTTAAATTTACTCTTGCGGGAAGGTTGATCCACAAAAGAACAGTGCGACTAAAGTACGAACTCTACCTATAATGCATTGTGCAATTCCCTCGACAATCAACTACAAAGGGATGCGGTTCTACAAGAAGTACGGGTATTACGGAAGGGTATGTGATCATTAGGAATTAATTCCTTTATTTCATCACAGCACATTGCGTTATAGTACCGCTCGAAAAATGGAACACACGCCACTTTGTGACGATGCTCTAACGAATCGATTGAATTGGCTACCCTGCTGTCATTAATAAGCACCTTCGCCTTCTTCTGTACGCGCTCGAGTGGCTCAAAAAAGACTTTAAAGCAACGGCCCACAGTGGCTGAAAATTTGATTTCACTGGTCCAATTTATAAAATTTTAACGTCATTTGGTAGTCAACATATCCAAATTAAGGTAGCCAACAAAATTATGGCAAACTATTACAAATTGTGGGAGTGGCAAGCTGCTAATAACAAGTATTTTTTATTAAAAAAAAAATTCGCAAGCTATCATCAATAATGGTCTGCTCTCTATTTTACTAGGTTAGTAAGATTATTATCTTTAAATAATTGTAAGTCGCTACAGTCCTACCATTAATACTAGGTGTGTTCTAAAATATTTATATTTGTTGTATTCCACTGCCCACACTTTGGCAGGGACCGCTGCCGTGTCGAGATATGCTTGGGTGAAAGTATTCACGCGGAAAATATCGTAGATATTATGCTTAAATCCGAGGAAAACTGGTATACGGCTTATCAATTTATCGATAGACTAAACCAAATACTACGTACAGCCGAAGCACTGGAAAAATCTGCCAAGAGTAAGGGTTACAATAGTGAAAAAAACAGCGATATATAGCCATAAAAGGCTCACCGTCTCCATGAAGTAATACCGAGGTGCTTAGGTGGAGTATTTTAGTAGGTGAAAATCGTGTATACTGAAGATTTCACGCCTCCTTCATATCAAAAAAAAGGTCTGGGTGTCTGCTGTTGGGCAACGTACTGGCTGATGATATTAATATTTAACACCAATGTAATTACATATTATTATATAGAGATCGTAAAGTCTCAAAACCAATTATTAGCTTATATACAATAAAATATTTAATCCGAAACAACAAGTATATTTGATGTAGGAAATGTTTGTGTCTTATAGACAGCTAAACTGCTGAACCGATTTTCTTTAATTTTACAGTATTACTCTGTGTGCCTGGAAGGAACTATTATAGGCTAAATAAATTTCAAAAACTCAACTTGGCCGTGCCTCACCCATACAAAGTAAATATTTATTTGTCTCAAAATTTGGTCCAAATAGTCCATAGTCAATACAAATCATTAATCAAAAAGTGGGCGGAATAGGACAAGTAGGCATGGTACCTCCCATAAAAAGTCCGATATATTTTGGATACTTTTAAACATATAGTCTTCTATTGTCAAGATTCACATTAAGTTAAAAAATCAACTCCAAAGGAAGAGTTGGTATACATCTTAATGAATGTATCAGCGGCAACCTTTATATATGTCTTAGCATTTATAAGATACGTATATATAAAGTTATAATGGTAATTTTATTTTTAGTTTTGTTCCATAATATTAAATTAATTCAAAAATCTGTAGGAAGGATGACAGTTGTTTTTAAAAGACTACTTATATTATACATCTTTAATCAACCAAAAAAGCTTTATATAAATTTGCAACAACAACAAAAATAATTTAGTAGAATAAAATCACTCCGATTTTAGTGACTCAGCAATAATGGAACACTTATGCAAAACATGGAAAATTCGCAACTTGAACTACGGTCAACTTTATTAAGCTTTTAATTTGTATCGTTAGGTTTTTTTATTTCACTATAATCCTCATTTTGTAAGATAATTTAATTTTTTTGAACTGCAACAAGTGCAATAGCACCGCGATGTAAGACATCGATTGAGCAGACAGACTATCAAAAGAGGGTAAGTCTATACGTGACATTAGTGCAATTGGAAAATGAGCACCTGCAACCATTTTTAACACCTTCAAGTGCTTTAAAATATCAAAAACTTTAAAAATAGGCACAAATCTAAATGTGTTCATAGTCATATAAACGTTCGTTATTGCAAACTATCGAAAAAAATCCCCATAACAGTGCTCCAAAATTGGTTTCAGAAGCAGAGAAGTATCTTAGAAACAAGCCAGTCCACAAAAGTTAGAAATATGCGATAGTTTATAGTAATAAAGGTTTTTCTTCTAAAACCTAAAAATAATTTTTTATTAACTGTTTAGATTAATTTGATTATTTTATTATTTATTTATTTATTTATTTTATTATTTTATTTAAAAATATTATTTATAATTAATTAATTTTGTATTTATTTATTAACTTTTTTAACATTATTTTTTATTAGCAGTTTTTAACCTTCATCAAATTTCAACTTTTAAATTAAACATAGCAAAACTTTTTTATTAAAAAAGAAAAATAAGAAATAAATTAAAGTCTTTGTTAAAAATTCTTGATCGAGGTAACAGTTATGATATGAATGTATTTTTTTTTTTTTTTTTTTTTTTGTCTTAATAATAGACTTCAATAAATAAATAATAAAATTTTTATTCGTATTTCCTTAAATACAAACCAAAACGTGTTTTAGCGCTCTGTTAAAATAAGTTTCTAATATTCTATACATAAAAAAAAATATTTCCAATTCAATTTTAACTTTTTATAAAATTGGCAAATACCCATAGTTACCTTTTACCGTTATATCATACGAAGAAAATTTAATAATTCTATGACTTTTTTTTATTATTCTCAATGTAACTGCTTCCGGTAACTTTTATCTATTACTTAACTGCATTGAAAGTACATGACTAGGTCAATAAATAATTTTTATAAATTTATTTCAAAATTTTTTTAAGATTTGATAACTTTTTAAAAAGAAACAAATTCTAAGCAAATGTGCCATCTTAAAAGTAATAAAAGAATATTTTTAATAAAAAATATAAACTACTTTTTATTTGTATATTTTAATTAATAATAAAAATAATGTTTTTCCAACATCATTACGCTAATGAACTATGGCAACTTTAACTCTATATACTGTTGTTTTAATTTTCTTTTTTAAAAAACACAAAAAGTTATTGTCGGTCAAGCTCTAGCATATTGTACTCTATATAAAAATGAACTTCATGCAATAAATATTGTCAGTGAAATTTTGTGTCGATTACAATCTTTCTTAATTACGTACTAACTTAGATGGCCATAAACTTTTATTTAATTCAGTCGCAGATGATTCAGAATAGCCTTCCATGCGCCTATATCTTGTGCACATTTCCTAGCTTAAGCATTTTCATCCATGCGCTTTACATGACCCAGTCAGCCCAACCGTACAACTCATACAGGTCGTCGTTAATAGAACGCGATACTCTCCGTCGACTCAGATAGGTTCTTGCGAAGTATTTTTCCCTCAAAAACTCCATGAACAGCTTCATTTACTTGCTTAAGTACTTACACTTCAGTACCATATAATGGCATGGGTTTTATCAACATTTTGTAGAGCGTAAATTGCGTTCGTCCAGGGAGGGTTTTATTCAAACATCTTGCTTAGTCCGAAATAATACCTAATAACTTAATAACGGTACAGCTATAAAAAAATTATTCACAACCTCAAAGTTATAGTCACCAACGTTCACGAATTGGTTCAGGTTATCTCGGTGACGTGTCTTGGCGGATGAACTAGCTGGGAATGGCCTATTGTTAGCGAGGGAGAGTCCACCTATGCAGGCTATCGGATTTTTGGTTCTGCAACACCTTCTGCTCTTTATCAAGGCAAATCTGTCCCCTATATCGAGCCATAAATGCCAGAAAGACGTAAGGGACAAAATACGAATTTTGGAGGAAAAGATTTTTTTAATATTTTCGATTCTAGTGTAGTACATTCATTTTTTTTTTGCTGTAAAATCATAACGGTACATTTTATAGCTATGAATGTGATGATGCGAACGATCGACTACTATCGATTTTTATCAAAAAGCGAAAATCGATAATCATGACGTTTGCATCTTTTTCGCGGTTACGGCTCGATATGATCAAGCTCGATCGGAGTCTATTATAGGAATACAGCACTATGCACTAGATACATAACCGGTGCACATGCGAGGTGATTTGGTCTACTCTCAATGACTGCTGTCACTAGGGAATGACAATAAATACTCACAAACAAAGTATACTTAAGTACTTATCTATATTTTTGGGCATTCTGTATACCCAAACATTAACAACATACAGATATAATTCCACTTCTTACTTATAGCAAACATGTCTGTACACAACCATCTTAAACAACTTAAACAACATGTTTGTATCCATGTTATGCGCTATAGTTATAAAAATACTTGTATGCGCGCATACACATCCATTCAAAGAAGGTGTATCAATGGGAATGGAAAAATATTGAAAGTACATTAAGAACTCGTATGACATGCGTGTATAGATGAATAAAAGAAATTGTATGCTTTTACATCAATGTTTGTATATTTCCTTTGTTTTTTTTTTTTTTTTTTTGGTGGGGAAAACACATTGAAGAACACTAGTCTTTAAAAAAAATTGAGCAAAATATTTAAAAAAAAAAAACAATTTTTCCTATTCATGGAAAAATATTTTCGTACGTAAAATATATGTTCAAAGGCATATATACTAGGTGGGCCATTTAAAAATACAATAAAACAAAAACGGTTTGAAATTATGCCAAATTTTGTTTTTTTGCTGTGAAGTACAATTGTTCCGGTTAAAAATGAAATATTATTTAATTCATATGGCTGCCGCGGCTGGCCTCACAGTACCCCATTCGATCGGATCAATTTTCGAGAGTATGGGGTCGTATTCCGGCAATGGCATCACGAATGTTGACCTTTAAATGCTCAGTTATCTGTGGTTTGTCGGCATAACACTCGTCTTTAACGGCGCCCCACAGAAAATAGTCCAACGGTGTCAAATCGCAGCTTCTTGGCGGATAACTGACATCACCATTTCGGCCAAATGGCCATCAAACGTTTGACGCAATAAATCGATTGTGGCATGAGATGTGTGGCAAGTTGTACCATCCTGTTGGAACCAAACATCGTTCACATCAATACCATGAAGAGCGAGCACAAAAAAATCGGTTATCATGGTGAGATAAGTGTCTCCATTGATCGTTATGTTTGCTCCGTTCTCATTTTCAAAGAAATATGAGCCAATGATGCCCCGCTCCACAAGCCGCACCAAACAGACACTCGTAGTGGGTCAATTGGCTTCTGTAAGATCACGTTTGGGTTGTCTGAGCCCCAAATACGGCAATTTTGCTTATTAACGTACCAACCAAGGTGAAAATGAGCTTCATCCGAACGATGATTTTTGCAATTTTTTTTGTGTGTTTTTTTTGCAATTTTCGAACAATTGACTTTGGGCAATAAATTTCCAATAAATCCCAACGTCGCTCAAGCGTGAATCGATTCAATTCGTTCAGTGGAAATAATATACTAAATTTTGTGACCGAATAGAATGACATAAGTATTGCTAAGCTCTAAATAACTGCTGGTTAAAATTTAAGCCGATAGATGGTCCGCCCGATACAAACGCTTAATAAGAATATTTACGATCTTTCACTTATGATAAATTTCCCAAAATTTTCATATACTTACATGGAAGAAGCCAATCGGAGTTTTCACATATTCATTAGCATTTGAACTTTTGAAGTGTAAAGAACTGTCATGAAATGTTAAAGAAAATACATACTCGTATATGAAGGAGTATATAAGGTGCTAAGAAAAGCTGGAAAAAGTGTTATATGAACTTAAATGGATTTTTTTTACAAAACAGAGTATACTACCAAAAGTGCCGAAAGATTTTTGTAAAGATGCAATCATTAAATTTGATTAATTGATCATTCACAGCCTCATGACAGTACATCAATTCAAATAAATACCGAAGAGAAGAGTGCTTGTTTTTAGGCATTAATGGATTTTGCTATAGAAGACTGTCGTCCTTTCAATAGCGTTGAAGGCTCCGGTGTTCGTTTCATTAAAAGAAACTTTTTGTATCACTTTACACTTCCAAATGAATTTCCAATACAGCAGTTAACATAAAAGAAAAAATAAACAGCCTTTTTGAAGAATTCGATGTGACCGTTATATCAAATGTGGTGTCCGTAACAGATCGCAGAAGTAATATCTTAAGTGCACTAAGAGATTTCACAAGATTAAACTGTTCAGCCCATCTTTTTTCTAATGTCCTAACCGATTCTTTCGAATCTAAAAATAAATCAAAAGGGATTACAAATTCTTGAAAAAAAATAGTAAAATACTTTAAAAAGACAAATAAGCATCACATGCTGGAAACAACTTTGAAGATCAATTGTTCTACAAGTTGGAATTCGAGTTTCGCAATATTTGATCAATGAAATTCTTGCGGATAATGTTCAAAGGCGGAGTATGCTAAATTTGAATAATTCAGTCCTCCAAGGTTTAGTAGAGATTTGCAAGGACTTCGAAATAGTTTTCAAAAAACTTTAAGCGAGTTTGGCTCTTAAATTATATGTGTTTCGTTATTCATCCCTTAATAAAATAAAACTGATTTGCCTTGTTCAATATAATGAAGAAGGTGGAATCGCGGCTCTAAAGATTAATATAATGTAGCACTTGGAGAAATGGGGTTCAAATTTAACTATTTTACATAAAGCAGCATTGTTTTTATATCCTCCTGCAATATCTTTACAGTCAAATGAAATAAACAATATAAAAGAATTTTGCTTAAACATACAAATACATATTTATTAGAGAATAAGATATTTCACATTTAAATGAATCATAAACAATGATTGTGAAAACATTTTTTATGTAGTTGTGACATGACTTGTTTTTTTTTTCTTGTATTGTTATGACGTCGTTTGGCATTCAGATAAATTCATTGTATAAATTTTAATGTTTTTCTTCACCTTTTTTCACATTAAATTAATAAGAGTATTATTAATGGACATTGTAATCGTCATTCTCTTTGAATTTAATTCATTTAAAACAATTTCCGTTTTTTTCGCTTTTATTTTTTACGCTCTTTTTTTAATGAAATTGTTAGGATTTTTTAATGAAATAACCTTGACAATAATAAGATGCATGATTTCTGAAATGAATTTTTATTTTTTGTCAAAATGCTAAATATCCAAAAAGAAACAGATAGCTTATGTCCCTTACAGAAAAAAAAAAAAAAAAATTCAAAGACATTAAATGGAATTGATTAATGTGCTCATAGATTTTAAGCTACAATTATAAACATTTTCAAAAGAATGGCATATCTAAATTCGTTGAGAAATCGTTATATTACGATTAGAGAATAAAACAAGATTTTACAGTAAGAACACACTATTTGTGCAAAGGCTGTTAGCTTTTATATTCATTTTTATTTTTTAGCACTATTTGCAATTTCTTATTTTATTTGAAGCATTTCAAATTTTTATCTTTTTGCACTTAACGATTTCTCTACATTAATCTTGTTCTTTTTAGCTTGAATAGTACATTTTACTGCAACCCTGTTTGGTCACGGTCGAAAATACAACACTGTAATGACAATGTCAAAAAAGAAGGTCTCTGTTGTTTGAATGTTGCCAGTACTGCTGCGAGTCAGCTATTGATACGAAAAGAGGTTTTTCTACTAAAGTACGTTCGTGCAGTGTTAAAGCTAAAATTGCAAAGTTATTTGTTTAATAATTAACATAAGTTTTAAGTGTAATTTATTAAATATTTTTTAAATAAGCTAATAACTAAATAAATATTACTAAAACAATGGCAGACTCAAAAGGGTAAGTGTAAACGCAATGTTAATTAACTTTTAAGAAAAGGCCACCACAATGAAAACCTTTGTGTTAAGGGGAAAAAAGCCGACAAAATAAAAGCAGTGCAGCTGGTTGAAAGACGACGACGTCGTGAAAAAAAATGTTTCAATTTCGCGTCGTCATGGTGTGAAAATAATTTAGAAAAATGAAGAAAAGATATGGTATAATTAAAATAAATACATGCGTTATTTCTACTTATTTTTATATAAAAAACATAAACTGGCAATACTTTTCATATATAGAAGAACTTTTGAATTTTTTAAAAAACCTTGGTTCACTTGCATTCATCAATCAATAATTAATGTTTTCCAATTTTGAGTTTATCAAGGAGAAAAAAGAAATTTACTTTAAATTATAAAATTTATAATTCTAAATCTGCAAAAATCAAGCGATAAAATACAAAAGCTAACTAAAGAAGTAAAATCAGACTGAAACAAAGAAAAGAGAAAAAATAAAAATGGCGAGTGGTGGTGGTGGCGGTGGTGGACGTAAAAATAATGGCCGCGGTAGTGGCTTCGAACGCAATTCTAGATTCACAGTACCATTTCGCAATTGGAACACCGATCCAAATGATGACAATTCTATGGATGATGATGAATATAATGATAATGTTAATTATCCATTGAAAAATAAGAACTGGATAAAAGATATTGATAAAACAAAAAAGCCCACTCAACCAGACACTGATATTGGCCAAAATCCAAATACTAAAGAAAAACGGTTGCTAAATAATTACTATTATTTTTTTCTTTGTTACTATAAACATAAAAAATAGTTATTTATTTTTAATTTTTTTTTTTTTTTTTTTTGTCAATTTACAGTGAAGATTTGGCCACAGCCATCCTTAAGCGCAAGGATCGTCCCAATCGTTTGATTGTTGATGAAGCCACTAATGATGACAACTCAGTGGTATCATTATCTCAGGTATAATTTCTAATAATTGCTGTACTTCATTGAAGAATACTAACATGTTTCGGTTCTTTTTAACCTTAGGCAAAAATGGATGAATTACAATTATTTCGTGGCGATACTGTCATATTGAAGGGTAAACGCCGCAAAGAAACCGTTTGTATTGTCCTTTCTGATGACTCTTGTACCGATGAAAAGATTCGCATGAATCGTGTTGTACGTAATAATTTATGTGTTCATCTTTCGGATGTTGTTTCAATTCATCCATGTCCGGATGTAAAATATGGTAAACGTGTACGTATTTTGCCTATTGATGATACCACTGAAGGTGTTACCGGCAATCTCTTTGAAATATATTTGAAACCTTATTTTCTGGAAGCATATAGACCAATACATATGGGTGATAATTTCATTGTACGTGCAGCTATGCGTCCAATTGAATTTAAGGTTGTGTTAACGGATCCAGAACCCTATTGTATTGTTGCGCCAGAAACAGTCATCTTCTGTGATGGTGATCCTATTAAAAGAGAGGTAAGGAAATATGTTTTTTTTTTTTTTTTTATTCAAAAAATAATCTACCAAATAGTTATGCACAGTAGTGAAGCTTTTCTTTTTTTATATTCAACTTCAAACTGTTATGCCATTATTCATAAAAATACATATACGACACTTGCATATTGTAATGTGAAAAATTGTATTTCTGGTCATAAAGAACCAAAAAATTATATATTTATATTATCGCCTCTTTTGCAGGAGGAAGAGGAATCACTAAATGCTGTCGGTTACGACGATATCGGTGGATGTCGCAAACAATTGGCACAAATCAAAGAAATGGTTGAATTGCCACTACGTCATCCATCACTATTTAAAGCTATTGGTGTTAAACCACCACGTGGTATTCTTATGTATGGTCCACCTGGTACTGGTAAAACTTTGATTGCTCGTGCCGTTGCTAATGAGACCGGTGCGTTCTTCTTCCTGATTAATGGTCCTGAAATCATGTCTAAATTGGCTGGTGAATCAGAATCGAATTTACGTAAGGCTTTCGAAGAAGCCGAAAAGAATTCTCCAGCTATTATATTTATTGATGAAATCGATGCTATTGCTCCTAAGCGTGACAAGACACATGGTGAGGTTGAACGTCGTATTGTTTCACAATTACTTACGCTTATGGACGGTATGAAGAAGAGCTCTCATTTGATTGTAATGGCTGCCACGAATAGACCCAATTCCATTGATCCAGCCCTTCGTCGTTTTGGTCGTTTCGATCGTGAAATCGATATTGGCATTCCTGACGCTACAGGTCGTTTAGAAGTGTTGCGCATTCATACTAAGAACATGAAATTGGCTGATGATGTCGACTTAGAACAAATTGCGGCCGAAACCCATGGTCATGTCGGTGCTGATTTGGCTTCATTGTGTTCTGAAGCTGCTTTGCAACAAATCCGTGAAAAGATGGATTTGATTGATTTGGAAGATGACAAAATTGATGCTGAAGTATTGGCTTCGTTGGCTGTAACAATGGAAAACTTCCGTTACGCCATGACCAAATCAAGTCCCTCGGCATTGCGCGAAACTGTTGTTGAAGTACCCAACACTACTTGGGCTGATATTGGTGGCTTGGAAAATGTGAAAAAAGAATTGCAAGAATTGGTTCAGTATCCAGTTGAACATCCTGATAAGTTCTTGAAATTCGGTATGCAACCCAGTCGTGGTGTGTTGTTCTATGGCCCGCCTGGTTGCGGTAAAACTCTCTTAGCCAAGGCTATTGCAAATGAATGTCAAGCCAACTTTATCTCTGTCAAGGGTCCAGAACTCTTAACCATGTGGTTTGGTGAGTCAGAAGCTAATGTACGTGACATTTTCGATAAGGCACGCTCTGCTGCACCATGTGTGCTGTTCTTCGACGAATTGGATTCCATTGCTAAGGCCCGTGGTGGCAACGTAGGCGATGCTGGCGGTGCTGCTGATCGTGTAATAAATCAAATCCTAACCGAAATGGACGGTATGGGTGCCAAGAAGAATGTTTTCATAATTGGTGCCACGAATCGTCCCGACATCATTGATCCAGCCATCTTACGTCCAGGACGTTTGGATCAACTTATCTATATTCCACTTCCTGATGATAAGTCTCGCGAAGCTATTCTCAAGGCCAACTTAAGAAAGTCTCCTTTGGCTAAGGACGTTGACTTAACTTACATTGCCAAGGTAACACAAGGCTTCTCAGGTGCTGATTTGACTGAAATTTGTCAACGTGCATGCAAATTGGCCATCCGTCAAGCCATTGAAGCTGAAATCAAACGTGAAAAAGAAAGAGCTGAAAATCAATCATCAGCAATGGATGTAAGTTTTAAATGCCTTTGCTTAAAAAAAAGTTTATTAACGATTTTCAAACTGTTTTTCTTTAGATGGATGAAGACGATCCAGTACCAGAAATTACACGTGCACACTTTGAAGAAGCTATGAGATTTGCTAGACGTTCCGTATCTGATAATGATATTAGGAAGTATGAAATGTTTGCCCAAACACTACAACAATCTCGCGGTTTTGGACAAAACTTCAGGTAACTAGTCAATTGCTGAGCACAATGAGGACTATATTTATAACATTAATTTTGTATTCGTTTTGTTTCAAAGGTTCCCTGGTCAATCCAGCAGTCAGCAGGGTTCTGGACCAAATGCGCCTGCGAATCCACCAGGTGATAATGGCGATGACGATCTATACAGTTAGATTTTTAGTTTTAATTTTTTATATAAATCATAAAAAACAAACAACATTTACAAGATTAATAAACACACGAACGTATATTCAAAAAACATCATTTAAAAGCAAAAGGAAAAGATGAAAAATAACAAATTACAAGAAAAAGACAGTTTCTCTTAAATTTTTGTAATTTTTAACTGTCTGTCATCAAGTTAATGAATAAAAATAAAACAGAACAGGTCAACAAAGAAACATTCTCTTATATAAGATATTTCTATGCTATAATAATTAACATTATGTATTAAAAATAAATACATTTAAATACAACTAAAGGCCCCTTTTTATTTTCCCAATCAAGTGAGCAGACGTTTCAGCAATCAAAAGAAGATAAATGATAAACTGTGCATAATTTAAGGGTGGTTACTAAACTGGTGATTCCTAATGCTAAATCAGTGGTTCTTAGTAGCTGTTGCGTTAGGGGATTTACATGATAATACAAGACGTATGACATTTCAAATTTTTGTGTAAAAGAACGTATAGTATCGTGTAAATTAATCTATAATGAGAACGTATGACATTGAAACAACAGGAATTATCAGGGGTGTTACAGAATCCAAACCAGAATTGAAAATCAATTCTGTGACTCATATGAATTAGTGTCATGAAATCGTCTTGATTTTGCCTTGTTTCGAACATAAGCAACGCCAATATTCGAAACAGCTGTTAAAGTTTTGTTTACATTTGGTTGGCAACGTTTGTATTTTTTCATGGTTATGTTTATATTTTGTTAGTTTTGTTTATTTGGTGGCATATAAATTTCAGTTTTTTTAACATTTCTTAGTTCCATTTTAATAATTTTGGTGCAAAATTATGATAGAGCTGTGACAACATTGTTATTAATAGGATGATAAGTGTTGTAAAAAAAATAAAAAGAAAAATTTTAAAATTTTATTTAATTTAAAAAAAAGTTGTAAAGCCTTCAAAGCAGAAAAAAGTTAAAATCTTATTTGGGGATAACAACAAATTCTTAGCGTTTATTTTATTTATTTATTTATTTATTTATTTATTTATTTTTTTTTTTTTTTGTACACATCCCGTTAGTGTACCTCTTAAGGACTCCGAGACGTCATAACTTTTAAAATAGGCCCACACATTACAACTCTAATAACTACAAATGATATTTACCTGATTTCTTTGCTGTAAAAAGCGATTTCAAAAATAATAAATTATTGGAATACAATACAATTTTGGAATTCAGCCATACATACAAATACCACCAGTCGAGTACGTTTTGGTAACTCTCTACTCAATTTCTTTAATGTTAATCTTGGTGTCAGACAGGAATGTAAAGGGTCAGCCAAACAATTTTTTTTCTTTTTTTTGAAAATGCTATAAAAAAACTACTGAATATTTTCTCAAATTTCCTTTTTTATTTAAAGTACAGTCCTTCCGGTTAATAATGGAAAATATTTTCTTTCGAATGGCTGGCCATGCAGTAGCCTACACGATCGGTCCAATTTTTAAGCACATTATCGATTGTGTGCAGCTGTATTTCACCAATGGCTTCACGAATATTGCCCTTTAAAGCGTCAATTGTCTCTGGCTTGTTGGCGTAACACTTATCTTTGACGGCACCCCACAAATAATAGTCCAACGGTGTCAAATTGCAGCTCCGAGGTGGCCAAACGACATCAGCTCTGCGGCTGATAATGCTAATATCCTCCTCTTCAATTTTTGTGAACAAAAATTCGTTCAACATGGCCCGATAACGATCGCCATTGACTGTAATGGACACTCCTTGCCCATTTTCGAAGAAAAATGGCCCAATTATGCCTCTGGACCAAAATCCGCACCAAACAATGACTCGTCTTGGGTATATCGGCTTTTCAATGTATGCGTGCGGATTTTCTGTACCCCAAATGCGACAATTTTGCTTGTTTACATATCCGCCAAGATCAAAATGAGCTTCATCTGAAAAGATGATTTTTTTTGGCAAAATCGGCATCTTCTGCAAGTCGATCGCAAGCCCACTTAGCGAAGCGAAGTTCAAGCGTATACACAACCATATTCGTTCAGCGGAAGGATGAAACTAATTATCTGTCGAATCAGACATGCACTAAGTGTTACCATTCACGAAATAAGCACTAGTTGAAAAAAACGCGTTAGATGGCGGACCCTTTAAATCGTTTAGTGAACTATATTGTTTTGCACTTTATTTACACTTCTAGTCCTGAAATAAGTTAATAAAAACTTTAATTATCCAATAAAAGGAATTAATACTTAAATGATAAATGCAATTCCCCAGCAAAAATAATATGAACAAATCAATGGGAAAAACGAACAAATTTCGAGGGAAAAACTATTCACGATCAAGAGAATTCTTACAGGGCTATCACTCCACAATGAATAATCAGAAAACATTTCATTGAAAAACTATTCCTGATTGCAATTGTGGGAAATGGGAAAACATTTTGAGGGAAAAATTATTCATGATAGGGATGATTAAAAAATTAATTTTTTAACGGCTTTTTGGTTTCAGAAGAACGATTTCAACAGGAATTAAGAACCGTTACTAAGGAACTACTTATATTTTATTACTTTTTTTATTAAACCAAACACGGATTGATTAAATTGTCTTAAATGGTTAAATTGTCTTAAAATTATAAAGTGTTTTGCTTTCCTTGTAGAAAGTAAAATGTGAACTTACGGCCTTTTGGATTTTAAGTGACGATATATGTAATTTAAGTCATTAATTCTTATTTGCCAATCTTGCTAAGGACTTATTGGTTAAGCCATATGTGTATAGATAATTGTTATATAATTTAAATATTTCTGTAAACGTTTTATTATTATCCATTAAATAAATAAAAAATAAAAAAAATATTTTGCTTTTAATACATGTTAAAGAAATTTAAAAAACAAACCGTTACAAATTCAAAGCGATAATACTACAACAAAGTGGGTTTTTTGTAATGTCTTCCCACACTGTTTTAATATTATAACATGCAGGTAAGTTGAAAGCACTGTGATAAACCTGTCTGTTTGGTTAACAAGTTTAGTTTAGTACTTTATAGGAATGGAATGGTCTTTTTGTATGTGGATCACTCCACTGTACAGTAATATAGGCTTATATTTACAAAACTTAAATGATTTTAAAAAAGACGGAGTTTTGCAACGATTAAGCATTTAAACCCTACAATGCAGATAAACTTTGAAGCCATATATTCGAAGATTGCAATAATTATTGTCAGCGTTGCTTGATAAATAAAATGCATTTTGAATTTTAAAGTTTTATTTTATTTTATTTGCTTAAATTTCTCTTTATTTTTTACTGAATTATTTTTTTCGGTGTTTCAAATTTTATGCACTAAAAACATGAATTTATGTTTCTTTATTTCTTTTTTTAATGGGGTTTAAAAATCGATTGTTTAAATTGTTTGCTTGTATATTTATATATAATTTTTTTCTTTCTTCTGCATTGATTATATATTTTAAACATCATCATCATTATCGTCGTCGTAGTCGTCATTATAAGCGTTATATTAAATGTATATTTTTTAATTTATTTTATTTTTTCACATGAATTTTATACAAAACACTTTTTGATGTGTTTGTGAGTGATTTTTTAATTATAGCATAGCCAAGACAAAAAATTATAAAAAATTAAATAAAAAACGAAAACTTTTTTAAAATTAAAAAAAGATAATTATTATTAGGTCATTTGTAAATAGCTGATAGTTTATAATATAAATATAAATTTATTTTTTTATTATTATTATTTATTAATAATAATAAAAATTTTTTTCTGCATAAATTAAGGTGGCATTGTGCATGGCTAGCTCTTACATGGCTAAATTACTTTTTCAATTTTATTTCATTAAAGTTTTCTTTTATTTTGGAATTATAATTATTCATTTTCTTAATTTATATCATAATAGTTTTACACATACAACACAACAATTAATTTGATGATTTTTAGTTTTTAATAACTTTATTATTATTGTTTTAATAAAATTGTTTTTTATTACATATAAATTTAATGATATTTAATGATTTGTTTTCTTTGTATGTATGTATTTATGTATGTATATAACGCTAGTTTTTGTTTGAGTGCAAAGGTGTATAAAGTTAGGACTTTATAATTTGAAGTATATGGACATGCATATAGTGTATTGAGATGAAGAAAATGTCCAGCACTTTCATTATTCTAATAAATTGTTTTACTTTTTTTCTCTTTTGAAGCTGCAGTTTAAGATTTTATAAATTCCTTTTTTTAATGTTGCTTTTAGTTTTTTTCTGATTATTTCTATAGAAAGTGGTTTTTTTAAGTATTTTAATTGTGTTTAAATGTAAAAATGTATGTATGTTCAGTGACTCCAACGCATAAGCGGACACGTTTTTTTTTCTCATAGATAAGTCCTCTAAACGTAAAAAATATAATAAATATGTTTATACACTTTTCATGACTTATGGGCCGGAAGCATATCGATATCAATTCTTAAACATTTACTGACTGTACTGGATTACAAAGGATATGCAAATTATTATTGATTGGTCGATTATTGCATAAGTCAAACTTTGCTTTGAGTTTAAAAAATTGTGTTATATTTGTTTTTGTATTGAAACTTAAAGGTTTTATTGGATTAAATGCTAATTTTGCCATTATTCATAAAGATACATGTCTGAAAATAAATAAGACCCCAAAACATATGTATGTACTTTTATTGTATTTGTTACGTTTAAAGGACCTACCTATAGAAAAAGTGTCCGATTAAGCGTTGGAGTGACCGTATATGTGTGAAAAAGAGTGTTGGTTTATTTAATTAGGTTTTCTTTGTTATACAATAAATGAATTCCATAATACAATATATTTTTGCTATTAAAAATTCGACTTAAAGAAAAACCATTAGTTCTTATTTTATTTTTTCTAACTAAAGCCTAAATCGAAATTTAAACTTTAGATAAATCGAAATTTAAACTTTAGTTACATGCATTTTTTAACAGATATATTAAAAATTATTTCAAAATATTATGTATTTTAGCATAAATTTGTTTTAATGTATTAATATTATATATTATAACTATTTAGTACAATAAGCTCATAGTAGTGGAGGTTAGAAATTTTGTAAAAATTAACAAAACCTAAAAAATTATAAAAGAAAATTATTATTTTAACCCAATAAGTAAGGATTTATTTTGTGTTAGCCTCCAGCATTAGGTTTTCTAATTTACAATTTAACTTTAAACATTTAAGTTATACATATTTGAACAAATGAAAATATTGCTTTTTGGAAAAATTGTAAATTTTAACGATTTCGAAAAAATCGTTTAATTAACTTTTTTTAATATATGTATAGTCCTTTAAAGTTTTAAATGTTATAAATATGTATATGGATAGTATATGTATCTGTTATGATTGTGCTAGAGTTTTTTATATATGCTTTTAAAGTTGGTTTTTTGGTTTTGAATTTAGTTGCTTGTATCTATTTAATTTTTAGCTGTGTTCCCATTAATTTTGTTTGTTAATGAAAAAAAATATATATCTATAGTTTTTATTTTAATTTTTGTTTTTAAAATATATGTTCTTTGTTTCTATTATTTCTTTGTTTTAGTATTCTCTTTAATCTAAGGTAAAGTTTCTTTGTATATATGTATGTAGAGATTTTTTTTAAATTATTTGGTGTGTGTTTGTTTGTTTTCCTATAGTTTTAAGCTTTTTATTTTTACTAATTATTTATTTTTTTATTTATATGTATGAAGTACCACTTAAAATTTTAAACAGGACTAAAAACATCTAACTACGTTTTCCTTTTTTTCCTTTTTGACTTTTAAAAGACATTTACAACATATTTTTTTAGGATTGAAATTTTCATATTTTCTTTTATTTTATTAAGGAAAACAAAGTTTTGTAATCCAAAAATAAAATAAAAATAATTCTTTTGTTTGGTAAGCAATTTCTTTTTTTTAATAAATGTCATTGCTAAAAATGATATTTTGAATTTAGTCCCCATAATCAACGCTCTTTAAATAAGTCGTTATACGTTAAGACTTTAAAATTTTATATTTTTTTTATTTTTTTAAATAACTCTTTTTTGTTTACTTAACTTTGTTTTAATATATATTTTTTTTTATTTTTGTATTTTATTACTCTGATATTTGGTTTTCATAACTACATTTGTTTACAACTTTTGCTCATTTTTAAGTTTTCAATTTTTTTTTTTTAATTTCGTATTTAAATATTAAAATTTTAACTATTTTTTGCTTCATTTTATAAAATAATTTATTTAAATTTTAACTAATCAAGAAATTATAATAAAATTAGAAAATATTTCATAAATTAAAAACTAAATAAATGAGTTTGAACTTGTAACTGGGTCACATAAATAGCTATAAATTTCATGTTTCACTGAAGAAAGTTTAGAGCTTAACATCAACAAGCCAACATTTTTTTAATAACTTTTTTAATGATATTATCAACGGAGCGTCTATAAATGAGTGTCATTTAAATTGGAATAGTTTGAACTTGAGACTGTGTTCCATAGATATACTGTTATAAATTTCATGTACGAATAAACACTTTTATCGACGATTTTTGATAATTTTTTTAATGAAATTGTCAACTAGCGTGTGAGATTTAAAACAGCAGAGTTTAAACTTGAGACTGTGTTCCATAGATACATTGTGGTAAATTTTATGGACAATTTGAACGTAAAACTTAGCCATATAAATAGTTATAAATTTCATGTTTCACTGACAAAAGTATTTTGGAGTTTAGTATCTCCGAGTCAGCACTTTTATAGACATTTTTGTTAACTTTTTTAATAACATTGCCAACGAAGCGCCTATAAATGAAAAAAAGTAGAATAGTTTGAACTTGAGACTGCGTCACATACTCGTAGATAGTTATAAATTCTATGTTTAGCTGAAGAAAGCTTGGAGTTTAGTATTAACAAGTCAACACTTTTGTCGACTATTTTTGAGAACTTTTTTAACAACGTTGTCAAAAAAGCGTCTATACTCTATTATAAATAGGCTATGTTTACAACAAAATTTACTTTTCTGGACAAATTTTTATTTTGTATCCAATACATAATGAACACTTCGCTTTTTATACAAATGAACGCGTTTGAAATTGATTCTTGTTTATTAACTCCCTTCCAATATTACGAGTGCGGATATTTGTATAAAAATTTTTTAAAATGTAAACTAAAACTGCTTAAATATACCAGTGGATCTGTCGATTGAATATCTTCATATAGCTTTTTAGTTCTTAATAGTGTTAAGTATATGCTTAATGACTACAGCGTTGTCTAAGTTATTATTTTTTCAGGTGAACTGGTGACAAAGTCAAAAATTCGAAATTTCACTATTAAGTTCTCAGTGTCAAGCATACTATAGCCTTGTCTCAGTTATCATTTTTACAGAAGACAAAGTTAATGGTGTTGAATTGGTATAATTTTACATACGACTTTTGCTTCAGTGAATTTATTTCATACATTTTGTGTACGTCTTACAAAAACGAATCATGTGTGCTTTGAAGGTTTATAAGGCAAAAGTTTTACAAAAAGAGTTGAATCTTTACCTTGCCGGCAAAGGTTATCATAACTCTGTGATTGAAGGTTAAGCTGACTTAATTATTCAACCTCCTTACGCGATTAGTTCTATAATGAAAATAATTTTAAAGTAATCAGACATATTTTGAGTTTACAAAATAATATCGTACCACAAACTTTTTTTCAGACACCTTGTTAAAGACACTCTTTAAATAAAAGTAATTAACTAAATAAAAAAAACAATAATAATAATTATATACATAATTATAATAATAATAATGGCAAATTTACAATAAGTATTGTTATACAAAAACTTAATTTAAAAATAAAAAATAAATTTAACTAAATAATTAGTTATGTTTAACAAAACTAATGAAAAAACAAATTATGTAATAAAATAATAATAAGGAAAATATGTCAATAACAAAAATGAAAAGAAACATATATAATAATAACTATTTAAATTAATGGCCTCTAAACGAATTTGGCATAGTCTTTGTCACTGCCGCTGTCTTATGTATTTCAATATTCTTGTCTTAGATTAAAGACAATAAGCAAGTTTAGTTAATCTACTACAAAAGCGATGAAATACGTCAACGACCAACAAGTCTATGCCAAAATCACGTTGAGGTGAAAAACTTTCAAATATTTTATAATGATCTTGTTTTCCTTTTAATTTTTTTTAATGAAATAGTTAACATGTTGGTTTTTTATTGTTTTTGTTTTTTGTTTAATTATAACCAATCAATAATTATAATTGATATCAATATTATTTAATAATTTATTTTATAAAGGAAGAGTAAGGGAGGAGGTCCATATTATAATGATATATTTGTATGTGTTGATATTTAAATTAATAAAAATTTAATTGTTTTTGTTTTCTTTTTTCTTCTTGTAAATAATGTAAAATTGGGCTTTGAGCTTAAACAATCAATGTTCTGATAATTATAATTACAATCAAGCCTTTTGGTTTTATAAAATTTTAATTTTGATTGTTTTTCATAATTTTTTTAATATGATTCTGTTTTATTCTGTTTATCTTTGTGCTTAATATTTCAATATAGTTGTTTAATAAATTATTGGGTTTTAACAATTGGTTTCTAGCTTAATTTTAAACTTAAATTAACTAACAAAATACAAAAAACAAAAACACTTTCTGTTTTAAGTATTAGTCTGTCTGGCTTTTTGGATCATTGATAACCAAACAAATGTGTAATGCCATAGTTAGCAGTTATCTAGTTGATTTTTATGGGTATGTTATGTATGTATGTTATTTCTTCCATTGTGCTTTTTAATGTCAGATTTGTCATCTACTCTTTTTAGTTTTAAAGATTTTTTATGCGTATTTTACTTGATTTGTGCATTATTGTTTTGCTTTTCTTTGTAGTAATGTTTTCCTTTTTTTCTTGTTGAAAATGTGTTTAATGGTTAATTGTTGTAGATAGTTCCTTTATTGATGGTTTTTGTTGTTGTTGTTGTTGTTGTTTTATGTAGTTTTTTAAATATAAATATTTCTGTGGTTGTTGTTTAACGTCAGACTTTTTATCGAGTATCGGTTATATTATTTTTGCTGCCAAAAATCTTTATCAATTGCGTCTCATAGTCATCAATATTACGTTTCATAATGTCCATACATGGGCCCAACAGTCGCTCAAATGCCTCTACCTCAAGGACTATTAGAAAAAATATTAGAATTTTTTTTAAATTTTTTGTTAAAAAAATAAATAATTATATGTTTGTGATTTTAAAAGCTAGGTTTAATTGCTAGTGACACACACAGACACACAAAAGAATTTCATGCAAAACTTTAGGAAACACTCTTAATACAGTAAAAAACTACAGTAAAAACTAAAATCTGTAAAGAAATGGCTCAAAATAATGAATTTCTTAATTTAAACTTTTCGCACTTAATTTCATATACTTAGTCCCAGCTTAGACGAGAAAACATTTGGAAACACGTTATAAATTGTAAGTTGAGAAGCATACAAGAAAAAAATGCTTATCGGGCTTAAGAAATAAACTAATCATCTCGCAGCCTAAGCCGTAATACCTCGCATGGCAGTCCTGTAGGTGTCGGCGATGAAGTAAATGATGGTTTTACACAGACATTTATTGAAGGTTTCCGCTTTATTTACAAAAAAGCACTATTTTAAGTCTTAATATGAACGAGTTTTTGCTTCGCTTTGTAACTGTGGACAAACCATGGATCTATTTTAACATACTAGAGACCAAAGAACAAATAAAGCACTGAGTTTCTTTTTGTTAACACTTGTCAAAAAAAGCTAAAAAGGCTGTGTTAAACAACAAAGGTTAAAAGATTAACGGTTGATTTAGAGTATTGAATTAGTTCATCTACTGAGGCCAAGCTAATGCTCGAATGGGTTACAAATTGGGGTACGAATTGCTGCCTTAAGCAGCATATTCTTAGCCGCTTGACTTTATTTGGAAATATAACCAAATGACAAGATAGCTAGAGAACTGGGCCAAATAAAGAGGTTGTCGTAGAAAACCAAAAACCTAACTTTAGGACCTCGAGAAATCGGTTGAACCTAACAAAGACAAATATAAAAATAAAACACTCTTCTTTGCCCTCATATCCTACTGAAATTTTTAAAATTAGAATACATTGGTATAATTTAACAGCTTACGTTGGTCTTTAATGCATGATGAAGAAATATTACGAATTTTTCAATTCTTTGCATTACAGCTTTCAGAATTGTTTTTATTTATTAATAAGACTTTCTACACTATTTCCAATAAAAAAATTAAAACCGGTGTCCAAAAATAAAAGAAAATATAATTTTTAAGTTTACCATCACCCATCACAGAAACTAATTACAATTTTTTTAAAAAGTGTGTATTTTTATTTGTGTAAAATTTGTATATAAAATTAGTTTATAAGCTTATGTTAAAAAAAAATGTTGAGAAGTGTTAACCTTAAAATATATCTTAATTGTTGTGGTGGTCTTCAATACTTAATAAATTACAACAACAGATTTGCGTACAAAACAGCAACTGTATACCCAATAAAGTGGCGCATGCTGAAGTTTTTAATTTAAATTGTCATCTTGATTTTTTTTTCTTGTTAAAACAACATTTTTTTTTTAAATTCATATACAAAAATATTCATACAAATACAATTTAAAATTACCAATTATCTTACCATTACAGGAGAGAAAAAAGCAAGGAAAACAATAATTTTGACAAATACTCAGTCGCCATACAAGGGGGAAGTATAAAATGATATGAATTCTACCTAAAAAATTTGGTTTATCTATTGTGTATGTATGTGTATGTGTGTTTTTTGCTTAACTTTTCTGTTTGCCATTTTATTTTGATAAAAAATAATGAAATAATTTTATTTTAATTTAAAAAAAAATCGAATTGAATACAAAAAAAAAAAATGATTCGCTTCATATAGTTTGTCTTGCCAATTGTACTAAATGATTTTCATAGGCTCCCACTCGTCGTTTCATGATATCTTTAAGGAAACCTAAAATTCTTTCAAAGGCTTCCGTTTCCAAAACTTTATAAGTGAAAATATGTTACCAAAATCAAATTAAATAAAAAAAGAATTTTATTTTAGTTTAGTTTTTATTAAGATTTCAAAACGAAAAAAAAATTAACAATTAAAAAGTAGAGTAGATGTAAGTATGTGTGTATTAATATGTAAACATCAAACTATATATTAGCATTGTGTATATGAATGTAATGAATAAAGCAAACAACTTAATGTAGTGAATCTACTACAATTGCAAATGTTCCATATTTTTTAATTGATCATAATGAGAACGTAAATCATCATCCAAATAACGATAATCACTAATCGAGCGTTCAAGTATTTTGGTACATTTTCCCAATAAACGTTCAAAGCAATCCGTATCTAAGACTACAAAAACAGTAACCAAACAGTATAAATAAATGGCAAAAAAAAGGATTTCCAATCGACCATATAATATGGTTTCGAAATAAAAAACAAAATTAGGTTTTTAAATGTTCGTAAAGGGAGCGTAGTATATAATATAAAGGCAGAAAAGAAGCAATTGTGTTAAGAAAGAAAAAATATTAAAAAAAAAACAAATAAAAAAGGAAAGGGGAAAAAATTAAATTATTAATGTGGTATAACAAAAAATACAGAAAATAAAATTAATATTTTCATTAAAATACCAAACTCTAAGAAATTTAAGTTTTTTTTTTTACTACTAAAACAAAATAATATCAATGATTTAAGGCAAATAACTACATAATATGAAAAAATTTAAAAGAAAACATAATAAATTTAATGAACTTACATGCGACTTTAACATCACTGGCAGCATAAACGGATGCCGCACGTGGCCGGTGTGTTACCAAAGCTAATTCACCGAAATATTCACCCTTTCCAAGTTTTGATATTTCGATTTCATCACCATCTTGATCCATTTTAATGACCACAGTACCCTCTTCAATGAAATACATGCCATCGGCAGCATCACCTATTACAAGAAAATAATTAATTGTTAAAGATTCGAAAAAATTTTATTAAGAAATTTATAACGAATTTGAAAATAAAAATAGCAAAACGGATTTAATTTTTTAAAGTTATAACGAAATTTTTACTTAAGTCCTAATGTCTTAACCAGCATTACCTTGTTTAATGATTCTCTCATTTTTATTAAAACGTTTAGTTATTAAAGCATCAGCTAAATTCATACGTTCGTAGTTCTAAAAATAAAAATACATACAAATGTGAAAACATTATTCCAAATACACCCAACTCTTTTTTACATGATTTTAAATTAACACGGTTCGCCAATAGAATAAATTCACTTTTTTACACGAATTTTTCGTTCTAGCACAAATCAATAAAAAAATTTAACAGTATTTTACAGAAACTTATTTATACGAAAGTTTCGTAGTATAAAAATTGCTATCGAATGCAATTGGTTATGAAGGTTTTAACAACATGAAAACGAATTACATTGATGAATTAATGCGAAAAAGCCCTTTTGGATGAGGACGAGTTAATCGAATTTATGACAATTTGTAATAAAAAAGAGGTCCATAATGGCGAAGACGACGGTTAAGTTTAACTATTAACGGCTGATTTAAGTCGTGAGGGCTTGGTACAAGTATGGAACTACATTTTCTGAGTCATGATCCTGACATGGAGCGTGCATTAAAATTTCGAAGTAATCTTAAGACTTATGTAACTGGATATCAAGAATTATATAAGTAACTGGAGATTAATAGACTTTATAACAACAACAACAACAACAAAAAACAACAGAGGCCGTTAACAAAGGCGTGTGTACACTAGTAAGTCACATGCGAAAGAACTTCTGCAAGTTTTTGCTGAAGTGTTTACTCAAACCGAAACTTGCGGAAGTTAACTTCCAGAAGTAGTTTATGCAAGTTCTTGCGACGAACTTGCTGCTAGAAATTGCAGACGTGTTTACACACAATGTGAGTACAACTTGCAGAAGAGTTTGCTTTTTTACGGATGAATATTTTATTCACACCTGAAGTAGAATGGGAGTGGCAATATAGGCATATATAATATATAGATATATACAAGTAAATATATATAAATTAATGGAATAAAAACTAAAACGGTTATATCGGGCGATTTTTTAAAAGCTTTCGGATTAAATTTTATAAAATCACATACAATTTAGAGAAATGTATGAAATCTCTTTGTGTCGATGGAATGATCTATAAAATTCAACGTTTAGAGATGTTTTCGGGTAAATATTGATCGCGGCTACGCCTCAAATGGTTCATATGCTATGTCCTTTTTTTGCATACCCTCTCCAACATATCCGCCGGTATCTCACGAATAAATTCTTCAATATTGGCTTCCAGTGCTTCAACCGTTGCGGGCTTGTCCCTATAGACAATAGGGAAAAAAATAGTCTAAAGGCGTTAAATTGCACGATCTAGGCGGCCAATCGACCGGCCCCAAAAGTGAAATACACTGTTCACCGGACTCGCCTCTCAATTGGGTCATTGTTTCGCGTGATGTGCGACATGAGGCACTGTCTTGTTGAAATCACATGTCTGCTTTTCCATGTTGGTCAAATGTATAATCATCACACGGTAGCTCACGCCATTCGCAGTAACGTTGCTGCCTTTATCGTCTTGAATTATCATTAATAATAATATTATTATTAATAACTAGAGTAACCCTCCTCGTCGCTGGGAGCCTTTGTATTGTATACCTATAAAATGCATTCCTAATAAGAAAAATTTAAAGGAATGCTTTAAAATTGTTATTTGTATTGCTACCAAGTCAGAAATTGCCAATCTAATCATTCTCTAGATATACAAAAATTAATGTTTACTTTGTATTGAAAGTGTCACACCCGTTAGGGTAAACGATTTTTTTGCACGATTTTCTCAGGAACGTGTCTACCATGTAAAAAAAGAGTTAGGTGTATATGTACATACATATACAAGTATTTAAGCTACACACCACACATAGAGTTAAGTTTACATATTTATAGGAAAAAAATACACACCTGTAAAGCCTTAAGCATTGGAACACTATCCAATAGCGATTCATACATTTTTCTCTTTTTAAATGCTGATTTCAAAAGGATGCGACGAAAAGTTTGACGATCCATAGCCCAAAGTAAACCTTCAGTTTCGGCTTGTATAGTAGCAGCTCTAATATTTCGAAAACAAACAAATTACCATATTGAATATTAAATGAATAGCAGAGAAAATAAAAACAAAACAAAATATGTTGAAATCCTTACCTCGGCATATTATAGAGCAAAGCCAGTTCACCAAATATACCACTATTGTTATATGTATGAATATGATTGTCATTAACAATAACTTTATAGGTACCACTAAAAAATAACAAAAACAATATTTCATTCAAATAGCAAACCAATCAACCGAACTATCATCTGTCATAGGTACGTATAAGTGTTGAAAAAATAAATAAATAAATGAATACGAGCACTCATACGTACTGCAGTCTAAAGTTGAACATTTTGAAATGAAAATGAAAAACAAATAACGAGAAACTTACGATTCAATAACATAAAAATTATCACCATCATCACCCTGACGTATTATATATTCACCGGGTAATACCCGTCTTTCAAACATGGCATCCAGCACTTGATTCATCTGTTAATTTACAGAGTGAAAAATTAATTATTATTTTTAATTGAATATTTAAAAAATAACATCATTTTACCTGTTCTTTTTCCAAAGAACGGAAGAGTAAAACATTCTTAACCGATTCTATTAAACGAGCACGCTGTTCATCTGATTTTGGAAATACAGCAGTGGCGCCCTCATCATCATCGGCATCATTTTCTGGATCATAAGCCTCCGCAAATACTGACTTACGACGAGTAGAGAAACGTGGCACTGCAGGTTCTATAATAAAAACGTTAAAAAATTTGTATTTATTAAGATCAAAGCATATATTGTTATCCAAATTAAACAGATGGTTAAATATGTACGTAATTCTTAAAAAAAAATATATTAAAATAAAAAAAGTCTAAAATAATTTTTCCCTGCAATCGATACTTCAGCCGCTAGCACCTCGTAGCTCTTCACCTCTATGTATTCAGTCACTGATAAGAGACAGAATAGACTTAAGGCAGAGCAACTCTTGCAAGATGTTGAAATTTTTTGTTAAAATAATGGTTCTGTTCACCAATCTTCAAAATTCAAAATTTTGTTCTCCGATGAAGCCCATTTTTAATTGAATGGGTGCGTAAATAGGCAGAATCGTCGCATTTGCAGTGAGGATAATCCACAAGCTTTTGTCGAAACACCATAACATCCACAGAAAATTACTGTTTGGTGCGCTTTATGGTCTGGCGGAGCCATTGGTTCATATGTATCCAAAAACGATGATGGTCAGAAAGTTACTGTCAATGGTGAACGGTATAGGCACATGATTAGAAATTTTTTCGTACCTCAATCAGCTGACATTAATTGCTGACATGTGGTTCCAACAGGTCGGAGCTACATGCCACTCAGCTCGCGCTAAAATTTAGTTACTAAAAGAAACATTTGATGAAAGAGTATTTGCACGTAAACATCTAATTAATTGGCCACCAAAATCGTGTGATTTAACACCATTGGATTATTTTCTTTGGGGTTATGTAAACTCATTTGTGCACGTCGATAAACCGGAGACAATTGAACACCTGGCAATTAACATTCGAAGAGTTATTGGCGAAATACGGCCGCATATGGTGCGAAAAGCTCGTGAAAATTGATATTCCAGACGGCACCTTGTACGCGACAGCCGTGGCGGCACATGGCTGAAGACATATTTAAGCATTAATGTCATAGAATGTTCTATCCAAGAAACTCGGTTTCATTGATATCAAAAATATATTTCTTTGTTTTATTACGATTTAAACTTGTGTAACTATAAAAAAACACCCGATATAAATGACAAAAAAAAGATTGCCAGGAAAGGAACATCAAATAAGAAAAAAAATCGAGTTTTTTCTATAGAAATGTATTTTGTATAATTTCTTTCTAAACTGTGATATATCTGCGATTATATGGAAGAGTAGTTTAGGTCGACTTATGCTATTCTTTAGTATCGACATAGATATAAATATCATCCAATTTTGGTGGAAAAATGCCGGACGAGCAGCATTTTTATATCATTGCCATTCATTTTGACACAATTATTGATGAAATGACGAATCTTTTTAAATATTTTAACAGCTGAATATTACTGGTAACTTTTGACCGCTGCTGAACTTATTTTACTATCTGCTAATGCACTGTATACAACTCAATTACCATATTTCGGCCTGTTTCCTCAGCTAAATCTCTCCAATGTAGACAAAGACGTTCTCTACGCCGTCGCCTACTGACTTGCGCATCAAACACTCTTCTCGCTAGCGTACCTTCAACTATTCAAACGACATGTCACAGCCGCGTAGCCGCTACATATGAATTCACTGAGCAACGTCTATCGTACAGCTCATAATTGGTTCTAATACGAAATTCATCGCCAAATCGCAAAGGACCGAAGATCCTACATAGACACCTAAGATAGCTACCTCAGTGTCAAAGTCTATGCTACCGCGCCATAAAAAATAATTGGGGGCAGGATAAGCGACTAATAAAGTATCAATTTCGTCGCGCGAGGACGAGCAACGTATGTTGTTCAATTGCCCATTTATACCATAAAATACCTGTTGGCAAGAGTGATTTACGCTTGGTTCCCACTCTGATATCGTTAACGCTAGTAAGGGCAGTGCCAAGGTAGATAAGCTGATTCACATCTTCGAAGGCACGCGTCATTCTTTTCCCAATAGCACTAAAGAAACATCAATTTTGATCTTATGTGATTGACACAATATTGGGGCAATGGAAAGGGATTACCTAAATAGGTTTATAATTACACAACTTGTTGACTTGGGCAGGACGCTCGAATACGTGATCTGTTGGCGACTGCAATGATAAGCTATAGGTATGTGCCCTCCATTTGGCAATTACTTAGTAGTTGTCATAATGCAAAGAAAGAAAGCATTTTTACTAAATTATTGAATTTTAATTGAGCCTCGAGCTTCCAACAAAGTAAGTTCTCGTCCTTTCTGAAGCAAAATAAACCTTTAGAATCTGAGGAATTCGTTGCAATTTCGTTTTTTATTTTTACAATAATTTTTAAATTAAAAAAAGAGTACCAGTAACAAAGTAAAGCGAAAATATTTCTATTTTTATATATTTTGCACAAATTTTCTTTTTAAACAATTAAATAGACAGTAAATATACAGAAGAGACAAATATGTGGGAAGGAGGAGGTGGGTGAAGAGAATGAAGTATAAAAAAAAGAAAATGTTCTTACCAAGAAGTAAAGATCCAGACAATTGTGAACTCATATTTGTCAAGTGTTGTTTGTGCACACTTACAGCGACAATCACTAAGAAAACAACAACGATAACAATGATGATGACGACGACCGTAATACTGATTTAATAATTCTAAAGATGACTTAAAGACGACAATAAAACAACGTCACAGTCGCTGTCGTTGAAGTTGAACACGACAGATGACACAGGCACTATACACAAGGGTCTGTTGGATGTTCTTTTTTTTGTTTTATAAAATTGTTAAATATTTTTATTTAAATAGCAATGAAATCTACAAAATTTATGCAGTTTTAATTGAATTTCTTTTCATTTTTAAGAGCTGTTTTTAGTTGAGCACTCTATTAATAAGGTCCTCTTCCTATTCTGAACACAGCCAGACACACAACATACAGACATACAAACACTGATTTTAATAGACATAATAAAACAACAATAAAAAATTTCTGAATTTCTCTGTTCGTAAAAAAATTAAAACAAAAATTATTTAAAATTAAATGAAATTATGCGCGTTTTTGAAATGTATGCATTTTTTTTCTCGATTTTCTTTCATATTGGGTAAGGGAAATATGAAATTATTTGTATTTTTTTTTAAAGACTATTTTTTTGTTTATTGTTATATTTTCATAGCAGTAAATTACTACTCCGCTATATCGATCCGGAACCTTGCTGGAAGAGGGGAATGCTTAAAGGGGACTTTGCCATTCTATGGCTGTGATCGGTCCGCAATATAGGCGTCGCTCTAAGGTTCTTAAGTATGAGAGACTGGACTTAAAACTCCTGACAGAGTGACTTATGTGACACTGTAGATGAAGAGCGCACATAAGGAAGATGGCGGTAACAGATATGGATGTTTTCTGACTGTACTCACAGGCATTAGAGACAGAGGAACACATATTGTTTGAATGTGAGGTTCTTGAAAGATTTAGGTGGAAATGTTTAGGTGGACATATGGTCTCATTGACATATCCACCATTATGGCTTAAAATCTGCTAAGCAAACTATAGATAGGATGACCCACAATAGATCCCATGGGTCGCATTGTCCTGTAATAGTGATTAGTCGGTGTGATGATAATAAATTACTACTCCTGGTACTATAATAGTACTGTCGAAATTTGAGCTAAAAGTCAGTTTTTGACTGCGATTGAAATTTATTTCAACGACAATGTAACAACAAAGAAACCATAAAAGCTCCATACCACCAATTTCAATTGTTAAATATCGTTTACTGGCACATAAAACTTTAAACGTTACGGTCGTTTGGAAAAAAAGTAGCTTATTCTGATTTATTGAATGATATTGAACGGCCAGAGTATGAAAGAGTGGATACATCATATTTTATATAAATTATTTTATATAATAAAAGCTAACTGAGCGATGCCGTTATTTCTCACATTCGAACAAGTTTTTTGGCATTTCTTAACTGAACACGAATCATGAATACAGCAAACACACCAGAGACTCAAAAACAAATCTAGTAAATTTCTAGATCCAGTCCGGTTTAATTCACATCAATAGTTTTGATTGGACAGATATACTTAAAGCTGTTGATATTGATGTGAAGCTAAAACCAACCATTATATGTATATAGGCAGGCACTATAACAAAAATTCAGCACTATTACCCGTATCCAGCATAGATTGATTAAAAAACTCTTCATTTTCCCATAGCTAAGATAATTCCCGTTCAACCAAGGAATTTATTCCACCACTGAGGTATCCCACAGGGATACCAAAGAACAGTTCAAAACCAACTTGTGTAAAACTAAACAAATTGTTGATTTAGTTGGACTAATCCAGTCGTACTTCTACGATGGTTTATATAAAAAAATAACGGTTTACCACCCTATTTATAAAAATATTTTCGATTTAAACATAATTAGTATGAAATTTTTTGCATAGACTTTATAAATCGAAAATAATTTTTATAAATATGGCGGTTAATTAAAAATTCCTTTCCTTCTTTAGATTTATTCCCACAAAAATAGAATTACTTTTTCTCCTAACCACTTTATTAATCAAAAATGAGAGCGAATGAAAAATTAATTTTAAAAATAGAATTTCGTATAGTTTTTTTCTTCTTTTTTTTCTCGCCTACAAAAAAAAAACTATAACGGAAAGTTAACACTCAATTTATAATTGAATTGCATTTGGCAATTACAGAAAAATTACATCATATGAGATTTTTTTAAAAATTAAAAATATTTCAATGCTTTATGCCATTCAACAAGATATTTAAAACTTTTTGCATTACATTTTATGCGTTGGCGGTATTACTTTAGTTTTACACACAAAAAGAATTAATTGAAATGAAAATTTTGTTAATTAAACCGTTGTTGTCATACCATAGTATGACTTTTGACTATTAAAGTAAAAATTTAAATGTTCAGAAGAAGAAGGCAGTAAATAAAGTTATAAAAAACGCAAAAAAATAAATAAATAAATACATTTATTTGAGCTAATTAAGAGACTAACAAGAAGAATAACAAAAAAGTAAATGCCCATAATTAAGGTAGGACAACATACACATAACACAATATATAAAAAACAACAATTCTTATGTTCTAAAGGTAACAAGCCTTTTAAACTGAAAAAAATTTGTGAATTTTAAATGTCACTTATGCATGTATGTAAAAAAAAAAACGCTCCTTAATGTCACTCTCTACATATATACACACGCACAAACACATACTATATATGACTTTTAAATATACAAATTCATTTAAATGATAAGTTTTTAAATTTTATTTTATTTTTTGTCCAAAACTAAAACTCAACAACAGTCAGCTAGAAATGACACAACTTTAATTAAAACTTTTTTTCTCTTCCAGTTGATGAATTTTAATCAAATATACATATACTCGCATAGCGCTGAACAACAATAACAACTACAACGAAAAAGAGAATTTAACCGCCAACCGTTTTTTTTTTATTTTTTGTTTTTTCTGAATATTTGTAGATACGAAAAAAGAGGAATAGAATTGCAAAACAACTAACAACTGAGAATGACAAACGTCGACTGAATTCTGTCTATGGCAAAGAACATGTAAAAAGAGCTTTAAAACAAAAGCCTGAAAGAAATTTATTACACTCCTCATACAATCACACACTCCTCACACCTATTAAAACATAAACATAAAGATTCAACAAGTCATTAGCAACAGCTTATGTAAAAAAGCAACAACAATTACAAAATGAAAAGGAAGAAAAAGATAAAAATACACAAATACTCATAACACAAAAAAAAATATTCTCTATCTCCCACACTAATACTCAATTTTATATTAAAAATAAACAAATAAAAAAATCTTTAACACCATCATCAAGAACAATAAAAGAAAAAAAAAAACTACTCAACTTGTTGGTTATAGGCTTTACATAAAACACCATAAAGAGAACGAGAGTGAGAGGAAAGAAACTAAAGGAATCCTATAACCAAAAATAAATAACAAAGAAAAAAACTTAAAAACAAAAAAAAACAATTTTTTTAAATTACAGCCAACCAATACAAGAACAACTGCTGCTGTCATCACTTAGTGCTCTGTCAGTGTTGCTCATTGTTTTTTGTAGTGTCCATTAAAAGCCTTATGTGGATGTGTATGTGTATGTATGTATATGTGAGTATATGTGGATGTTTTAACAAACATTTAACAAATTCTCAAAAACAGGGACATCATCAACATTAACATCATCATCTTCTCATTATATCCGTCGCCATGACATTGTTTTCGTTCGAACGAACTTACACACTGTAAAAGAGATCAATATAGGCAGCTGAAAGAGAGAAAACAACCATTTGCTTATAAACAAAGCTAAGCATCCATTAAATACTCACTCTCACACACACGCTCTTGCTTATACAAAACAAATTGACTTTTTTAACATGTAAACACTCGTACGTACTTACATACTCGTACACATACGTACTGTGGCATTTTAGAGCATCATTATGTTTACAATACATTTCCATGTACACACATACACATACAAATTATAAAAGAAAAGCATAACAATTACCAAAAAACCTTTAAAGGTCTGTCTTTCTTACTAATGAAGCCAAAGGGCTTTTCCTAGCCAAAAACAAAACTTTTTTAATAAAGCCAAAATGAAGCGAAAGAGAGTAAAGGAAAAAGGTAAAACAAAATACCGTTATTTTATGGTTGTAAAAAGCTTATCCACAGATGCTGTAAATTAAGAGAAGCCTCACATTTAAAAGCACTGTACAAAGGTCATTCAATTAGCAGAGTCTTTTGTCCATTTTTATAATTTTGATAAAAACAAACACAGTTATATAGTACCGTTAGTTACTGTATAACTACAAAATGATTTACTGAGTGCTGTTGCGGCATATCTCCTCGGTCCTGGCGTGCAGCACGTTAGACATTTTTTGAACGTATTTTTTGAAAGTTGACTATTGAATATTGCAGTGCAGAAAGCTAGAAATGTCGTTTTTGTAAATCATTAATCTCTTTTAGCTATCGGCGGATTCAAAAGCACATGTTGAAGGTTCCCCATTATGAAAATACGGCTTCTGGTTACTAGCTCGCAAAAAAAGTGCATTTATTTTATAATGATTTTCTTCTCTAAATAGACTTGTGTGCTGAATCTTCATATAAAGATAAGCAATTTGATGTAAGGAGTGGCCATAAGTAGTGAAATTGTATCCTGTTTAAACGGCTGCACCTTTGCACGGCACACAGTGAGTGGTATGTTGGTGGCAAAAATATTATTTTTTGACAATTACTTTTCAAAAACATTATGATGCTGTTCCATAGAGGAGAGTTTGACTAAGAAAAATTCATATGTTTTTTTTAAAAAAAGGTAATATTTTTTCAGAAAAAATCTATTGAAATCACGTAAATATTGTTTAACGAAAACTGACAAAAATTTTAATGCAACTCAGTCGCTTATGTGTTACAGATATTTTTACTGATAATATCTTAGTGTTGTTTTAATTGAAATTCACCCAATACCACCCTTTTATTGAATTTAAAAAAATTATTTAGATTGCATATGTAGTTAAGTAGATATACAATAAAACGATTTAAAATGGCCTTATAAAATTAAGCGTGTGCAGTTTTCAATGAAAAAAGAAATTAGCTCCGGCTACCTGCGTCTTCCTATTGATATCAAATGAAGGATGAGAGTCTATTCTTTGTATTAAGCTTAAAAATTCACCGAAATGAAAGAATTTTGCTTAGATAGGAAAAATTTTATAAGAAAAAATCTATTATAAATGTATGGGCGGTAGGCGATAGGCGTGGCCAATTTTGATGAAATTCCACTTGTTTTCTTAATTGAGTTAATAGAATGCTCAGTGTAAACTTTCACAGATCTAGCACCACTCCTTATATGTTTTGTACAAAAGGGTATGAAGAAATACTACTGTACGGCGCCTGCCATATCTAGTGAAACTTCGATATAACGAATCTGAAGGGGATCGAAAAATTCTTCGTTATAGCTATTTATTCGTTATACGTATTTATCAAAGAGATCTTTTTGTAATTAAATTTGAAGGAATACGAAAAAATTGGATATAAAATGAAACACTTTTATTAATTTGCCAGAGAAACCCTTCCCGCATTGCTAGGAGCCTTTGTGTTATATACATATGTACGTTTAAAGTGTACATCTCATAAGAAAAGAATTGCTCACTTTCTATATGGAAAAAGCACAACACCGAATATTAAAACCTTATTTTTATATGTTTAGAATATACATATAAAAAGAAGCCTCTACACGGTATACTTTGCGAATTAACCGCTTATCAAATCATTCACATTTTTTGGCTGATGTTGATAGATAATGAAGTTATTAGACCAAAGTCGTTTAGACCAAATTTAGAAACTTTCACTCCAACCGTTCTCAAAATATACAAAAAAATTCATATTTACTTTGTGTGTGAGGTACCACGCCCACTTATCCGATACCGCCAACTTTTTGACTTTTTGTATTAATTACGAAGCCATTTAGACAAAATTCAAAACTTTAACCGCTCGCAAGATAAAAAAATCAATATTTACTTTGAATGAGGGGTACCATGGTCACATATCCAATACAGCCCTTTTTTAACTACTAAGTCATTTAGACCAAAGTCAGAAACTTCCACTTTAACCATTCTAAAGATATACAAAAATCAATACTTACTATGTATGGGAGGTGCCATGCCCACTTGCCCAATCCCGTTCATATTTGCTATAGAATTTAGAATATGTGCATTGAATCGATGTGCTAAACTGTATTCAAATACACTTAACAGAAGCAGAGATAAAAGAATGACAGCCTACAGCGCCACATGCCGAGAAATTTTCGGGTTTTCTTTTTTTTTAAACCTTCACGAGGCAATTTGATTTAGTCCAGTCGTTTTCAAGTTTTAAGCAGCCGAACAAACCACAATCCATATTTATACATATATGTACGAGTACATACATAAATATACAATACAGATTTTTAATTTTGTTAGATTTTAATAATTTCTTGTGTAGTTTTAATTTATTTACTAAATTTTCAAATAAAACCATCAATACTTAATTTTTGCCCCAAATTTAATTTTTCTTTATTCTGACTTCGTTGTATAGAGACTATTTATTGAATGCATGCTTCGCTATATTCATATAAACTTTACATATGCAATTGTCGACATACATATGTACATATGTATTTATATTTCGTTGTTTCAAAACCGGGACTTTCGCTTTTATTTCATTTTGACTTCGGTGTACAGAATATTTTGAATGAATACTTCGTTAATAGAGGTGTTACAGATCAGAGTTTCTTCGTTATAGCTATGGTGCATTTTTGTATGAAAGACTTTGCAATAAAGACTCTCAAGTGACTTAGAAAAATTCGTTATAATGAGTTTTTCGTTATAATGAAGTGCGTTATATCGAAGTTTCACTGTATAAGGAAAAAAATTAACTAATTTTTTTAAACTTAAAGCCGCCAGTTCAGGATAATAAGGTTTTGCGAGTTTTTCTTTAGATCACTTTAAATTAGAGTTTATAGCTTTTTTTAATGTGAACAAAATATATATTTTTTTCAATTCAAATTTAATCCGATGTGTATACTTGTCCAGAAAAAGGTAATTTAGCAGGAG
This sequence comes from Wohlfahrtia magnifica, assembly GCA_023159175.1. NCBI lineage: Eukaryota > Metazoa > Arthropoda > Insecta > Diptera > Sarcophagidae > Wohlfahrtia > Wohlfahrtia magnifica. Next base: position 1,255,659 of record JAKWBJ010000505.1, on the reverse strand, counting down.
CTTTATCGCCAGTAAACAAACGGGGGAATCACGAGTACAATAATAGTTGGCAGATAACATATGAGCTGAGCCACAAGGTACATACATATATCTGATGGTGGTTGTGTGCGATCACTAACACCATCTTCGAAAAGCAAAGCTACAGTATGCTCACAGCCTAAAAGGTCGTAGACGTTGTAAAAGATGTGCAATATCACGGCGTGCCGCCTACATCCCAGTTAAAACTATCAAACAACAACCCAATTAATCCAAAACAATTTAGAAAAGAATAGAATCCAATGGGAATAACCCACATTGGATTATCGATCTTGGTGGTCAATTATTTGAACCATTACATGAAATTACTTTTTCACCAATAGTTTTTTTGAGTAAATCAATTATAGTGCGCATTGTGTGGCATGTGACTCTGTCCTGTAGGAACCACATGTTGGAAAGACTAATGCCAGCTAATTGAGGTAGGAAAATATTTCAATCATGTTCATATACCGTTCACCATTGACAGTAACATTATGACCATAATCGTTTCTAAAGACATATAGACCAATGCCTCCGCCAGCCCATAAAGCTCACCAAACCGTAATTTTCTGTGGATGTAATGGTGTTTCGACACAAACGACAATTCTGCTTATGTACGTACCCTTTCAACCAAAAATGGGCTTCATGGGAGAAATTTTTTTAAGTGGAAATTCAATGTCAATATCAATTTGTGCTTCAGCCCATTCGATGAATTGGCGGCAGAGTAAGTGTATCCATAACGAAATGTCAAACCAAACTAAACAAAAAGCAACTATCTGCTGTTAAATCAGTGCCCAAATAAAGCAATTTTGCCAACTCAAAGTTATGAACCTTTAAAAAACATGGGATATATTCAAAACACTGTTGATGAATAATCGATTAAATCCTTTAGAAAAATTTAATTATGCTGAAAGTAATACATTTCCAAAAACGTTTAAATAAAACTCAAAACTTTATATTTAAAGTCGAAATTACAATATGAAAATACTTTTTGTTTAATTTTGCTTAAACACAAAAAGAGCATAAATAATTGTCATTATGTTTGTATTCATCGCATTCGTGAAAATATGTGGGATTATTACTTAAAACGTATGTACGAGTAACGTTACAAAAAAGGAAAAAGAAAAAAGAAAAAAGTAATTGAAATAAAAACAAAATCCATTTTCGTTGTACATTTACAATTATTGTGTGAATAAATATTTAAGTGTTGGCTGAATATACTTATTTTTATAACATTTATTTGGGCGTGTGTACGCCGCCTTGAGTGTTGGTGGTTATTGACAACGAATATGTTATTCAGCGTCATCATATCTCACCCTAAAAGTTGTGGTTAAAATAGAGCAGTAAAAAGAAAAAGTGGAACAAGTTACTTAGGAAAGAAAGAAATAAAAATTTTATGTTTTATTAAATTGTTAAAAAATATGTTTTTTCTTTAACAGATATATATGTATGTTTATGCACAATATGTATATATTTATATTTCATATAAAACAAGGTTTTAGTTGTATTAACTCTTACAATAATTAAAAAAATAATTAAAAAATATTTTACTTTAAAAATGTCAAAAGTTGTTGAGCAACTTTATAGTTTACCCACATGACAAAGATTTACAAAATCAAATAATAATTTTAATATTAAATGCATGTGTATGCGGGAGGGAGAAGATGATCCGATAAAATTGAATTTGAATACTTGAAAAATTTTTCATCTTAAATTATAGATTATTGGAGCTTAATAAACTGGCTATTGTTCTTTCCCCGGTTGCCCTGAAAGAAAAAACCAAATTAGCCACTGATATCTCTTGTTAAAGTTAAAAAGAAAATGTAAGAAATTCTAAAACTATGCTTCGCTACCCAAGTCTAAGCATTCAGGATAGCCTATAGTTCCTTCCAGAATCGCACTGTAAAAATTTCATATATATATGCCTTCAAGCAAACACACATTTATTTTTATATACCGCACAATAAATCATAAATAGTCACAACTCCAAATTTTAAAATGTTCGAGAGAGACAAAAAAAAATTGTTTTGAAAACATTGTTGTAAAATTAAATTCATCGGTTATGAAGTTATGGGTATGACACCACTAATCAATTCCAGTGTTGCCCTTAAGATTAGTTTATGTTGCAACATGGCGTTAAAAAGTGTAACTTTGAACTGAAACTTTAGTTGATAATGTTCAAGCAATACACGTAACATAATAGTATTTTACCAGTTAAAGAAGACAAATTTGCAAACGAAATTTTTGTGGTCGTTAGAGATTTAATCTGTGAATTGATTTATGAAAAAAAGCGATTTTGATAAATTTTGATTTGTACATTTGTACTGTACATGATTTAATGTGCGATATCCAGTGTGCTCTTTACAATGCACTTAGTTATTGACTAATGATATGTATGATCAAGGAAGTTGTTTGAAATAAATTTAGAAACTTCTACGAGTACTATTATTTTAAAGATATACAAAAATTAATGTGTACTATGTATGGGTGATGCCACGCCTACTTATCCAATTCCGCCCATTTTTTGACTGATGATTTGTATTATCCACAAAGTCATTTAGACCAAATTCAGAAACTTCCACTTTAAATCATCTTAAGATATATAAAAATCAATATTTAGTTTGTATAGGAGATACCATGCGCACTTTTCCAATTTCGCCCGCTTTTTGACTGATTATTTGTATTGACTATGACGTCATTCAGACCAAATTCAGAAAATTTAGCTTTAAGTGTTCTCAAGATAGTCATACATAAATATTTACACTTGTCAATTCCTCCCACTTTTTTGCTGACGGTTTGTATTGACTATGACGTCATTCAGACCAAATTCAGAAAATTTAGCTTTAAGTGTTCTCAAGATAGACAAAAAACACATTTTTCCTCTTAATGGGAGGTACCATGTCCACTTGTCCGATTCCACTCACTTTTTGACTGATCAATTGGGCCGAATTTAGAAACTTTTACAGTTACAATTTTGAAGATATAGGCAAAGATATATTTACCTCGTATGGGCGTGGCACCACTCAGTTGGAATTTTGGCATGAAAAATAATTTACCTCCCATTCTCAGACCTACTGAATATACAAACAAAATTTCATAAAAATCGGTTAAGCCGTTTCGTAGAAGCACTGTGAGACGAGAATTTTAAAAGTTAAAAATTGCGCTTTATTTTAAAATCTCAATAGTGTTTTCATACTTTCCTAGTAGCCCTCATAAGATAATAATTTGCTTTCAATTATTCTATAACACAGAGAATATTTTATAAAGAAGTAGAAAATGAATTTATTGTTCATAACAGAATAATGCATAAAGTTAAAGACAACAAACTATTATGATTGAACAAAAATAAACAACAACCCTCATCTCACCCTCGCATTTCTCCCCCCCTATATACACACATACATATGACTCAAAGAAAATAAAATTGTTTATAATTCTTTTATAGTTTTTCTTGATATTCTTAATGTTTAAATGGAAGCCATGTCATTTTAAAAGCCTCACGTTATTACAAAGATAGTGAAAAAGCAACAACAATATAAAGAAGAAAATGTCAAGGTAAATAATGTTATAGAGAGAGGAAATTCATAGTCATCGTTTACACACTTTATATAACATTTTCATAAACACCACTCACTATTGTTTAGAAAACAATTTTGTAAGAAAATTTAATATTTTATATGGAATTTTATACGCTTTACAATGAAATTCTTTCAATCGAATTCAATCATAAAAATTTATTGAGAAGGCTATTAACTGGTCAATCTCTCGTAAACTGTTCCATGAAGTTAGTTTAGATCACTTTTCAATTGGATCATACTGCTTCTTAGAATTCCTAATAACCGTTTTCAAACAAGCCACATAGATCAGAACAAGAAGAAAGGAAAGCACATTGAATCAATGTAAATCAATCAAATTAAATTTAGAGACTACTGGCCAAAACCCGGCGTTCCTGGCTACCCACATTTGAATTATTATCCTAAATGTTATTTTAGTTACACTTTTTTACCTTTTTTCTACATTAAGATAACCTATAGTTACTTCCAGAAAGACACTGTAGAACAAGCATGAGCTTTCCACAGAACAATTGTTCACGTTCAAATAACACGTATTCTTACGCTCTTGCTCTTAGTCATCAATGAGACAGTGAAGAATGAACATGTGTGGAGAATGTGCGTCAATTTTTTTAGGTACAGAAAAATATTTAAAAAGTTCTTACGATCTTTCTTTTAGTTGTCACTGAAACAGCGATAAATGCATATGCATGGCGGATGCGTGTTGATTTTCCTTTTAATTTTTTTAAAACATCAACTTTACTCTCTCAGAGAGAGTAATTTTCATGTTCTCACCAGGGCTGCCAGATGGAATTTGCAGAAAATTGTCAATTTTCCGATAAATTTTTACAGTACCTATAAAAAATAACACATTTGTTATGTGTTCTTAAAATTGTTTAGGAATGAACACCTCATTTGCGAAACTGATTAACTTCAATTTTAGAATATCGTTAAATAGTATTGTATTGACTTAAAACTATATTATAATAGTAACTTTTAATAATACTAAACGACAAAATTACTTATAATTTCAGCAACAGCTTTATAAAAGTTTTAAAACAATTTTTTGAATTGCTTTCTTTAAATTTTTTTTTCACTTTCAATTCTTTTCACAGATTTTTTTTATATATAAACAACTGTTACCTCTTTTGTTTAGTTGAAATTTTTGGTATGAAGTCACAGTAATTGAATAAATCATGCCAAACAAAGTTTTTAGCTTAAAAAACTCATGCACATATTTCTTTATCTTTATTAACATTGATCGCAAGCAAATATCATATATAAGAAGAAAGCTAGTTGTCTTAACTACAAAAAGTTATTACTACTTTTAGAGCTGACAATTGTCCATATAGAAAAATTCGTCATTTTAGGGGCAAAAAACGTCAATCGTCATTTTGGCAAAATTTTGTTTAAAAATCGACAAAATGACAATAAATCGTCAAATCTGGCAGCTATGGATCTCTCTAACACAACTACATTTTTACTTTTGCACATCGCTGCCAGTGTTGCCGTTTTGGTTATTTTTAACCAAAATTGGTTATTTTTATCTTTGATGTGTAGATGAGAACTTTTTTCGATTTTGGTTACTTTCTTCTCGAACTAAAAGAATAATGAATAATAATAATGATTTTTTAACGACCGAAACAAATGGTGGTCGGACGGGCAAGGTCTAGATTTTAAATAGTTTCATCTGATCTTGGAACATTTGGTCGATTGTTGCCCCAATTGATCTATTTTTCATCGCTAATAATGATTAAATGCCACGATAACTTGTTTTATAACTTTCCAGCAACATTTCAGACATGAAATTTCGGCTCTCAACATCTCTCGGCATTTACTCGTGCGGTACTCAATTCAATTGCTTTTTGGTTAATCCTGCAGCTTTCAAATGTTTTGCTTGAGTAGCTTTTTGAGTTTGAAAATAATCTCCATAGAATAATGCCTTCAAATCATCATCTCCGAACATTTTTGTCTGACCTGGGCGGTCTTCCTTTTGTATGTCAAAATCATCACTTCTGAACGGCATAAATAATATCTCGTGCGTTGAGATCGGGTGACATATTCAGGATAAGCTTTGGTAAGCAATTAAAGCAAAAATACTTCGTTGTTTATACTATTTCGTTCAGTGGATGAGTGAGAATAAGTGTCAGACATAATTCAATTTTTGTCTATTGTTTCGTGTAAAGGCTATTGAGCTAAAATTATTTAGAAAAAAATGTTAAAGCCTTATAACCAAACGTCATCATAACGATAACGAGAACGATATTTTCTAGTGTTCAAAATTTGTTAATTCATAGTCAAAATGTTCAGCACAACTAGGATAATATTATTGTACCAGTTTTTGACCAGTCATTCATTCAATACTGCTATAAAATCCATATATAAAATGATGTTTTAATGTTTTTTGTAATAAAATTAGGATTAAAAATTTTAGTTAGTTTTTGGTTACTTTTTTATGAAGATTTAGTTTATAAAAATTTGGTTGTGGTAACGCTGATCACGGCTATAAAATCTGTTGTTTAACTGTACACAGTCCTCAAACAAACACACATTAATTTTTGCATATAAGACACATATACATATGGATAGCTTTTATCCAGTATACTTTCTGAAAAACCTGATTTTTGGCTAATGTGGATGATAACGCTGCTTTAATTGTTTCAGTTCTCCACATATGTAAAATTCAATACTTAGTATGAATAGAAGACGCACACCTACTTAACTTTTTGGCCCAGTAACCTGCTGATGTGTGTGTACTGTTCACGACTTCGTTTAAACCTAATTTATAAACTTCTACTATTACCGTTCTCAAGATATACAAAAATAAATATTTAGTTTTTATGAGGGTTACTACGACTACTTATCCAATTCCGCCTACTTTTTGACTGATGATTTGTATTGACCATGAAGCTATTCATACCAAATAGTGAATTTTTAGCTCTAATCGTTCTCAAAATATGTATAATGAAATCAATATTTAGTTTGTATAGGAGGTACCACGTCCACTTGTCGAATTTCTCCCAGTTTTTGAATGATGATTTGTACTGACTACGAATTTAATCAGAACAAATTCTGAATTTTTAGCTGTAACCGTTCTTAAGATATTTTAAAATCAATATTTACTTTCTATGGGAGATACCACGCCAACTTGTCCAATTCCACCTATTTTTTGACTTCTCATTTATATTGACTATGTGTCTACTTTGACCAAATTTATAGACTTCTTCTGTTACCATTTTAAAGATATAGAAAAATAAATATTTACTTTGTATGGGTGTGGCACCGCCCAGTTGCAACTTTCGAAATTTATATGGCCTATAATAGTTCCTTCCAGACATACAGAGAGATAGTGTAAAATAGTCAAGAAAATCGGTTCAGCCGTTTAGCTGTCTATAGACTTCAAACAACCAAACAAACAAACAATAAACACTTATTCAGTTTTATATATAAGATACACAAAAAGTATCAATCAAATTGCCCAAGAACAATTCCATAAACCACACTGATATTAAAAAATTATTTTGAAATTAGTTTTTTAAGATACACAACTTTGCGAAATTCGTGTAGGCAGAGCAACAACGTTAAGTCAATGATTCTCTCCTTCATCTTTAATAAAATTCATTTTCTGTATAAAAAATTGTTTTTTTAATTAAAACAATTATCCCAATTTCAATAAATATCGATTTTCTTCCATCGATATAAAGAATTTTAAAACCAGAATTGTTTAAAGAAAAAAAAATTATTTTTTATAATATTTTTCCTTCATCCATACACTTGAAAAGATTTAAATAGAAACGTAAAAATATTGAGGAAACCGAAAAAACGCTGTGTCTGTTATTTTCTGCTTGATCAACTGAAAGAAAATGTTCAACACCAAAGAAAAAAAAAAACGGAAAAAAAATGGAAAAAACGATTTAATCAGGACGATTTTTTTCCAAATCGAGATTACTTCTATAAATATGAAAAATTCTAATAACTCACACATACTCATTTGAAAACATTTTATGTGACTTATCACCCATTTATATTAAGTTATGTAAACAATATATGTACATAAATACCCCATATACACGCACATACACATACACATACACATGCTCGAGCTTAAATATTTCAAGCTCACTAAGAATACGCGCATAAGAGAACAATTGATTGATTGAGTGCTTTTATCATAAACATCATGTTTACTTTACTTAAAATTGATTTTGTGTGTGTGTGTGCCTGTGTGTATGTGTGTGAGTCAGTGAAAGATGAATTAATTCATCATTTTTAAAAGCTTCAATGCTTACACAAAACAGGTAATGCTGCTAATTATCTGTCCCGTTTCCTTATTAAGTATTTCGTAAACAACACGTACACACACTACAATACCAATAAGAAGAATGATATTGTTAATGAAGTTCATATTTATGCTTGTTTGTTTGTTATTAAGTTGTTTATGCTTTGTTTTTGCTGGTAGCCTTTATAATAACAATAATAACAAGCAAATAAACGAACGTACCAACACTAACATCAAAAGACCGTGAGTGAGTGAGTGGTATACACAAGAGAATTCTTTTGTTTTCAAATTCTCGCTTTGGTTCTGACACTCCTGTTGTTACTTCAACATCATACGTTTCTTTTCTGTTTGTTTCCGAAGAATGTTGTCGATGTTCTGCGATTTATGTTGCTGATATTCAATTAAAGAAATTCATTCAATCATTGGGTATACTCAGCATGATGTATGAAGAGTTCGTCCCTAATACTCAATCTTTATGTGTTTATCTGTAGAGCTCTCATCATCGTGCTCCCATTTTCTCAATTGTTTTTGTATTAATTTATTTTTAAGAAGGCATGTGTGTATGTGTGTATAAGAGTAAGCGCTTATGAAAGTGGGTGTGGGAGTGACAGGGATGATACATCAGTGTGTGTGTATTCGTTAATAGTGGTTGCCGTGATTTACCGTTGTTCTATATTTAACCCTTTAGATGTTTATAGACTCTCATGTAAAATCATTATAAAAACCCACACAAAGAAATTAGTGTATATGGTATGTGTATAAAACTAGAACTTTAAAACTATTAAAACATTTTTATTTTCTATTTTGAAAATTAAAATTTCAAGACTCAGTTGTTTTTTCTAACTATAGTTTAGACAAAATTATCGGGTATATTATGTAAAATGAAAACAAGTGGAATTCAAATCAATTAAATTTTCAAAGACAAATAAAACTTAAATGTGACACTTATGTTTAAGTTTTGATAATCAAAGAGATAATTTTAAGGGTAATTAGGCAATTTAACAAAGAAAAGTATCAAAATCTTTTCAAATTAAAATTTCATTCGATTTTATTTTCACTCTATTTCGGTTTACAGAACATACCCGTATTTCATATTTCATTCTTAGCACAAGTTTTTCATTAAACAACGACTTGTTTTTGGGAATAGTGGTGAATCGATTCTTTCAAATAAAGCCATAACATACCAGTGTATTCATGCATGCATGTAAATACATACATAAATAAGTTTCATTTTTTTATACAAATTAAATATAAAAAAAATATCGAGAGAAGAAACACGAACATGCAAATACCTTTAAGTATAAATAACTGGAACTTGTTTATATTGAGCGCGTGTCTATTTTGTTTTTGTACATTGATGTGTCGACATGTAATAGATAAACTGAAACAGATTTGTTTTTTATAAATGAGAGAAAGAGTATCTTTAACAGTATAAACTCATGCAATTACATGCATGCATGTGTATATGTGTGTTCTACATACATATAGGGACTCAAGTCTGCAATCTGACAATTTAAGTGGCAATATGAATACAATTAGTGTTTTCAATATGGCACAGTGTATGATTAAGTATGTGTAAGTTAATGGTGGTTTATAATTTGTGTCAAAGGAAAATATTCTTCTATAAATTATTAATAAAACATAAAAATTAAAAGATAGAAAACGCACCTATACATACTAATTAAAACAGTAATTAAAGATAAACAGAGCGTAGTGGTAGTAGTAGAAGTAGCAGAGCTATTAATAAAAAGAAATCCGTTCGGTTATGCTGCAGAAAGTGATGAGTTAGGTTTCTTTATACGTATATACCGGCAATTATATATATGTATAGGACTAAGTAGTAAGTAGTAAGTAGTAGGGTTCTTATAATTTTTCAAAAAAGAAAAAAATTGTTTAAACAAAAAATCACATTTTGCTAGTGATGGGTGTAGTGATTTCTTACATTAAACAATGTGCTCAACCATATTATTATTCTTAAGGAGTGCCTGCTCATAACACTAGTTTACACGATTTTTGTACATACAAGGGAATGTTGGTTTAGACCCTCTAACTACGGAAAACTTGCAGATCAAACTTTTGAGGCATTTATTGAAAACGTAAAACGTAAAAATAATATCAGTTTAGAAAATAGAATTTAAAAAAGTAGTTTTTTTTACTTTTTTTCAAATATAGAATCATTAGAAATTTTATTAATTTAAGAACCCACCAATATTCCTTCTTTAATTTAAATTCAGAAAGATTCGGAAATACACTGTCACTGCCCTACTGTAGTGGAATACTTTTCAATCAATTCATAAAACTTTTAATTTATTCAGTGGTTAGTAGGTTCTCTCTAAATAATTGGCCTACTAAACTTCAGAGACCTTTTTTTTACCAGAATACCAAGAGCTAAGGATCAGTCTACAACATGTACAAATCACATTAGGAATCACCACTCTTTTTCATGATGTGACAACGGAAAACCAAAATAATGAAAATTGTTTTTAAAGGGAATGCTTGCTTGGCGTAAACAACTTTACGGCAAGCATAGCAAAACTGATTTGGGTTAACTTTATACGCTCTAGGTGACGACTTATTTAAATTTATTAAATTCTTATGGTACTGAAGTTTTTATAAATAAACTAATAGTTACACAAGCACATCACGCAGTAAAGTTTAACTCAATGATAACTGATTCCATACGTAATTTATTTTTGCTTTTTTGGTTTTTTTTTTTAAATTTTATTTTATATCAATCGACTTAAAAGGAGCATTGGCTTTGATAAATAAACGCACTTCTAAATCATTTTGAGTTACATTTTTATTAACGACTTATTTGGTTAAAAGAAATATAAGAAAAATCTAAAAATAATTTGTTCATATTAAAATACACACTCGTGTCTAGAAATAATAAAAAAATATGTTGAAATATACGAGTGTTATTTTATTTGAACCGACAACACGAAATATACAATTTTATGGCTGGTAAAGAACACGCGAGTCATACATTGTTGCATGCAATACATACAACACATTTATCAAGAAGCCTAACGTATTTTCCATTCAACCCACAAAACGTGCGTATGACACTTTTTATTTATTTTATTTATTTGTTTGTTTGTATTTCTTTTTCTCTTTCTTTTTCTTTTTCATTTTCTTTTTCATTTACTTTGAGTTCCATGACATGTAACTTCTATATAAATCTCTATGACGTCAATGTTTGGCGGTAATTTATAGTGTGGAATCACATTATCACATTATCTTTATCATCGGTATTATCTTTATTTGAGTAAAAGTGAAATGAAATTCACTTCGCCAAATATAACATATAAATAAAGATATGATGACTATTTTAAACTTACCTTCATCATCGTCCTCCTGAGATCCAACACTTTCTTCGACTGAACCATGTTCCGACTCAGCTTTGTAGTTTACATGTTTGCGATTATCTTGAAGTTTTGAAAAATAGTCAACGGCAAAATCGACTACATCACTAGGCTGTTCTAGTAGATAAGCAATAGAGAATTCTAATAAAACTTCACGCAGTGCATCGGGCACCTGAATACGTTGCTTTTGTTCGTTTGACATTTCGATAGAGTTTGGTAATGGCCGTTGCCTAGAAAAGAGAAATAAAAGACATGATTTATGATTTATATTGAATTTGATTTTGGTTTTTGAAAAAGACAAATTAATCTGTAGTTAAAATAATTTTTATGCAAAAGCACCACGCCCTTCTTCTAATAATTTGTACATACATACGAGTACATACATACTTAGCTTTAAGGATACAACGTACAGAATGTTCCTGATTGAATACATTTTGAATTTGTATGAATTAAAATTTTCTACATGTGGGGCGTACCACGCCACAGTATATTTATTTATTTGTATTGTAAAGTTCGTAGTTGTGAACACCTTTCCGATAGCCATCTGACGACATTAGAGCTTAATCGCTATCAAAATCTTGAAATTTTTTCATTATCGCTCTTTATGTCTTAAAGAAGCTACAGGCTATATAAATTTAAAAATTCCAACTGGGCGGTGCCACACCGATGCAAAGTGTATATTTGTCAATATCTTCAAAATGGTAACAAAACGATTCTCTAAATTTGGTTCAAATAGATTCACAGTTAAGGCAAATCATTAGTCATAAAATGGGCGAAATTACAAAGTAAATATTGATTTTAATATATCTTGAGAGCGATTAAAGCAAAGCCTTCTGAATTTGGTATAAATGGCTTCGTGGTCAATACAAACCATCAGGCAAAAAGTTAAATATTGATTGAGAACGATTAAAGCTAAAGCTACTGTATTTGGTCTGAATGGCTTCATAGTCACTACAAATCATCTGTCAAAAAGTGGACGGAATTGGCAAGTAGGCGTGGTACCTCCCAAGCAAAGTAAATGTTAATTTTTGTAGATCTTGAGAACGGCAATAGTAGAAGTTACACATCATCAGTCAGTAACTGTGCAAGATTGGACAAGTGATCGTGGCACCTTCCATTCATACTAAATATTGGATTTTGTACATGTGGAGAACAACAACGATTAAGGCTGCGTTATCTTTCCACATCAGCCAAGAAGCGGGAATTGAGAAACACCCTGGGTAAAAACTATCTATATACGTATCTTATATATAAAAATGAATGTGTGTATACTGTATACAGCTAAAAAGCTGAATCTACAGTGTCTTTCTGGAAGGAACAAATGATTGAATTTTGACGGAAGGGGATAAAGGGGAAAAAAGGGGAAAAAATTTAACTAAGATAGCATTTAAGATAATAATTAAGATGGTGGTAACAAAGCATGCGCGAGCTTTAGTTTCGCGTTGTAAGCTTAGAGAACATTTAAACGCTGCAGAGAAGAACAAAAATTATGCAAAACAAGTTAAAATAAGAAAAACACGTGAAACATTCCTTTTACTTGCAATTTGTCGAGCAAATTGAATTTAGACTTTTCTTTAATAAAAGAGACATTATATCTGTGGATTGGATCTAAAAGGGCTAATGTCAAAATTTTACTTTCGAGAAAATTGCAATTGAAGTTTTTACAAAAAATTATTTTAATTAGAATTTCATTAATAAAGGTAAGCAAAACCCTTATGAAGCTGCTCTTGGTTAAATTACACATTGGCTGTTTCAGCAAAATAAAAGAGAGTATGAAATGAAACAAGGCACAGATATTAACGTGTTTACGATATAAGTACATACCTAAATATCTTAATACCTTTATCATAAACACAATATATGGACTATCTAAGCTTCCGTGTGCTGTTAGTTAGGTAATGCACCTGCCTACCCACCAAGAGGTCTACGGTTTAATCCTAGGCTAGACCATCAGACAATTTACAACAACGGTATCATCACATTACATTGCTAGCGACTGGTTATAAGTATTTACTCTATTATCTAACTAATGCATTGGCCGTTCGGAGATTTTAAACTGTAGATCTTTTTCAATGAGTCTAAAAATAGAATTGGGTGCATCTCATTGATTGAGAGAATTTTCCATTTTTCCACTTGGGAAGAATCGACAGCAATATGTAGAAATTAATAGTAGTCAAGCCATAGTTATTCATATCGATAGTTCTGATGCAGCTAAAAAAACCGATATCCAACAAAAAGACCAATTAATAACTTAACTTGTAGAGGATAATTAAAGTTTTATCCTTAACCTTCTCATGCACCAAATTTTGTTAGGGCAGCTACATATATTTGTTTCCAACTACGTTAGACTCAATTAAAATAAAAAACGAACAAAAATTCAACTTACATTCGAAGCGTAGTTTTTAGAAAATGTTGTACACATACATCATGGCACATAAACGAATTAAAAAGGCCAATTTATATTTATCTTTTTAAAAACGTGTTTTTATGAGTTCGTAGATTGTAAATAAAAAAAATTTTGTGTTTGGTTTTAATTAAAAATCCTTTATTCAACACAATTATGTGCACCACTGCTTGTAATCTTTTTACAGGCATTAGCAATTTTTATCCTTAATTATTCTGTCTTGTGAACAACAACAATTACTCGACAGATCTTTCTATTAAAGATCTTCCAAGCCGATCGTAGTTATAACTTAGGTTCGATCACAACCTTTTCAACCAGAGGTTATCCACTCTTAACTCCCTTTACTGAGTTAGCTCCAACTAAACTGGTTTTTTTACTTCACGATTCACTTCACGAGCTTACTCTTTATAAACTCTCTTCACATAAACTGCACTTGCTGGGTTTACTTTACTTAAACTGTACTCGCTGAGTTTACGACACATAAACTGATTGCTGTTCGCATCGATATGCTTTTTATATGGCTGAGTGAACAACACAAGGAAAGCTTTCGAACCTCTCGATATTTCATGTAGATTCCATTTCTTTCTTTTAATTTCTTTTTAGTTCTTTTGTAGACTTGCGTATGTGAATATCTACCTCTTTCAGCTCTTAGTATATGTTGTTGCTTGTTTATTGTCTGTTTCTTGTTTTCTTTGCTGCTTATTTATTGTTGTTGCCGTCTTATTTTTATTTACTTTACCTCTGCTAATGTTTTTTGGTGTATATTTGGTTACTTGTAAACAGCACTTGTAATTGATCTTACAGCTTTTGTTTGTTTATTTTAGCGATGTAATAAACGCAGGGATGCCCAACCTTATTTTTGTAACAATATTATATATTTTTTGTTTACATTTAGAGTATTTTGAAAAATTTCAAGGGGTTTATGGTTCTGCATCATCTTCTATAGGATTATTCCATAGCTTTTCCCATTTTAAATTTTTAGGTGCACTTTTTGAAACTCCGCCTCAATTGTAGAATCCTCAGATATTGTAAAGTCTATTTCCTTTCGCTTTAAACCCTGACTTTCTAATTCTTCAGGCAGTTTAACTTCACAAATATTATTAGAAATGCTCGCTTTGTCAGCAGGAATTTTTATCAATGGTATATCAGGTTCTGCCTTAGCAACAGAATCATTCCAGTCAAACTCAAAAATTGATTACATTTCTCTTGTTAATGTTAATATTGTTTAGGACCAATATTCAACGCGAATTAGATTGATTGAGGCTGCGAATAAAAAGCGAATATAAAGCCAATAATCATATTAGGTGAGAAAAGAAACACCTCTTTCGGATGCAACACAGCATTCCCCAGGAACCTCATCCTATCAGCAAAGATAACTGGATACTCACACAGTACATGTTCAGATGTTTCAGCATAGATCGAGTAGAACCGATCATCTTTAAAATTTATTTAA
Organism: Wohlfahrtia magnifica; assembly: GCA_023159175.1. NCBI lineage: Eukaryota > Metazoa > Arthropoda > Insecta > Diptera > Sarcophagidae > Wohlfahrtia > Wohlfahrtia magnifica. Next base: position 1,240,592 of record JAKWBJ010000505.1, on the reverse strand, counting down.
AAAAAAAACACACTGATGATGTCTAGGACCACGGCGCCCAGTAAACAGACCCTTCAATAACCTGTGCTTGCTCTTATTGAAAGCCTTCTGGATCTACTGAGACAAAGCGTCCATTTCATTTTTGTCGTTGCATAGTTGACTAAATGTACAAAACAAGTAATTTAAGGGGTGAAAAGAATACAAAAGTTTTAAAAATTGCAATACAAAATATTAAAGAAAATACACCGTTCATGCGCCATGTTGTATATATACAACTGTTATATTATGGTTCCAAAAAATTGTCTGAGTAAATGTTTATCTTATTATTATTATTATTTTTTTTTTATTTTTTTTTTTGTTTTTTTGTGTTTCATTTGTTAATAAACTATGTTATTGTAACCGGAAAAAAATTTCACTGAATTATCGTAAGATTTTCTAAATTAGTAGGCACTTATTTTTCACAATAAATATCAAAAAAAAAAAAAAAAAAAACAGCAGACTTGACCGAATGGAAATTACAATAACAAACACAAAAATTTTTTACTTCAGCATAGAAATTCATTTTACATTATTCGTTTAAAAATAGAATATCGTTAGACATGAGAAATATACTTTCAAATAGTAGTGTTGTATACAAACAACAAATGCATAAAAGGGTTAAGAGCGTAAAATAGTTTTTAAGGCACCGTTTTATTTACTTACTTCCGTCTACTCTCATAGTCATAAGCTTTCCTTTTGTCTATTAAACATTCTAATCAAAGTAACTGTAAGTCCTTTTTCTAACCAATCATTTTCCAATTTCTGTTACAAGATTTGAGATCAAATGACAGTTAGTTGTCTATTCCTTTAAAATTTCTATTTTTATTTTATTTCATTAATTATTAAATTTGAACAATTCATTAAATAAGTATATTTAATTATTGTTATTGTTGTTGTTGTTTTAATATTTTATAATATTTTTAGAATTTCTAGGGAAAAACAAACAAAAATGGAAAATAATAGAACAAAAAAAAAAATAAATTTTCAAGCATTTGTTGGGCAAGTGTATTAAATAGAAAATCATATATACATACTTCAACAACAAATAAAAATTATAAAGCAAAGCAGAAGCCAGCAAGCCAACCAGCCAGCCAGCCAGCCAACCAGTCGGTCATTCAATTAGTAAAAATTTAAAAATAAATAAATTGTCAACAACTTAAAAGATAAAAACAAAAGTTGATAAAAAGACTTTAATCACTATTAAAACCCAATGGAAATAATATATTTAAAAATTTGAAATATTTTTTTCAAAAGTAAATAGAAAAATTAAAATACAATATGAAAATATTTTTTTTAATTTCTTTTTACATTTTTATTTTAATTTTAATGCTATAGAATTTCATATTTATTTAAAAGAGAGAATTCATTTTAATTAATTTCGATTTATTGTTTAATAACATTAACTGACAAATAAACTCGATGATTACAATCTTGTTACAATGAAATACGTACATACATATGTAAGTGAATATATGGTGTGTAAATTCGAACCATTCAAATCGACAGACAGACAGATAGACAGACAGACAGACAATCTGTCACACACTAACTCTATCTCTCAGACAAAATTAAATTAAAAATTTATGCACATTTTTGTAAAATAATTTATTATTATTCATCACGTGACGTTAATTTAATAGAATTTTTAAGTAAAATTACCTCAATTGGCATCAAATAGTGAATTTAACTATAACCGTGCAAAAACAAGGGATAGACATAACACCATTTCCTATGGCAATTGAAACATTATACATTTCTTAACAACCTACATGAAATGTGTTTTTACTGCAGGCTGAGGTACAGATGCTAATCACCAACAAACAATATACGAAATTCGTACAGATTTTTCTGCCCGTGGTGTAAGAATTAAAATTTTGATCAGATGTTAAAGGTAATTTTCTTCCTAAGGTCCGATAGCTTATCAAACTCTTAACGGAGCTTCTGGCATACACAATAATAAATATTCGATGTTGCACAGTTAGATTTAAGTTCATCATGGCTTTCTTTACAACTCTTTCCATTTCTCTCTATTTTTAGCATGGGTGCGCCATTTCCCTACTCCCATTGCTCGCATATCCTTGTCGATGTTATCCAATAAGCACTTACATGGCCGACCTTTATTTATTGATATTTGTGGTGTAAAGTCAATGACAAACTTTTGCGTTCGACTTTGATTAGCACATGACCAATCCATCTAAATCTCTGTGTTTTAATGCCTTTATTGATCTGCAAAAGTACCGCGTTGCTCCTCAGGAAATATTCACCACTTTTATTTCTTGGACCACATATACATACGTCTGAGAATTTTCAGTTCGATAATTCTGCGACATTTCTTCGGAATTCGTCATAAACCAAACTTCTGATCCGCAAGTAACTATGTATTGTAAACTCCCAGCCGATTCGATTCAAATATCCTATTATAGATTTAAATTATATTTGTAAAGTTGTTCTAGCTAATTCTATCTTGCGCCAGATGTCTTAAGGTGGGATCACACGATTGACTCAAATACACCAATCTGATTCAAATTGTATTGTGACAACTTAGCGCACAATAATAAAATTGTCCCAAATAAAAATTCTGTATTCACACGGTTATCTTATTTTATACAAAATTTATTGTCACAAGATGGCGCGAAACGATGTATTAACAATAATTGTCCTAACGCTGTTACACGTTTGCTCTCGTTTACGACAACTCTGCAAACCAGCTGTTGTGGTAAATTAAATTCATTTTTTTTTTGTGTTCAAAATGGTTCGTTCTTTAAAAAAAAGAAAATAGTGTCATCTTTATTTTAATATATTGAGGTCATTTAGTGAACAAATAAAAAAAGAAATACAAAAAAAGAGAAAAGAAGTGTGGGTGTCAGGGATTGGATCACAAGAAGGGCCATTGATGGTCATATGAGAAAACATTTCATTAAATTACAAACAAAAAAATTAATTCACTAAAATATTCATTTATTTAAATTGGAATATAATTACAAATTATATTTAATTCTCTAAAGTAAAGATGATTTATTCTCTAAAAAATAAAAATTGCATCGGCTTTGATTATCAGGTGTCCACTTGATAAAAAAAAATAAAAATAATGAAAAAAAGAAATGGTGGAAGTTTGTGATGCAATTTACATATAAATAATTTTAAAAAATGCATATTTTCAGGGATGACAATTATAAATACCGTATATACACGTTTTTTCAGAAAAAAATCAATTAAAAAATAAAAATCGAGGATTATTGTCTTCTGAAATTACCACAGAAGAATACAATAAATATTGATGTATTTTTGGAATTTTCATTGGTGCATGGATGCTGATAAAGCTTTCACGCGATTGTCACATCAGCGTTGCATTTGATTGGGGTAAATAAGTACAATAACATTGTGCGTTGCCGTATATATATATATATATATATATATATATATATATATATATATATATATATATATATAAACACTAATTATTGGTGCATTACGACAATCCTACCTTTAAGCTGGATTTTTGCATACACCTTAATCGACACTAAAATCCTAATCCCATACATTTGTTCCGGCGCCCATTACGGTTTATACGAAATCTCAACTTTGATGCTAAGACAGACAGTCAAGTTACTTGGTGTCTTGTGCTATTTTGACCCTATTTTGCGATATCAGAAGTTTCCCTTCTCAGAATCTTTATCACACATGTTTACTAAAGATAACGCCATTATATGTCTCAGGCATGTATTAACGAACACCTATAAGTCTTCTTTTCTAGAACTGCTTGCTTTTCAAGTCTGGCATCCGTACAACAGTACCCATTTTACACTCATATTAGAAAAGCAAATTGCATGCTTCTTTGAAATCTATGAAAATCGTCATAGTAATAATTAGGTAGTAATAAATAAAGGAAGACCTATAAAAAACATTTAAATGAATAATAGATTTAATTGAGTAGTTGGACGAAATCCGGTTATTTAGATTAAAAAATATGGAAATTTGATATTTGGGCCCAGTTTTGTGAAGAATTTAAGATGCTATGTAATAATTTCGGGATAGACGAGTATGCTTGTAGGAAAAGGATTCAAATTAAGGACATATTCGAAACATTAGCAATAAAATTTGTTTTTGAGCAATAAGAAGGTAAGCCTCTAAGAAATAGAAGGTTTACATGTTCCTCAGGAAAGCAAAAGCGTGTTAGGTTTTTTTATTCTGGTCTTCACATCAGAATCGACTCTTCTGTCCTGTCGACTCCGTTTTTATTCCAAACGGTTTGCTTTCATTGCCTCACATAAACAACATATCCAGCAGTATAAAAGTTATTGCAAATTTAAAATCCGTTTGTTCACTATTACGTCAAAAAGAAAAATAAAAATACAATTTTTAAACACATACAACCAGCATCCGATTCGGATTAGTCTTATTCCAAACCTATTATGAAATTAAATGTTAATTAGAAGCAAAAAACAAATCTATCGCACTAGCTTTCGATTCGTCATTTTCGGCCGATGACGCCGCCAGCCCGCAAACCGCACCAAACAGTCAATCTTTGTGGATGTGTCGGCTTTTCAACAATCACTCGTAGATTCTTATTTGCCCTAACGCGGCAATTCCGCTTATTACATTTGCTACTTGGACACAGTTGGTCGCTTATGCTGACCAAAAAAAAAAAAAATTACGAAGTGCACGAAATGCACTTTAATTTGAACGCCCATTTTCGTAACAGACTTCAACGAGCTTAAGCGCTGCTTAATTGTATACCTCTCCATGGTTGAACTTGTCAAACACCGAAAGAAAGAAATGTCAAATTAAGTTGGACAAAAAACTTGACGTTAACGTGTGACTCACAATTAACATCGTGCACTATGGTTGGGCCACCCTTTAGTTTCGATTATGAATTCTGTTTATTTTTTGCTGCTATTTTGCTAATTCTTCTTTTTAATTCTTCCAAATTAAAATGTTAAAAAGAGAAATGTTTTTGATAATGCAAGTGGATTAATCGTGCAGTCTATATGGAATTGGTGGCCTACAATCTGGGTTTTTATTATTAAATTTTTAATAAATAAATAAAATGAAAATAATAGTTGACAGTTAAATCCGATTCAATCTTTGCCATCGAAGTGTCACTTACAATTTCTGTACCATCGGACCCATCCAACCTCCGCTTACAATGTCTGTTCCATTCTAAACATCCGACAGCCTAGGCTAACGCTGTGTAAATGTAAATAGGAATTGTATTTAGGCTTTGGATGGGTCCCACTTACATTGTTATTGGTTTCAGATTGGAGATGTATGTGGTAAAAAATTTACTGTGTAGTTGCAGTATGTATATATTAGGGAGATCGGACGGTTATTATTCGTCCGGTTTTTTTAATTTTGTCGAATACGGATTTTTAAAATCTTCATTTTTCGAATACCGAATAAACTGGTTAATTTGACACGAATAACCGGTTAATTTCAATAAGTATAATATTTATACGTTTGTATATTTTTTTATTGAAAATATGCTCATCGTTTAACTATTTGTACAAATTTAATTATTTTTGTATACATGACAACCTTGAACGTCTCATAAAGAACGTGAAAACCGAGGTAGATCGAAAAAGATATGCACTCTTGAGCATAAATAACCTCTTCTCATCTTCTGTAAATAAATATTGATTTTTATATATGGAGAATGATCAACTAGACTCATTTAAAGCCCACAAACCCACAAACGCCGATTCCTAACGGCAGATATATTAGTTAGTGAAGTTTTTCACAGCGTAAATACACATCACCAATCGCTAGAAATATTGTCAGATGGTATGGCGGCCTGGGATTGAACCGACGACTTCTGGCTTGGAAGGGGTGATCTTACCTAACATACCACAGTGACACACACACTATTAAATACATGGTGCATAAATTTACATACAGCGTTCTTCGAAAGCAAATTTACTTGTCGAGGCAGTCAAGGACTCGTATATTACTAATAGATTTATTCAAAGTAAAACATTTAATATTTGTTATCTTAGGCACCTAAATTATAACTATAATAACAAACCTTTAATTCCAATCTCTACCAAATAAAACAACAAAAACGAAATTAGCTCCTTGAGTAGCTTAAGCATTTTTCAGTACTTTGTGTAATAAACTTTGTTTTTTATGGCCACCGCACACCGTTTTGGCATAATATTTAGGAGACTTGTTAGAATTATTGTTAGTATTGATTGCCACTTTAATTTTATGCTCTCCATCAGCTTCTACTTATTTTTAATACGACGGGGTCCAGCTCTGCGCTTCAAGAATTGAGAACAATTTTATTTAAATAAAAGAACCGGTTAACCGGTTATTTGAATTATTATTAACCGAAAACCGATTTTTTAAGTACTACTTTTCGAATTATTCGAAAACCGGTTTTTGAAAAAAGTCGAATAATCGATCTCCCTAGCCGATATATATATTAATAATTTTGTAATGAAAATGACTCGCAATTCTAATGTCTGATCTAATATTTCAAAGTGTAGTTCTAGAAACTTCTCGACTACATAAATTAATTAATTATAGTATACAACTCAATTTTTACTTTTTCAATTTTTAATTGGAAATGGTGTAGTGCCTTTTTAATATTTTTATAAAGCATTTTATTTATGTGACAGTAATTATAACAATGGCAACTTATTAAAGATATGATTTAACACATTTTTTGTAATAAATTTTGCTATAAATTTATATATAAAATATATGTTAACTAGATAACCAACCCGTGAGAATTTTTCACACCACTAAAGGCAATTTTTGTAACATCATAATAAAGTGAAAACATTAAATGCAAATATTGGTGACTTCAATATATTTTATTATTAAAAGGAGTAACAAAGTCAATCGTTTTTAAATGATATTAATTCATGATTCTTATGAAATAATTTATTTTTCATTCAAAACAATCTTTGAGGTTATGATGTTATTTTAATCACATCATTTGAGCCCGATGGAAAAAAAACTGAAAACGGATTTGAATTCAGCTCATCAAAAGTATTATATTCCATATTCAGTGGCTCACAGTTTATTTCGTGTGCATGCAAAATATAACTTTGAACGCTTGCAACATCAAAACTAAGGATGATATAAAAAAGATTTAAACGCACAATTAAAGACGACTTTGGATATTCTTCTTAAATATGAGTTGCTTTTTGCGAGCTATTTGGCCGCACAATGAATAAAAATATGTTTTTAAGCATGATAGAAGATAATTTCTTGCAAAGTGTCAATGCTGTGGGTATACGACATCATTTTCGGTATTATTAGGATTATGGCCCGAAACACAAAACAATAATTTTGAAGTCATGGTTGATATGGAACTAAATAAACTTCATAAATGCTTCTTAAATACTCTCTAATTAAACGTGACAAAAAATTTGTGGGCAATTTTGGACTTGGTATACCGAAGAAACAGATTACCAATCAGAATGATTTAAAAACTGCACTGGTCGAAGAGTGGAGCAAGACTACCCCGCAACTACCCAAAAAATCTTTATATCGACGGAAAATCGTCTTAAAGATGTAATTAAGCAAAAAGGTCATACCAAATACTAAACCATGTTCCATCTAAGTTTTTTCTAAGACTGCTGACAATACACGAAATAAGCTGTGACTTATATTTTTCATATGTTTTAAGTTTTCTTAAAATTACTTTTATAAATATTCAAAACTATGAACAGATAATTTTAATTTTAATAAATAAATATTTTTATAAAAATTTTGCGTTTAAAGCTATTTGATATCATCCTTAGTTTTGATGTTACAAGCGTTCAAAGTTATATTTTGAATTCACACGAAATAAACTGTGAGCCAGTGTAGTTTTATTTAAAGGCTTTTTTGCTGAAGACCAGTGTTATTAACAAGGCATAAGGATTGTATTTAGCCGAACACATTTTTTTTTTCATGGACAGTTACACGAAGATTTTTACGAGTACGTGCGTCAAAAGCAGTGTTGATCAAAAGTAAAAATGTCGTTATGTTAGTGAGAGCATGGAAATTACTCTTTTAGAGGGAGTAAAGTTGATGTTTTAAAAAAAGTTAAGAAAAAAACGACATACATTCACTGCACATGTGCACTTGTCGCTGTTTCAGTAACAACTAAAAGCAAAAGCGAAAGAATCTTTTTTAAATTACTTGTCTATGCCTTAAAAAAATTTGCGTATATTTACCATACATGTGCATTCGTCGCTGTCTCATTGACGACTACAAGCAAGAGCTTAAGAATACGCGTGAATTGATCGGGCACAAAAGTTCCATGAAAAGCTCATTACTGATTTAATCTATTTAAAAATTATGTTGTGTATAACTAAGCATTGTCTGTTACCTCCCGTTGAACACAATCACAACTAAAATATTTTTTTCACTAAATAACAACAGATAGGAATAATGTGTTCTTTAATTTTTGTATAATCATCGATTTTTGTACACAGAATTGACTTTGAGTAAAAATGAGAAACATACTTATTCCAGCATAACTACAATTGGGACGCTTTTAAGGGACTTAAATGCTTTGTTATTGTAAGTTGTTGGAGGTTCTAAATCAACCAATTATCCAATTTAAGCAACAATTTAATAAAAGAGAGATCATTCGATCTCATATTTTGAGTCATCTTATGGGTTTTAATATAAGATCATAAGTGTGATCTTTTTACCGTATTTTCAACAATGGTTGTTACATAGGCTTTAATCATACCGGGTAACACATAGCGAAAATTTTCACGAAATAGAATTCTTTTTTCTCCATAAGGAAGGTTATTATTCAGAATTTTTTTTAAAAGGCAATCGACAACGCTTAGTGCTGTCTTATCTGGTATCTTGGTAGGAGATTAGCTGCAATGCCGGTCTCTGCAATGGGTATAAAGTTAGACATTATCTGATACTATATATGAAACGGCTCGGTATTACTACACTTAACAAAAAAAAAAAACACTGCTCTGTCGACAATATGCAGTCGTAAAAACATCTTTTAGAAATGATATCGTTACGTTTGAACCTTTTAAAAATGTTTGAATTCGTTTAAATTGCGTTAAAATAAAATTGTTGTTGTTCACAGTTTTATTTCCTCACTTATTTTTTATCCAGTTTATAAAACATTTTTATTTACTACCTGAAAACGACTTTACTTTATGACAGCCAAACGATAACTAGTTGACGGTAAAGCAGCCTCTTTATATATCTAATGGCCTACAGTTTGGAAAGTTCCGGAAATGTCTCATATTCTCTATTTTATATCCGTTAATTCATATGTAACACACAAAATTGGTCGGATTGGCATTGCTGCCAGATACGCAAAAAAGTACGGCATTGACAGGGTGACACAGAATTACCAAATATTCCAAAATTTCACAGTACAGTTTTCAACACGCTGATGTGGCATATTTGCCTTTTTTTGGTATTTTCACTTTCGTAACAATATGTATGAAAATGAGGATGGTTATAAGAGAAAACGACATTTAAAAACAGTTACTTGTTTTAATCTAAATGATACGTTGTTTTTATGTTATTTACATAAGTGCATATTATCTTGAAACCTCTTTAACTGTTAAAGTTTGGCATCATTTCACACTACATATTAAACGGCCCTGTATTAATACAGTTAACAACACAAACACAAACTGCATAGCCGACAACAGTATACCAAGAACGGTTTTTGCAACATCTTTAGTGACTTTTTTATAATGGAAAAATTAGAAATTCGTAGTGTGATTAAATATTTACATAAGAAAGGTTTTGGATCAATTGAATTTGATAATATGAGAACAACGAAAACGCGCCATCCCACAAAAGTGGGAAGTACGAATTTTTTAACCACTCACCTTATTTTCCTGCTTAAACTCCATGTGACTTCTACCTGTTCCCAAATCTAAAAAAAATCCTTGCTGACAAACGTTTTACATCGAATGAATATGCAATGACAGCTGTAAGCGATTATATTGAAGAGCTACAGGAAAATTATTTCAATAAAGAGATAAAATTGCTAGAATATAGAATCGAAAAATAAAATAACTTTTATAACCTAGCTTGTATTTCGTTGTTAGGCTAAGAACATTTCTAACTACCCTCGTATGATGATTATAATAAAAAAGAAAGTAAAAGTGCAAAACAAAACGTTAACACTTTTTTTCAAAGCATTTAAGATGTTTAGCAGCATAATAAAAACTTTTTAAAAATAACTTTTAATTGTTAATAATTGAAAAACAGTTTAATATTTAATTACATTTTCAATTATATTGTTTCATACCACAACAACAAGACTAAGCCCAGCGCAAATTTTATATTTATAACGTGTTTTTTTAACCGCTTTATTAAGCGGTTTATGTTGCATGAAAAAGGCATATAATTTAAATAGAACTTTTTTAATTGGTATTTCCAAGAATTTTAATCGATCGATATTTTTTATTTAGAATAAAATGCTTTATTTTTAACTTAGTATGTAAGCTATAGGCTAAAATTGGCCTTTATTTCAATATTGACCCATATTTGTATTAAGTCTCCTAACACATATATAGAAATTTCTATAATCGACCAATTTTTGCGACCCTATATGAGCTCGTTTTCGCTTTAACTCGATGTTAAATCTTTGAAAAGCTCCGAATAATATTTGTCATTAATCGTTTTATTTCTTTTAAGGTTATCGATACGAATGACACTGCGTGCATTCTAAAAAAAAACTGTGGTAATGGCCTTCATGTTGACTGACGGGCCTACCTTAGACTTTTTTGGTATACATTTGCTTATGGAAAGCTTACCGTTCCGTCTACAGTTACAAAACAGAGCAAAAACTAAAAATTTTAAAATAAATATCACCAGACAATAGTCACAAGTATGCACTGACGAGCGAGTGTGAGCAATGACTATTGCTCACGCACTTTCATTTTCCAATTGTCCAATACTGACTATTCATTATTTAGGTTCAAGCCGCATGATCTTGGTAGCCAATTGACGTCGCCAAATCGAGAAATTACTACACCGGGAAACTTCTTATGCGATAAAGCCAAAATCAAAAAAATTTGTTATCATACGGTCATAACGCTCTGAATTGACGGTAACGGTTCTTCCAGCGTTAGTTTAGAAAATATAACAAATAACACCCCCAGACCAAACAGTCACCTTTTCTTGATGCAATGGCCTTTCTATAATCAATGCTGAGTGAGATGTGCTGCATCGCTACAGAAAATCTTGTTCAAAAATTCAAAAATCAGTGGCCGTGTTAGGAACCACCCTATTTTGTAGTAAGTTTTAAATTTTTTACGTGTTCTTCGATTGTTAAACGATCCATATTCGTAAATGGCAAATCTTTTAATAAATAAATGATACTTCAGATGATAGACATTTAACAGCTGACAGGCTTACAAGCTTTAAATCCACTAAATGTATAATACTGTTGTTATTATATGGATTATTGCGATCATTTGGATGATTTGTGCGATTTGTATTGTGCAAATCACCACTTACCGTTCAACTTGATGATGTAGAGCTCCCATTAAGTCTTGTTTTGGGTTTGGCAATGGTTTTTTATGTAAAAATAATAATATTTTATTACCGCACGAAATTAATTTTTCCATTTTCTTTCAAATTAACGAGGTAGCCCGCTCTCAAAGGCTTGGGCAGTAAACTTTAATTCACAGAATTATCAAACAGCCATTATATGGTATATCGTCATCTTAAATGCAAACGGATGTAACCGGTCTCTGACAATGTGCTTCTATTAAATTTTACTGGATTTCGAAATTCATTGCTTATGTTCATTTCAATCTTGTCTAAGGAAATTTTGCATTTCCTATTTACATTCGATTTCTCACGTGATTACCACATGATTGTTAACGAAATGTGCTTTTAAATTTCCTTTTATTACCTCTTAAACACATTTTTATGAACCAATTTTCTGTAAATAGTACCAAAAAATTATTTATGGCAGAAGACCTATTTTTTTATTTCTATTTCTACTTCCAAAACCTAAATTAATGGCCATAAAATATTATTTCTTGGCACCATTTTTATGGGCCCAATACAATAAAATGACAAAATCAACAATAACAAACCAAAAATACAATAATAGACTCATACTTTTAAAGTTGTATCGATTTAAGTGTCTCACTTTTCATAGAATACGACAAACTTTTTATATTTCCTTTTTTTAATACGTACTTGCTTTCACTTTTCTTTTCATTTCCAATTACAATTCGAATTTTTTCTATCATACAATTGTACTGATTACAGATGCAAGAAGTAAAAAAAGAACCTAAATTACGTAGACAGGCAGTCAGCCAGAAAGTCATAGTCAGTCATAGACGGTGCCAAAGACAAGCAAACTATTTCAGCATAATATGCATGTCTGCAGGCGAATAGAAAATAAGGAAAAATATCAAAAAATGAATTCAAAAGACAATAAGAAAAATATGCTCAACCTGAAATAACAAGGGATGTGACACACCAACAACAAGTGCAGCTGAATAGTTGGAAAGAGAGACAGAGAATGATAGCGAGGGAGAGGTATACAGATTAAGATTTACTTTATTAACATAAAAATGCATTCGTATACGCATAAAAACACTAGTTCTCATATTCGTAGTCGTATTTTCAAGCAACAAAACTTATTGTTGTAGTTATTACTTAAGCTTTAGCACAGCACAGCACAGCACAGTACAGCAAAACATTGATATTCAACAACTCACTCAGTCACTTACTCAATCAGTCATTCTGTTAGTCGTTTAGTCACACATGTATGTATACGACAAGTACTACTCTAACTACTGATACAAGTTACGACAACAATACAGCACGCAGACAAAAGTAATAGCCTGTATGTGGTCTTATGGGTCAAGGTGGTTTGGCTTACGCTACAAAATTGCGAATGATATGAAAATTTTATTTGTAAAAACAACAACAACAACAACAACAACAACAACAAAAACAACAACAACAATAAATACTTATTATCTAATACTGTTATTTTAAACCCTTTTTCTACATTAGGAAATAACCGCCCGATACAATACGATTGTAAATAAAAAAGAAATGAACAACGTAATGTAACGTAACTTACGTTACGTGTTTGAATTAACAATTAAGCTTAAAATTAAGATTAAAAAATATATACATCACAATTGATACTCTAATTAGGCAAATAAAACTAACAAAAACAAAATAGTAGAACATTTTATTTATAAATAATTACAATAATCATGATAATAATCATGATAATCATGATAAGAAAATGTGTTAAAATGCCAAGCAGTGTTTGTGTGTTCGTATGACGTATGAATAATAAAAAAACAATTTGTCACAGAAATAAGAAACAAAAAATCTGCATGTAAACAAATAAAAAATGAATTATTTAACAAAAATTTCAAAATTTCAAAATTTCAACAACAAAAAAAATAACAAAATTATGCAAATCATTAACAAACAATAAAAATGCCCCAAGTGACTTGAAACTCTGAACGTGAGTAACTGTGATGACCTAAAGAAGATTCTGTAGGTTTTTTCTCTTCAAACAGCTACTGACACACACTACGAGCAATAAATATAAACGAATAATAATAATTAAAATTTATTTGAAAAATACAAGTTAGAAATAATAAACAAAAAATGTGTTAACATTTCTTTAGACGATCCCTAAAATATTATCTAATTACGAGGGTATTCATATAATAACCGAGACTTATTGTAACATATATTTCAATAGGGACTTTCGAGTTTTGTTAGTTGATAGCGTCCATATACAGTGGCTCAATTTAATAATCGGACACTTATCGACCTTTTTGAGCAAAATGATCGTATGTTACAAAATCGACGTTTTACGGGAGAGCGTTTTTTTAATTTCTTTGCTTTACCACATTTTAAATGTGGTGCAATAACCGGTATATTAACATAAAATGGAAAATTATTTTATGGAAAAGCATGTACAATCAGAAATATTGCAGTTTTTGGGCACGATATTTTTGCCCACAAAGTTTTATTAGTGTTTTTGTTAAGTGAGGTATTTTTGTTAAGTGAGGTACTTAACAAAAACTTACTTAAAACGAGCTATGCACGGAATCTACTGACGTCGTAGTATGGCCTGGAAGTAAAAAAGTAACCTTAATTATATTGACAAAGATGAAAGTGCTTAAAAAGTACGCAAACATGGTTATTACAGCCTTTTTGTGGTTCTTACCGATACAACTGTCACATTAGAGAATTACAGGCTATTTCCAGATGACGAGCGTAAGAAAACGTTCGTCTAACAAGTTGAGTGACTTGTCTATCTATATTTCAAACACTAACAAAAATTGAGTGCTTTGTTTGTATTTTACATAGAAACAGACAAGTCACTCAAAAAGTAAATCTAACGAACGATGGATTGTAAGTCATATTAAAAAGAATCCCAAATTAAGCGCACCAAAATTGTCAAAGTTTGTGTCTGAAAGTCAGTCCCGAAACTGTTTGAAATGTTTTGTACAGACACGATTTCCACGGAAGAGTTGTACGCAAAAAGCCGTTTGTTAACAATGTGAGTCATAGAATGAAGCTAAAATTTGTCATTGAACGTAAAAACCATGATTTTTCGTACTCGAGTACCGTTTATTTACGGATGATGAAGTGTAATGAGATGAGGTTGTATGTCCTGCAGCAGTAGGTCAACTGGTTTTCATATAAGTAAATGGTGTTCACGCCTAACCGTCATGTTTTTTGCCCAACTTAATTTGAAATTTCTTTGTTTCAGTGTTTAACAAATCCAACCGTGAAGAGGTACACAATCAAACAGCGCGTTAAAATTGTTGAAGCCTCTTATGAAAATGGGCGTTCAAATCAAAATTCATTTCGTACACCTCGTAATTTTATTCGTCAGCATAATCGACCAAATGTGTCCATAATAGGGAGAACTGTGAATAAATATCAGCAAATCGGGTCTGTAGCAAATGAGGAAACAACTGTGAATTCTCGCTCAGTTCGTTCTGCAGAAAACCTACTGACCATTTCAAGCCTCGTCAATACGCCAAATGGTTAGTTGAACAGGCAAAAGTGAATGGTGACTTTACAAAGAAAATCATTTTCAGCGACGAGGCATACTTTCACTTCAGTGGATTATTTAATAAGCAGAATTGCCGCAATTGGCCAAATGAGAACCCACGAGTGATTGTTGAAAAGCCGATGCATTCACAAAAAGTGACTGTTTGGTGCAGTTAATGGTCGTACTTCTACGAAAATGAGGTCGGCCAAGCAGTTACTGTGAATGGTGTTCGCTATCGCAAGATGATAACAGGGTTCTTGTGGCAAGAAATTGAGGATATGAACCTGGACGATATGTGGTTCCAACAGGATAGTGCCACTTGTCACACAGCCAACGAAGCAATGGCTCTTTTATGCGAGAAATTCAATGGCCGTGTTATCTCAACTCGTGGCGATGTTAATTGTCCGCCAAGATCATATAATTTGACACAGTTGGACTTCTTTCTTTGGAGAAATTTAAAAGATAAAGTGTTCGTCAATAAGCCAAGAACAATTCAAGAGTTAAAGAATGGGATAATTCGGCATATTAACGACATTGAACTTCAATTATGTCTCAACGCATCAGTTTGAGGCTGTGAATAAAACCTGTAATGTGATGGGAGAAGAAATACCACTTTTAGAGTCATCACAGCATCTGCTAAAATCCTCCTCCTTTTATTCCGAAATAGCTCGGCACTCACAAAGTAAATCTCGTCATACTTCTATCATATCAGCATTCTATCAGCATTTCATTCTTATTAACCACCAACAGCTTTCTGAACCCACCGGCAGAAAGCGATATAAATCTCCTTGCCTTTCCACTTGTGTAACCGCAAAATGGCTCAGGCACAATGAAAATCCGGCGAGCTCCTCTGTTCGCTAGATAGTCGCATCTTTCGTTCCCATGATGGCCCTCATGGGCAGAGACTCAACATAGAGCAACCCTGTGAAGGCCAAGTTCATTGAGAGAAATGCAACCTCACAGAATTATAAAGCCCCTAACGATAACGAAACGCAATAACTGCCGTAAACATCGCCGCCGTTTGAAAGAGGGTGCAGGAGAATCAGAGGCATTCGATTTCATTTCACTCACAAGAACTGAGTTGTGACCTAGGCTGGCTTATATACAAAATTAAATTAATCTGAAAACTGAAAGTAAAGGACCATAAACAACAAAGTGTGTTCGCTTAATAAGCCTTGGACTAGTTAACTCTTCATTTTTATCAGAAAATTATCTTCGACGATGAGACCCAATTTTGGATGAATGGGTGTAACAGCACACAAAATTGTATAACCAACCACATGAGATATAAGAGCGCCCAATGCATCTTGAAAAACGCACTGTTTGATGTCGATTTCGAACTGACGGCGACATTTCTTTAAGAATGGCGTTGTAGGTCGATAATTGGCAACTTCTTTTGGCCTGAATTGGATGATATGGACCCAAACGACATGTGGTTTCAACAGGACGGCGCTAAGTGACACACAATTTATGCCATGCTGGACATTCATTATACACGTGCTATTTAAAGGCATCATCATCTCACATGGAGGTGATGTGAACCGGCCACAAATATTATGCGCTTTGACTCCGTTAAACTTTTTTTTGTGAGATTTTTTTTTAAGTCGCAAGTCTAAGCGAATAAGACACAAGCCACAGCGACCCTCAAAACCAACATAACCCAAGCCTGATTTAGGAGCCAGAGTTTGGCAAAAATAAACATTTCGGATGCGCATCATCTAGCCAAGCCGCCGCAGACATTTGCACAATGTTACATTCCATACATAAGAGCATTGATAGATCTTTTAAACGAATACAATTTCGAAAATTATATACGTATATGTATACATATTATATGTGTATATGTATACATTATATATGTATATGTCACATATATATAGAATATATAGCAAAGCTTTTGACAAAGTTAACCCTAATCTCCTCATTGAATTGGATTAATTCTTATCTAAAACGTAGATGTAAAAATGAACAAGGAAGTCATCTTGGTCCATTTTTCATCTCATTATTTATAAATGATCTACCAAAAGCCTTGAAATACTGTAATATTTTAATGATCGCCGATGATGTACAAATTTTTATACGTACAGCAATAACTCTAATTATGTATACCTACAATATGATATAGATAACAACCGCACTCGGTGTACTGTTAATTTTATGGAACTCAATACAGATAAATGTAAATACATGAGGTTTTATCGTAATTTCCTTCTTGAATCTTGGTGTTATGCTTGATGTTAAGCTAAGTTTTAACACAAACATTAATATGATAGTCAATAAGGCTAAAGGCGTTCAAAAGAATTTTCTGATCCGTATGTTATTAAGCTTCAGCAGAACATTCTTCGGTCACCTTAAAAAGGTTAAAACGATTGATAGCGAATATTTTTTAGAGCTTTTAGAGAGATCTAATATTGGTTTTAAGTAAAAATGACCTCATTTAGCAATGTAGACCTCATGTAGTCAGTATAGCAATAATCCATTCAATGGACTTCATTCATCCATTCAGCAGCATATCCTCTATATTAAGCCATTTGAATCTTGAGGAAATGAAAATGAATTAGGAAAATTCTGGACAAATAGTATCAGGCTTAAAAAAATTAATTTTTGTTATTTTTTTTTTAGATAAAGCATTAGACTTCTAATAGTCTCCTCAACTAGTTTAGGGTTAATACTTAAAATGCCAGCAAATTTCCAATGCTATCCAATAATAATAAATAAATACAAAACACTCGTACACAAGTATATATTATATACCATATTTATACCATATTTATGTGTAAATAAAAACAAAACACATGTTTTTATTACGTACAATACATACATATATTTTTTAATAGACAAATAGAAAAAATTTGTAATAAAAAATGCAATTTTGCTTTTATTTTCATAGTACAGCACTCCTCTTTTTCATTACTTTGTGATACCCTGCAGTCTATCGTCATCATAGAACAGCAGTGGCATAAAATAAACTTCAAGTGACACAAAACAAAAATTATATTTTAAAGGCGATTAATATTAGGCGATCTCACTCACTTAAATAAAAACTGGCAAATTATTTTGTTTTTGTGTTATTTTTTATTTGAAAATATAAAAAACGATTTGCCATTTACTCTTAAATCTAATAAAAGATTAAATATGTTTAGGAAATATTGCTGTAAAGGCCTTTACTAAAAAAACTTAAATCAAACGTGAAGCGGTAGTCTTTTGAGGGAATTAAGAAATAGTGTTAAAATTAACTCTGAGATCAATAGAAAGTAACAAAATCTAAGTCCATGCGTCATCTATGCCGGATGTAATCGAAGCAAGCAGATGGGGGAAAGTGGGTCGTCTTCTAATTGTCCCACGGAATGCCTACTTAAAGTGCACTGTCTTCGTCAATGACAGGATCACATATATCGAGCATTTTCTTTTTACAACTTTTCGCAGCATATGCTTGTTGATTTCCAGGCGTTTAATTGTCTCTGGTTTATCGATGTAGACAAGTGACTTTACACAACCCTAAGTTGATTGCCAATTCATTGAATTATTACGTGACATTACTCTTTCATCAAATGTTTCTTTGAGTTAATCAATTGTAGCGCGCGCTGTGTAGCATGTATCAGTACCCTATAGAACCACATGTCAGCAATATTAATAGCATCTAATTAAGGTACGTAAAAATGTATAATCATCTCTCTTTACCTTTCACCACTGACTGTAACATTTTAATCATCATAAGCACACCAAGCAGTAATGGTGTTTTAACAAAAGCTGGTGGATTATCCTCACTCCAAATGCAAAAATTCTTCTTATTTGCATACCTATTCAACCAAATATGGTCTTTATCGTAGAATAAAATTTTGAATCAAAATTCAATACAAAAATTTCAATAATATGCAAGCGTTGCTCTGGTAAAGTCTATTCATAATGAAATGTTAAGCCAAACTAAGCAAAAACCAAGTATAAACTGTTAAATCTGTTGTCAAATAAAGCAATGTTGCCAACTCAAAGTTATGAACCTCTTCTGAGCCTATGCAAAAAACACCCGATACATATCGTTGACATTTCTGAGTTTTATACGCATCTCCAATCAGATGAATAACATTTGCTGTTCTTCTATATTTATAGTCCGTGATGGATAGTTCCAAGTTACCGAAAAGCGTTAATAAAAACTTCTACAATAGCGTTGTGAATAAAAGAGTATTTTTTGAGCTAGAAGTTGGAATTACTGTTCTTCTAACAAAAGTATTTGCTTTAAGAAATAAATACTATTAAGTATTCGATGATAATCGATAAGCAACGTTTAGATCCTTACGCGATCCAACTTATTTAAGTAGTGATGAATATCGTTAAGATGACGAAGCAATTTAATGTGGCTTTTGGTTCAGACATATCAGGTTGTTTTTCCTCTGTAACTCCTCTAGGGAGCATATTGGCTTTCCACAAAGCGACTTTACTTTGTTTCAGTTTTATTAATCAAGTTGATGTTCAACCTAATTAGCTGATTAGTCTACTGTAGCTTCCCTCCATTTGATTGTGTAGTGGTGAAATTCTTTGCTAAGTGGTGGTTGTGATCATTACTTAGCATTATAATTTTTTCCCAGTAGATGGCGTTTTCTCCTGATCATTCGTCTGATGTTTGACATCATCGCCCGAGGTAAGCTGAAATGTCAGGCGGGCTTATTTTAAATGGATTTGCCTGGAAGTGTGTCGAAGTCTCTTTATTAAACACTAGAAACCGCAATTAAATTTGTTCATCATGACATCTGCTGGCGATCCAGACCTGGGCCGCTTGTGTTGTATGCGTGCGCTCTAAACATTAGACAACGCCACTCCAGAATATGTATTAAGTTTTTTTTGTTTTTAATCCTTTAAAGATTTTATATCTTTTTCTTTTTTACTACTATCTTACAAATAATGTTGCACTTTAATCGGTTAAAAAACAAAAAAAAAAAAAACAAAAAACAATAGAAAGTCACAATATAAAAACCAGACATTTGTACACATGCATTTATATCAATTCACTTAAGAGTACATGATGTTGCAACAATGCAATTAACGGCAACATCAACTTTAATTTTATATCAACTTTAAACTTCATAAGTAGCAATAGAAACATCATTATCATCAACTATAAAAACCAGGGCCATGATTCAACAACAATAAACAAAACATTGTCATAGTCATACATTAGATGAAAGTGTTGTTGCAACAATTTGTGAAAAAACTTTAACTATGAAAATTTAATTATAAAATACAAGTACATCACCATGGATAGATCCATTGAATCTGTACAACTCTATAACTATGTTTCACACATTCTTTAGATATTAATGTTATATGTACTGCCAGAACACACACGATTATGCTGTATATTATCATTCTAAATCATACAACTATTCAACCATCCATCCATCTGATGGCAAATTTGATAAATGAAAATGAAACTTAAAGTTTAAATATCATCAGTGAATTAGAAAAAGAAAAGAAAAACTTGAGCAATTGCCAAGTTTCTTCTGTTAGCATGTTTTTATTATCAAGACCAGTATACAGACCACCACCACCATCATCATCATTATCATCATCAGCACTAAGAGAGTAAACTGGAATCATTTTCCCTAAGGTAACTTAAAGATAATCGAATCAACGAGTCAACTTACGTGGGTTGTTGTCGTTTATCTGACACAAGGCAAGATTGTGTAGAATTTTCTTCATCAGTTTCAGTAGTAGTTTCAGCACCGCTGGTTATCATTTTGTATTTATTTTTTTTTTTGCTTTTTTATATCTGCTTTCAAGAGTTAAAAGGACAAAAACTACTGATTTTCCTTACGTTTCGATTAAAAAAAATCAAAAAAAGTTTGCTATTGAGCCAATAAATCAGTTGTTAATTTTATTCTTTTCGTTTTTTTTTTTTTTATTAAAAAATTGTCAATAATGTCAATTCGATTTTTTGCTTTGATTTATTTCTTTGCTTTTTAAATTCTTAAAACTGTTTTATTTCCTTATTTCGATATTTTCTCTTTTACACTGCAAAAAAAAAGCTACGGCTTCGCTGGTTAGCACGAAATGTCTTATTTTTTATGACTCTGGCTTATAAACCAGACTGAATTGGCCGATGGCATAGATTATGTTGGCTTTGACAGACTGGTTTGTGGCTTATACACATAGTTCTGCGAATTAAGAAAACTACACAAGTCACCTTTATAGGAGATGACCGAACCCTTAATTCACTAGTGCAGAATGTCCAATGTGTCGTTTGTTTATATTTCAGTTCTTAAAAACACGATGAATTTAAATATTTTCTATTTTTTAAGACTGTATTCACCAGAGTTGGGTTCATTGCATTGAATTTCATTTTCCATTACTTTTAGTAGTAGTGAAAAAAATATTGTATTGTCGCCCCTAATATTCAGTGGCAGTAGAAATTGAGTGCACAAAATGAAACGATTTTAGTGGTAATGGAATTTGAGTGCACTAAATGAAGCTATTTCAGTGGTAATAGACATCTAGTGCGCTAATTATGAGTGAATAGTGGTAGTGAACTAAAAAGCCACTGATTTAGTTTCACAATCGTTTTCATAAAGGGATTAACCGTTATATACTTTCAAACATAGACATGATACTATTACATATAGTATATACTTAGCTTTGCATTACCAGTAAAATTTAAGTCAAAATAAATGTTTACTGATAATGAAATTTAATTTCCATTATCGGTAAAAATTTTGCTGATTACAGAAAATTCCTACTACTGATCATAAATTTCGAACCGCATTACTTAAGTTTGACAATTTATATTTGTAACTTTATTCATCTCTGATAAAAAGAAACAAGTCCAAATTCCAATACAATGGAAAAAGAATATCTTAAATATAAAATCCGTTTTTATCAGGGACCGTAACAGTTTTAATTAATATAAAAATCATAATTTAATTGTTATTTTGCGATTTTTATTTTTTAGTGCACTAAATTTTCACTAAGGGTATGAAGATAGCTTCTTAAGTTATATACTTTTTTTAACATTTATTTACTTTTAACACATCTTCACACCCTTATTTCCACTACCACTAAAACCGCTTCATTTAGTGCACTAAAATTTGTGGTGGCTGCAATATTGCTGCATTAATGCTAAGTCGTTTAGTGGTAATGGAAACGTTAATGCATTATAAATTCAATGCAATAAACCCAACTCCGGTATTTACGGCTTTACAAAATCCATAAAATGCAACAACAACAACAAATTTCTTCCAACACCTAAAGTTATACAAAAACGAAAGTGACTATTTTTTACGCGTCAAAAAAAAGTATACAAAAAAATATCCTTTGCGACAAGAAAGATTGAAGTATAAATATGTACATGATATCATTTTTCTGATAGGTGCTATCGAGTACAACAAGAATCTGTTTTTTTAATTTACAAAATACCTCCGAAATCATGAGTTACGGGTAAAAACCAGTTTTACGTACCTGTGCGCACTTTATATTATTAGTTGAATGATTTAAGCCCGTGTTGGTGTAAATTAAGCAACAATAGCAGAGAGATTAGTGTCCGTTTTGATATAAATTAAGCAACGATGGTAGAATGAATGGAGCTCACTTTGTTATAAATTTGGCAGGACAATAAAAAGAGTAAAGCTCGTTTTGTTATATATTAACATATCGTAAACTTAAGGTTCAATTATACGCAACCTCCTATAACGCCATAGGCGTAACCGTAGCCATAACATAAACACATTTATTTTTACCAATTAATGGTGCGAAAAAAAAATTTTTAAATGCACTTGTCTAGCAAAAAGCTGTTTATCATTCTGGAAGAAAATCAAATTTCAATTCACTTCTACTGGTTTGGTTATGGCTACAGCGTTATGGTATGTAACCACTAGGCAAATACAGTATTGCATATTATAAAACAGCGATAATTGATAGATTGGCTTTTATATTATCCAAATCAGATCAAAGAAAAGTAGGTAATCATCGGCTTATAGCATCCGACGTTAACAGTGATGGCCTGTCCAACAAAATGATAGAATAATAGAAATAGAATAGAAATGATAGAATAATAGATGATAGATAACGCCGCTAGCCTAAAATCCACTCCAAACAGTAATTTCTTCAGTATTCATTGGATCTCGTATAGATTGGTACTGTGCCAAATTTTACAATTTTGTTTGTTGATTTAACCTTTTTTCCAGAAATGTGCCTCATCGCTGAAAATGACTTTTTGATAATGATTAGGGTCAGTTGCCAACTGCTATAGCAAACACCTGTCGTTGACAATGGTCGTTTATCTTCAGCTCCTGGGTCAGTTGAATTTAGTACTGGTGCAGTTCCAAGTTAAGACACAAAATTCAAAAAATTGTATTCTACGATAGGCAGAATCCCTGTAAGCGACATAAAATCGACTGTTTCGTATTCCCCTGAATACTCACGCAGATAGTGGAGATATTTTTGACAGGCTTTGTGCTTCCTCATCGTATAGGTGTTTGTCAATTGTGCACTGAACCAAAGGACTAAAATTTATATAATACACTGCTAATAGTCTTCCCGGTAGGACAAACAGAACACACATTTTGATTAAACAATTTTATCATTTACACGTGTTGTTGAACGCTATATCAGCCCGTAGTAATTTAATAATAATAATAATAACAATATGGCCGCTATCTACTGTCAAAATTCAGAAATCCCTATTTACAGGCACTGTGCACTGTCTATAGTAGCTCCTCCTTGCTCAGAAGTTAAGCATCAACTAATAAAATAAATCCTTTTTGCTGTTATTAAAGTTTTAATCACAAGCGAAGTTCTTAGGGTTCCACCATACCGTAGAGCCAAAATTAAGTGTCTAGTCAGACCCCATGGCTAGATAGCCCTTATGCCATAAGGTATGAGATTCAACAAGAAATCTTCAGTATATTCGCTTGAGCGAATTTTGCTTAAATTAATGTCTTTTGGTGAAAACTTAATTAAGCGGTGTTGCCATGTATGCACATATGTATGTAGTAAGTATAGCTTGTTTTCAAGACAAATACATATAGTTTGTACAACACCGTTATAATTATCGTTAAGTAAATAACGGTAACCAATTTGATATGTGTAAACAATGTGTGATGGTGGGTGGGTTGTCAGGCAACCTTCAAAAACAAATATTTAAATAAATACTTTGTATGTAAATGTTTTTTCTTTATTTTTTTTATAACTAAGTTTGCTATTTTTTGTTTAACAAATACTTAAATATTACTTAACGAAAGAAGTTTACAATTTCAGGTTTATTTTTATAACCAACCACAGAAGGTCAATCTAATTAATTGGACATAATTAAATATGTCATGTAGAAAATTAAACAAAAAAAATTTATTTTTTTGGTGTTACAAATCCAAACCAAAATAAATTTTTAATTAATTATAAAAAAAGTTTATTGGTTATTACTTTTTATCTCTGGACAAACACATTTGTTACAAAACTACCACGTTTATTAAGTATTGTAGGTACTTAATGGTTGGCTGAATAGGCAGGTGTGAGTTTTTTACACCAGGTTCGGCAATAAAAATTTACATAAATTCGTATTCAAATTGAAATTCTTTTTACGTATGCACGTAAATAGTTGATATTCATAAAAGTAGTTCTGGTTTATATTTTTTATTATTACTTTTTTTTAAGTGTTCCACAAAAAAAGTCAAGTACTACTTAACTACATACATTTGACCTTAAAACATGTTTGTGGATTATTAAAAATTATTATTTATTTATTTATATATACGAGTATATATATATATATATATATATATATATATATATATATTTTTTTTGTATTGAACACAAAATTATAGAAAAAATTCAATAAAATCAATGAAAACATTTATATGTTTTTCAATTGATTCATGCCATATATACTACAGTAGCGTAGTTAGGTTTAGGAAAAATAATTGCTGTTTACTTCATCCATGCCTGAGTTATACATATATTTTTTTTTTAAGTTTGTTTAAGTTAATTTAATTTTTTTTTCTTTTCTAAAATTTTTCACCCCTCACTATAAAGTACTGAACTGCGAGAAATAAAAATGTTAAATGATAAAACAAAACAAAAATTACAAAAAATATTAAGAATTTAAACTTGAAACATAGAATATTAATAAATAAATAAATAAAAAACAAACAAGTTTTTAAAGTTTACGTTTTCAGAAAATTTCGAACAAACAAGCAATTGTACTATTAAATTTATATAATGACCTAGCACAAGTATGCCCTGGCATACTCTGCTATGATGTGGTATATGGGGTTTTTTGACTTGCCCATTATTTGAATTGTAATATGTTTTTATGCTTCGTTTCAGTAAATTTTGGCTTATAATCATGAACAATATTACTCTTCAAGAGAACGCTCTGTACGACAAACTTAAAGAGCACTTCATGAACCACCACCTTATTTGGTGGTCTAAAGTCGAAACAGGAGATCGCTGAGACCATGCGCATCTGTCCGAATGCAGCCATTGAAGGCATAAAAGAGCTGTCACCCGTGCTCATCTTTGTGAAGAATGCTATAAGGAATGTTTTGAGGAAACGGTTAAGATCGATCGCGGGGAATGAGTGAGCAAGGTCTTGTGTTGATATCCCGTAAGCCTGATTTGGTTTACGGATAAATCAAGGACTAACACAGGTGTAGAGGCGGACGTCTTTGGACCTAATACAAATATCCCCGCGCAAATATCTCATGCGCAATGACCTGTGTTTTTCAGGCTAAAATTCACGAAGTTTTAATTTCCGCTAACATAAGCCTACATAGGGGTATATATATATATACTATATATATATAGGTGCCTGACTATTCTGACTATATATATATATATATATATATATATATATATATATATATATATATAGTCAGGATAGTCAGGCAGCACTGAGGTCACTGGCGTCGAGTTATGAAGTGCTTTGACTATCTCCTATTGATTTGCTGAGTCCCGGCTCATTGCGAAGTCACTGGCAATGAAACTGCTGACGGACTGGGAAGAGCAGGGTCCGCAGCGAACTTTATCTGCCCATAACCCTATTGTGAGATAAACTGGACAGAGGTAAGGTCGAGGGTAGACAGATCGCACATTGGGAGAGCGCCAGAGGACTGCGACGGGCCAAATGTGTTCCTATTTGGTATTTACTAGATTATATTCGAAGAACAGAGAAGATGCTGTTTGAATATGGCTTTCTATATAGGAGACAGTTAGGGTTGCCACATGGCCTTGATTTCGCTTGATTTACAAGAATTTTTACAGCTTGCAAAAGATTCAAGAAAAAATATGGTTTGTCAAGATTTTTTTAAAGTTTTTCTTACACAAGATTTTGTGAAAACCTATTAAACATTTTTCTGAGCGAAAAACTGATCCAATTGCATTTTGCCTGCCTCTATGGGATTTAAATTTAAAAGAATAAGATAGTTGTGCTGCGAACAAAATAAATTATAATCTGAATGTGGAAGGTCTGAACTATATGGTGGATGCATCAAAACTTGTGTGTAGTTTGGCGTTGAATTTTTGTAACACAACACCTTTTCTGTTGATCAATTCTGGCCATTTCAATTAAATTACTTGAAAAAATATCATTAATTGTTGACAGTTGAGACCATACCAGGTTGTAGAAGCTCATAATGAACATTTGCCTTATAATCCCACCATACACCTTGTTTTGTCGCCTTCTACAAATATCCACCTTGATTCGCCCATCGTTCATCGCACGTAATTATTTGGACCTATCAAATAAGCTGTAGTGTTGTCTGATGCAATTAATATTACATTTCAGAGCCATTTTACCTGCAATTTGTAACCAAAGTTTTTCGAACACCCAATATTTATGACTGTCAATACTTTTTTTTAAATAAAGATTTTTGTTTATAAACGTCAAGAATTTTGCAAAGCTAAATCTGGCAACCCTAGGAACAATTAAGTGAACATCATCTGCGGGTGGAGGCGGACCGTTAGAGTGTGGGGATGATCATATGGTTCGTCTTCGCGACTACACTGGGACACAAACAATCTTTTAGATCAGGGTAAACAAAGATCACTGAATTTATTATCCTTCTTTCATGTTTTTTTTTTTTAAATTTAGACATTCTTATAAGAACACCGTTTATGTTTTTCACCCAACATTCAAATTAATTGCAAAAAACAATTTTTAATTTTTTTATCGCAAATGTTTTGCATATGAATACGTTTATTATTTCAACAACTTGTGCTTAGAATTCGCTTCAAAATATTACTATTTTTTCGTATATTTTTATTTTTCTTTGTCGTTTTTCAAAGAAAATTTAGTGCGACTTGATAAAAACTACAGCAGCAACGGTAAAATATGGAAATTGTGTGACTAACGTGCTTGAAAGTATAATATTTTTAATTTCTTCAGTTTTTCTGTTTAAATTAACTACAAAATAGGTTACTTTGACATTCTTTAGTCTTCACTATTTTTAAGAATAACTTTAAAATTACATCACTAAGCAAAGACTAACAACAACTACAACAACTAACTCTAGAACAAAAACAATTATGAAGAGAACAAATTTAAGCAGATGGTTTATTTATGGTTTTGTTGACAAATCCATCAATAACAATAATTTAGTGAGTGAAGTACTGTTAAATGAAAATACATAACAAGAACGATCATGTTAATATTGTTAAGGTCAATTTGACACAAGTGACCAACTGTTGCTACCTTTTATAAAAACAAAAACAAAATTTAAAAAAAATACACCAACAATAAATGAACATGATCTTGTTTCTTTTCTTTTGCTTTATTTTTTATTTATGTTTTTTTTTTTTGTATGTTTTAATAGCTTTATTTTTTATTATTGTAATTTGATGCATACTCCGTATGTTTTCATTTTCTTTGTCACAGATTTTATAACACCAAAAACATAAAATTCGTATGTATGTATGTAGTATATGGGTGAGAACAAAAAATTCATAGACATGAAGACAGAATTTCATATAATTTTTTTGGTAAAAATATTCGGGTTTAATCATGTGTAGAAGATAAATTTTGACAAATTCAACGTAAAATAACAGTAATATTAAGACATTTTTTAAAAGGCTTCATTTCATATTGTATTATTATTCTAGGAAATAAACAAGTATTATTGTCCGTTGTGGTATTCCATGTGTGTAAATTAGGTTTTTTAATGCAAAATTTTAAAATATTTTCAAATAATAAACGTATACAAAAAATTAAGAGACTCTTGCGCAAAATTATTGTATGTACAAAAACTAAATTTGACAGGAGAGCGTTATATCTAAATTTCTTTGCATAAGCTGGTTACATCAATGCGAAATTTCTAATGAATTCGATAAATTCACATAAAATGAACAGATTTTTTAAAGAAAAGATTCTATATTCAGAAATAAAATGTTTTTTTGGCACATACGATATTTTCGCCAACAAAGTTGTGTAAGTGTAATTTATAAGTAAGGTATTTACGATAATTTAATAAGGCTATTGGATTTATATTTAAAGTATTCTTGAGTAGATATAAAGCTCTTGTCACACTTCATACCTAATTAAACCGTTTTTAAAAGGATAAACCGGGAAAGGGAACTTTTACCAACAATAAAAAAAGAAAAACATCATACCTGTGACACATCATGAAAAACCCGAAATATAAGCTACTACAGATTATTATTCGAGGAAATGTTGAAGGTGGACATTCTAGGGGAAGAAAGAAAATTACATAAGTGGCTAAATACATACTCACGTGGACTGGAATTAGAGCGAAGTCAGAAGCAGAGATTGCTTTGCAGATATATTGAGAAGGATATGAAAACATAATTGTATTGGATCCTGACATTCAAGAAACCAATACGCAAATAAAGAAGAAAATAAGAAGAATTTTTGCCAGAGTAAAATAGTGTAATAGCGTAATATTTGTAAAGTACATACGATAATTTCGTTCACAAGAGAAATGACAATTTCAAATACGATAAAATTAATTCAGCAATATCTCCCTAAGTATAACGAATATCGTTTTACTATGTGGTGAGCAGTGATGCCTTTTTGGTTATTTCTGACTAAAATTGGTTATTTTTTTCTTCGATGTGTAGATGTGTACTTTTTTTTCATTTTGGTTACTTGTTCTCGAAGTAAAAATGAAATATAATGATTTAATTTAACTTTTATTACTCAGGTTCTTATTGAGTGAATAATTCAAAAAAAACGGGACTTATGGCAAACTTTGGGCTTTTGTTGTGACTATGCTATGACCTCTCCCATAGCATTTCGGGCCAAAAGACTGCTAATTTGATGCCAAGAACGAATCAAATGCTAGTCGGACGGGCAAGGTATGAAAGTTTTAACTGATTTTGCAACATCTGGGTGAGCTCTGTCCTAGTGGAATATTACGGCGTCAAGTTTTTGCTCGAAGCTTAGAAGTTGATTTATTTATTTTATAGTGATTGAAGCTCAAGCAACTTTTTTATGACTTTCCAGCAACATTTCGGAATCTTGCTGTTTGTAAATCTTTTGTTTTAGTGGCTTTTTATATTTTGAAAAATAAAACTTCATGAAGTAATGCCTTCAATTCATCATCTCCAAATACTTTTGATTGATCTGGGCGAGAATATCTGGAAGTAGAATATAAATTTGCAGGAATAACAATTTAAAAATTTTTTTACTCGTTATTCGTTAGTCCTATAGCCTATAGGCCTAGAAATTCTTTTTTAATTAGTTATTTTTAAAAATTGGTTTAAGTACAAAATTTTGTCAGTAGCCTTTTATTTTGAATCGAAATAAATAAGAGTATAATAGTATAATCGGTTTATAATTACATACATATATATACACATATGTATATACGTCTCACAATATCTATTGTCTGTAAGTCCTTGTCTCTTTATTATAAAATTTTGATAAATATTTCACTTCAACGCTACTATTTGGTTCGATTATTTTACGGATTATTAATATATCTGTTAGTAAGGGCTATTGAGCCTTAATTATACACAAATAAATTTTAAAGCCTCATCATAACCAAACATATGAAATAGTTGTATTTTCTATTGTGTGAAGCTTGTTAATATATGGTTAAAATGTTCTGAATAAATAGGACATGTACCAAGTTTTTTGATCAATCTATATTCAGCCAATACTGCTATAAATTTCATGCATTATTATAAATTATACTTTTACGTTTTTTGTTTTAAAATTGCGACTTAAAATTTTGATTAGTTTTGTTTAATTTGTTAATGAAATTTGGTTAGAAAAATTTCTAAGTTGTGGCAACACTAGTGGTGAGTCTGTGACTTTTAAATATTGCATCAAAAAGTAGATTTCGTAAAAATTGTAAAATAAGATAATTACGCGCAAAGTGGTCGATATCGTAACCTTAAATACAAAATAAAGATGCTACTTTTGTTTTTTAATTAAGCAGCAATAGTGGAAATATTCAAGGCCGTTTTGCTATAAATTAAGCAGCAACAGTGAATAATTGGAGCCGGTGTTGACATAATTTAGACAGAGAAAGTAGAAATATTGGAGCTCATTTTGTTATAAATGAAGCAGCCACAGTGGAAAACCAAAGTTCATTTTGTTATAAATTAGGCAACGACAGTGAAAAATTGGACCTCGTTTTATTATTAGGCAGCGATAGTTAAAAGATTGATGTTGATATAAATTAACATATCGTGAGCTTAAGGTTCAATTAACGTTAGAATATTTACTTTTATCGAATAGTCGTGCCAAAAAATTCTAAAATACATTTATCCAACAATCAGCTGTTTTTGGTTATGGCCTATGTTGCCACAAATTTTATCTTTTTGTAACCAAGTTTTAATAAAAAGTAACCAAAATATAACCAAAATATTAAGATCTAATTTTAATACAAAAAACATTAAGATATCATTTTATATATCGATTTTATAGAAGCATTGTCTGAATAAGGCCAGTCTAACACAACTTGGTATAGTACTTGAGAAGGCATATTCCACTATATGTGCCAAACTTGTTAATTATGAGTAAGCAAACTTTGCACAATAGAATATATCGTTACATTTTTAAGCTGAAACTAAGGAGAGGCGTGATAAATACTATGCGGATTTCTCATCATTAATTCTAATGGTCAAAAAAGGTTTACTGAGTTCTGTTGTGGTAATCCCAGTTAGAAATAATGTCAAACGCTCTGGTGAACCAAAAGAGGTAGTTACTCAAGTGTTAGTCGATAAAATCTGATGAATGAATAGAATGGATGCTCGAAAAATGAAGTGCTTAAGGTGGCTTAAGCTACTGTCACATTTGTCAAATTTTTGACGAAAAAAGTGACCACTATTTTGTAGAAGCATTTGTTCTTTTATTATTTATATTTTAAAATTAAGTAATTTAAAAATCTACATATTTTTTGATGCTATTATTTGTTTTCAAATAATTTTTTAAGAACGCTGACATAAATATAAAATAGTGGTTACATTTTTTGTTAAATATTTGACAAAATGTCACCATAGCTTAAGACACTTCAAACAAGTAGAAATAATTATCTGCGCAATTGCTTGCCCTCTCAGCCATAAACGCAACCGTTTGTGTCGTAATCCGTATAGTTTTTTTGCGCCGTTCTGTAACTGTGAATTCTATTTCGTGTGAACACGCACTAAAAAGGCGTATGCCATGTTCACAGTTTTTTGAATGTACACGATCTCCATAATAGGCTTTATTTATCTCGATAAATAGGCTGTTAATCCAATAAGTAAGCAATTTTTTTAATTTATATGACATATTGTAAAATAACTACATATATACATACATACATACATAAATTCTGATAGATTTAGTAAAAACATTATACTTCATATGACCTTTGGCATTTCTTTCAAACGCTTTTAGAAATTCTATGCCTATGAAATGACAAAACAAAAACTGACCGAGTGACATATCCGTAAATATAAAATGAAACTCTATTCTTATATGAACGAGTGAGAATTTTACGACATTGTTATGGGGGAAGGGCTGCCATTTGATATTTCCGTCTAATGGCAATAGCTAATGAAAATAAATGGACAAACTGTTTTAAAAGTGTCCATTTTAAAGGATACGTGTGTGTGTATGTATGTATAACAATAAGTATTTCTAATAGGTATGTATTTACTTTTAGACCCAGCTTACATTAACGACAATATTTAAGTAAATTCGTGTCTAAATACAATACATTTCTGCATCCATGTGGCGTACACGATGTGTTCTAAATATCGTTTATGTATTTTTAAATCCAAATAATACTACTTCTAATGGTTTTGCTATTGTCGTTGTTATATACATATTTTTATTAGAATTACTCCTTTACTTAGCCCCAATACTTAACAATAAGAAAAAAAATAATATCATCATACAACATTTAACAACAGTATGTACGATTTGAGTTTTAAAGCTAATAATACTCGTGTATATTTATAAGTACACAAAACGACCGATTGAACGAACGACCGACTAACTGACGCAGACTAAAAAACAGTTTTCTAAAGGTGCTCTAATATATGTAAGTTGTTTATGTGTAGCAAGTTGTGTGTGTTTTTGTACATAAAAATGGGTATTTATATAAGGATATGACAGCATGTGCACGGGTACGTGTTAGTGTTGAAATTTTTACAAGGATTTCAAAAAGAAAAGGAACCCGTTAACATAAAAAAATATTTTTTTCTTTTCTTTTTCTAACCTCAAGCAAAACTTATTCAATGCAATAATTTTGTAACAGAACACGTTTAAGTAAAAAAAGTAAATAAAAATGGCAACAACTACGAGACACCATTGGTAACCGTAACCATGTTTTAAATGCTTTTTCCATGTGTACAAGTGCGAGTATATTCCATAGCAGTTTATCGATATATGCATACGAAGTTACGACCATTTTGTATTTTCTCTTATAAGATTTTGTTAAGTAGCAGTTGTGTAGCTATGCTCTCTAATAGATTTACTTGAACTCTTTTGCTATTTATAAGGTTAAATGTATCGTCAAGTGAATACATGAATCATGATTAGCAAAGGAGTTAGTTAAGCTGCGGTCATATTTGGCAAATATTTGACGAAAAAATCTTGACCACTATTTTATAGAAATATTTGTTCTTTTATTATTTATTTTTTTTAATTAAATAATTCAAAAACTAAATATTATTTTAAATAGTTTTTTAAGAAACGCTGATATTAAAGGAAATGTTAAAAATTTTTGCATTCATACCAATTTGTTGCAAACAGGCCTTGCAAGTCTTGCAGACGTAGCAAATCTAGCATATCTGCTACATTTTGCTACGTTACAACAACAAACTACATGAAAGTGGCATTTGCTCCACTTACGCATATTTGCCAAACAAAAAATCATTTTAAGTTTGCTACACTTAAACGGCCATGTTTTTTAAAACCTGTTTTTATACGGTAGACAAATTCTAAACAACACATTGTAAAAAATCATGTAAAGACAGGGTTAGGTGTAAAATAAATAAAATGAAAAAAAATATTTGTTGACAAAATTTTCCAAAAATATTTATTATTTTTTTTACTTTAATATTTTTAATTTGCTAAAGGTCCTATAAAAGAAACTCACTATTTGTTGTAATTTGCAAATTTACAATTTACAATAATTTGCAAATTTACAACAAAGAGTGATTTTCGCTATTAGAAAATATATTATAATTTATGAAAGATATTTAATTTTATTTAATAGATGATTTATTTATTACTGTTTTTATATAGTGGGATTGTATCTTAGATCGACTTTAAAATAGGAATTATTAATAGTAATGGGTAATTACTGTAGTTAATTAATTTAACAACTAGTTATTAGGGTAAATGAACAAATAATTACCAAAGGGAATTCCGATAGTGTGACAACGGCTTCAGAGAAGGAAAGAGCAATTGACCACATATGCGGCTTTCTTGTCGTCATTGAACAGTTTGTGCAATAGCGTTCTCCATTTTTAATATAGTTTTGGACACGATCCTTGAAAAGATCTTTTATAATAGCTGATGGATAAAGTGACGGAAACTCTCAGTAACCGGGTACGATTTGCAATTGGCACGGGCGTAATGTAGGATGTCGGATAATTTTGTTATCTTGGTAGCATCGTGACCACAAGCAGATCAGGTGAGGGTATGAATAATCGATTACAGAAAGCCCACTAGACGTTTGGTCGCTTAGATCTATCTGGATCTCGTCCCTCTTATCTCTACGTAAGTTAACTGTGATCTTAAATGGGAATATGGAAACTACCCTTCTGTACGGTTGTGAAAGTATTCGTGAAGATCCTTCGTACATTCTGACCGAAGACTATATATTTAACCATATGCTCTGGTGAAGGGCAGGTCAACAGTAGAATCAAGTAGCGTAGACGGCACTGTATTGGACATACCTACGTTTAGAGATCCACTGAACTACAGAATTGCCATAGACTGGAACCCGCAGAGGAAAAGGAATCCTCCTGCTCTCACATGGACAAGACAAATTGATACCGAAGTAAACGGCAGCGAAAAGAGTTGGAGTGAAGTGAAGACGTTTTCATGCTCTTTTTTTATTATTATTAAATACTATCTGAGATTTATTAACGAATATTTAAAATTTGTTTGTATCAGGTGTTTTTTTACAGTTGCACAAGTTTAAATCATAATAAAACAAAAAAATATATTTTTAATATTGTTACGTTTTTACCTTTTTAAAAACGTGTTTTTATGAGTTCGTAGATTGTAGTTAAAATAAAATAAATTTTGTGTTTGGTTTTAATTAAAACTCCTTTATTCAACACAGTTATGTGCCCCACTGCTTGTAATCTTTTTACAGGCAATAACAATTTTAATTCTTAATTACTCTGTCTGTTTACAGCTTTGTAAACAACAACAATTACTCGACAGATCTTTCTTCCTAAAGATCTTCCAACCCAATCGTATTTATAACTTAAGTTCGATCACAACCTTTTCAACCAGAGGTTATCCACACTGAACCCTGTTTACTGAATTAGCTCCAGCCAAACTGTTTTTACTTCACTACTAGCTTCACGAGTTTACTCCTTATAAACTCTCTTCACACCAATAACACTTTCGCTGAGTTAACTTTACTTAAAAACTGCACTCACTGAGTTCACGGCATATAAACTGATTGCTGTTCGCATCGATATGCTTTTTATATGGCCGAGTAAACAACACATCGAAGGCTCTCGAACCTCTCGATATTTCAGGTAGATTTCATTTCCATGCGTATGTAAACATTTACCTCTTTCAGCTCTTAGTCGGTGTTGTTGCTTGTTTATTGTCTGTTACTTCTGTTTTCTTTGCTGCCTAATTATTGTTGTCGCCGTGTTATTTTTATTTATTTTATCTCTGCTAATGGTTGTTGTTGTAGATTTGGTTATTTGTAAACAGCACGTATAGTTGTTCTTGCAGCTTTTGTTTATTTTAAACGCTGTTGTGCCCAAACTTATTTTCGTAACAATAAAAGGAGACTGGCTTTGTTGGATAGAAAATTATGACATTTAAGTATGATTTTGGCGATGTGGCCGCCATTGGCTGGCGCGTACAAGGCGCATTCTTGAACACCAATTTTCACAAACTTTTCGCAGCATAAGCGGCCGTATTTCGTCAATAACTTTTCGAATGTTGGTTTCCAATCGTTCAATTATCTCTAGTGTTGTAACTTTACATAATCGCAATAAAAATAATCCAATATGATTAAATGATCTTGGTGGCCAATTAATTGAACCATTACGTTAAATTACTCTTTAATTAAAAGTTCTTTGAGTAAATCAATTGTAGCGTGCGCTGTATGGCATGTGGCTCTGTGCTATTGGAACCACATGTCAGCAGGATTAATGTCAGCTAGTTGAGGTACGAAAAAAATTTCGAATCATGTCCCTATAGCGTTCATTTACAGTAACATTCTGACCATCATTGTTTTTGAAGACATGTGAACCAATGACAGATGAAATAGTGTTTTGTTTTAGGTCAATATTAATCGTTTTAAAAAAAACTGTGGTCATGACTTTGTAACCCGAAAAACCTCACTATTTTGACTGTTCTTTGATCTATGATTTCATGTGATAAATCTATATTTCAACCACAGTTACAAAACGGTTCAAAAACTTTTACGGATAGCGTTAGAAACTGCGAGTTTATTAGCGTTTTTGCTGTTTTTTTCTTGGAACAACACACTAAAGCGCTCAGTCAAGCCAAATTTGAAAACTAAAATAATGAGAAATGAAAATTAAGTTAAAGTGTAAACAAGTCATTCACTCATCACTCTCTCTCCCATCTTTAAACCAGCTATACGTATGTACAAAGATAAACGAATATTTTTCAATTTTATTTAACACATAACTATCAAAGTCTCATCAATAATAGCTTTCGTTTATTTGTAAAAGAAAATAAATTAAAAATAATAAAAACAAGCACTACAACTCTACACACAATAGTGTGTAAAGAAAAGAGGACTCGAGTGATACTGGTATACAATAATCATCAACTATTCAGTAGCTACATTATGTTGTTTTTACCGAAAGATACGCATTTGCCGTTACGTTCCATACAACAAATGCGTATCTATAAAAGAAAAAATTAGCATGGATTACTTTTTGTTGTTCAATTAAAAGATACACATGTTGTATCCATGAGATTGTGTATAGGTGGACCAGCGTTGCCATATATTTTTTGACGATTTTTTTTTACCAAAATATGATTTTATAATATTTAATGTCAAATGATTTTTTAAATTTGAAAATAATGATTTTTTTTAGTTTAAACAAAATAAAATTTTTCTAAAAAAAAAAATTATTTTAATATCAACAGTATTTAAGTGTAAAAATTTTGTATCAATCAACTTGTAGTTTATTGTTTTATTTGCTATGTACCTTGTGTCTAATCTATATAAAAATGTATCTTTTATTTTGGCCATTAGGAAGTAACTTAAATAGCATATTTTTTAATATAATTGTTAAAAAACGTATTTTTTAAAGTTTCATACACTAGAAAATAAAAATGTATACGAATTTAGTACGAAAAAGTAACAATTATGTATGTACATACATATATTTATGTAAATATTAATTTTCTTTAGATGAAAACAGTGTGAAAACTATAAAATAAATGAATTTTAATATGAAGAAATCTTGTTTTTGATATCATATTAACGATTTTGTTAAATAAGAGCTTTCATATCTTGACCGCAAAATACATACATAATTCTCGCGGCATCCCAAAAGGAACAAGGGGATCAATTAATGATTTAGACTCATTGAAAGGGACCTACAATTTAACGTCGGCTCCAAACGGCATATGCATTAGTTAGAAAAGGTTTTCATGCGTAAATACTCATAACCAGTCGCTAGCAGTGCTATAAGGTGATAGCGCTGTTAAACCGAGGACCTCTTGGTTGATAGACGGGTGTCTTACCTACCATACAACAGCGACACATATTGACCATTTAAAAATTATAAATAGAAAAGCTTTAGATCTCTGTTCTTTTCAAAATTTGTCCAAAATTTAATGAGTTTTCCTATTTCTTCTGAAAACGTTACATTTTAAAGACAGAAAATTTTCAAAAATTAATGAAATATTTTTTTGAGGCTATAAGTGAATTCCTGCCATTTTCATCTTAACGGTTCTTTCATGCACAGGGCTGGAATTGTGGCTGACTTTTCTGTATACGATAGACGAGTCTAGTGGCAACAAATTGAATGATCTTGGTGGCCTATGAACTGCTCCAAAACGTGGGATAAATTGCTTACCGAACTCGATCCATAACAGGTTATGGTGTCGCGTGCATGTTGTATGAGGCACTATCTTTCATTTTTTTTTAAAGCCGGTTGTCATCAAACGGTACCTTGTTCCATTTACAGTAACGTCGGGATTTTCATCGTTTCGGAAGAAATACGGTCCAATGATGCCGCCAGCCCTCAAACCGCTCCAAACTGCGCATCTTTCAGGGTCTGTTGGCAGCTCTTGAATTGCCTTTGGCTGCTCTTGTTGACGTACCCATTGAACTAAAAATATGCTTCATCGCTGAAGATGAATTTTCGATACGAAACACATTCTTCACACAGCACGAATTTTGATTATAAAATTCAAAGATTTGCATGTGTTGTTCGTTTGTTAGCTTATTCCTGGTATATCATGAATCTTTTTTGCACACTGTTAAACCAAATAGCAAAAAAAAATCACTCCACACACGTTTCTAATTTTTAGTTCATGCTTAGTTTATGTAATAAGACATCTGTTTTTCTCTTTTTACAATATAAAATAGTTATTACTTTTATGTTTTTCTAATAAAGAGTGTGATTTTGTTTTCAAAATATGATCTTTTTTTTCGCCAAATGATGTTTTTCTTTACAAAACTTCTGGCAACGCTGAGGTGGACTCTCACAAAGTAGAAAATTTATCTAAAAAGATATGACACGCATAGATATAAATATATTTATGAGAGAGAGTTTTTCACCCTCCCCCACGCCTCTTCACAATCTTATTGGGTTGTAAGAACAAAAAGCAAGAAAACAACGGCATTTACTTTCATTTACTGTGTGCGTCTATAAATGGCAGATATGGTTCTTGTTGTAAGCGAAATTGTTTTATAACTTAGTTGTACTTTTTTTTAAATACCCTACAATAAGCAAAAATATGATTGAATATACTGAGCGTTTTTAAGTTTTACACCATTATATATGCTGTTCATGAAAGAAAATAAAGGATTAAGATTATTTTATAATCTTAACAAAATTAATATTTTATTGGCATATAGGGTATCATTTAACCGTTTTAAACCTACTACAGTCTACTTTTCCTTTTGCTTTTACATATTTATTTAAACATTTTATTATTTTTCTTCTTCATCTATATTTATCGTATTTTTATATATTTATATATATTTTTTTCAAATTATTCTATTACTTTTTCTAACAAACTAAAATGCGTACTTCTCATCATTTTGTTCTTTTTTCTTTTGTGTTTTCTTCTTCATACAGATAAGAAAACCCCACAGATATTAAAAGATAAAAAGTTACACAAACTAAACTTATGTTTTGCTACTTCTTTCGATATATATATATATATTAGTTTGTTAAAAAAGTAATAGAACAATTTGAAAAAAAAAATATATATATATAATATATATATATATATATATATATATATATATATATATATATATATATATATATATATAAAATATATGTGTATTTTTTTAATTTTTGCAAATAAACATAACAAGAGAATAACGTCTTTAATTAATAATTCGTCATTTTAATTTGAAATAATCACTTTCCCCCAATTCTCAACCGATCAACAAATTCGCAACGAAATGGCTTTTGTAATGGAGTAAAATCATCAAAATAGAAATATGTAGGTATTTATGAGGGTATTATCGGTTGGTTTAAATTCTAATGCTTTATATACGAATAAGTTTTTAAAAATAATTGAAAACAAATTGCAGGTCATAAAGACCAACAAAGTTGACAGGAAATTCGAATTTTGTGTCTGCCGATATAGGATATATCAAAAAAGGTGCGAAAATAAGTATGTGCAATTGAAAGTTTATAACAAAGTATTTTAATGATTAATTTTGTTCAAAAATAAAATTATTATTAGCTGACTAATTTCAACCGTCTTAGTGATATTATTTTATTTTGAATACAAGTTTTTAACTTTCAAAGTTTTTATTCAACTTAATTTTTGATTATTTAAATAATTTTTATTAAAATTACATTAGACCACATATATGTATATTTATGGTTATTAAAATACATATATACAAAATACCAACTCTTCAACCTATAATCAAGCAATTATCTTAATATTGTGGCAAATACATACTCGAGTATGTTCTGTAAATCGAATTCGAGTGAAATTGATATCGAAAGCAACTTCAAATTGCAACAATTTTCAAATCTGTTAAGATTTTGATACCTGTGTTTATTATGTCGCTTAAATAGCTTTAAGATAACTTATTAGATTATCAAAACTTTAAATTTGACTTTGAAAATGTACTCGTTTTCAATTTAACTTGTTTTAGGTTTACAGCAATTATTTTATTGGCTTAAGTGTTAATTTTCATTATTTTAACAAAACTTTTCACTTACCTTTAATACCTCTCATTAATAATAAATTAATTAATTTATTTACCAAAAATAATTAATAATAATGCTTGATTTTCCTTTAAAAGAAACACTCTATGCATTTCCATTTATATTTTTATATATGTAATTCTCTTTTACATATTTTTCTATATATATACCAATATATTGCTTAAAATCTGTATAAGTTATATTTTCAATAGGTTGATGATGTTTGCACAAGTATACAGATTTAATGGGGCTCTTTGCTGGAACATTGCGTATTTATATACATATCTATATACACATATATACATGTACATACATATATATTACCATAATATAATTATGAATTATTAGTATGACGCTTGTCGTCGTTGGCATTGTTTATTCCAAAGCTAATCTAACTTACTGACGACTATACGTAAGAGTGGCATTAATTTTATATCTGTTTGTATTCCTTATATAGAAATACATGCAGATATGCACACATATGTATACATAATGTGTCTTCCAACATGAGCTTCCGAACGTTGACAGTTAACAGCGACCATACTGTTAAAGCTACAGTTGTCGAGTGGGATGTCGCTTGCATGGACAGATACAGCGTACAAATGATAAAATTATTTTACCAAAATGATTATTCTGTTTGGTCCAATTTTATCCTAAAAATCATCATCAATAATAAGGCCCATTTTTGAATAAATGGATACGTTAAAAACTAATTTTTTCGAATTTAAGATGATACCAATTCACAGGAAATCATAGAGTGCCCAATGCTCGGGTTGAGGCAAGCAAAAGCAGCTGATATAACCATCGAGTACCGTTTATGGAAGAGCCCTTTATTGGGCCTGAGCTGATTTTCGTCGACTACACATCGAGGATATGATGGTCTTTATACGAAGAGTTGTGGTCTGCATACGAAGTTGACTAAACAGACAATCATCCTGCCATGGATATTGACTCTATGGAGGATTGAATGAGCTTTCTTCTGAGTTATTATCATTAATTACAGCTTGTGATTAAACGAATATGTCCCCGGAGTGTTTGACGCAATAGATCTTTTTGGTCGCTGTGCCATAGCTAGTTAAGCCTCTCCGTCCCTGATAATAATAGAATGTCCAATGCACACCGAAAAAGCCACTGTTTGTTGTGGTTCATGTTTCTTTAATAAAGATGTTGACCAGGCCATCACTGTCAACGGCAAGTGCTATAGGTCGATGGTAACCAAATTCGATTGGTCTAAATTGGATTCTATCGACACCAGCGACATGTGGTTTCAAAAAACGACACTACCTATAACACGTTGGACATACCATAGAGGTGAATTGAGCACATAATCATCTCTCGTGGAGATGATGTGAACTGCCTTCCAAAGTCAAGCCAACCACGTTAAATGTTTTCTTCTGAGGTTTTCTTTAATCACAGGCCTATGGGCAGGTCTATATGATCGTCAGAGTTATGGAAAATTCTACATTTTCGATGAGCGCGAACTAGCGAAGCTGCGGGGAACATAAACATAATGTTATATTTCATACACAATACATTCGATAAACCTTTCAAAAGAATAAAGATATGTAGGAAGGGCTTAATGAAAGACACTTTAATTATGTATGTGTGTGTATGTGCATATTTAAAAAGTGATAAAATAATAAAAAAAGTAAAGAGAAACAACATGAAATGAAACTGAAAACGTAGTGATATAAGACGTAGAGATAAGATCAAATTAAAGGAGCAATAAATAAAGCTCTATTC
The DNA here is from genome assembly GCA_023159175.1 of Wohlfahrtia magnifica. Taxonomy (NCBI): domain Eukaryota; kingdom Metazoa; phylum Arthropoda; class Insecta; order Diptera; family Sarcophagidae; genus Wohlfahrtia; species Wohlfahrtia magnifica. The sequence goes on along the minus strand of JAKWBJ010000505.1, from coordinate 1,198,813 downwards.
AGACAATTATCAGTTCTAACAGTATTGTCAGATCTAGTAATTTGCTGACAATGAGCAAACAATAAGAGTTTGCCAGTTCACACGATTGCATAACATTTGCCAGAAAATCTGGAAATCACTTTATACATATATTTTATTTGACAATGATGTCGTTGTCACATGTTAAAAATTCGGACTTCAGACAATGCTTTGTCTGACAATGTTGAAATTGTAACTTAACACGATTGTTACACATTGTCTGCCCATTTTTCTGGCAGTATCGTTTGATCTGACAACCGTCTAAACAGAGGTTAATATCTAAAATTGAAAATATAAGTTGTTTAACTTATTTTTCGGCATTTTACTAAAATTCTTACTCTAAGACAAAATGTAAATAAACAAATCTGTGGTTACAAACAGCTGTGAACGGCTTAAAAGTAAAGACCAGAATAATAACCACTACCTACCTCTTCTTGCCTACCTCGTCAAAGGAATGGAATAGAAATATAAAGTAATTTTAGTAATTTTATATTTTATATCTTTCAGAGTGTCGTTTGTTTGTGATTTGTTCACGTAAACCCGGTTTTTTAAATGGCCACAGAGAATATAATCCAGCGGCGTTAAATCACAAGAACGAGGTGGCCAATTGACAACGCCAAATCGAGAAGTTACGTGAGCGGGAAATATTTCATGCAATAACTGAATTGTTTGGCTGGCTGTGTGGCTTATGACGCCGTCCTGCTGAAACCAAAGGTCACTGATGCCAACATTAGCCAATTGTGGCCACAAAAAATTGTTAAACATGTTTTGGCAGTGCAGAGAACTCACGGTGACAACGTTTTCTTCCTCATTTTCGAAAAAATACGGAAGATGCCGCCTAACCGCAAACCGCACCATACGGTCACTTTATTTGGACTGGTTTTTCGAGGACTGTTTGTGGATTTTGTGAGCCCCTTATGCGACAATAATGTTTGCTTACATAACCGCCTAATTGAAAATGGGCGTCATCACTAAAGATGATTTTGTTGAAAAATGCGTTGTTTTCGTTCAGTTTTTCAAACAGCCAATTCACAAACGTTCGACGCAAACAATGGTCGGCTGGCTTTAATTTTTGGACGAGTTGAACTTTATAAGAGTGAAGATAAAGATCTTTATGCAAAATGTTGCGCAAAGTTCTTCTGGTGATGCCCAATTCTTTCGAACGTCAACGAGTTGATGTTCTAGGTTCATTCTGAGCACTTTGTTGTACAGCGGTTATATTTACATTACTACGGCCACTACGAACGTATTGTTTTGATCTATTGTGTCAGAAGGAGCCTGATTACGAAGAAAAGCTTTCCGAAGTGATACAGTAAAATTTTCACCATTTAGTGGATAATAAATTTTCACAATTAAAATTCTATGTTCAAGAGTGTAGCATATACAAAGTAAATATTCATTTTTGTGTATCATACGAACGACAATAATAGACGTTTCTAAATTAGGTTCAAACAACGTCGGGAACAATAAACACTATCAGGCATTAAGTGGGTAAGATTGGATAAGTGGGAGTTTCAGAAAGCACACTGGATAAAAGTTATCTATATATATACGTATACTGTATAAAAATAAATATGTGTGTTTGTTTGACGACTGTACAGAGCTATAATGGAGAACCTACCTTGTCTTTCTGGAAGAAACAAATGATTGGATTTTGACCGGAAGGAGACAAAATGGACAAAAGGTTAAAAAAGTAACTAAGATAGCATTTAAATTAATAAAATACAAGTACACATACCGACTAAATAAAGTAGAAACTAAATTAATAATAATATGAGAGTTAAAAGTAAATTAATGAACTAAAACCTCTAAAAATGCAAAGTGTAGTACCCTGGGTACTGAAAGCCCAGAAATCCTTTTTCCTAGCTGACTACGCTGAGGCATCTTTGGCAGATGCATAGTGGAAAATCAGGGAGAAAATGTATGCTCAGTATGGAGTTGCATTGCCAAGTCCCATTGAAATGCAGGAGTTTTAATGAGGCTATAAATTCGCAAAAAAAGAGAAGACTTGTTTATGTGTAATCAAATGGTAGATATTTTATCAAAAAGTTTTAATATCGCACATAGGGGTGCAAATTTATTATCTGTGTGGAGTCCCTATGGAGCAATACTCATATAAAATCCTATTCTACCATCAGAGCAGTTGAACAAGTATACCAGAATTATATATAAAGAGTATTGGCTTTTGATATAGTCCCACTTTCCCACAAATAATTGGTCTTGATATTAATATCAACAAGACGAAAAGCATACGTGTTAAAGTCTCTCAATTGACAACCGGAAACGACCAAATAGAGGAAAATTTAAGTATAGATACTTGGCTAATATAGTGGACGTTGGTCAAGGAACGTCATCTGACGTGCAGAGCTTAAGTAAAGTATAGAGATGCAGAAGTCTTAGTCTTCCAAGTGTGTGAAAATTTAACTCTGTTAACTTAACAGTGCAATGTTGATTTACCGCGAAGCTGCGTCAACAGAAAAATTGAAATATAACTTTGAGAGCTAACTTCACACACTTAAATCTTCCTACAAAAATCAGAGCTATCAGTGCATGCGTCAATTTGTCTGCGTTATATTGGAGCGAACCTTGATTTATTGCTAACGTCGTAACACAAAAAATACAGAACTTTATAAACAGGTGCCTGAGAAGTATTATTGGAACTTTGTGGCCACGGACAATTAGCAGAGAAAGACCAAGGCAGATAACCAATCAGGAGCAGGTACACATTGAAATAAGCAAAGGAAATAAGCTGGTTTGGCCATAAATTACGGAAAGAATTTGATAACATCAGTTTTGCAGCTTTGGAATGAAATCCACAAGGAAAGCGCAACAGAAGACGTCAAAAAACTATTTAGCACAAAACAATGTCTAAGAAAAGGTCCAAATCCTTTAGATAACTAAAATGTATCGCAAGAAAAAGGTAACAGTGGAAAATAATTTTACATGGCAAATCTTTGCGAATAGACTACATAAGATGCTAACGCCTCTTATGATATTGTAGCTAAAACTTACGTAAAATTAAGAATCTGAACTCTGATAAAACAGGAACATGTTATTTTTTGAATTTCTAATAAAACAGAGTAATGAAAATACAAAAATTTTTAATTCTTAAAAGAAAATCTATAAACGTATGACATGCTATCGGGTAATGTCACACATTCTGATCAAACTAGTTTTGATTCCGTAATTGCAATTCCAATCGAATTATTTATTTATTTTTTTTTTTCTGTTCTACAAATTCCGAAAGATTTTGTTTATTAAACACAAATTTTAAAAATAAACTTTTCGGAGAAAATAAATATAATGTGTTATATTGTGTTATGTTTAAACATATTTTTCTTCATACATATGTGTTATATTTCACCCGAGAAGTAGACTTTAGCAGTGTTGGTTTGTAAATAAAAATCAAAACATAAAAATTATTAAAAAATTAAATTACTTTCAATTTTAAAAATGGTTTTTTTCCAAAGAATATTTTCGTTTATGTTTTCTGTAGAAGCTAATTATGGCATCAATTTCACTTTCGATCGGAATTGTGACAAGCCTGCTTATTATATTTATTATATTATATATATATATATTATTATATTATATATATATATATACATATATATATATATATATATATATATATATATATATATATATATATATATATATATATATATATGCAAGCTGGCAATATCTTAAACAACTGTTACCGTTTATTATTTTCATTTTGGAAAATTCATCATCGATCATCGATTATATGGAAAATCTATAAATTTTATATACATACATATATACGATAAAAAACATCATGGTCACTTACCTTTTAGAAAACTAGTATGCCCAGTTGAGGCAAACAACTGAATTAAAAACTATGCACCTTCTCCAGACGTTAGTCAGTAAACAATTTTAGAGTTTGTTTTTTAATGGTTTTCTTTTAAATTTTAATTTTTACTTTTGATTTTTATCTTTTTGTTTTCTTGTCTTTCTTGCCAACACTTGTTTGTAGAGTGGAAAATATTGTTAAATAATTTCTTTTACTCCGTTTTTTTCCTTATTTAAATCTATTTATATTTTGATTAAAGCACCATATATGTACATATGTATTTATTTATCTAAATTTATGTTTGAGAAAATTTTGCACCCTGCTTTTTTCTCTTTATAACACTTTCTATAACAATTTTCTTCTTATTTTTTGTTATTTAATAAATGCACCAACGATCGATCAACGATTGATTAAGTAGATTTTTTTGTATGTTTATTTCCTTTTACTTTCTTTTGCTTTGTTTTACTTTTCTCTTTTTTGTATTTTTATATGCTGGGAGAGAAAAATAGACTCTATTTGATGTGATTTAAATATGTATGTATGTTTACTTGGATGTATGGCTTATTAATGTTGCTGTTGTTGTTATTGTGGGTATAATGTTTTTGTATTGCTGTTGGTCATAATATGATGATGACGACGACCCTGTTGATGGCTAACAACAAAAATATGAAAGAATATTTGTTGTTTTTGTTTGTATATGTTTTAACTTTTTGTTTGCTTTTTTATTATTATGGAAAATAGCTACAAAAACGATATAGTAAAATTTGTGGGAAAGTAAAGAAGAATTTAAAACAGGCGTATTTTACATACATATACTTTTTCGTTGAATACATAAATTTTCAACATACTAGGTAGGTATTTATAAACAGAAAAAGGCATAGGCCAATTTTGCTAAATAGATACGTATATAATTTTAATGTTTTTTATATTAAAGAAATTCGTGAAATGGGCTCTTGATTACTGTAGCAGTGAGAATAGTACATTGAATTAAAATTGTCAGGACCGCTCTCTCACACATTAAATAATGTACTTTTATTATAACGGTTACTATTTATTATGCTAAAATCGTTATGATAAATCGAGAAAAAAAAACATTTAGAGGTTATAGCCTTCATACACATTTTTTACTTAACAAAAATAAAAAAATAAACTGTTTAAAGCTACACCTACAATCAATCGTTTGACTACGGTTTAAAACAATTTATAGGTACTTTATTAAACTATGTATTTATGTAGGTACCTTTTTTAAATAAAAGGAGTAAGATATATATTGAATTTTAACAAAATAGATATATCTCATTGATTTGGATTTTATCAGAGTTTCTATTAAACACCCCCACACAAAAAATTTCAAAAGTACTTTTTTTGTGCGGTGAGGGGTAAAGGCGAAATAGAAAATAGTAGCAACAATAACAACATAAACGAAGTGAAGGTGAAGGAAAATAAGAATGCCACCAGCAGCACCAAAAAAAAACCGAATCGCGTTTGTTTTATTCAATCATTTTTTTACACGAATGTGTGGAATATTGATTGTTTCATGCCTAAGTACTACAAAAGAGCAGGTAGTTAGAGGTACATATTTTTTATTATTTTTTTAAACCAAAAGAAAAAAAAAAAAAAAAAATAGAGCTTTTTTCCACTTCAAAACCAACCACATCATATCAATCATCATGTGTTCGTCCCGTTGGTTCGTCCGTCTATTTCGTTTCTTTTTTAATCAAGAAGTTATACATACAAATAATTGTTATACTTTTTACGTTAATTTTTCCTCTTTATAACAGTAGCACTGTTATAAAATCATTTTTTTAATGATATTTGTGTTAATTTCAATTTATGTATTTTAAATAAGGTATTAAATAATACCCTTAAGTAACTATAAATCTTAACAATATACACACACTTTTCTCTTTTACTTTGCTTTTATTTTAAAATTTTTTGATATTCGTATACAACGATTACTTGATAAAATGGTACGAGTACCGAATCCTAAAAACCACTTCACTCAACGACTTCTCTACGACTGAGAAAAATGAAGTAGGTGAATAAAGAAAACCGACAAAATAAATTAAAGCACAAAAAATCGTCTAATTGGACAAGTGAGTACAAAATGAGAGCGATTGTTGCCACACTTTTGTCTAAAGCGGGAATTAAAAGTAAATGAATTAAAAAAAACACAAGATAGAATAATCGAATAAGAAAATATGACTATAGCCTACTGATTGCTTTATTCTTATTATGAAACAACAGAAGATTATAGTAATAAATTAAAAAATTATGCCTAAACTAACTTAATGCTTTAAGGCTTTAATAAAAGCCTTAGGGAATCTGAATTATATATGGTTCGTTTATATTCTGCGAGATGACAAGTTAGACTATGGGGATAAATATTGTCTTTAAATATAACGAAAATCTTCAAATTCTTTATGGGACTTACAAAATTATCCAAGTTAATGTTAATAAAATAACAGCTTATACGACTTACAAATTTTTAACACGCATTTCTACAACTGTGCCAATTGCAATGCTTAAAAACAGAGATGTTTCATAAGTCTGAATAAAATGCAACTCTGTTGTATTTCCTAATAAAAATAAAAACTTTTTGCGAGAAATTGGTGAAAATAAAAATGCGATATTATTCCCATGCATTAATAAATGAATAAATATTGAAATGTGTTAACAAAAGCGAATCATTGTAAAAAAAAAACAACTTAAGTAGTTGTTCACGCTAAAAAGGGTGAAAGTGTAAGAATAAATAAATGAACAATTCACAATAAAAAACTTGGTATCATCATCATCACAGACGATTTTCATAAATCAAAAAAAAAAAAAATTAATATTTATAAATAATGCTTAATATTTAGGCAATGAATAATTGAATGCAATTGAATGATTTATTGGTATAATTATCAATCCTAATAGAAGTTGTTAGTAAAATTTGAAATGAATCACTACTACGTGTAGTGTTTATCTTTTTGTTGTTGCTCTTTTTCATTTTCTAATTCGAATATCATTGGATGTTGTTTATAATATTTGACTTACTATCTTAAAATAGTACAATAAAGGCTAATAACACTTTCGCTCAGCACAACATACAGTTCGTACATAAATTTATAAAAAATATAAAAGATATAAAATCACAATAATTTGTGTAACTTGGAGCAAGACCACCAAACATAAGTATCTACCGTTGTTGCCCAAGAACAAGAACGGCCACACAATACTACCCACAGACCATGAGTAATTTTGAACGCAAAAAGAGTACACCCTGTGCGGGTTGCATGCAAGCAATTAAATGGGTTCCAGTAATATTTATAGCTTCCGTAATTGTCTGGTCATACTATGCCTATGTGGTCCAACTATGTATACGTAAGTAAAGGCAATATCCTTTGTTTACTATAAAAATTTAATATTTATATTTTTGACAGTTGCCATTGAAAACACATTCGAAAAGGTTATATTTCTTATATTCTATCACATTATTTGTGCATTATTCTTTTGGTCCTACTGGAGTACCGTATTTACACCAGTCGGAACTGTGCCCAACAATGTAAGTAGCTTTATTTTTTTATTATTATACACGGTGTATGTAACCTTATGTTTGTGAATCACCTTAAAGCTTAATAAATCTATTTAAATAAAACGGCATTGTGCTTCATATAAAAGATAACGTTTTACTGATAAAAAAAAATATGCAATCATCAGAAAATAAATTTCCGATAATTTATGTTTTTCAATCATCCTCTCTCCCTCTCTCGTTCTCTCTTTGCAGTGGCGTATACCGGAAAGTGAAATAGAGCGACTTTTTAGAGCCGAAAGTCAGGATCAACAAAAACGTATATTAGAAAATTTTGCTAAAGATCTGCCTGTTACAAATCGGTGTGTAGATGAATGTAACATTAACTTATTTTTCTTATAAAAATAAAATATCTCTCATTTTTTTTAGCACTTTGAATGGATCCGTACGATTTTGTGATAAGTGTAAAATTATTAAACCTGATCGCGCCCACCACTGTAGTGTCTGTGGTACTTGTGTTCTGAAAATGGATCATCATTGTCCATGGGTAAATAATTGTGTAAACTTTACAAATTATAAGTATTTTGTCTTGTTCCTCGGTTATGCGTTACTATACTGCCTCTATGTGGCCTTAACATCTTTGGAATATTTTATACGCTTTTGGAGGGTATGTACATTGCATTACACTACATTATTATCTACATGACAACAACAAAACATTCAACTCATCGTATACATTTTAACAGGGCGAATTAACCTCAGGAATGGGCCGTTTTCATATACTCTTTTTATTTTTTGTATCGTTAATGTTTGCCATTAGTTTGGTCAGCTTGTTTGGTTATCACATCTACTTAGTTTTGATGAATCGTACCACATTAGGTTGGTAATACAATACATAGTTTTAAATATATGTAAATATTTATTTTTTAAATTGCAGAAGCATTTCGAGCACCCATATTCCGTATAGGGGGCCCTGATAAGAATGGATTTAACTTGGGAAAATATGCAAATTTTCAAGAAGTTTTTGGTGACAATTGGAAATTGTGGTTTCTACCAGTTTATACCAGGTAATTTTTCAATATTTTCTTTTTTGTTATACTAGTTCTGTGTTTAAATGTGTTTAAATGGTTAATGTTTAGCTAAATATTTTGCCTTTGTAAAAAAGCACTTTGTTATTATAAAAACTATGATAATGTTTAAAGAAACTTGACTGTAAGGTTTTCATATGGTTCAGTTTAGTTTTAATTTATTTCAAATCAAGTAAAATAATGGTTTAAAATTTTTCTTTTGTGTATGCAACGCACTAAACAGCATCATGAAAAATTTCCTTTCTAACTTTATTTTTGGCAAATTAAAAACATTTGCTTATGTACTTTATTAAATTTACGAGTTTCTAAAAATAATTGTATTTTTAAGATTTAAAACCTCTTTCGAATGCCACTAACTCACAACTAATAGACACCCGCACACACTCACCCTTATTTATTAAAATTTAAAACATTTTTTCAAAAACATTGCAAATATTGTGAAAATGCCGAGAATAATTTTACAAATGATCTAACTTACTTTTTTCTAATGATACGTTATAAAAACTAACACAGAAAATTCGAAATGCTAATAACGTTTAAAACTAAGCAACAGGAATTTCGTGAAATTTAAAAAAGTGACTAAATGTATTGATAAATATTTATTATAACGAAATGAAATTACTTAAACATAAATGAGAAACAAAATGACTTACTGTCACTATCCTTTCCCACACATTTGTTCTTCTACTTCTTCTCTACCATAGTTTGGGTGATGGTCTACAATATCCAACATTAAATCAACATCATTCAAATGCCACATCATATCATTCAATGGATGATACAAGTAAACGTTTAGAACAACAGTCTACAGACAAATTAATCCATACAACAACTCTAGATGCATTGTCGACATCTTCTAAAAGCTATAATGATCCTCAGCAGCAAACAATTGTTATTGATATGAATCAACAAAGACATAATAATGATGATGATGCTGGTGGTGGTTTTAGTACTTCAGAAGTTTACCCCTCTAATAATGGAAACGTTATTCTTAATATAGATATGTTAAATGCAAATAATGCATCTACTGATGCTAATCGGAACACTACTGCAGCATTGAATAATGTAGTTGAAGTTCATGCTAAAGTATGAAAGTTGTTCTTTTTTTCTATGAAAAAGACTAATAAGTAAAAAGTTAGAATGCATTTACAACGAACAGAATAGAACAAACATAACACTTTGTTAACATGATTTATTATTTTTTTACAATATCACCTTTAAAGTTTAACTTGTCAGAAAATATGAATTTAATCGTATAACTACTATAATAGTTATATTATTATTTTTTTATTTATTATTTTTTAATTTAATTATTTTGCACTTGTTTTATTATATTTACCTTTAAAAGTTATTATTTATTTAATTCTAATAATAAAAATTATTAAAATATATTTTTTGTACACATACACGTAATGTATTAATATTTTTTCCTTTTTTTTTTTGTAAAAGATAAAAAATATTCCGTCGAAATTACAAATATAAAAAATTTTTCAATATTTTAAAATTCTTTAATAAAAAATATGATTTTTTATACCTTTTTGTATATAATAATTTAATTTTGTTTGATTTAAAGTAACTATCGTCCTCTAATGATCTTCAAGTTGTTTTTAATAAAATTTTTAAAATACATTAAATTAAGTATATTAGTAAAACAATTATTCACCCGATTATTTTTGTGATAGATTAAAGACAAATGTTGCTTGTCGTCTTTAATCTATAATAAACAAGTCCAAATACGTTAACGATAAGGGTGAATATTTTTTGGGACCAATTAATTAAAATTTCTTTAACAGACAATAGAACTAAATAATATTTTTTTTAAATTTTTCTTTTGTTTTAAGTTGTTCCATAATTATGTAGAAATTATGATAAATAAGAAGCATGTTGTTAAAAAACTATTTTGTTAGTAATAAAACAAAAAATTAAAATAAGGCAATAATATTTTCATAATATTTCTAAATGTTTTTTTATTTACTTACTTTAACGTTTTTTAATTTTGTTACAAAATAAATACGAAGATACAAAAAATAAGAAATAAATAATATATTTTTATTAAACAAAAAACTTTGTAAACTGTTTTTAATTTGCCAAAAAAAAATAATAATTTTTAATAGATCTTGCATTTTTGAATTTAAAAAAGAAAACAAAAACAAAATAATTTTTACAGCTTTGGTGATGGTATCAGCTATCCTATGCGTCATTGTGAAGAAGATACAGAGACTTTATTGGGACATGCCGATACACGTATTGATATAGAAGATGAAATTGATATTTTCCCTGAGACTAGATTTCATGATAGTATAATCCCATAGTTAATATTGACCGAAGATAATGTGGCCACCTACTATATATGATTGAAATTATTTTGTTATTACAACAAGATATTTTTTGTTGCACACAAACACAAACGTATTTTTTATATATTTAAAAAATATATATTTAGTATTAAAATTATGAAATGGTTTAATTATTTAATTTCTTTTTTATATTTATGTATAAAAATGGTGGTTACATACAGAGGATATACACACATATGTATGTATACAATATAGAAAAAGTAAAAAAATTTGTTGAATTGAATTATTTTGGTGAAATTGTGAAATCTAAAGAAAAAAAAATAATTTTTATATTTTTTCTTATAGAAAAAGTATTTAAGAGTTCCAATAAATAAAACGCGTTTGTTCTATATATAGATTGTATATAATTAATACCTCATGTAAAAAATAAAACCCAAAATGTGCAAATCGAAACAAAACAAAAAATTAGATTAGTATCATATGTAGTCTTTTATAGCCTATTAAAAAAAATAGAAAATCTCTAATACTTCAACGATTGATCGCTACAAGAGCTATACTTTTTGTTAATAAGAATTTATAGTTACATTTATTTATAAGAAGTAAAAATAAGCATTTGCATTTAAAATTAAAGTGAAAACTTTACTCATACACACCCCTTTAAAGTGCTTGGCCTAGATGGACGCTGTCGTATTTCGACTATATTGTAATAGATTAAAGAGAAATGTTCGTTGGTTTTCTTTAATCTACGACGAGAATACAACACGATACATTTTAAGAAAACATTTTTTTGTACAGTATTAAATAATTATTATAAGAACTAAAGATTTTGTGCTTCTTCGCAACTGTTATAAAGGTATAATTTATATCGGAAACTCGACTTAAATATAAGAAAAAATTGCAAAATTTGTAAACCTTAATATAATGTTTTCTTGTTAGCAAAAATAAATAAAAAACGAAAAATAATTGTATAAAAATTTAAGCGGTATATAACTCTTTTTTATATATTTAAAAACAAAATGGTAATGGTAGCCAACATACATCATTGTTGTTGCGAAAAAAACAAAAGAAATTTTAATGATTTACGGATTTAAAATGCTACGAAATGTGTCGTTATGTGAATGAACTTAGGTAATGTAGTAGTAGACACAGTTTAACTGTTATAAACTTTAATTTTATACAATGTTACGGTCAGCATATAGATGTATGTATAGATTTAATGCTAGACATTTAAAATGATTAAAGTAAAAAAAAAGAAATTATTAAATGTTAATATATGGAATGTTGATTATATTTTATAAAAAAATAAATATTTTATAATAATTATATATTATTAAAAAGTATTTCATAAATTTGTTCAATTAAGTCACATAACATACTCCAACAAATCAAATCATTTAATTATCATGTAACAGTAAAGCATCTTTTTTTTGGTTTGCATTTAAATTGCTTTTTATAAGAGGACAATAAGACAATTATCTAAAGCTATTAAATATCATAGTAAATTGTATGTATATGTATTTTTAATTGTATAACAAATTTATGAAATATAAGTTGTTAAAGAAATTAATGCTCTCACAAAAAATAAGAGAAAATCTGCAATACTGAAGTGATTAAATGTACTGAATAGAATAAATGTAAAAGAAAACAACACTTTTGTTTTTAATTTTAACAAAGTTTATAAATATTTCCTTTAATTGTAAAAATGTTTAATCAAATCTGCTTAGATCGTCCTTCACGGTTACTACATTCTTAGTTTTCTTATTATCAGACTTGCCAACTGGTACCACTTCAAAATCATCATTAACTGCATTATTAACAATCTCTGGTCTGCCATCCGTAATATCTTCAATTTGTTTAAAAGGATTTTTCTTAGATTTTTTAGGTTTTTTACCAGTTGCTTCATCAGTAGTCTCTAAAGTTGGTGGCTGAACCTTTTCTTGGTCCTGATTTTCTGGAAAACAATTTATTTCGGTTTCTGCTTTTTTTTCTTCTAAACGTTTTCGTTTTTTGTTTAATTTAGTCTCTCCAGGCCTTGGTACTATACCACCGGTATCTTCACTACGTGGCAAGGCATCTTTTATTAACTCTTCTTCTATATCTTCGTTTTCTGGCTTTAACTTTTCTTGTATGGCTGTCATTGCTATTAGAATTGCTTCTTCGGTTCGTATGGTACGCGAACCTTGTTTAGGTAAAACATTCAGATAATGATCAAACAAAAGTTCTGGATCGTCAATTTGCAGCTTCTCGTCATTGGATAAAGCACCTTCAAGACCTTGAAGACCACCAAAAACGAGAAGAATGTGATTAAATTTTAACGATTTTGTTGGTACTTCATGTATATTTGCGCCACGATCAGATGTTCCTACTGTTAGGTCGTAGCCGCCAGCATATGGACATTTTGTAAATATTTCCGATATAGTATGTGCTATGCGCACAGTATAACCCCAATAGACACCAGTTTCCCGTCGTGGTTCATCTGGGCTAACAATAGTACCTTTTTGTTTTCGCGCATTTTCTGCAAAATAGTATATTTGTAAAAGCAGTCTGTATAAAAAACATTTGCACTTACCCTGGGCATCGTCTAGTTTAACCGTTACTCTTAGACCGGCCGTTAAAGATTTATTTACGAGCACATCATTTAAAAGTCCAACATTAACATACGAATGGCCAGGTTTCGCTTTTTTTTCGGTAACAATACCTTCGCGATAACGAAAAATATTCTGTTGCCGCAAATGATGTGGGGCATCGAGAGGATTTAATAAACCAGAATATTTCAAATCCTTGTGTAATGGAAAAAAGTATTTCCTTAAATATTGTGGACATTCCAAGTACTGAAGAATACGGGCTAGTTGCAGACAACTGCTGCGTACTGTTTGCGAAGTCTCATCATTTACGTCGTCACTGTCAGCATCAAAGTTTCGCTTTGTTTGACGAGCAGTAGCCAAACCAATATCATCGAATACAATCACCTCACTTACGCGAAATATACAAGCCGCCCTCGCTATCTGTCCAGCTACGTATGTACGCAGTTCTATGGACTGGGCATTTTCTAAGATAGAACCAGGTACCGCAATTGATATGGTCGATGGGTTAGTTTTATTTTCATTCGATGTGCTTGTAGTCGCCGCCGTCTCCCTCTGTTGTTTTTCTTTTTCCAATTTTTTTTGCCTCTCCAATTGCTTGAGCAGCTTATCTTGTTTGCGTTGTTTCTTTAATGCCTTACGTTCTTCATTAATTTTTTTCCATGATTTATGTACTTCGGTAGCTTTTCCTTCAGCCTGCGTTATCATTTTTCCAAACGAATATTGTTATATTTTCCTCTTGTTTTCTTTTATTTCTTTTGCACGTGTAGTGCACCCAAAAACAAAACAAACGAACCGCATTGACGTTGCCACATTGCTACATCACAGTGTACAGCTACATGATAAAATATAAACGATCTGGTCTATGTGTGTGGGCTCCAAGCAATTGACAGCCAACTCGTAAAAATTATTTTTGTGCGAAATTGTTTTGTTTACAAACTTTTGTCTGAAAAAATTTCCTTTCGCCTATTTGCAAATATGAGTCGTGAAGTCTTAGCTCCCAAACTTATGCGTATGGGACCTAATCGTTGTTATCGCGTTAATGCAATACATGAGGATTTCAGTAGTCAATACGGAACAGCTATGCCGACTCAATCCCAAGAACAAAGCAGTAATAAATCATATGCAGAAGAAGGTAAGTAGTGGATATATCCGATAGACATCCAATATTCAGGTAAACGGAACTTGTCGATTTATAACTCATCCCTGATGGCTCTTGGATACATATGGCCCGCTTGAGGTAGTGAAACATCCTAACGGTGTCGGACGCATCTTTTAACAAAAATATTTAATCTCCGACCACCATATGCTTACTCCAACGTGAAATTAATAGATTTAACGCTGTATTTAAGGATGTCAACGGGAAACCGAAGTAGAATTTTAAGATTTGAAGCCAAATCGAAATATTTGCTACAGACGGCCGACGAAGGACCGTACCTTTTGATCTCCTATGTATAATTAAAAAGGTAGTAATAATAAATACCTGAGTACATATATGCTACACTGCATCACGATGCATGTAGTTCTTGAAATTCTAAGTGCCATAATAAATATAAAAAGGATTAAAAGTTCCAGTTTGTTTATCAGAGGCTTGTCCTAATCTTCAGATTTGACATAATTATCTAAAAAAATATTAAAGTTAAAACTACTAAAGTAAAAACTACATTAACTCTTATTTTTAGATTTATACGGTGAAGACTATAATGAAGAGTTCGATGCAGATGTGGATTGCGAAATCGAAGAAACCAATAATGGAATGTTTAAACTTGCTATGCATGTGGCTTCGTAAGTTAAATTATATTTATTATCTAATAATGTTTTTAGTACATAATAGTTTTTTTTCGAAAGATCTTTTTATGGCGGTATAATCGGTCATAAAGGTTCAACAAAACGCCGTATTGAGACAGAGGCCCAATGTGATATAGTTATACCACAAAGAAATGCTTCCCAGAAGAGTGCAAATTCAAAAATTGTTATTAAAGCCAAAACGCGTAACAATGTATTGTCGGCTAGACATAAAATTTTATTACTACTGGCGTCGTTACGCAGAAGAATGTCCCCCACACATTTCTATGGTGTTGCACTAAATTATGGAGAAGTCAGAGAGAATTTCATAAAATTTAAAAAACAAATAATGGAAGCTGAAATACCTGGTATTGAAGAGTCGCTTTTTCCATTGGATAAAAACATTCACCTTACCTTTGGTGTTTGTATCTTAATGGATGATGTGGAAAGATCAAAGGCCGTAGAGTTATTACAAAGTTGCAGGTAATTTACTATTTACTTAATATTATATATTAAAAAATTTAAATTATTTTTTTTTGTCAGCGAATTTCTAAAGGACTTAAAACCACCATTTGAAGTGAGAGTGTCTGGCTTGGAAATAATGAATGATGATCCCAGTTCGGTACGAGTTTTGTATGCTCTAGTTGAGTCACCCGAATTACAAATTTTTGCAGATCGTTGTTCTAAACGTTTTATTCAAAGTGGTCTTGGAATTAATGATTTTGGACGTGATTGTGTAAAACTTCATATGACCGTTTTAAATAATCGTTATCGTGATTCAAATGTAAAAAGTTTCGATGCTCGTGAAATTCTGAAACGTTGGAGTGAATTCAATTTTGGCACTGTTCAATGTAATGAACTTCTCTTATGCGTCCGTGGCACGTCGAGAGATTTATATGAATTTTATAAAATAACGGATGCTTTAAAATTTTAAATTAAATACATATTTCTTTTATATGCATGAGTAAGTACATGTATAGTAGACTTCTTCAATTGTTAGTTTTTATATTTACTAAGCTGTAAGTATTTCGTGGAAAGAAAATTAAAAAGATTATTGCGTTAAATCTACAATTTTTTGTAATGAAGAAAAAGCATTGTTTAATGAAAACGTTTGTTATTATTTTATTTTATTGAAAACAGAGTTGTTTTATAGTATTGTTTTGTAGTAATCGGTACAAATATTGTACTCTATAATTGCTTTACTGCACTGCGTTGATGAATGCATCGATGACTGTATAAATCACCATTTGGTTGTATTTATGTTTTTTTCAACTTTGTGAAGAACCGGATAGAGAAAGTTCGAGATATTGAAATTATTTACTTCTATTTGTGAAATGTAAATGTAATTTCTTAGACAATTAATCCAACGCTAAACACAACCAAGTGACAAAATTGAAAACAGAAATACAGTGGCTCCAAACCAAACTCGGACACTATACCAAAATATTTTTCGATCGCTTATTTAAAAAAAAAGGTAGTTATTTACTTATTTGTATATATCTTCCACGTACAAAAGGAAAAACAAACTCAGAAATTCAATAATTGAACATAAAGTTGAAATTGAAAATGCTTTGTACAAGCCAAAATCGAACAGTAACTTTTATGGGTTAATAAAATTTATATAATTTACATATTTAGGGAAAAACCCTTTAGTTCAGTTTTCGAAAATTTTTCAGAATAATCAGAGCTAATATCAGGAAGATGGCTCAACAACGGGGACAATCTAGTGTCGAAGTAAAATAGCTTATTATTGAGCATGCAAGAAAAGGAAAAAGTGTTCGCGTAATTTCAAAAATCGTTGGCAGGAGTCATTCAACTGTGAGCGACATAATAAAACGTTTCAAAGTCGATAAAATAGACCAAAAAATGCCCACAAAAGTTTATTTCCTGAGGCAGAAGAACGTTTTTTTGTCAAAAAAAATAAGGGCAAATCCCTTCCCAGGTGCTTCAAAACTTGCTGCTACTGCTGAAAGTGACCTTGGTAAGAAAGCAAGCTCATCAACAATAAGAAACTTGCTTTACAGAGTTGGTCTAATTGGCAGAAGAGCTAGACAAAAACTTCGTATTAGTAAGCGCAATCAAACCAAAAGACTTACATAAATTTGCAAACGAGTACCAAAATAAGGGTCATTCTTTTTGAAGAAACATTATGTTCACTGACGACAGCAAAGTTAACGTATTTGGGTCGGATGGTAAACCAATAGTATGGAGGGGACAAAATCAGGAACTACCTGAATAACTTGAAACCGACAGTAAAGCATGGAGGTGGTTCAGTGCTTGTCTGGGGCTCATTTTCTACATCAGGTCCAGGATATTTGCATTTTATTGACACTATCATGGATCAAAATGTTTATTTAAACATTTTAAAAGAAAACTTGCCAAAAAGTGTGGATAGGCTTGCTCTGGATAACGGTTGGTACTTTTACCAATATAATGACCCCAAATACAAGGCCCACAAAGTAAGATCGTGTCTACTATATAATGTGCCACACGTCATGGAAACCCCACCCCAGGGCCCCGACATAAATTGAAAATTTGTGGGATTATCTCAGCATTCAGCATTAATCGGTTTCCAGCAAATCTAAGCTAAGAAGGGTTTTTTTTTAAAGAATGGGAAAAAATTACCAGATGGTTACTGCCAAAAAATGGTCGAATCTAATCCCAAGAGATTCCAAATGGTTATAAAAAACAAGGGTCTGCACACAAAATATTAGTTTTATAACAATAGATATTTATGTAGCCGTCCGAGTTTCGGTTGCGTATTTTTTTTTTTTTTTAACAAATTGAAGTCTTTTTAGTTTATTTCTACTTACAACTACTGAATTTTAATTTCCATTATTTGTTTTTTAAATTTTATGAAATTCTCTCTGACTTCTAAGCTAAATTATAAATAAAATTTAAAAAACAAATAATGAATGCTGAAATACCTGGTACTGAGGAGTGGCTTTTTCAATTGGATGAAAACATTCATCTTACCTTTGGTGTTTGCATCCTAATGGATGATGTGGAGACATCAAATGCCGTAGAGTTATTACAAAGTTGCCGGTAATTTACTACTTACTTAATAATATTATATATTAAAGTTTAAATTCTTTTTTTTTTCGTTAGAGAATTTCTAAACTATTTATAACCACCGTTTGAATGAAGACCCCAGTTCGGTGCGAGTTTTACATGCCCAAGTTGAATCACCCAAATTACAAATTTTTGCAGATTGTTGTTATAGAAGTTTTATTCAAAGTGGGTTTGGTAAAAAAGATTTCGGTCGTGACTATATTAAACTTCATATGACTGTTTTAAATAATCGTTATTGTCATTCAAGTGTGAAAAGTTTCGATGCTCGTGAAATACTGAAACGTTGGAGTGATTTTAATTTTGGTACTGTTCAGTGTAATGAACTTCTCTTATCCGTCCTTGGTAGAGAATCAAGTGAATTGTATGAAATTATATTCCTTATATCTGTATGTACTTCTTAATTTGTTTTTTGAATATATTTTATATTAATTTACTGCTTACACACAGTTGTAATGTATGCTTTAAAAAAAAGTTTTTTTTTGAAATGAAAAAGAAACATTGTTTAATAAAAATGTTTGCTTAATTTTATTTTATTACATTTAACATTATTTTTGAATTACAGATGATTTTTTTTAGTTTCTTTCACTTTTAGGATGCTATTTCATCGTGAGACTTAATTTCGATTTTTTATAGATTTCTTATATTTATAGCATATATTTATTTGTTTTTGTTTCTTTTATTTAATTTTATATCAATATTTTATATTAAGTCGTTAATAATTTCAGTTAATTTAAAAATATCTGTTGTTTTTATAACGATTTTTTATTTTCATACGTTTTATAAAATATGAGATTGATCAAACTTTAACAGGAATCTCAAAAAATATTTTATATGATTAGCTTAATTATTAAATAAATATTTATGTATGTATGTATATATGTTTATATGTAAATTTATATGTTATTTTTTCATTTCGATACAATGCATCTGGTGGGTAATCATGTGTTGCTGCTATTATTTTTTAAGGGGATGTTTTCAGATTAAAGTAATTGAGAAGAAAAGAATTGAAAATGAAAAGAACAAAATGTTTGTTTGTGTGATAAATGTTGTGACTGACTTTCATATTTTTTGCGTAAATACTTTCGAAGTTCCTAAACTTTAATTAAATGAAGTGTTGTTATGTGTCAAAAAGGTTATTTACAGCTTTAGCTGAATGTGTAATAAAAAGAAACTATTTTGGATGAGGGTATAAGTAAAAAAAATTGTTTATATGCAGTTTTCGGAAGTGTTTCATTTCAAAGTAGTGTATTACAAATAAATATCATTTCAAAATGTTGTACGCTTTTCTACTTTTATTATTGAAACGTACCGTTTTAGTCGTCGAAATACGCCATTGCTCAAAAATTGAAACTTCAGTTAAAATTAAATTAAAAATTAAATATTGAGTGGGCTGTCCCAATATGGTCAATACAACACCGCTTCAAACATAATAATTATATTAATTCCCATAACATTTCATGAAGAAACACGAAGACTTCTCTCAGACAATGAGCAGCACCCGATTATATTTTTAGACTCATTGAAATGGACCTACAATTTAACGCCGGCTCTGAACGGCAAATGTATTAGAGAAGTTTTCAATAGCAGTAATACTCATAACCAGAGTTATTAGCTAATGTTATGAAGTGATACCGCTGTTAAAACAAAACTTTTTTTCAGATGGTCTGGCCTGGTATTGAGCCGAGGAACTTTTGGTTAATAGGCGAATGTTTTACCCACTATACCACAACGGCACAATATACTAATTTTTAAATAAAATTTGTTAATAATTTTTTAGTATTACTTATACAATTTCTGTTTGTTGCACACATACATTTAAATATAAAATAAATAAAACTATAAAATTAAAAAAAAACCTGAAATTTCAATTCAACTGAGTTGAGTTGTAAACATAGAGTGGTTAATCTGGCTTTAGGTGTCTTATTGTCATAAATTAAAAGATATTTTGGACAGAAAGTGTTTACGAGAACAATGAAATCATTTTTTTTAAATATGTATTGCACGTGTTATTGTAAAGCAAATATAAATTATCTAATATGTATCATCATCAACTGCTTTATTTTTGTACGAAAGTTACAAATAATAAATATATTTTAACAAAACTAGTTTAGCTTTTTAATAATAATTAATTTTTAATGATAATTTACAATATTTGTATGATAATTTATTTAGTTTTAATAAATAATTATTGATAATTTCATATCGAAAGCTTTGTTCAAAGCAAAAGCATACAAAGAATGACAAATACACAAAAAATGTATAAATTTAAATTTCTGATTAAAAAATATGTTTTAAAATGGTTTTTAAAATGTGAAATGCGGAATAAACCACATTAGCGACTATTCCTTTTGGAAGATACGGATTATAAATGGATTTGATTGTTATTTAAATAGGAACAATTGTATAGTGTAAAATTGTGTTGTATATTTATTTTGTTGTTGTAAAAACTAATGCTTTTTGGAAGGATTTCTATCAATTTTATCGTGTGCGTTTGTTTAATATTCATGTTTTTGGTTCTGAAATTGTTTTTGTGTATGTGTGCGTAATTTTACTTTCCAAACATAAAATTTATTTTTAAGTGCATTTTTATTGTGTCTAAAGCGCGTTTTATGTACAGTGGCTTATATAAAATATAAATTTTAGTAAACTTTTAAGGAAGCCATAATAAATGCTGAATTCCGGAAGCTAATTACTATATTTAATTTAATTTTTTCTTTATTTTAAGAACGATATGTTTTTTAATTAACTACGAATTGTTTTGCTGTTTGTTTAACACATGTGTTTTTATTTTTGTTTATTAACAGATTTTTATTTTAATAAATTAAAAAATAAATAAATAATTATTAACACTTTATTAACTAACCATCAATACCACTGTACATAAAAAATAATATTTTTAAGCTTTATAACTAGAGTGTTGAAATCTTTAGAATTAAACATGATGTAGAATGAGCAAGATAAACAACTATGCAAACAAGATGTAAATTCAGTATTAAAATATAGTAGTTAGTTATCGTTACATAATATAGTATATGGATGGTATAGCTTTTGTTTTAATTGCCTTATTATTATATTATTAGTTTCTCGCCATTTAGTATGGGGTCAAATTGATCTTCTGTGTTTGTTTTATTTATTACTTAGCGTTAAATTATTTTAATTTGTTGTCTTTTCTTTTAGTTTTTCCAATTTTTATACAAGTATATTATTTTCGGCATTAACTACATCGTCATCATTCATTCAATACCGTTAAACAAATACTAGAATATATTTCAAACAAACCATGTTTCGATATACATATTATTATAGGTTGAGGCTTTAGTGTTGCCTAAAGTTGCTATTTAGCATGACCATTGCTTAAAACAGCTGGCAAAACGTTAGCTTGCTGTACAACAGCATTTATAACTTCAATTTCTTTCTTAAGAAAAGCGGCGCTTTCTTCAGCAGGAGCCTTGCCGGTAGCACCAGCTACTACATCGCTAACGGTTGTAGCCAATGAGGTACGTTTACGTAGACCATTAGGTATTTCACATTCCCGCATTAAATCATTTTTAAATTCGACTATGCCCGTTACAGTTTCTGTTACAGTCTTATCAATGAATTCTTCAATGTTCTTTGTTTCGGCTTCGATTTTTTCCATTATCTTACTCGATAACTGATCCATTTCGCATTGATCATGTGGTACACTAACAGCATCTCGTCCGGGATTAACAAGAGTTAACTTCGGTGTTGCTACT
Source organism: Wohlfahrtia magnifica (assembly GCA_023159175.1). Taxonomy (NCBI): domain Eukaryota; kingdom Metazoa; phylum Arthropoda; class Insecta; order Diptera; family Sarcophagidae; genus Wohlfahrtia; species Wohlfahrtia magnifica. The sequence goes on along the minus strand of JAKWBJ010000505.1, from coordinate 1,176,909 downwards.
GCTGGAGCATGTTTCTTATAGACTTCGAACAATTCATCTTTTCTATGTGCTAAGGAAGCAGAATTATTGTCTGTCTCAAGAGATACCTTAGCATCAGCTAATTCAGGTCGATTTTTATCATTATTCTTAGTGAAATTAACGAGAGATTTACTCTCTTCGCCACCTAAGTATCTTTTTGTGGATGACTGTTGTGGTGGGTGCGAACGTCTTTCGCCACGTATAAATCTTGGTAAAACAAAAGTGGTAATGACTGCAACAATGTGAAGGCACAAATAAAATTTCAGGTACATTCTTATACTGGCCTGTAGTGAAAAGAGAAATATGCCTATAAATATAAATTATAATTATATAGCAAATTTAGCGTATGATTTTCATCATTATCTTTCTAACCATGCGCTCTTGCAGAACAATGCGACCCTTATGATCTATTGTCCCCTTCCGGTCTACAGTTTGTTTAGCAGATCTGTTGCCTTCCTAATGAACACCAGCAGATCTGAAGCCCTACTGTTGGATATGACTCCCATGTACCATTAAACATCTCAATATAAACCTATCAAGAACTCAACATTCTCTGATGCCTGTGAATATCCACATCCCTGACCGCCATCATTTTAGCTCGTAAGAAAATCAGAAAATAGTTTCAAGTTCGGCATGTCATATGTAAGATTCTCAGAGTGGCGCTCAAATAGCTAACTAAGCCGCTGTAGAGTAGCGAAATCCCCTTCGAGCATTTCAGTGTTCCAAGCATCTGGCAATTAACAAACTCTTGCTTAGATTGGGGATGGTAGTGAGTGGTGCCACACAGTAAAGTTCCGGACCAAAATAGGGCGTTATTGAATCTTTCTTTTCTTAGCCAATGCATTCGTCATTTCGTTAAAATCTAACCCTTAGTGCCCATGTACCTGTAACAACTGGACCTTATTCCTAGCCGAAAGCCTTTGTGCAACGTATCGTAGCAACGGTCTTACCATTGAACTCACTATCCATGTAGATCTTCGCACGTATGGCAATGACCATGACCTCAGCGAATCGACAAGTCTAAGTTGGCTCCATGAGTACCAGCAGAAGCATAACATTCAAGACAACGATGGTTCTCTGACCACCATGCATAGAATGGACAGACTTCTAAACACATTCCGGAAACCCTTGTCAAAAACTTTGTGAACATGCCGCCACCATCATCACATACATAGTTGTGCCAAACAAATCAGAGCTTCCCAAGCTGCTGTTGGACATGTTCTTATTACCTCAGTTATACCGATGCAGGCGAGTCTCCGCAAACTGACTAATTTATTTCTGGTGGTAGCTTTCTAGCCTTTCTCCACCAAGCTATCGCCGCATAAGTGATAATGGGTCGAATAATGGCGGTATATATATAGCGTCAGTCTCTGCGAAAGACCCGAAAGTCCTACCGTAGGAGGACTAACTTGCCCAAATAGCACATATCGCCTTGTTCTGGACGGATCGGATGTGCGAGTTCCAACTAAGCCTCCTACCTAGAATGACTCCTAGATACTTAACCTTCCTAGAAAATTTAATCGTCGTACCCATACAAAAATATAGTCACATGATTAACTTCTATCTCTTTGCAAAAGGTACAACAATCGTTTTTGAAGGATTCACCGATAGCCCTTCCTGGATACACCAATTTAACACCCCGTCATCATGACACAGAATATACTCTCATATTTCCCACGGAGGTTATCAACATAAGCAATAACACTAACGCCTCTATGAGCCAACATGGTGAGCTGATGATTCTGTTCCTAAGCATAGAACTGATCCATGCTATAATTGACTGTTCCACCCTCTTGCCCATCACTTACCATAAATTCAAGCAGAACAAATGGGAATGTAGTATAACCCATAACAATACGTGTTGTCAGGCATGTCAAAATATCATAAAACATACGTGTCACACGTGTCTGTTGGAAGCGATGACGGAACATACGACGAACCTTAAAACCATAATTGCAATAGCAATAAAAAAATAAATATTAAGTATGGAAAGGTTAATGAATAGTAGTACACACTTACCATACGTGCTGAAGTTACCATCAAAGCACCACTTGCAAATGTTAAATAGTAACCAGGATAAAAACCATGCCATACAGCACTTAAAGCAAATGTTAAAATGGTACCGTATTTTTTTGGAACTCGTTCATAAACAATTGTGCGTAACCAGCGATTCGTACCACAATTCCAGTTATTTATAGCATCACGAATATTTGTAGCAAACTAAATACAGATTTTGATTCATTTTATTAACTACATATATTGTGTGAGTGCGACAAAAACTCATAATACTTACTTCAAAACCTAAAACATTAATATTAGAAATGAGATCCCAATTGGCATTGCCATCTTTATCGTAACCCGTAAATCCTAGACCTGAGTTATTGCATATGGCATCGGCCAATAACCAGGCATGATAATACTTAAAACGTGTACAGGTGGTTGCCATCATGGCATACCATATTTTGTATACAATGCTGGTGTTCTCAATAAAGTCATCGTCTTTCATATTTTTTATGGGATACATTTTAACGAATTTCATAAAGATAAACGCACATATAAAACTGCCAATTACTTTTTTCACCACCGTTTTAACTGGTGATGGTTCTAGCACCAATTGTGATTTGCCATTGTCTACACTTCCCTATAAAAAGGCAAATTTAATTGATGATATAAGTTTTTGTTGTTATTGTTTTTAACTTACATTTGTATTCGTTGGTTTTAGTAGATTATAACCTTCAACAAAATCAATATAATCTTTATAAAATACCAATGGACCAGCCATTAAGCCTTGAAAGTGTAAAGCATATGAGAAATACTCTAAAGCTGAAGGTAGTTTACTAACAGCGTGATACTGTTGGGCCTTAGTTAGATCCTACGACATATATATGTATATATTTATGTATATAAATGATGTTTTCTTTTTCTCACAAGATCTTAACGTGTTTGTTTACCTTTGTTTGTCTTACAAAACCATCATGTATACTAAAGGCCAAACTGGTAACCTTTTGTGTAATTATCATTAGAGGACCAGTAATATCCAATGTATGTGAGCCATCGTCATATATTTGTCTCAATACATGTATGGTTAACAAATAAGCCATGGCCACTATCATAACACCTCTTAAAAGGGGTAAGAAGAAAATTAAACTTCAATAAAAATAGTAATTTTACATGTACTCGTAACATACGTACCTTTGTACAAATCTTGGACTTTGTGTTCGTATCACTAGATAACATGCAGCTGGAAGACCGGCAATGTGTATAGCTTGTACTCCAAAACAAAAATAACCAAATACAAGGCCAATACTTAAAGCCACTGTATGACGTACCGATGAGGCTACTTTGGAGGGATGTAGCACTGAGCGAAATAGAGATGCAAGGAAGAGTGCGGATATTTGGCATATTATAAAATTTACCTGAAAAATAATTTAAAAAAAATATATATAAAAATTGCTTGTGTATATTTTAGTAACGTAGTTACTAAAAGCAGTGGAAATCAATTATTTGTTTCTATAAAGTGGTCACAAAAGCAGATGTTATCGGCTTTATGTTCGATTTAGAATTGTTGTTAGAAACAAACCGACAAACTGGTGAATCATATATATTCATATATAAAATTAATAAAAATGTTCTACAAAAAGTAGAATATGGCTTTGTATCAAAATTAAGTCTACTAAGGATGATGCCCTAAGTCTTATACATATATAGTACTTATGTACTAAATTTATACTACAAGAAACCAACGAGTTTTACAAAAAGTTGAATTCAGGTATACTCGTATGCTAGGCTTAAAGTGTGCCTTCAAGCTCTATATACGTAGTGAAAATTATTAAAAGAGGACTCTATTTGGTGAAATTGTTGTTGTGTTTAGTTTGCCGTTTTTTTATGCTGACATTAACTAAAAATACTAATAACACTATGCAACAAGCAAAAATACCTTTGATACTCAATATATTTTTTTGATGCGCTATTGTCGTCTAACTTCAAAAATCGGCAGCATTTCCGATTCTATGGATGTTTTTTTATACATAATTTTTTTTCTAAACTGTGCGATTTTTGAAGAGGCTGCTTTATACATCTTATGATAACTTTAAAATTACTTATTCTATTTCGTTACGCCATAGGTTAAAAAATTCCAATTTAAACCAGCTTTAAGTCATAATATTATCTTTTAATATAACCAATATTTTTGGGGTTATCGAGAAACAAATTATTATTATTATTATTTCTTTTTTTTACTTATGACATTTTGGATTTTTAATCAAATATTTACCAGTTTCACTATTTATTCATAAAGCTGCATAGAACATGAAGCAAATGAGATAGTTAATTAAGAAATTCACATAAGTTATTGGTTTCCAGTGAAATCAATAACATTATCTATTTATGGAACATTACATTAATTGAAAATATTTTATCTAAATAGGAGATCTAAAACGTGAAATCTTTTTAATCGTCTGATTGTTAATCTTTCATCTAATAAAGAGATGGCCAACGAATTAACGTGATCACTTAATCTTTGAAGATATCTGTTACTGAAGTTGTTTATTTCTTCGTTAATAAAAAGGATATCCAAAACTCTATGTATTGCGCTGTTTGTAATATACCATGGTGCTTTAACAATCATTCACAGCGTTTTCGATTGAAATCTTTGTAAGATTTCAATATTCGAGTTACTTGTAGTACCCCAAAGTTGAATGCCATAAGTAAATATGGCTTTCAAAATACATTTATAGAGAAGTAACTTATTCTCTAAACTTAATTCAGATTTAGGGCCCAGCAACCAAGCCATAATCTTCACTTTCATGTCTAAATGTGACCTTTTAGATTTTATATGGGTTTTCCAAGTTAATCGTCTATCTAGATACATGCCTAAATATTTAACGTGATTGCTTTTCGAAATTTTTGAACCATTCATGACTATAGCTGGGCAATCATCACGTCTTAGGCTGAAAGTAACATGGATAGACTTTTGTTCATTTACTTTTATATTCCAATAATTTAACCAGGTCTGCAGTTTATCAATCTGATTTTGAATTAAGCTTGATGCTTCTATTGTCGACGAACTTGTTGCTAAGAATGCAGTGTCATCAGCATAAGTGGCCACAGTAACATCATCCAAACAAGGCATATTTGAAGTATAAAGTGGTATTCCCGCTTCGATTTTGCAATAATTTAAAGTTTCATTGTTCCCTTTACATAAAAGTAACGTTCGTTTAAAAAAGATTTCAAAGTAAATAGTAAGGTGCTGGTAAAATACTTTTAATTTTATAAAGCAGACCACAGTGCCAGACTCTGTCAAATGCTTGCTGTATATCTAAAAATACAGCAGAACAATACTTTTTTCTTTCAAGTGAACCCGTAATTTCCTTTACTAGTCTATGACACTGTTCCAGAGTACCGTGCTTATGGCGAAAGCCAAATTGGTGGTCAGGAATTATAGTTTTCTTTTAAGAAATAATCTTTCAAATAATTTAGCAAACGTTGATAGTAGGCTTATAGGTCTATACGATGTTACACAATTCTCAGGCTTATTGGTTTTACGAATCATAATAATTTCTTCACATTTCCATTGAATAGGAAAATGTCCAAACCTTAAAATAGAATTGAGTATTAACGTCAGAAACACAATTCCTTTTTTTTTTTTTTTGGCAAATTTTTTAGTACCAAAGAATCAATTTTGTCATACCCTGGTGATTTTTTATCATTTAATTTTACAATTTCCTGACGTATTTCCTTTGGAGTAAGGTGTTTTATCTATTTGACATGCAACATCTAGAAACGACATAATATGCGTATCATTTTGATTAAGCTGGAAGGACCTAAATATATCTTTCAAATGTTCTGAAAAAGCTATAGCTTTATCTTTATCTGTTCATTTCCAGTGGCCGTTTACATCTTTGTTTGGAATATTCCGGTAAGTTGGCGTTTAAGGTAGTTTGTTGCCTTCCGGAGATTATGTTCACTTTAAGATGTATTTATTTGCAATTTATTAAGATAATTTCCAATCTCTTTGTTTTTGTACTCGCGTAATCGTTCCTTTACAAGTTTGGTTGCTAAGTTGAGAATAGTCTTGTCTCTCGGATTACGAGAATATTGCCATATTCGTCGAAGTCTTTTTTTATTTCTTATTAGGTCTCTTATCTCTTGGGAAAAGCACACACCGGATCTATTGGATACATTTGGCCTCGCAGATGGATGTGATAGATAGGCTGATTCGTGAACTAAATTAGTAAATATTTCTACTGAATCCTCTAGTTCCTCTGAAGTTTTTATTGAAACATTTAAATTCAGATTTTTCTCTAGCCAGTAGCCAAAGAACTTCAAATCAGTTTTAGGTGAAAGTAATTTAATATTTTTATCAACAACTTTAACGACGGAATTAAGATTAATTATTAAAGCTGTATGGTCTGAATCAAGTTCATCATTACTCACTATGTGTAACAATGGTCTTTATGGTCGCCATTAAATACAGCGAAATCCAAGAGATCTGGAATTTTATTGCAATCAGATGGCCTATACTTGGGTCTGCCAGCAGATAAAGTGGAGAGTCGATTTTTTAAAATACATATATATAGTTCTTGCATATGCAAGAAAATAAAATAAACCATAATTCATGAAAAACGATGAGTAAATATTTATTGTATTCCCAATAAAGTGAAAGTGCCTTGCTGTAATTGCCCAACAACGCACATTGGGTTATTTGATACCGAAAGTGGGAATTAATTAAAAAAATTCAGAAAGCAGTCAAAATTTTATATCACGTTAAAGTAAATAACATTCTACATCACTAGGCATAAAAATAATTTTGGTATCATTTTCCGTTATGCTGCTATGTTCTTCCAAAGTAAGACATTTTTTTTATTTATTTATTTTTTAATAAAAGTAAAAACACAGATTTTTTTACTTCTCAAATTGAAATTTATATAGTTTTTTAGGATAATGTAAAAAGTAGTAATGGAACCATTAACTTCAGGCTGGTGAGATTATTTTTGCGTTTTTAATTTTTATGTCCAGTCAATGTACACATTTTTTATGTTGTTTGAAATAGAGGCTAAAAATCTGCCATTTTTGAGAAATATGTGGACTTAAAGTAGTTAGTTAGTAAGTTAAGCAAAGTTTTTTATTTTTCCTAAAAATACAAACATTCCATCAACTACTGATGAAAAAAAAAAAATTTGCTTATATTTACTCCTTTTAAAAATAAATTGATTTATGTTTATAGATACTTGAAATACATATATATTAAAACTACTTGCTGTAAATTATAACAGAGTATTTTTTGAACCACGTAGGCATTTGGGGCCTTTTCTTAATAACTATAATATTATTTTAAGTCAGTAAACATGGATGGATTCTATTCTTCATTTATCGTATAAACTTTCAATAAATAAAGTGGCACGCTAGTTCTGAAGATAAAAAGAAAATTGTTTCTATTAACGAAGCCTGTAAATGGGTTTGGTTATTGATCTGCCAAAACTCGGATTTGGAAATTCCAATGACGGCAACACTGCAAGGTATTTCTTCCAAAATGCAGACATTTGGACAAAAATAACAACGTCATCCATGTAATAGTGGTAACAGTTTCAAGTGGTTTTCAAAAAAAAAATTTTGACGTTTTTCAGGAGTTTGCACTTGACACCGCTAAATATTTTGTGAAAATGTATCCTTGGTATGATATGTCTTCAACAGTTGTTCACAAATATTAATATTTAATTCAAGCTCGAAATAGAGACTTTAACAATTTAAAAGACAATTTTTCGCGAAAATGTTTAAGACAAAAATCTAACGAGGGTATATTTTTAAGACTTCTAGTGACTTCCGATCCTATTATTTGCAATATGAGAAAGTTAACAGATAAAAGGTTATAATTTTCAACAAGAAGAGCTGAGCTTATTAAAATTTGAACAAAATCCACAAAATCTTCAAAACAATATAGTGATGATGATGATGACGATAATGATGATGATGTCGACGATAACTGACTGCAATGATAGTCATAAGTCCGATGATACTGAATAAAGACTTTTTCATGTACTATAACTATTTTTATTATGACAAAAATTCAAGTATTGAGAAAATAAAAATAAAAGAAGAGAAAAATTTCCGCTAAAGTATGCATAAAAACTATTTATTTATACATTTCTAACTAAAATAGATCGAAATCTATTGAGAAAGGCTTCCCGAATCGATACCCATTTTAAGCATCAAATACCCTACTGTGCAACGGTTCTGCTGAATAGTGTATAATAAACATAAAGGGTCAGCCAAATACATTTTTTTTTTTTTTTTTTTTTGAAAATGCTATAAAAAGAACTACTGAATATTTTCTCAAATTTCTTTTTTTATTTGAAAGTACAATCCTTCCGGTTAATAATGGAAAATAATTTCATTCAAATGGCTGCCTCGGCTGGCCATGCAGTAGCCTCCTCCACGATCGGTACAATTTTAAAGCACATTATCGATATGTGCAGCTGTATTTCACTAATGGCTTCACGAATATTGTCCTTTAAAGCGTCAATTGTCTCTGGCTTGTTGGCGTAACACTTATCTTTGACGGCACCCCACAAATAATAGTCCAACGGTGTCAAATCGCAGCTCCGAGGTGGCCAAACGACATCAGCTCTGCGGCTGATAATGCGATCTTCAAAAACAGAGGGCAAAACATCGAGTGTAGGCTTCGGCTGTGTGGCACTTAGCGCCGTCCTGTTGAAATCAAATGTTGCTAATATCCTCCTCTTCAATTTTTGTGAACAAAAATTCGTTCAACATGGCCCGATAACGATCGCCATTGATTGTAACGGCCGCTCTTGCTCATTTTCGAAGAAAAATGGCCCAATTATGCCTCTGGACCAAAATCCGCACCAAACAGTGACTCGTCTTGGGAGTATCGGCTTTTCGATCTATCCGTGCGGGTTTTCTGCGACAATTTTATTTGTTTACATACCCGCCAAGATCAAAATGAGCTTCATCTGAAAAGATGATTTTTTTGGCAAAATAGGCATCTTCTGTAAATCGATCGCAGGCCCACTTAGCGAAGCGTATACACAACCATATTCGTTCAGTAGAAGAATAAAACTAATTATCTGTCAAATCAGACATGAGCTAAGTGTTACCATTCACGAAATAAAAAAAAAAACGTTAGACGGCGGACTCTTTATTTGAAGGTAAAGAGCACGTGTGACTGCATTAAAAAACCCGTTCTGGCAAATATCCGCAATTAGATGTAAACGTTTTGTTTTCTTTTTGGTTTGAGCAGGTAGTTTTTATATTTTCGAAAAAAAAAAAAAAACGTTTAAATTTCTTCGTCTTTATTGCACATGTTCGTTATATTGTGTTGATGTGACGTCAAAAGTTGATACTCGAGTCGCTCTGATATATAAATAAATTTTTTTTATAATATTTTTTTCTCAATAACTCCAAAAATATTGGTTATATTAAAAACATATTAGAATTATTATTAGAATTATATAGCATAACGAAATCGAATAAGTCATTTCAAAGTTATCATAAGATGTATGAAGCAGTTTTTTCAAAAATCTCACATTTTAGAAAAAAAAGAAAAAAAAACTTATCCATGGAATCTGAAGTTAAGCGACCATAGCGCATCAATTAGCGACCATTCGCTGCATAATTTCAAAATGTAATCAAATATGTGAATTAAATAAATGAAAAATGTATTAAAATTTGATTTTTATTATACTTAATATGTATGTAAATTTGTGTAGTATATGTTTGCGGTATAGAGTAAACAAAAAAGTCAGGTGATTGAAATTTTTGTGAGTGAGTAATGAATGGACTTTATCAATCATTTTATTATTTTATTATCACCAAAGCTGAAACAAAAAATGTTTCAACAAATATCACCTTATAATGATAAAAAAATAAATAAAATTTGTTTGTATGTACATATGTACGTATGTAATTTTTTGTATGCGCTTATTTTATTTATTATTCAGTTTACAAATTTATTTTCTTAATGGAATTAAATAGCATTTAATGACTTGCTGATTAACATTTATTATCAATTATACTATTTAAAAAATTCAAAATGATAAGGATATTTTTTATTGTGATTATGTATTTCTTTTGTTTAAAATTCTCCTCCTCCTCCTCCTCCTCCTCCTCCTCCCGACGCTTGACCTGTAATGCAAATTTATCAGTATACGCAACACAATACAATAGAGTGTATCAGGCACTGACTTAGATTTAATATTTTTGACATTAAACATAATGGGTTAAGCAGAAACTGATGTTTTACAGAAGAGATCAGAGTTTTGTTAAAGACACTGTTGTCATAGTTGCGGAAACTGAATGAAATCAAAATTCTATTTAAATCAATTAAATTAAATTTAAATTTTAGAGAGGATAAAGGTTACGATGGTATAGCTTTCCAGAAATAGCATCTTTGATTAATACAATATTTGCATGCGAAGTGTGTAAACTTATTGTTATACAGAACAAACTGTTTTGAGCTTCTATATCTACAACATTGTCGTCTAAGCGGAGTACGAGCATTAACAGAGGGAATAACTTGAGATAACGAGGACAACAACAGTTATTTTCACAGATTATAGAACAGTGTTGAACTGTAAAAAACAGGTGTCGGGAAACAATGGAGTCAGGTTAAGTTAAAAAAGGTAGTGTAGCCACACTCCACCCAGAGACCAGTAAGGTCCATTGTGGAAAGCCTTTAGAAGAATTGAAAAAAAAACAAAGAAGAAGCAGAGAAAAAGATACGTATGAAAATTAAAATAAAAAAGAGAAATTATGAAGGACACCCTAAAAGAAGAACCGGACGTCACCCAGTAAGTCAGTCTATAACTTTCCGGGTCGCAGACTTTGGCTATAAGCTCACCTAGACCACTAATGAAGCCCAGGCCAAGCACCTTGAGCTTGAGCCTCTGAAGGGCCGGGCAATAACAGAGAATATGTTCCACAGTCTCTGGCTCGCTTACATCGCCACAAACTCGTCAGAAATTAGGGTTCCCACTTCCCATAGCCTAGCCCTTGCCCTTAAAGCGCAATGCCTAGTCAGAAAACCTGTCAGAGTCCTAAGGGACTCCTTACTCAGATTAAGAACCCATTCCATTGTGGAGCTGTCGATTTTAGTCCAAAGCAACTTGAATACCCTACAGTATAATCTGGCCCTCCACAACTCTTCTATTCTAAGGCGGGCACGAATATCCACTAAGATCACAATGAACCAAAACGGTGGTCTGACAGACGCATGCGCCAGTACACTTGGCCGCGCCCACTCTCGCCAGCTGATCGGCAGTCTCTTTCCCTAGCACGTCACTCTGGCTATACACATCCATGAGTGACGTGAGGGTTCTTCTGTACAGTGAAATCAGCTTTAAGCAGACAGCTTTACACAGCACACAGTCATCGTCTTAATAGCGCCTGACTGTCAACATAGATGACCACACTATCCCCAACAGCGACTAAGGCGCTAATAAGTTTGGCAGCTTTAAGGACAGCAAATACCTCGGCGTGGATAATACTACACTCTCCCGGAAGTCTATAGGACAATTTAATGCCACTGTCCACGAGGTAGACATCGCACCCGTGGCTTCTTCGATCTTGGAGTCATCAGTGAAAATCGCATGGCCATTCAACAACCTATAAACACCTCGCCAAGACTCTCTCTCTCAGGAAAGACTGCCGAAGGAATTTTGCTGAAGTCGTTTCCCCAGACTATCAGTCAATAAAATCCGAACGAATCACTACATGCGCACCCAAGTCCGGCCTCCAAGATAGCAGTATTCCCATAGTCCAGAACCTTATTAGGGCCTTCTTCTAATATCCTCAAAAAGATCCTAACAACTTTGATCTTCACCGCCACCTGCAAAAAGGTCAGACCCAGGATAATGTCCAGCGACGCCTGAGGAGTACTTCTAAAGGTGTACGCTATGGCTAGAGCAACACACCTATGCATCTTGTCCAGAAGCAATAAGATTCGAAAAGAAGAATTGGGCATTAAATTGGGCATCTGACTATGGATTGGGGAACCAGGGGGAAAACTACAAAAATACTTTGAGTGTACCCAACTAAGAGAAGACGAGCCGAGTAAGAAAGACATTATGAGCATGCAAACATGGCTTTTGAACCTAAATCGCATAGGCTTAGCAGAAAGCCGTATTAGCGTGGTAATACGCACACTTCTATGATACGAACACTTTCTATATTATTATCCAGTTTTTCCTGAAAATAGGTTACAGTTCCTCGAGAACGACACAATTCTATGTATTTCTCACTTTAGGTGTCTCGAATGGAAAATATTGTTACGAAAATAGAAATGCCTAAAAAGAAAATACACATCAGTGCCTTTCAAACTGTATTGTGTGAGTTTAGTCAATTGGTTTGTGTCAAGGCTGTGTATGTGTCGTCGCCCTAGTATCGCCGTACTTGTTTGTGTATTTGGCAGCATTGCCAATTCGACCATCTTTTGGTAACACGATCTTACATTTTTCAAATAAACGGACGAATAGAATATTTGAGAAGGTTTAAGACTCTTCCAGAGCTTTATATATTATAGGCATTTATGTATATAAGGTATGTTGCTTTGGATACGTCCTTCATCATTCCGGAGACCGTCTTGTCGGGTCATTTATCATCAAGCTGGTTTCGAAGGGATCGATGCTTTTCCGATGGACTGCGGTGGCGTTTCTGGAGCGATCGTCCACCCACAGAATGGGATAGTGACTAGTGACCGGCTGCTTCGAGAGTAGGAGCGATATGGAGAGCGTGAGAGTGCGCAGATACCTGTTGCCTGTGGTCTCCTGTTATTAAGGAATGAAGGGCTGCTCTATGGTGGGGGAATATCTTGGATATGGACAACCTGGTGTATAATACTGCATAGTGAGGGGGATATCTGTGCTCTAAGTATATAAGTAGTGTTTTAAGTTAGCTCTTCTGCAGTATTATAAGTTTTATTTGATAAGTCTATTATAGGTATCATGTACGCATAGAATAAGTATACACATAATTAATTGGTTTAAGATGAACAGAATTTTTGGATAAATAAAGTCAAGTCAAGTCAAGTCTACGTCTTTCAGTTACAGTTTGGCAGTCATTGTGTAAAGTTGTAATTTAATAGTTAATAAGTACAGTCGTGTTAAGGAGTAAAATAAATTTTAAGTAAATTTGTTTATTGGACAGAATCATTATTTTTATTGTATATTCAACACATCATATACTATGTATGAGGTATATATACAGTTATGGACAGTAGGTTAGCACATTTTATGTATGATGCTTTAAAAAGCAAAAAAAAATTTATATTCATGGCGGTTTTAATTTTTTACAAATTTTGATATTTTTCACCAATTTTTTGTTTAAAATTTTAAATTGGTTAACTTTTTGAATGTTTCATATTCATAGAATTATAATAAATAATAATCTGAATATTATAGAAATATTATTCAGATTTCATAAGGTCCAGTAATGGTGCATAAAGGCATAGCGTGAAGTTATTGATCAAATAAGCTCGTAGTGATGTAGAACAACACACTATTGTTGTTAAACATAAAATTGTTAGTGACTTATTAACAGAAATCTGAAAGGAATGATAAGAAATATCAAAGGAACGTTGAGTGGGACTTATTGATAGTAGGCTGAGAAGACGCGGAATTGTTTCCTACCAAGTACTTAGTTTTAAATAAAATGAATAAGTTATTTTATTTTGTTCTTGCTGAAAATAATTTTTTATATTTGTGGTAAATTGTTGTTCAACCATTTTTTTGCTTTTTTTGCTCTATTTGAACACGAAACAAATGGATTGAAGCTAATAAAACTAAAGTAAACTAATGCTACGTATTCCTTGGACCACTAGTGATACATTAGGGCATAGGAATGATTAAAATAATAAGCATATAAAAAATTTTGATTCCAAAAAATGCACATACATAGGTAATGTGCTAACCCAATGTCTACCACTGTATATAATATATACATGTATGTATGTATAAACGAATACGCGTTTATATATATGTATATTATATTATAAGCGGGGACACTTGTTTACTTTTCCATAGATTTAGGTTGGGTTGGTTGTTTTATTAATTTGTTTGCTTACTTTATATAAAAAAATATAAAAAATAACTCGCGTCACTTAAAATCATAAGAAGATAATATGATATTGTAAAAGAATCAAATAATTTCATATCAACTCATTGTATACATATTTCTATATTTTGAAGTCTAATGATCTATAAAGATATTTTTCTTGTTTCGTTTTGTTTTATGAAATGTAATTTGCTTTTATTATATGCTATATCTGCTTTAAGGTGACGATATATAATAATGGTTTAATAAATTAATAAATCAAAAACAAGTTTAAATGTAAAAATAGGTACTATATTTAACTTAATTTTGGAAAAAAAATTTTGGAATATATTAATTTTAGTTAAGATGTAAGAACAAGTACTGCTTACATTAAATGGGGAAATTGTTATTAATTTTAATAACAGAATTCAATCAGAAAGGTGAAGCTGTTATTTAGCAAAGTTTATCATTTTTTATTTAGCAGTAGCAACCATTAGAAATATGCATAAACCTACTTGTGTCAAATATTAATCTGATCGCATAATATATATAAGTATTAATATGCTATTTTAAAAGTACATAGTGTTAAGTATAAGACTATTAAGACTGCAGCTTCTTCATAAATCATTATATGGGACTATGAAACTTTAAATATGTTTATCAAAGCTTAATGGATAATTATACCCCCTATATGGTTCCTTATAGCAGCAGCTTCCGAGCAGTTTCAAAACTTTGTTCTACGGCTATCCACGGCTAGGTGTTAATTTCTATTTATTTGAGGGAATTTTTTCAATCAATTTTTTTTATTAGTTTCAACAGAAACAATCCATATGGATCGAAAGTAGTGCCCGCTTGTTCAAATTAATCTGCTAACCCCAATTAAAATCTTATGGCGTAAGACTGTGAGATCTATCTCATAGCTTAGTGAATGTTTTTATCGTCATTTGTTTAGGTTATAAAAGTTTTTATAAAGCTTTAAGAATACTATAACGAATTACTTACACGACCCAATAATAACACTGCAAATGAGTATAAATTAAGGGAAGAAATTATTAATTCAGTTTTATTTTACCAAAATCTTTGATCAATGAATCGAACAAAAAATTAAAATAACCGTTATAAACAAGATAAAAACCATTACTCGTTCTAATAATATTTATTTTTAAGACTACACTCACGTTTTATATGCAATTTGTTACATGTGATGAATAAATTTTAATTACTTAATGAAAATGATATAAAATTCTCAAGCTTTAATTTTCATATTTTAATACACTTTAGAACGAACGTAAGCACACACATCACATTCAATTCATTTAATTGATATTAATTTGTAATAACGTGATTTTTTTTAACTATATCCTAAAGTTTTAATTTCTATATTGATATTTATGTGTAATTTGAAACGATAAATGTATATTTATAAGAATACTTGTCTGCATAGCTATAAGTACGTAATATATAGAAAAAATCAATTTTTTCCAATCAATTTGTACTGCATTTTTTTCGTCTTTTATTGAGAAACTACTTTGCTTCTTGTCTTTGTACTGTCATTGTAATCATTAGTGAACAAAATTTTTGACTGAACTTGCAAATTGAAACCACCACGTACAAGTAATAAATTTATTGAACATTTATGAAAAGAACACTATATATACAGGTATAATAATGCAATTATTTCTGTTTTAATAAGCTTGAGAAAATATTACATAATATAGAATACAATAAAAAAGTACATAATTTAGATAATTTACACTGTGGTGCAAAAATGAGTCAATGTAATTAAAATTTGTGTAAATGTTCTCATATTTCTCTGCTTATTTTATAAAAAGAAAACTTTTTGCATTTTTTTGATTCAATATTTTGTCCTCTCTTACAAATTTAATAAGCATACTTTATTCGGTTCTCTTGTTTAAAATATACCGACTCAAAATCAGAGCAATTTTTTTTTTTTTTTTTCAAAAAGTTATAAAAAATGTTTCTGAATGAAAAATTTTACATGTTAAGCAACTCAATTAAAGTTTAGAACGAAATGGTTAATGAAGAAGATGTTTTTTCTGTTCGGAATGAAGCCGGTTACTCGTCTGTAGGTACCTGCGAAACTGTTGAAAAGACAAAAAAGGTTTATTCAGTTGACTTATTGGAAATTTTGTTCCTAAGCATTTGCTGGTATCTCGATTAAAATCGGTCAATCCGTTTTCAAGTTATGATAAAATATATTGACATAACTACCATATTTTTGGCGAAAAATTTGCCACGCCCATAAAAAAATTTGAGCCCAATGGAAAAAAAAACGGAAAACAGATTTGAATTCATCGCATCAAGATCATTATACCTATTCCATATAGTTTTATTTAAAGGTCAGAAAATTTTTTGTTTTTTGTAGACCAACGTAATTAATAAATATTCATATATATATATATATATATATATATATATATATATATATATATATATATTCATATATATATATATATATATATTCATATATATATATATATATATATATATATATATATATATATGAATATTTATTAATTACATTGGTCTACAAAAAACAAATTTTTTGCAAAAAAAAAAAAACTATCGATACTATCGGATTCTTTTGGCAACAACATTAGAATGTGAATATATATATATATATATATATATATATATATATATATATATATATATATATATGAATATATATATATATATATATATATATATGAATATATATATATATATATATATATATACATATATATATATATGAATATATATATATATATATATATATATATATATATATATAGAATGTGAATATATATATATTCATATATATATATATATATATATATATATATATATATATATATATATATTCATATATATATATATATATATATATATATATATTCATATATATATATATATATATATATATATATATTCATATATATATATATATATATATATATATATATATATATATATATATATATATATATTCACATTCTAATGTTGTTGCCATAACAATCCGATAGTATCGATAGTTTTTTTTTTGCAAACTATCGAAACTATCGAATGGGCCGACTATCGATAGTTTTGCAGCTCTAGTATGTACATATTGTATTATATCAATATGTGTTATATATATATATATATATATATATATATATATATACATACATATTGTATTATATCAATATGTGTTATATATATATATATATATATATATATATATATAACACATATTGATATATACATATTGTATTATATCAATATGTGTTATATATATATATATAACACATATTGATATAATACAATATGTACATACTAGAGCTGCAAAACTATCGATAGTCGGCCCATTCGATAGTTTCGATAGTTTGCAAAAAAAAAACTATCGATACTATCGGATTGTTATGGCAACAACATTAGAATGTAAAAGGGAAAGAATAATAATAAATAAATATACAGTTTTGAAACTAATAAAAGAGACCCTTTATGTCATAAAATTCGATGTATTGAAGATTTTTGATGGAAGGGTAATCCTTATATATAGCGAAAATTGTTGAGACCATAAATGAAGTGCTTAAATAAACTTTAAATTTGTACTTCAAAGACTAATCTCTTCAAGTCATCAAAAAGCCTCAAAAATGAGGCTAATGGTTACGAGTCCATTTCTCAGCAAACGGAAGCAACACCTGCACAGTAATAGTTAGAACAACATGCTATGGTCTGACGAAATGAAGATTAATTTTTGGGTCAAATGCAAAATCGTATGTACAAACATATTTTCGTTACAATTCATACTTTATTTGACTTTAATAAATAAAAATTTAAGAAACTGCTAAAGTGTGTCACTATATGTAAGTATAAAAGTTTTACAAATATGATTTTGACTGCATTTAGTGGCCTCCATATTTACCATTAGAATTTGACGATAGTATCGATAGTGAAAAAAAAAAACTATCGATGGTCAGCCGAAAACAAAACTATCGATACTATCGATAGTACTTTCGATTGTTTTGCAGCTCTAGTACATACACTATGTATGTATACACACACATGTACATATATATAACCTGAACAAATTTAAAAATATTAACACTTCACAAATTATCTAAAAAACATTTTTTATAAATTTATTCATTTTAACACTTACAAATTCCGGACTATTATTTATTAAAAATACCTACTTATACTCGTACGTACTATATGATTAAATGAAAAACTGATGTATTGCTCCAGGTGACCGGTTGTTTAACAGTCTAATAAAAAAACGAAATAATAAAGAAAAAAGCCGACAAAAGGAAATCGAAACATTGTACATTTTATGTTGCAATGTTATGATCAACATGCCGAGCGGTTTTAGGCACTCTGATTGTTAGACATGGTAACATGCTTAAAAATAAGGTGGTATAAAAGAGTAGATTATTTATTTAATAATATTTTTTATTGATTAAAAGGTTAAATGTTTTGAAGATTTGTGAAAACAATTAAAGAATATTAATTTTTTACCATCTTTTATCTTTATAAAGAAACAAACCTTTAGGGAATGTTAGTTTGCCGTGTTTGGCCATTATTAATTTTTATTATTTAGGATTACTTAGTTATTTAGAATAAATAAACTATTTTTGTTAAATTACATATGGGGTTGATTATTCAATCGTATATGATAACTTTATAGGACGAATATCTTTTTTTTCTAGCTAGTACTAGCTTAACCTATCAGGCGTTGTTTGGAAATCTATAATTCGCTTATCCAATCTCTTTCGCTTTTTGGTTGATCTGGATAGATAACGAAGCTTTTACATTTAACATTCTCCACACATACAAACTTATTTAATCTCGCCCAGTTATTGACTGATGATATGTCATACCCAAGAAGTTATTTAAATCAAATTTAGAATCTTAATTGTTCTCAAGATATACAAAAATCAATGTTTTCTTAGTATTTGAGGATTTTAGACATTCTGCCATATTAAAGGGGCAGGACTGGAGGTCGCATTCGGTGACCCGTGTGGGTTCTACGGACTATAGGGTGAGGGTCTTGGCAGGGAGCTGATAGACTGCTGAATGGCCATGATATCTTTACGAATGGCTCCAAGACCGAGGAGGGTACTGGTGCGGAAGTCTACCTGGTGGACCGTGGCATTAAAGTGTCTTATAGACTACCGGAAGGGTACAGCGTTTTTCAGGCCGAAGTATAGCGTTTTGCTGTCCTTAGGGCGGCAGAGCGTTTTCGCGCGTTGGCTGCTGAGGGAGATAGCGTGGTCTTTTACATAGACAGTCAGGCAGCTATCAAAGCGCTGACTGGACGCCATGTCAGCTCTAGGCTAGTTGCATTGAACAAAAGTACCCTGACGCTGCTTCTGGATGTGCAGCGTTAGGCTGTGCTGGGTTCCGGGGCACTATGGTGCGAGGTAATAAGATTGCAGATGAGCTGGCGACAGCGGGCTCGGCCAGGAGCATCGAAATGGCAATGCGTCTGTAAGACCACCGCTTGGCTTCTTTGGGAGCTGTGTCCGTCGTAGAATGGATGAGTCGTGAAGGAACAGAGGAGACTGTAGGATCTCCAGGCTGCTCTGGCCTAGACTGGACAGCTCTAGGACGGAATGGGTCCTCAACCTGAGGACGGAATCTCTCACAATTCTGACTGGGCATTGCGCTCTGAGGGCAAGGACGGGCATATGGGAAGCAGACTCTCCGGTTTTCTGTCGGGTATGCGGCGATACTGTGGAACATATTCTCTGTCATTGCCCGGTTCCTAAGGGGTGCAGGCTCAATTTTCAGGAACGGGGCTTTTTCAATGGCCTGGGCGATGTGGCGTCAACTAGCATATGTGACCTGGGGCGCTTTTTGTCAAGTTTGGGTTGGCTCACTAGGTAATGCCCGGTATTCTACTTGGGTGTCCGTTTCTTTTTTGTAATTTAAGTTTGTCCTTTGTATGCTGTCTAGCGTACTTTCTTCTCTACCCTATTTCCTTCCTCTACCTTTTTCTCCTTTCTTCTTTCCATTTTCTTTTTCTTTTCTCTTCTTCAGGAAAGGTCTTCCGCAATGGGCCTCTGTGGTCTCTGGATGGGATACTTTTTGGTACCGCCTTTCATACCTTCCTACCTACCTTGTATGGGAGGTACCATATATACTTATCCGATTCCGCCCACTTGACTGATGATTTGTATTAACTGCGAAGTCACTTAGGACAAATTCAGAAACTTCCAGTCTAAACAAAAATCAATATTGACTTTGTAGGGAGGGTACCGTGTCCCCTTGCTGCAGAACTTAGAAAATATGCACTCAATCGACGTACCAAGTCTTATTCAAATATCTTTAACAGGAGCAGAGACAAAGAAATGACCACTTACAGCTCCGCCTGTTGAGTATTTTTCGACTTTTATGTTTTCCTAAACCTTGGCGTAGCAATTACGAACAAAAAGGAAACTTCCAATTTGATCCAATCGCTTTAAAGTTGTAAGCATACGAACAAATTACAATTCATTTAGATATGTATATAGATAGATTAGTAATGCCTCAATAGTTATGTTACGTAGTTTATAATACTATTTAGAAATAATTCAAAAAATAAAAACCATTAAAAAATATTTGTTATTCATTAAACAAGACGTTCTTATTTTAAATTTCGTCAGTTCCAACAAAAACAATTATTTTCTATAATTAAATGTCATTGCAAAACGTAATAATTTATATTTGGTAGAAAACCTAAACAAGTATTACATATGTACATATGTATTCCATTTCAAAGTTTTCCTAAAATGATTTTTTAAATATTTTAAAACTGTGAGCCAGAAAAGCTTTAAAAGTGGTTGTCTTCTACAACCGCATAGTCAAATCGAAATTTTAACATTATATATTTTAAATACATACCCAGATTTAGCCCTTGATCTTGTAGCTAAAAATAATTTATTTTTAATATTTTGACGTAAATGACATCTAGGACGTGTGCTCGCAGATAAACACAACGTCTTTGGTAGTCCCATATTTACAGAAATAAAAAATTATTCAGACAATAAATGTAGTTTTCCTTGAAATATTTCCTCAGAAAATATTGGAGATAGAATCAATAAAAAACGGGTTAGTTCGGTTTTAAAATAAGTAAATTAATCTTTATTAAATTGGATTTTCTTTCTTAGAAAAATGCACTACGTGCCATACGCTTGATGGTTTACAGAGTAAGTAAATTAACAAAAAGGAGCAAAACATATAAACGCGAGATACAAAAAACTCAACGAAACACATAGATAATCCTCTCAACAATAACAAGAGGACGTTCACATTATGCGCGTAAACAAAGTATGTTTTTGGGAGCACACAACGATTTTAAATAAATATGTTGAAGGATAGTATAAAAAATATTTTTTAAAAGTAGATATAACGAATTTTTAAATACTTTTTGGATTTTACCCACTGTTCGTTTGGTGTATAAAAACGCCTATTCATTTGAATATTATTGCATGATGTATCACACCATGAAATGGGTTAGTAGCAACAATACGTGTATATTTAAGTTTTTACATACGTATTACATAGTGTTGTTTTTGTATTTATTGCTTAATTGCTCGCGAATCGCGATCAATGCCAACATTTTAAAATCAATTGCAAAAAACCATCGCCAGCTGTCACGTGACATGAAAATGGAAGAAAATTTTTGAAAACGAATTTTCAAGGTCAATAATTGCGCTCACGTTCAAAATTTATAATAAAATTACTTAACTCACAAATACGAAAACATAAAATTATAGTTGCTTAATACAAAACAAATAATTTCTCAATCAGTCCCCAAAACAAGCAAAAACAAACCAAAAATACAGACATGAACGGAAGTTTACTTTAAAAACATGCCCATATGTTAGTAATACATAATCATAGGTGTAATATATGTAAATAGTTATTGCTATAATTATAACTCATGTTGGTAGGTATTAAGATAAAGTTAATTCCTTAAACACTGTTAGCACAACAGAAACAACAAAATGTAAGTTTAAGTGAAATTAATAACATAACTTTTGTTTTTAGATATTTAGTACTTTATTATAGAAAGCTGGTGGAAATTTTAAATTATTTAATAAACATTTCAAATACGTTTTAAGAAATTCGAATTTTATGTTAAAATTAAAACGCAATTTTCTTTTCATTTTCTTTGAATATAAATAATCGTTTATAATTTAATAAAACATATTTTTTATTCTAAAAACGTTCATTTATGTACCTATATACATATTTATTAATATATTTTTTTTTCATTTAGTTTATCAATTTGTTTGAACGTGTAAAATAAAATTTTATTACGTAATACTTGTTAGTAATGATCATAAATAAAATCAAAACACAACACATGAGTCAGAATCATTAGAAATGGTTTTTATTTATATTAAAAATAATTACATACATATATACGCAAATGCCAAAACAAGAATAATAAACAAATACTTAGGTTCGATTCGGTTAAAAAAGTGTAATTTTTGTTATAATAAACATTCTTTTGATTTTAACAAATTTAAATGGAATACTGATCATTACAAAGTAAATTAGCAAAATAGTAGGTACTAGGGAGATCGGACAGTTATTATTCGACCGGTTCTAACCGGTTTTTTGGTTTTGTTGAATAGGGTTTTTTCAAAAATTTCATTTTTCGAATACCAAATAAACCGGTTGATTTAACACGAATAACTGGTTGATTTAATTAAGTATAATTTTTATAAATTTGTATATTTTTTTTATTGAAATTATGCTCATCGTTTAACGTGAAAACCAGGGTAGATCGAAAAAGATATACTTACACTCTTGAGCAACAATAACCTTTTCTCATCTTCTGTAAATAAATATTGATTTTTATATATGAAGAATGATCAATTACACTTATTGAAAGCCAACAAACCCGTAAACACACTATCTAACAATTTTCAACACCGATATCACCTAACAACTGGTTATGAGTATTTACGCTGTGAAAAACTTCACTAACAAAACTTCTGCCATTCGTAGCCGGCGTTTGTAGATCCTTTTCAATGAGTCTACTTGATCATCATTCTCCATACATAAAATATTAATATTTATTTACAGAAACAGAGAAAAATTTATTGTTGCTCAAGTGTATTTACAATGGTTTTCACGTTTTTTGTGAGACGTTCAAGGTAGTCATGGTATGAAAATAAGACCTTATATATTAAATTTTCAAAAATTATTTGCAATAAAAATTATACATATTTAAATAAACCGGTTATTCGCGTTAAAATAACCGAAAAATGAATATTTAAAGTAAACCGTATTCGACAAAATAAAAAAACCGGTAAAACCGGTCGAATAATAACCATTCGATCTTCCTAGTTCTTACCCAACATCCCACAGTGACACACACACTAATCTAAATCTAACTAAATCTAAATCTAAGCAAATTTTCTTGTCGAGGCAATTAAGGACTCGTATATACTACTAGATTTATTCAAAGTGAAACATTTAATTTTTTATCACAGGCACCTAAATTATAACTATAATAACAAACCTTTAACTCCATTCTCTATCAAGTAATACAACAAAAACGAAATTAGCTCCTTTCAGTACTTTGTATAATAAACTTTGTTTTTTATCGCCTCCGCACACCGTTTTGGCATAGTTATTATGAGATTTGTTAGAATTATTGTTAGTATTGACTGCCACTTTAATTTTAAGCTCTCTGTTGACTTCTACTTATTTTTAAAACGACGTGGTCGAGCTCTGCGCTTTAAGAATTAAGAACGATTTTATTTAAATAAAAGAACCGGTTAACCGGTTATTTGAATTATTAGTGCTACTTTTCGAATTATTCGAAAACCGGTTTTTGAAAAAAGTCGAACAATCGATCTCCTTAGTAGGTACACAATAATGTAAATTTCTCATCAAACTAAAAGTTAATATAATATTTGTGTAACAATCAACAAAACATCAGTCAATAACATTTCAAACAATTTACTTACTTCTGAGTGACACACTTTAATAAACATAAAGCTTATCAAAGATTTCTGTTAAGGGTCATAGTTGATAATAACAACAAAACCTTAAATCGTGCATAATAAAATAAAAATAATCATCACATGGAAAATAAAAGGCGATGAATGACAAATGAAAAAACAATATATTAAAAAATAGATGAAGACAAGAACGCAATTTTTAAGCTATAAATTGGTAACACACTGCTTCAAAATAACACTTTTTGACAGAACTGAAATTATAAGTTATTTTGAAAAAACTGTTTTTTGGTTAGGTCGTAGTACTTTAGTACCTCTAACACGAAGTTTATTTATTTATTTATTGCAACGTAAACACAGCACAACAAGATATAATCTTATTTAATAGTACTGGTAAGACAAGGGTACAACAAAAATCTTAGGTTTTTGACATATCTACGGTCTCAATAGTCGTATTATCAATCCGAATTGGTGTGAACTGTGTTGTAGAATGAACTTTGCCTATTATCAAAGCCTTTGATTTTTTCGGATTGAAATAAAGTCCATTTGACGACACCTATCCAAACACGCTTTTACGGTCATAATTTAATTTGTTTATACAATTCGTAACTTCTGTATAGTAACTAATGTATAGTTGAACGTTATCTGCATACATCTGTATGTTACAGTTCATTAGAGCAAATTGTATACAATAGTGGTCCAAGTATTGGGCCTTGTGGCACACCTCTAGATAATAAGAAACTGTTTGATTCGCTACAACCATGGTACACAAATTGACTCCTATCACGTAAGTACGATAATATTAGCTTAACAGCACTGTTTTTGACAGAGTATCCTATGGTCAACGGTGTCAAATACCTTAGAGTGATCGAGAGAAACTAAGAGAGATAATATATTACCATCCGCCCCTGATCGCAACATCAATAAGAGCAGAAATACAATCGTAATTAGTTCTGAAACCAGATTGCCCCTTAGATAACACAAAATTGCCATACAAATATTGAGTCATCTGCATATATATTAATTTTTCGAAAATATAAGACAAGTATGATAATATTGCAGTTGGGCGGTAGTTTTTATCTTGCTTAGGCACAGGTATTATCTTAGCACATTTCTACATTGTGGGAAAAGTAGACGCTGTAGTTATTGTATTAATTAAGTGTGTTATGTCTTCAATAATATTAACCGACTTTAAAATTATAAACAGTTTTGGAAAGGCAAAGAATTAATCTTTCATAAAGTTTAAGTTTATATCAAAAGTTTCTGATTTTTTTCCGTAATTTATTAAATTCAGCAATAGTTATTTTAATTTTTTCTATGAAAATTTATTTTTTTCAAGATTTTATAAAGTTTTAGAAAAAACGAGACACTTGTTAAATCGGTTTATATTTATAAAAAATATTAAACTTTTTAGTAATGCAACTAATGAAAAAATCATGGGATTTTTTCCAAATTGTAAACATTGTTTAAAAAATATTGTTTCAAAATAGTAAAAATGGCCAGTTTGCTAAGAATTGAATGTGTGTGAAGATAAATTCGAATTCGAAAAGCCAAGACACCAACCTTACTTTTTTAACATGTACAAATTTAACAGTGACTACATACAAAATGTAAAATATTGTCAGAGGATAAGTGAATATTTCGGGAAAATTTGAAGGTGCTCCCATATACCACTATATAAATATGGTTGCCCAAGGGGTCTACACAAGTGTCCATATTGTGGGATGTCTGGAAAAATCACCGGATTTGGGAAAATGGAATTTTAAAAAATCGCCTTTTTGAAAAATATGAAAATTCTTGGGAGGATAAGTGGACATTTTTCCAAAATATGGAAGGGTACACATATACCACTAAGCACGATTTGATCCACAATTTGATCTTTTGTCCGATTTATCGAATATTGTATGTGAACTTTTATAAGTAAATAGATTGGCCAATCATTTAATATTAAGAATGTAAAAAAAACATATTTCGGTTTTTTTTTGTTCACACCCAATTTTTAGATTTTAATGATGTTTTTATTAAATATGAATCAAAGTAAAATATAGCATCTTAAAAAATTTAGCTTCGTAGTAAATTGGTATTTGTACTGCATAAATCAATATTTTCATTTTGTATTGTATTGAATATAACTTACGAAGCTATCTTCACGCTTTTTCATGTTAAATTAACAGACTCTGTTAAAATTACATAAATGTAAAAAAAACAATATAACTTAAGAAGCTATCTTCACACCCTTTATATATTGTTACGAAAATAAATAAAATGTCAATATTTTGGTATAATTAGTAGATATGTGTCACCCTGTCAATTGGCAGTACTGCCAAATCGACCATCTTTACGTTACATTTGTATTCACACGGATATAAAAATCGAAGATGGTCGATATTTCCGGAACCTTCCGAACTGTAGGCAATTAGGTATATAAAGGGGCTGCTTTACCTACAAGTTTAGTTAGTGATAGTTTTGCTGTCATAAGATAAAGACGTGCTTAAACGTAAAAGTGTTGTAGAAGCGAATATTAAGTAGTTGTATTAAGATAGTCTGTATAAACGTTATAGTGTAGTAAATAAATAAAAACAAAGTGGTTCAATTTTATTTTAACGCAATTTAAATGAGCTCAAACGTTTTAAAAAGGTTAAAACGTAACAATATGTAACAACATGGCCTTCAATATATTTATAACTCTTAAAGCCTTTCAGGTACATGATAGTTTACTAGGGATTTTATTCGACATTTTTCAAAAACCGATGTTCGAATAATTCGAAAAAAAACCTTTTTAAACAACCGGTTTTCAGATACTAATAATTCGAATAATGAGTTAACTGATTTTTTTATTTAAATAAAGTTGTTCTTAATTCTTTCAGCGCAGAGCTCGACCACGTCGTTTTAAAAATAAGCATAAGCTAACGGAGAGCTTAAAATTAAAGTGGCAATCAATACTAACAATAATTCTAACAAATCTAAAAAAAAAACTATGCCAAAACGGTGTGCAGAAGCCATAAAAAACAAAGTTTATTACACAAAGTACTGAAAGTTGCTTACGTCTCGAACAGCTATTCAAGGAGCTAATTTCGTTTTTGTTGTATTACTTAATAGAGAATGGAGTTAAAGGTTTGTTATAATTATAATTTAGGTGCCTATTATAACAAAAATTAAATGTTTTACTTTGAATAAATCTATTAGTAATATACGAGTCCTTAATTGCCTAAACAAGAAAATTTGCTTAGATTTCAAGCAGCACTGTATGTAAATATATGCACCGCGTATTTAATAGTGTGTGTGTCACTATGGTATGTTGGGTAAGAACTCACTTTCCAGCCAAGCAGTCGTCGGTTCAATACCAGGCCACACCGTCTGATAGTTTTCAACAGTATCACGTCACAAAATGACTACCGACTGGTTATGTCATATATCTGCCGTTCGGAACCGACTTTTGTGGGTTTGTTGGCTTTCAATGAGTATAGTTGATCATTCTTCATATATAAAAATCAATATTTATTTACATTAAATGAGAAAAGATTATTGTTGCTCAAGAGTGCATATCTTTTTCGATCTAGCTTGGTTTTAACGTTCTTTCTGAGACGTTCCAGGTTGTCATATATTCAAAATTATTTAATTTATACAAATAATTAAGCGATGAGCATAATTTCAATAAAAAAAAAATATACAAACGTATAAAAATTATACTTATTTAAATTAACCGATTATTCGTATCAAACCAACCAGTTCATTCGGTTTTCGAAAAATGAAATTTTGAATAAACCGTATTCGACAAAACCAAAAAAAAAAACGGTTAAAACTGGTCGAATAACAACCGACCGATCTCCCTATAGTTTACAACTTCAAAACTCTTGAATAAAGACTATTATCTACAGAATCTTTACTAAATTTATTGGTTAATTTATCAAATTTATTTGTTAAAAAAATTTAGTGCATTATATTACTTATAGAGGTTAACAAAAGTCGATATTTTATTTTTCCAACGTTTCGTGCTTTCTAATCCATATAGTATAAAAATATAAGGAAATTTTAAATACAACTAATAAACTTTTCTATTCTGCCATGTATATTATATTTTGTATATTTGGAAAAGCTATGAATATTTATATATACTTGATTAGGTATTTTAAATTGCAAATTGTAACTTACAAAGACATTATTTTTATAATACAAAGTCCTTCTTGTCTAAAGCTAATTGTTTTAATTGAATCTGCCATTAAAATAAACAAAAACCTACCTACGTTAAATTATTTTAAGTATTCAAAATCTTTTTTAAAAGCTGTACCTGTATAAATACCAATTTAATCTGTATAAGCTTGATATCATTAAAAGCATAATATTCTGAAAGCCAAAAATATGTGTTGTATTGATTTAAGTTGTCCTATTTGAAAGTAATAAGAACAAATTTATGAAAGAAATATCGCTTAGGTTATCATTTTACATTCATAAAGGTTCAATTAGACGCGTCTTAACGTAACACCATAGACGTAAGTCTAACCAAAACGACTAAAGTAATGACCGTATGGTTGGTTTAAAGATTCAATTATACGTGGCTTAACGTAATGCCATAGCCTTAACCGTAAACAACTATTCAAATCCAATCTTATGCGAAGAAAGTGGAAATAGTCATTATAAACATTGGATTTGAGTTAATTTGCATTAGCAGACTGTTTAAAAACGAAATCTGTCTGAAATAGCTATAATGTAAGAAACTGGTGTACCCTATGAGAAAGACCAGTACTACGAATAAAAGAGTTGAGTTGTTCTCGGGAACAAGGCCAAAAGAATTGATAGAACAGTGAACCACAAGCCACATTGTGACGGTAATCTAATGAAAAAATTGAGTTGGACGTATTAAGTTATCAAGAAGCACAAATATGATTGTTGTTACGATAGTGATGATCAAAATATGAACATATTTTTTTTAAGTAATATAATTCAGTTTAGCATCTCTGATTTTAACAATTCTTTATATGTATATGTATTTAGATACACACCTACTTATAATTTCTTATATTATAGACACATTCCTAAATCTTATCAGTCGATTCCACTTCAAACCAAAGCAAACAAGTAAATTTACAAACAAGAGAATAAGTATTGCGATATGTATATACATACATATGTAGATACATACATATTTATATACATATATTTATGCGTATAAACAAAAGCACTTAAATCCAACGAACAATCCAATCGAACAATTTACTTGAATTTCAGACTTTGGTTATCACTCAAGATATAGGCCATGAGTGCAGTTTGCAATAAAACTAATTTAGTTTGCAATATTATTTTTTATAAATATATGTGTCTTATTATTTCTTAGGTACTTACCACAT
This sequence comes from Wohlfahrtia magnifica, assembly GCA_023159175.1. Lineage (NCBI taxonomy): Eukaryota > Metazoa > Arthropoda > Insecta > Diptera > Sarcophagidae > Wohlfahrtia > Wohlfahrtia magnifica. The sequence continues at coordinate 1,147,550 of JAKWBJ010000505.1, read as the reverse complement.
CAATTGACAGGCCAGATAGTTCAGCCAACCAGGTAAATGTTCGGCTTCCGCCATAATTGTCGCCTTCAACAAATTTCGGCGTTTCTAACATTTTGCTTTCTATTCTTTATATCGCTGTTTAGTTTTCTTATTGCTTTATAAATTTGTACTTATGTAAATTATTGAGAAATTCACTTGTTTTGGTAATTTATTATGTGTGGGACGTGAGTCTGAAGAATTTATTATAACTCTAAAATAACAACAACAAAAATAATGCTTTGTTTAGACAAGTACAAAAGTAAAGAGAAAATTTGTTTTTGTTTTGTTTCATTCGTTTTCTTACAATTTTTATTATTTTTCTACTACTTTAGGATAGTGATTCAACATATGAAAACAAAATAATAAAAAACACAACACAACAAGAAAAGCATTAAAAAACCAACTGTCGGTTGTGTGGTATGTTTACCATGTGTTCATACAAACATAAGTATAGATAAATGTATTAATTGCGTGTGCTTGTGCGGTGTTTAATTAATGTTTGACAAAAAGAAATGTCCTTCATTCAAACCCAAATAATCCTTATTGTTTTTTATTACATTTTTCAAATTATTTTCTTTAACGTCCATAGAGGTACAATGTCATATATTATTCACTTTTTAATAAAATTATATAGAATAAATTTCGTTATTTTTAATATTAACACACTTATCACCACTAGTCCAGCCAACACTTAATTATGATGACAGATTTATTGCATTGAAAGAAATACTCACTTTCGTTAACAACCAAAAAACATTTCTATGTATATTTAATAATAATTGCGTTGCATTTTTCTATTCACAGAAATTTTACAGTTGGTTGTTTATTAATTTTTCTTTTTATAGTTAAGATTTTAGAATAAAATATACATATATATGTATTAAATAATTTCTTGCAATGACTGAATTCTCCTTAACTCTTTGTTTTATAATCGAAAGCAAAAAACCGAACTGACTGACTGACTATTCTACCTAACAGAAATGAAGGTGTTGCTGCTGTAACAAAACAAAACATTAAGCAAAAAAAACTAACTAATATATTGAAACGATCTGGTAGGCTGAGGTATTGTTTTCTTTTGTACGGCGAATTGAGACACTGAAAATCAATGTTGCCAATTTAGCGCCTTTCGCGCTATATTCAGCGCCTATCAACCACCGAAAAGTCACATTTTTTCTCTTTAGCGTTTTTTTCAAAAAACGCGCTAGGCTAGCACTCTTCAATTTGCAATATTTTGTAAGAAATAAAAAGTCACTATAATCAAAAACTCATGAATTCATATAAACTATTGACTTAAAATGTTTCCTGCTGCAGATAATATTTGTGTAAAAATCAATAAAAACAGTGTTTTTGAAACGTATCACTAATCTGAGGTCCCATTTCTTAGGACTAATAAGTTATTTTAAGAAAATAAAAAAATTAAATATTTTTAAAAAGGCTGGAAATTTTAATTATTTAATTAAAATACTCAACTTCCGACATAGGGCCATAACAAACTCTTTCCATCTACTCCAATCTAAAGTCGTAGTTTGATTTCCTTAGAGTAGTTCCCAGTTTGGTTTCCATTTCCTTCTCACAATTTCCTTCATTACAGGAACTTGGTGTAAATAACTTATGTCCGAATGTAACTTATTTATTGTGCCATGGTAACGGCAAAATTTAGTTGTTTAGCGCTTTTATATGAATTAAAACGTTTAATAAAATCTAATTTATGTTTTATTACCTAGTATTTTATCATTGATCTTGGTTCCAAAATCTATTAAAATTTTTAAATATTTTTTTTTTACATCTGTAAACACATACATATTTAGTATTTGTAAGAGAATAACTTTTTATATAAATGCAAATATACGCATGAATGTACATAAGTACTTATATAAAATTAGTTTTTGAAATAAAAAAATAATAGGTAGTTTTTTTAAGAATATACACACATAGTTTATTATTATTAGTAATAATAAAAATAAATTTGTCTACTAAAAAATCTTATGGCAATCATATTTATCTTATTTTTATTATACTAAAAAAAGCGCAAGACAGCAAATGAAAATTTAGGAAAGTAATGTGAATATAAATAATTTCAATATAATTTATGGTATTTAGAAATAAAATGATTTTTTTTAATAATAGTAAAAATATATTCAAGGTACTTTATTTAATTTTGATCTTATGAAGTTTAAGCTTAAAGCCCAACATTTCACTAAGAACTCCTGATAAGGCCGATAAGATAACAACTTTAATTGTGGTAAAAAGATATGGATTGGCACTCAGACCTGAGATTTTAAAAGGAGTTTCCAACTCTTTCAGAAGATCTGCAGCTAATTTTAAAACACTATTTGAGACCATTAGTTCATCTTTCTTCTTCGGTTTCTTTTCAATCTGTATAAAATGTTTGCGTATCTAATCAAATGACGGTTAAGTTTTAATTAAAAATCTTCTAACATTACCTGTAGATATAAGTTAATTTGTTCAGTAATTAGTACAGAGACACTGCGATATTTATGATGAATTTTATTGCCCAAAGTCATGAAACGTAAAAGAAATATACCGATAGTTGTAGACCACATAAGAGCTTCTATGTTTAAGTGCGAATGTAGATGTTCAGAATCCTTAAGCCACTCTACACTCAGAAATGCTAGCAAAAGAAGGGTGACAATAAAAGCAGCCGATACTATAATGTCAACAGATCGCTGTGGTCCCCTTTTCTAAAACATAGTGAAAACAAGTATTTAGTAAAAAAAAAATTTTAAATATCTATATGTAGGGTTTTAGTGCATACGCACCTTTAAGTAAGATCTTACACTTAACCAAGTTTTAATATTACGAACTTTATTCAATCTAAAATGAGGTAAATTTGATTTTCGAGCTCGACGCGAAGAAGTCAAATGCGAAAAAAGTTTGGCATAAAGAAATCTAAAAGAAATATTAATTTGTTGACACTCCAATTTTGCATTAAGAAAAATATTTCACCTTTGCTTGAAAGTTCGTTCGGCCACAGCAAAAATCATAAATAAAATAAGCGTTAAGCAAATACGATGTATTAAACTTAATACCATCACCGTGCGTTGGCATGGTATGTTGCTAAATGCGAATCGAAAAATGGCCATAAATGAATAAGAAGCCTTCTGCCACAACATCATAGGCAGTTCAAAATAATTAAATTCGCCCGGATTCTCTGCATCGATTGTTACACAAGCGCATAAGCGACAAAAACATGGTATTAGAGATAGTAGAAGTGAGAAGAATATTCCCAAATAAATGTAATCATTCGTTTTTGGCATTGATTCAACATTCTCAATAATACGCAAAGATATTTCCAAAACTGACATTTGAGCTTTTTTTATTTCACATTGATCCCAAATAGTACAACTTACTGAAATAAATATGATTATTGGTGTTATTTTCAAAATATTCAAATTCATATTGTATATGTACGTGAACATACTTCTATCACTTGTTCCATGTGGATTTAAGATCGTGGTCGGTGTAAAATCGAAGTCACAACCATTTTCATCAGAATATTGATTACTTTTATAATGATCTGAATTATCATATTCCGAGCTATAACTGCATTCGTCACCTTAATTTTCACATAGATTTTGATCAATGTCTTAACGTGTTATCTTTAAAATACTTACTGTTTGTTGTTATCCCCAACCATTCGGTAGCTGAAGTTGTGCATTCATTATGGTTCGAGGCATTACCCGGTAAGACTGGATTTGATATAAGTTCGCCATCATCACCTTCTTCTTCTGTTTCATCGCTGCTAATATCACCCGATTGTGAACTTCTTGATTGTAGCGCCTTATATTCTGAATTTTCCGTTGTACCAGCAGCATGAGTTATTTTGCGACGATAACAATTAGAAGGTGTACTTTGTAATGGCTGAAATAAACATTAATATTTTTAATTATTTTATATTTATTAACTACATACGTACCTCATCTAATTGTTGTATACGCTGATGACTATTTAATGCATTTACACGTAGACGTAATTGATTTCTGGTAACATGTGGAGAAGCGTTTGTTTCTTCACCGCTTGAACTTTTGCCATTTAGACTTTCGAAACCATCATCTTCATTAATTGTGCGTCGTTCATTTAAAACGCTGCCTTCTGCTATTTCCCCCCTTACAGTTCTTGTTGGATTCAATGAGTCTCTTGTTGTGGGCTCCATTGTACGACTGATGAGATCATCGTAGAATTCTTGTACACATTCATCAATGCGCACAGTTTTAGTAGGTGATACATTTGCACTACCAGATGAAATACTTGAATTATCACCAATTTGTGATGTATGAGTACTGCTTGTAGTTGAGATGGACTGTGGAGAAGTTTGCTGTTGTTTTTCTTGGGTTGTTGCTACTGCAACTGACGTTGTGGCGGTGGTGGCATATTTATGTATAGGTGAGCGCCAATTAACATTCCGTTTTCTAATCATTTCAATTAACAAATCGTTTTCACATTTAGTGTCGTTGTCTAACTCCAAAGGATCTTCCTCAGCTTTAGTACGCTGACATAAAACATCACCAAGATCCAATTTTAATTGTTGGTTATTTGTGGTTTTGCCTAAAGAAGTTGTTGACGATATATACGAACCATGGCTACCCATGGCTGTAGTTGACTTCAAGAGATTTGGCGTTGAAGTAGAAGCGCCAAAAATCCGTTTGCCTGGATTTGTTTTAGTAACAGCGGCTGTTCCGGGAGCAATAGTAGAATTATCTGGATATGATTTGGATAAATGGTAGTCTCCATCTGCTGTTGAATAATTTTTATGCGATGCAGTAATTTTATTTGCAGAATTCTCGAATAAGTCTTGATTACGAACCCTTTAAATTTAAGTTGATTAGAAAACGGATTAAAAATGAAATATTTTTGTATATACTTAACCGGCTTTCTGCGCCTACGTAGCTTCAAATTTGAATAGCGCCTGATTTTGCATTTAGAACAACTATGAATGGTTGTTGCCACAATTTGCGAGTGTATTAAACTAAGTAATAAACTTAAAACAAGTGGTATTAAAACTTCCGACATAGAAACTATTTGCTAGCAATACAAAAAAAGTATTTTAAGATAATACACATGTATAAATTATTTGAATTTACCTCAGTTTCTACTACTTTATCTTCATTAATTGTAGTTTCGTGTGCTTGCGTTTTATTTGTTTTTATGTCAACGCTTTTATTGCATTCAAAGTAAAATATCCAGTTTAATATTTGCGTTGCATAAAGAAATAACAGTAGGCCATAAGCAGCGGATGAAGTTTGTTCTGCCCACCAGTCACCATAATATGGGAGAAATAAACAACGTAATACAGCCAAACGTATAACTGTGAAAAGAGATTGTTTCGGTTTTGCCTTGGGAAATGTAGAACCTAAAAATATTTAATAAATTATAATTTAAAAATGAACATCGGTTACACTCTTCATAAAAAGATAAATTTTAAATATTTTTAAATAAATATTTAATCTGGCAGTTTCGCACATATGTATTCAAAACAAGTTTTATCAAACATCAAACAATTTCTTTCGAACTTCTCTAACACATCTTTTTTATTCAAAACGAAACAAAACTCACCGCGAAGTTTTGTGTTAACATGCATATTAATTATGCATTTAATTATATTTTCTTTACATACCACGAACTAAATCGACATCTATTAACTCTGTTTTTAATTTTGCCGTTTTCAATGTCACGTTTCGAAAACCATCAAGTATTTTTTGTTCGACTGTATTCTCCCATGGTTCCTTATCGTATGCGCCTATCTTTTTTTGATACCTTTTTTATTTTAATGGAAAAATGTTTAATTTATTAAAAAGAAACTTTTTTGTTTTTAATTTAATACTTACCATGACACAATTTCATCCAATATCATAATTTTGTTCAATCCACTTACGAGGATTTCTTTGGTAAACACAAAAAAAAGTTCAAGTTTTATGTGACAAGAAGAAAGAAATATATATTCAAATAGGAAGGAAACTTTTTGGTCAAATCAAAAGGTGTTTGAAAAATTTTTGCAATTTTTGTATTATTCTAGAATAAATTTATTATTTATACTCAATAATTTTGCATTTGCTTGTTTTATTTCTTAAATAATAATTGATTTTTCTATTATTAAACTATATGTTTGAAAATCTTATCATGTTCACTCCAGCTATTTTTGGTTTTCTCTACCAGAAAAAAAATAAAACTGAAATGAAAATAAAAAACAATAACATATGATGTTTTCCCCCCTTGCTCAACAACAACAACAAAACATTTAACATTGTTGCTTAAATTGGTATTTAAGTGCTGTCAATACACAGTTTAGATAAAAATAAGCATATTTTCGTTATTTTTAAATATAGTAACAATGCAGAAATTTATGGGCGGACAGACGAAGTTTAATGCGAGAGGTAAATAATTTGTTGCCTTTTCCAAATATGTAATCATATTTGTCGCACCCTAAATCAAAAGCAGCAAAAGGCAAGAGGTATAATGGTGTACTTTTAGTTAGAGAAGAAATGTAATCTAAAAAGTCTGAATGCAATTGTTAATTAAAACCGTTGATGATTAAGAAAAGGACTTACAAGTTTTACTAAGTTAATAAACAACAACCATTTGTAATGAAAATATGTAAAATAATTACTTTATTCACTATTATTACTGATACTTATTCGAATAAAATCTATGCATATACGTTTAATTCATATGGCATTACTACAATGTGACGCCTTACTTAAAATCATGCCGACTTTGTAATTAGTTCGTTGCGAAAAGTATCATTTTGCCATTTCTTAAGCAGTTAGAACAAGCGTGTTTTCTTTTTGGATATTTGTGATTAAATTATACTCATGTAAGCAAAACTTTTCACATTAATTAGTAAAAAAGTGTGAATTTAAAAATCGTCATAAAACTTGTATCGAAAACGTTTATTTTTTAATGTTTTGTTGCAAGTGTATGCAGAAAATTCTAAAGTATGTCAGAAAGAAAATCTGCAAAAATCAACTATTAAGAAAGAGACAACTAGTTAATTGTGAAAAGAGTAACGAGTGTTTATTACATGCATTAAAGAGGGAGTGATATAGATCTTATTGGAAGATGAAGAAAAAATGTAGATTAGTTACATTACTCTGGTTGCTATTTTGTTGTTTTTATTTAACACATTTGAAAGAGTGTGTGTTTTTTTCTACAATCTTTTAGAATTTGTTGGACATGAATTTTTACACTTTATAGTAAAAAAAATATATCGTGTTAAAGAGTTTATTGATCGGCTTTACTTTTTTAATAAACAAATTCAAGCAACATTAGGAAATTTATTGATAAAAATAAAAAGAAAAACAAAATATTTGAGCAAAAAGAAAATTCGAGTTGAAAATTTTACCAATTTTTTTCACAATTCTCGTTCTCTTAATTTTCTTCTACCACCCATTTGTTAATGTGTGCGTTTGTTATTTTTAAGCAGCAGTGAAATTGAGTGATGAAAATGAATTTGTGAGCAGCGCAGAGCGCTGAAGTGTTTTAAATCTGTGTGTGTGTGTAAGAGTTTGCATTGAAAAATAGCAATAAAATTTATAAATATAAAATTCATTTTCTCAAAATTATATTGTTTGTTTATTTATTCAGGATTCCAAGGCATTTGAAATCTGCAAGACTCCCGAAAGGAAAATAAATAATAACACAAAAAACACTGCAAAGCTCTGAGATCTAGGCAAAGTTGACCCGATTTTATCTTTGTAATATTTTTGGTTTCATTTGTATAGTAGAAGCAGAAGCAGCAGCAGCAGCAGCAGCGTTCATTCACTGAGACAAGTTAGAATCTATCAGTTAATCAAGAGACAGACAACCATAAAATATGAACAACAAGGCTGACGTCAACAGACGGGTTTTGGCCATACAAGCTAAAAAGAAACGTCATAAGCCAAATAAGAAACGCGGTAAAGCCAATGGTGTTGCCGGTGGACAGCAACAGCAACATCATATGCAACAACAACAGCAACAACATCAAGAAAACGAAGACAATTCATCGTCAGCAGATGTTGCTGTAAACATTCATTTGGAGGATAGTAGTCTACAGTCACCAAATTTCGTAACAGATGTTTGTGACATTTCGGCAGAAATTTCAAAATCCTATTGTGCTGCCCCCTCCTCAAGTGGTTCAAATTCGTTAGCTGATAATACGCCCATAACTGGATCTTCCAATACATTGGATGAGTTGAATTTTATGCGTACTGTAACATCATCATCATCATCGAAGAAATGTAATGCGAAACAATCACAATTTGTTGGTCATGATGTGGATGATGTTGATTATGATTATCAACAACAGCAACAATCATCTCAACATCATCATGCAACAGCAACGTTGAATCATGATTATTATATGCATTATCAGAATCAACAATACACCGATCCCATATACCATTCTGAACATATAAAAAAGCAACAATTGCTACAACAACAATCCCAACATCATCAACAACAACAGCAATTACAACAATATATATATCCACCACGTAGTTCTTCCAACGATTCTGAAGAATCTGAATTGAATAGCGAAAATGACGAACAGGAATTAAAAGAGGACTACTGCAAGGGAGGTTACCATCCCGTAAATATAGGTGATCTATTTCAAGGTATGGAAATTTTTTTTATAATTTATTGTAAAATGATATTTAGTACGCGGCAGATATGTGTTTGTTGCACTATTTCTTATACGGATTGGACTATTACATATTAAAATGCTACAAAGGCATTAAAAATATAAACGCATATGCATGCATAAATATATAGGTATATCAAGAAAGCAAAGATCTTTTGTAGATATGCACTAGTCAGAAAAAGTCTGCGAACAAAACCATTATGTCAAATATAATACAAAAAATGACAACTACAGCTCTTAAGAATTAAAAATTCTTTTGTTTTATTCAATCTTGTTGCATAGTTTTAATAAATATTCAAATTAATACTAATTAATTACAAAAAAGTAAGATTGTGTTAAAAAAAATACGCAGAAAAGTCTGCGAACAAAAGTGTTATGCACTTTCTTAAAATCTTATTTTTGGATATTTATAACAGCATTAGCAATAAATTACTGTTTAGTTGGATAGTCTGTTCTTTTGAGAACCACAGCCAACTTTTTTTCATGGAATAAACCAGTTTTGTGGTGACTTCCAATGGTATTTCCTATCATTCAGTTGACATAATTTTTTGAATATAATTTTTGATATAACATGATGGAGAATTTTTTGCTCCAACAGATCCCATAAATAATCAATGGAATTGAGATCTGGAGACTGCGGTGGCATACGCAACTGTTTTGGAACATTATAAAGCATCTAAAGCTTTACGATATCGACTGCGTTCTTAGAATCGTTACCTTATTCAAATAAGACATTACTACCAAAACCCAGTTTCGTTAATGTTTGCTTCTAGTTGGCATTTAGAATGTCTAGGTGAGTTCTCTTGGCCACAGTAGACTTAATAACCTGCAAATGGTATACCCCATTAGCCGGCACATATCCCCTAATCATTACACCTCCACCACCGTGTATAACCGTATCGCATGAGCTAATGCTTTATGTAGTGTTGTACCGGATTTTCTCCACACGAATTGACGACCTTTTTCTATTAAAAAAATACAATACTTACTCTCAACCAAAAATATAACCCTTTTCCAGAATTCTAATGTTTTATTTAACAGCTCTCTACCGAACAACATTCTTCTTTGGCCTTTTTTATTGAAATAAATAAAGTGCTTCTTACGTTCTATTCGAGTATGAAATTATCATCACATATACTCCTGTTCAATTCTAAATTAATGCTTTCAGCCACTTTTGAGGCCATTATTTTGGAATATTGCTGCACAAAGTTGATGAGATGTATCTTCTCTCTCAAAATTATTTTTGAAGGACGGCCAGAACGAGGTTTTGATACAAAGCTTTCAGTTACTTTTTAAAAGTTGATGGTTTTCTAGATAGAGGAACGCAATTTCTTGGCTTTATCTGCAACTTCTTTGGAGGCTTTTTCTTGCTTTCTAAGAAAAATAATAAGTTTTCTTTCTGTAGGATAAATACTTTTTTTGAACCCGTTGCAAAAGAAGTTTTATTTCACAAACTGAAATTTTCTTGCTGCAAATACTCAAATATGACTAAATTCAATTAACAGCTATAAATTGACAAACAATGAGTAATAGATTAATATTCTATGTGTACGCAGACTTTTTCTGAAACAAGGTTTTTTCAAATACAAATTTTGCTTATAACATATTACAGGGATCTAAGACATATTACAAGTCCAAAAAGTTTAAGCCTTGTTGCGAATTCTTAGAAATACTGAGACCTGAATGAAATAAAAAGTTTCGCACGCAAACTTTTGCTGACTAGTATATGTAAATATTTTCGTTTCTTTTCATAATTTTATCGTTTTAGGGCACCGAAAGGTCTGAATACTTTTTCATTAATATTAAAAGAGTTGTTTAGGTTGCTGCAAAAAAAAAAATCACTTTTTTAACACAACAAATTTCTGAAATCAAACAGCCAATATAAAATATTTTGATTAAGTAGGAAAAAATATACCTATAACAGCATATAAGTATTGTTTCCAAAGTATGTATTATTTGTGTAGAATATAAGTTACAAAGTAAACAAATCTATTGGATATACAAGTTAATAATGTCGATTTTTTTTTGCTTGAAAAATACGTTTACCATATTATAATAAAATGAATTGATACATTATTCAAAGTATTGTCCATCGTTTGCCACTACTTTTCCCATCTTTCTGATAGTATATGCGGAATCCATATGCCAAAAGAACTGCTCCGGTTCAGAGGTAAAGAATGAAAAAAGCCAATTTCTGACACCCTGTTCTGAAGTGAAGCGTATTCCAGTAAGAGCGTTCTGCATCGATCGAAACAAATGGTAGCCAGAAGGGGCAATGTCTTAGTTATAAGGCGGGTGAGCCAATACTTCCCATCCACTGTTTACCAAATAGTTTTTTACCGGTTATGCAATATGTGGCCGAGTGGAATTTCGTCTTCAGCATTGATTTGGCTGGTTGGCCGGACTTATTCTTATATATTCTTTTTGCGCTTGGGGTTATCGTAATGTATCCATTTTTCATAACCAGTAGTTCAAGCATCATTTCCGACAAGCGAAATCGTCTTTCAACGTCTCTCGGCTACAATTTTTAAGGGTCTCAATTTCATAGCTTTTGAATGAATCCCAATGCTTTTAACGTAGGGAAATAACTTGTTGTGTGACTCCCAATGATAATGCGAGTTATTGCGTTTGGTAACAATCTTCGTCGAGTAACGCTTCCAATTCTTCATCTTTTTCGGCTGACCAGGACTCTCTTTGTCTTCTGTATCGAAAAAAACACTTTTGAATCGCGCAAACCATCATTTTCAAGTTTTTTGAGTTGGTGCATGTTGATCGTACGTTTCTAGCAACAATCGATAACGTTCAGCAGCCGTTTTCTTCAAATGAAAGTTTATCAGACTCCCCCGAAAAACATCTTTTTTAGGTACAAAATTAGACATTATTATAGCGATTGAAAAAAATATGTGTTTATACTTTGGCATCTATCGAATACTGAGCTATAATGACAGATGTTTACTCTCCAAAATACCATATTTGTTATTGTTGACGCAAACCATATGCGATAGTTACTATATGTTGTCCAAATCGACTTTATTGAAATAATAATTATACAGGGGTGTCATAGAATCCAAGTCGGTTTTGCTTTTTGTCGTTTTTGAAAACCAATATTGAATTCATTTGATGTCACAAAACCAAATCGGTTTTGTTATTTTCGAATTGTAATAAAACCAATGTTCGAAACAAAACGAAATTACAAAACGAAATTACAACTTTTTTTGACAAAATATTATTTTTATTTATTAAAAATATTGAAAATTGCTGCTTGTAATAAAAAAATAAATACGCATTTCCTATGGTTTTAGACATAAAAAGCAAATTATCAGTTCTAAGATTAATTTTCTTTAACCTGCCGCAAGCTTCTGATGTTTTTGTTTTGCAAGTTTTAACAGAACGTCCACATTTTCATTCGATTCCAGTTTTCCCAAACCGTCTTTATCCAAAACAGTCGGCCCTAGTGGATAAGAAAAGGTATAGGCAGCTGCTTAACTTGCTGAGAGGAGGGATATCCGTGGTAATAGGAGTACTTACGTGACACTATCTAGTGGGGAGACACACCCTTAGATTAGGACAGAGGGGTTCTGTTTGAAGGAGAATGGCAGGCCTTAGGTTCAGGATATTCGGTGGGCATATTGTTAGTAAAGGGGCTCTACAGGAAACTACTATAGGGCTGATTTTTAAGTTCATAAAGGGAGAGAACTAGTCGGATAGGGAAGTTAAGGGTATAATGGGCTTCATCGAGCCTAAGTGTGCTAGACGTTTGTTCGGTGGCCCCTTTTAACCAAACCTAACCTTAAACATGTAGAAATTAATAGGTTTTTAGTTGCTAGCTACCATACGTAATACAATTTTCGAAACAAATGTTTTGTATCCATTCGTAATTGACCCACAAGACATGATTTAATTTTCTAGAAAACACTACAATTCAACAAAAAACTACAATTTTATTTCTGGCACACGTTTTGTGTCTTTATACATTTACATCCTTACGAGGATTGTTTCGTAATTTGGATATTGTCCATAATATCCATGATTATGGAGTTTTGATTTTCATCTTTACAGATTCATATTCATATATAAATAAATATAATGATGTGTTATTCTTTATTTTATAATACAAACATACATAAATTTAAAAATAGATAACCTTTTACTGCTCGATTTTTTTCCAATCTCAAAACCAATAACAAGACATTCTGTGATACCTAAAACCGATACTTATTCAAGTTCGAAAACAAAACCCATAATTTTGGATATCATGACGCCAAATTAATTTTTGTGTCGTGTTCAAATCTAATTCCGACATTAATGGATTCTATGACACCCATGATAATTTTTCTAGAACAATGAGAAAATGTGTATAAATCTATACTAAATCCATGATTTATTCTGTGATCGCAAAAGTTTGTCATAATTTAAATAAGAATTTCTAGAAAAAGGAACTATTATACAAGGGAATCGTATATACATATATCATTTTGTATGTTGCATAAAACATAAATTCATTACATTTAATCATATAAATATATATATATATATATATATATATATATATATATATATATATATATATATATATATATGTATATATATATATATATATATATATATATATATATATATATATATATGTATGTATGTATATAAATATGTATATCTTTTTTAATTTGTGCACATGTTGTTGACCGACCATCCTTATGTCTAATAGTCGGTAATATTTATACGGCTGAATGATTATGTTTGTATGTTTGCTTACTACAGATAATGCAAACATACACTTGCTACTTAGTAAAATACTATAATCAAAACAAATTTTATTATTATCATCTATAGAACAAAATAATCACCTCTACATGCATATGTATGTAGATATTATACATACTCATGTGAACATATACAAAGTGCCAAATAGTGCGCAAATCAATTGTTTATTGAATCAAAAAGGTTTTGTTAAATATGACTAAAAAAACAGTTGGCATATGTGAAACAAAGAATGCTTGGTTTTGTGTCATTTACAATAGATTAAAAGATGATTAAGTACTAAAATAAAGTTTGTTGTGTCATCTAATATAGATTAAAAGATAAACAAGTACTAAAATAAATTTAACTTAAGGTATTTTTTCCATTTTTAAATATTTACTTAAGGCTTTATATTGCAAATAAAGAAAAATATTTCACATAGTTTATGTTATCAATGTCAAATCCTTTTAATATTTTATCTATTTTGTCGTTTTATGAAAATAAAGGCAAACTATCGATTTGGTGATTGATTTCTTTTTTTGTGTTTGTACCTTTGTTTTTATTTTATTTTGATTTTGAGCTAATGAAGTAAGTAGGAAAATCATTATCTGTATAGGTATATTATGCTGATCTGAGGGTATCCTACCTATCAGGGTGACACTCTTAAATTCATTTTACTTATACTGAATAATTTAAATTCAGTTTTATTAAGCAGTTAAAAATTGCTGTTTATCAAGAATTAAAAAATTTTGTCGGGAATAAAGTTTGCAATCAGCATGATAATATACATTAATATTAATATACATTAATAAATAAAAAAATGATATTAAATAAATTTATTAAATTTTATAAAAACACAATAAACACAAATAATACATGTTCACATGCAAGTGAATTATAGTATGCAGCAAATAAATATCGAGGGTGGATGATTAAAGTTAAGAGTACTATGGTCAAATATCAAACTAGATACATATGTATATGTATTTATGTGGTATGTAATGATGTATGTAATATGTACTGAATACTATTTAATATTTTATACATGTATGTGTTCCGAAGTGCTTTTAAAAACTGTGGAATGTAATAAAATGACCGTTTATTGACAAAAGAAATAATTGATTGCAGAACTTAAAGGCCATAACATGGTGTGTTCGCATTTAGAATTTATTATGAATATTATTCATGATTTGGTTTTCTTTTCTTTTTAAACGAAAGACCTTTTAATACTAAAGTTCAATGCAACTGTAAGTCTTCAAATTTTAGGAATTTTTCAATTTAAAAGAAATTAAGAACTTAAATGAAGGTTAATTATTTATAATTTAATTGAAAATATCCGCTACTTTTAGACTATTATTTAAAACCATTTGAATTCGATTCAAGGGTCTTAATATAAGCGATGATATTGTAGTTGTAAAAAACAGATTACAGATTATTGCACATACAAATGAAAGAAATGCAGAAATAATTGAATGCACTAAAGGTTTGTTTTAGATTTTCAGTTTTCAGTTGACATTGAAAGTAACGACAGCTAACTGACGGACTGCATTGTAAAAAAATTTCACATAAAAAAACGAAAATGTTATTAAAGAAAAAAATGTAATGAACTTAATTACACACGAGTTATTCGGTCATGAATTTATTAGACGACTGCACAAAAGTTACAGATTTTATTTACCTTTTAGGTTGTCTATATTACGATTGATACATATATATATATATATATATATATATATATATATATATATATATATATATATATATATATATATATATATATATATATAATAGTAAAAAATATTTCTTTTGTATTCGTTTTTTTTAAGGGCGTTATCATGTTGTGCGTAAATTGGGCTGGGGCCATTTTTCAACGGTATGGCTTTGTTGGGACTTGCAAGAAAAGCGTTATGTGGCCATAAAAATTGTTAAATCAGCTGAACATTTTGCTGAAACAGCTAAAGATGAAATTAAAATACTCAAGTCGGTAAGGGATTCACAACCCAATAATCCGCGTCGTCAAAAAACCGTCCAATTATTGGATGATTTCAAGATATCCGGTGTTAATGGCACTCACATTTGTATGGTATTCGAAGTTTTGGGTGATAATCTCTTAAAGCTCATACGAAAATCAAATTATCGCGGCATACCGATCGACAACGTCAAAACTATAACGCGTCAGGTGCTCGAGGGTCTTGATTACCTGCACTCATGTTGTAAAATAATACACACTGACATTAAACCCGAAAATGTCCTGCTGTGTGTCGACGATCACTATGTTCGTAAGCTAGCTAATGAAGCTACCGAATTGTATGTATTAAACTTTAAAATGTTTCCATCTTTTGTAAGCCGTGCTCCAAAAGAATATCGTGAACCGCAAATAACTGGTAAAATGAGTAAAAACAAAAAGCGAAAATTAAAGAAAAAGGCAAAGAAACGATTGGAGTTATTTAAAAAACAATGGGACTATTTGGAACAGACCGGTGCAGAAGGTGTGGAAGGGGTAACAGATACCAACCAGCCAATAGAAGAGAACGTGAATACTGCACAAGTTGCTGCCTACAATAAATCATCTGATCGTGTGCAAAACGGTGATGCTTCAGATTTAGAAAATGACGACGAAGATGTGGTACAAGATGATGTTGCCGAGGAAAAGGCCGCCGACGCAGATGCGGATGATGACGATGAAAAAGCTGCTATTAAGACGACCGTGAAAAAATCTCACAACAAACCGCCCATTAAACCATCTAATGATGGCAATAGTGGCGCTAATGAAAACGATAACTCTGGAACCGGAAATACAGAGAATAAGAAAAAGAAAAAGAAGAAGAACAAAAGTAAGTAAATATATATTTTAAGTTATTTCAGCTATCAAAACATACATATATTCGTATATGTATATTATGTGCATATGTATGTATATGAAACAGACCTAAAGTTCTCAATTTCATTTTACTTAACTGAGCTTAGTCCTCAATATCAATAACAATTACTAATAAATTGTAATTGGGATTATCTCAACTATATATACAAGATAACGACAACAATTTTTATTTTTTTTTTATTAATTTTTTTATTATTATTTTAGAGAAAGGTAATCAGCAACAACAGCAGCAAACACAAAAGGATCAACAGCAGAAGCTCAAATTGGCAATAACTGAAACCGTTTCAACTACATCGTCTAGTAGTGGTAGTAACACCATAAAGGGCGAATTAAATGATTCAAGCAGCTCGTCTGCCACTTTAAAGGGGCAATTATCTAATTCTGGTGATCCTACGAAACAACAAAAACAACAGCAAAACAAGACTCATCCCACAACAAACAACCAAAATAAGACGAATAACAACATTAATAAAACTAATAGTAAAACAAATAACAATCTGAAGAATTCAAATAATCAACAACCTCAACAAGCACATCATCAACAACAGCAACAACAACTAAATGGTCCAATTGAACGTCGCCACAAGCAAATGCCTAAGAAAGATCCAGCCTTGGAGCCATGTGAGTTTGATGTAAAAATAGCTGACTTGGGTAATGCCTGTTGGGTAGACAAGCACTTTACTGAAGATATTCAAACACGACAATATCGATCATTGGAAGTGATACTTGGTGCCGGTTATGATTGTTCAGCTGACATTTGGAGTACGGCTTGTATGGCTTTTGAATTGGCAACAGGAGATTATTTGTTTGAGCCTCATTCGGGTGATAATTACTCACGTGATGAGGATCATATCGCCCACATAATTGAATTGTTAGGTCCCATACCGCCACACATTATATTCCGTGGTGCTTATGCCACACATAGTTTTAATCGTAAGGGAGAATTAAAAAATATAACTGGACTTAAACCATGGGGTCTAGTCGATGTGCTGCACGAAAAATACGAATGGTCATTAGAAGAGGCTGAATCATTTGCTGAATTCTTAAAGCCAATGCTAGAGTTTGATCCGGCTAAGAGGGCCACAGCCGCAGATTGTCTAAAGCACCCTTGGCTAAGATAAAATACACTGATTAGACCCTATACAGCACCACCATCATCATCATCTCTAACTCCAACAACAACTACTTCAACTTCTGCAACCAGTACTACAACTTCTCCTGCTTCTTCCCCGACTACTTCTAATTCGTCTAGTGGCTCTTCGTCAACACAACTACCATTACTAACACCGCAAATACTTTACTCGTATCGTTATTTACCATGTTTATCCTTACTGGCTCCAATAGAATATGAAACAGGTGCAAGTACATGCAATAGTGCTACGCATTTGCGTTCTCCTTCAATGCCTGCGTCTATACCATCAATGGAAAGACCAACAATATCTAAAAGCGGTAAAAACACGAACAACAGATCTCCATCTCAATCCCTAATAACGTCATTTTGGCGTCTATCGTCTTCAAAATCCTTATCGCCACAACCGGTTACTGCAACGAATGCTGCGCATAGTTTGTGCTGGCGCAAAACGCTGCGTCGCATGTTTAAAAAAAAATGAGATTATAAGCAAACACAAACAGTAATAAAACATTTTTTTACATAGATATATATATATATGTTACCTACATATATATGTGTATAATATGAGCAAAAAATGGTGGTATTTCTCTGTTCACTTCCCAGTTGCTAATGGCATTTTTTTTTAATAATTGAATTTTTTTATATATATTTTTTATTTAGTTTCCTTTAATACAAAAACGAAGACTAACAATTTTTTTCTTTTTGTAAAACGAACAATTTAAAATACTACAAATTAAACTTAACTCACTTTTGTGTTCTTTTTATATTCCAATTTAAGTCCTTAATGGGCATTTTATTGGGATGATCTTTAATCTCAGTCAAACCCCTCCCTTGTAATGGAAAAAAAATAATGTTAAATTGGAATGAGAGGAAGGTATGAAGATGAAGTTATAAAAAAACCTTTTATAGAATATTATATAATTATAAAATGCCACTTCAAAAAAAAAAAAAAAAAAAAAAAACTAAAAATAAAAAAATAAAATAGAATATATATAAATACGTTTAAATAATCTAACTTTAGACCTAGTAAAAAATTAGAGCTGTTTTGAAAAAATAAACAATTTTAAGAATTTGGTTAAAGTTATTAAAAGAGAGAACACAACATTAATTGAGCAATTACTACAGATTAATATGTTTTTCGTTTAAAATGATTTTAACCAAATTTATTGTAATTCAAAAATCTTTATATTAAATCCCTATCTATACTCGAGAAGTTGCTTTATATTAAGATCTGTCAGATATCAACAAATCAAACTTTGCTTTAACTTGTAAACATTAATGACTTTCTGTTTAATAATAATAATAATAATAATAATAATAATATTTAAAAAATAAATTAACTTATTTTTTCCCGAACAAATTTTTTTTTTATAAACTTTATTTATTGTTTTTTTTTAAATTCTGGTTTGAAAAACAAAATCTGGAATCAATATTTACATCACACAAAACCGCAGAACAATTTAAAACAAATGTTTTTAACAATAAAACAATAATTTTATTTAAATGCTCCATTGGGAATTTTTGTTCGAAATTAATTTTTTTAATATTTTACCATTCAAGATAAAAAGAAAAGCGAAATTAATAAAGAAAGAACAGTTAAATATGCAGTTGTTATGTTTCAAATAAAGATTTTCGATTTCGGCATACTGAAAACGCTGAGAGGAACGTTAAATATGATTGATTTTTTTATTTTAATAGATTTCTTTCCTCTGTCTGCTGTGTATTTGATCTAGTAGTTGACAAAATAAAAAAAATTCCTTTAAATAGTATATATAATTCCAATTTATTTATGTATTATATGACTAATAATAACTTATGTTAAATTTCTATACTTACATACAACACAACAAACAATAACGTTAGACATCAAAGCAATAAGTAATTTCTTTTTTATATAAAAGTTTAATGAAACACCAACTCAAAAAATTTATAACACTTTAGGATGTTATAAAAAGTTAAAGAAACTTTGGACAATTTAATTAACGATAAAAAACATTACAAAATACAAATAAAAGGGTCAACTTAAAATAGAGATAAAAATATATAAATAAAACAAAATGTTTAAACAAGTAGACAAAAATCGTAGTGAATATTAGAATAAATAAAACAAAATATTTTAAATGCTATGTTAACCGGCGTGTTTTATATTAAGAAGAAAACAAATATTAATTTTTATGCAAACATTAAAAAAAAAACAATTTTAAGAAATGCATACAATATAACCTAAAAAACAACATGGAAAGTGTAGGTAAACAATCTCGACTGTTTGATGAAATTTTGTTTTCTGCAATATAACTTTTTATTTATTTTTTAAAATTTAATATTTGATTTATTTTTAATGATTGCAAATGTTTTCATAACAAAATATTGCAAAGACTCTAAACGACCTTCAAGCTTTTGTAGAACACAATGTGTTAAATTTAAATATATACATTATTACGCTGCTAAATTGTTTTGAATATTCACGGAATTAAAACGAGCTTAAATTAGACGTGAATTTAAGCACGAATTTGTTTTATTGTATTTCCATATAATTTCTGTAGATCGAGAAATCCCTGGGTAAAAAGAAGCCACTTTCACAATAATTATACTTTAACATATCGCTCATTTACTTCAAGTGTCGTAACTCAAAGAAAAAGATATTTTTTAGTTAAGTTTTTCACAAAATTCTTTGAGATTCGTAAAAAATTAAGAGAACAGTAACAAAGTATATATTCCTATATCAATGCTAAATAATAGGAAATTGATTTTTTAAAACGTCTCTCCCGAAAAATGTTTTTTTGAGTAATGACACTATTGAAGTAAATGAGCTATTTTTAGTTTAATTTGATTTGTTTTTAAATTATAAACAAAAAATGCCAAGTTGCCTTAAGTACATTCTTTTGTTGTGCCGAAAATGTTTTAAATTATCTTTTTAATACATGTTTTCTAAATTTGTTTAAAGTTTTCTAAACAGTTCCATAAATGCATACATTCTTATTGAAAAAAAATTATGTATAATACAGCAGGTCCACTTAATAAACAAGTTAAGAATTTTTAAATAATAAATAAATTATATAATAAAAATAAAATAAATATAATGCACTAAACAATGCCGTTTCATGATTACAATATTATTTATACATAAAAAACAAAAAAGGCAAATTATAAAAACGACACAATAAATTAAAAAATAATTATTATTCTATGTATCTTTAAACTAAATACTGTATTCAAAAAGTTGTAGTAAAAAGAGAAAATGGAAAATAAAATTAAAAAGCATACAATACAAATATTAGTTAAAACAAGTAAATAAATACTCATGCATACATATAGTATTATTAAAATGGAAAAACTCTTTAAAAAATATATATACATTCGTATAAAATAATATGAAAAGTAAATCAAATGTTTGTTTATTTCAGTTATTGCCCATGCTTCCTTGTGTAAACAAAAACTTGAAATATTTCCATCAATTTTATTTCAAAAGAACTCTTTTTAGAAGTCAAATTGTGCATTTAAATAATTATAATGAGGAGATTATTAAAATGCAGTTTTTTATAAAAAGTTCAACTATTTGTTTTTAAGTAAAGAAAGTTTTATACATTTTTTTAAACGAACTGCCTTATCATCCATCTACACGATTAGTTTACTTCGTTATTTGGCGGTCTAACAATGTTGTTTTTCTATATGTTTGCAGTCTGGCAACTTGATTTATTACAAAAATTGTCATGTATTTTCTTTTATTTTGTTATATGCCTGCGATAAACAAATAATATTATAGGGAAAGAAAAAAAAAATACAGAAAGTAGTTGCCCGAGAAGAGACATACAAGTTCAGTAGAATAAAAAAAGTTAATAAATTTATGGAATATAGTGCAGAAATTAAGCTAGCGCCCAATAGCAGTATGGTGAATCATCACCTTGTGAAAGATTTAGAATCCAACAATTTGCTAAGCGATCTTCAATACGGCTTCCGTAAGGGCCGTTCAACTTGTGACCTGCTGGCGGTACTCTCCGAGAGGTGGAACAAATCCATTCATGGTTTTGGTGAGAGCAAAGTTGTGGCTCTAGATATTTACAAGGCGTTCGATAGCGTTTGGCATGAGGCGCTAGTATCGAAACTTACTCCCTTTGGTATTGGTAGTCATTTCTCTCGATATATATCGAGCCTTCTCAGATCTCGCTCTATAAGAGTGGCTATAGATGGGATCTCATCCAACGAGTTCAGGATAAATTCGGGGGTACTGCAAGGCTCTGACTTTCTCCAACTCTATTTCTAATATTTCTTAACGACTTTCGTCTTACTTCCATCCCTGTCTATTCTTTCGCAGACGACAGCAACATTTGTCATTAATATTCTTTTGATAGTAGGCTGAGCCTTTTGGAGATTAAGGCGAAAAAGTGAAATATGAATGACACACTCACAAGTGTCTTTCACTTACGGCAAATTTCAACAAAAAAATATATGAATTTTTAACGATATTAATTTGATCAAAACTTTATTAGTCTTTATTTTTAGTTTTTTACTTAAAACTCGTTGGAAAATGTTTTGAAAATAGCTCGCATATGTATTTAGTCATTTGAGCTTCACTGAAATGTCAATATAAAACACTTATTAACTGTCTCACAGCAATTTCGAAAGGTTTTATTTTGTAGAAATATACTCTAAGTGTAATTTGTGTATACTCGAGTAGAATTATACACATACCCAACTATAAAATATGACTATGCTCATACACATTTTAAACTTTAAGTGCGGGTATGACAGGTAATTTGAGCAACTCCTACTTGTAGTTATTTAAGTTGCACTGGCTTTGCAATGTTGTGCATTGTGTATCGTTTTATTTTTAACTTTACTCACTCATACATGTTTGGCCACCAATACTTAAAAATTGCACAAAACCATACTTTTGTCATTCTCTGATAAACACACGAGAATAAATGTTCTGGCATAAAATGAAAGCTTATAGCCTGGTGAAATTATTGTTACGTTTTAACCTTTTTAAAACGTTTGAGTTCGTTTATATTGTGTTAAAATAAAATGAAACTCGATTTTTTTATTTTAGTTTTACAATCTGTCTCTTTATTAATTCCATTGTACTTTAATACACCAAATTTGCTTTTAAAAACACTTTTTATTTGCGCCTTAAACAGACTTTACTTCTTGACAGCCAATTCGCAACTAACTAACTCACCAGTCGCAATTCGCCGCTTTTATAGTATTTCAACTTAGTTTAGAATGTTCTAGTACGGACATGAATCTTCGATTTTTCGCCGTTAATTTAAATGCTCTAAAATAACACAAAAAGTAACCAATCCATGCATTTGGCAGCACTCTTTATTAGTGCAGATAGTTTTAGAAGTTTTTTTAAGCCTTGACACAAGCCAATACATTTTTTAGCTAAAAGCTCATAATAAGCTCTGACGTGGTAAATTTTGTCTTTAGCATTTTCATTTTTTTTTCATGACAAAATTAAAGAAACAAAAATAGTAGTAAATTAATTTTTATTAAAAAAAATGATAAATAATAAAAAAATATTTTAAATAATGATAGTGACCCCCTTCTACTACATCAGAAGAGACCAACGCTTTAATTTGGCGATGCTTTTCTTAAATGTATAAATGCGCCAATCGTTTGTATTTTGTCTAGCGGCAGCAAATTAGAAAAAACGTTTGTGGAATTTATTAATTTTTTATTATTTATTATTCAAAAAACACAAAAACTATAGAAAAAACGCACAAATTCACACATTTTTACAATAATAACTTCACCATGCAAATTAGTTTGTTGTACAGGCAACTTCACCTTATCTAATTTCACCATGGTATTAACTCAGCTTTTATGCTACAAACACATTCAAGATTACCGACCACCGACTACAAAAGACGCTGACTATAAAAGTAACCAAGTAACCAGCTATTTAATTATTTAACGACTACAGCTAAAAAATAAATGTAAATAAATGGACTTCTGATTATTCTTTTACAGTGGTGCCATATTTATTATTGTATTCTGACAATAATTTTGGCTAAAATTAATGTTAAATTTTATTCCACATTTTTTACTTACCTTTATTCATTAAATAAAACAGAAAATTTTGTATATCTTTAAAAAATCAGAACCAATTCTATTTTACTACATTAAATTTTATTTTTATTTACTTTTTTGCATACACATACGAAAAAGCATATATATTTTGTGCTTCCACACTGCTTGATTTTCTTATGGAAAATAATATTGCTTTTTCTTTTACTCCAGCTGAGCTGTAAATTGTCGTAAACAAAGAAAAACAGCTGATGTTAACTTTTTGAGCTGTCATTGGTGTCGGCACTGTGTACACTGTGGCATTGTAAAAGGGCTCAAACAGATCACAACTTATGATCTAAATTGTTTTTCATCACATACCTGATCAATAAAATAGTGTGAGTGTATTAAAAATTGAAAGATAAAACTTAAATGTTTGATACCATGTGCAAATCAATGCTGAACACGCTTTTAGGCGCTCCTTTTCCTCGATAAAAAATAACGCTGAAATGGCAATATTGATTTCCAATCTGGCATCATTCATTGCAACTGTTTGACAGTTCGTTGATATTGTTAAACACGTGTGGTTGTGTTTTCGTTTTAAGTTTTATTTACTTGTGTGGTGCAAATTTTAATTTCTTTAAAAAATTTTCATAGAAAATTTCTTCTAATAATGGCTAAAAAGTCCAATAAAAGAAAAAATGCTGGATTGGCAGAAGATAGAAAGAAGGAAATCGTGGTCAAAGCATATAATGCATCCTTTGAGGAAGAGGACAGTAGCGAAGAAGAACATGAAGAAGTTTGTATTGAATTGTTTATATGGATTTTGATTTTTGTAAATTATTGAGATTTGATTTTATAGGACTTATTACAGAAAGTAGATGACCAAGAAGGAGACAGTACAGACGATGAGGGTATTGATCAAACCTATCATTCTGCCGATAGTGATGACCTGGAGTTTGAAAGCGATGATGACGGCAATTATAAATCACTTAAAATGAAAGGAAAACAAGAAATTGTGGATGATGATAAGGATGAAGATAATGAAGGGGAGGAGGAAGATGAAATAGATGAAGCCGATATAGAAGATATATCTACAGGTGATGAGGAGGAGGAAGGAGATGATGAAAGCTCTGAAGAAGGCAGTGACGATGAAGTTGTCAAGAAAATAAAGCAAATGGAGGCTAAAAACGATGGAGAAGGGCATGTCTTAACAAGAAAAGAAAAACTCAAAGAAAAGAGTAAAACATCAAAATCAAACATAAAAACTAGCATTGCTTTAGAAAAATTTGACACAGAGCTAAAGAGAGACCAGAAAACTAAAAAAAGTGATAAAATGATAGGCACTGCTGTGTCTGGAATGTACGAAGAGTACGAAAATTCAGATACTTCTGACGAAGAGGATATTCGAAACACAGTGGGAAACATACCAATGCATTGGTACGATGAATATAAACATATCGGCTATGATTGGGATGGCAAGAAAATCATTAAACCACCAAGAGGAGATCAAATTGATGACTTCTTGAGAAAAATTGAGGATCCAAACTTTTGGCGCACAGTACGTGATCCTCAAACTGGTCAAGAAGTTGTACTCACTGATACTGACATTGAATTGATTAAACGTATCAATTCCGCTCGTGTTCCCAATCCAGAGCATAACGAATATGAGCCATGGATCGAATGGTTCACATCAGAAGTTGAAAAAATGCCAATTAAAAATGTACCCGACCACAAGAGATCATTTTTACCTTCGGTATCCGAAAAGAAGAAAATTGGTCGTATGGTGCATGCTCTGAAAATGGGATGGATGAAGACAGTTGAAGAACTTGAGAAAGAAAAACAAGCCAAACGCGGTCCTAAATTTTATATGCTTTGGGAAACAGATACCAGTCGTGAAGAAATGCGTCGTATACATGACCCAGTCTCAGCTCCTAAACGTGAATTGCCTGGTCATGCTGAATCTTATAACCCCCCTCCGGAATATCTTTTTGATGAGAAGGAACAAAAGGAATGGCTAAAATTGAAAGAAGAACCGCATAAACGCAAATTGCATTTTATGCCCCAGAAATTTTCCTCTTTACGGGAGGTGCCTGCATACTCACGCTATTTGAGAGAACGTTTTCTACGTTGTCTGGACTTGTACTTGTGTCCCAGAGCAAAGCGTGTTAAACTGAACATTGACGCAGAATATTTGATACCAAAATTACCCTCACCAAGAGATTTGCAACCATTTCCTACTGTCGAGAGTATGGTCTATCGTGGCCACACAGATTTGGTGCGATCTGTTAGTGTTGAACCTAAAGGTGAATACATTGTTTCAGGTTCTGATGATAAAACTGTTAAAAGTGAGTTTATTTCATTTCATAGGAATTATTTTAAATAATCAATACTCATTGTTTTTATCTATTTAGTTTGGGAAATTTCCACTGGACGTTGTATTCGCACCATTGAAACTGATGATGTTGTACGTTGTGTAACCTGGTGTCCAAATGCTAAATTATCAATTATTGCAGTTGCATCTGGTAATCGCTTGTTGCTGATTAATCCAAAAGTGGGTGATAAAATGTTGGTTAAGAAAACAGATGATCTATTAGCTGAAGTTCCTCAGATTGACGCCTTAGAAAGTGAGCGTATAAAAACGGCAGTCCAGTGGTCTACTGCTGATGCTGCTGAACAAGAAAAGGGTGTCCGAATTGTGATAACCCACTTTAAGCCTATACGTCAAGTAACTTGGCATGGGCGGGGCGATTATTTTGCAACGGTAATGCCTGAAGGCGCTAATCGTTCAGCATTGATACATCAGCTGTCGAAAAGACGTTCGCAAATTCCATTTTCAAAGAGTAAAGGCCTTATTCAATGTGTACTGTTTCACCCAATTAAACCGTGCTTCTTTGTGGCCGTAAGTAAAAAAGAAATGTCAAGTTTAATCCATATTTTTCTTATAGTTGCCATATTCAATTTATCTAGACTCAACATAATGTGCGTATTTATGATTTGGTTAAGCAAGAATTGATTAAAAAATTGCTTACTAATTCAAAATGGATATCTGGCATGTCTATCCATCCTAAGGGTGATAATTTATTGGTGTCTACTTATGACAAAAAAATGTTGTGGTTCGATTTGGATTTATCGACCAAGCCTTATCAGACAATGCGTTTACATAAGAATGCTGTCCGCAGTGTAGCTTTCCATTTACGTTATCCATTATTTGCATCTGGTAGCGATGACCAGGCCGTCATTGTCTCCCATGGCATGGTCTATAAGTAAGATTTTAGTAAAAAGTTTGTGTTTTAATTGAAAATAAGTTGTACTATTTTTATTTCAGTGATTTGTTGCAGAATCCCTTAATTGTTCCATTAAAAAAGCTACAGACACACGAAAAACGCGAAGAATTTGGAGTTTTAGATGTTATATGGCATACCATACAACCATGGGTATTTTCAACCGGTGCTGATGCCACAATAAGACTTTATACATAGACACACATATAGTTTATACCTCTAACATATGACCGAATGCTCTATTTAATAATGTTTTATTGAAATTAAGAAATGTGTTTGGTCACTTACCATAAATAAATAAGAATTAAAAAATAATATTTGTTAACCAAATCAAACAGTTGTAGAATTTTAATTTAAAAATTGAATTGATTGCGCTTGAAAAGCTCTGGCGATTATTGGGTTGAAAAGGGAAAATAAACTTTATCAGCTGTGAAAGCTTTCCAATTGCTTTTCTCATCTTGTACATACATACGCTACACTTGATATTGGGAGCATTAATAAATATAATTTATTCTACCACTATTTCAATTTTTTTGTTCTTTTATGCTCATCGGAAAGTTTGTAGAGTCGCCCCCAATAAGATTTTTCATCATCTAAACTCTGTGCGACTTTAGTTTGATTTTTCTCTTCCGTTGCAAACAGTTGGCTGGTGTGTGTTTTATTACCAATAAAAAAAGGATTTTTTGTACAAAGAAAAAAAAAAATAAATATACACAGATTTTTAAAGTGCTGTTACAGAGTGGTTAATGTCGTAAAATGAAAGATTCTTAAAATAAATAATAAAATAAATTAAATTTTAGTACATACACATATTACAAAAAGGGAAAAATTAAATAATAAAGCAAAAGTTGTGCATTAAAATACAAGTGTAGTGCAAAGCAGCAGAAAAAAGCAAAAATATTTCTATATATAATTTTTTTTTTTTTTTTTTTTAGAAATAAAAGCCATAAGAAAGAAAATTTTGTATTTGAGAGGAAAAAAGAAAATAAATGAGTTTAATACATATGTATGTTGTGCACTTATTTTATAAAAAGTTCTTTGCCTCTATCAACATAAAGTTTTTATTATATTCGTGGTTAAAATAAATAAGAAAAAAATATCGAGATGAAACGATAAATAAAATTATCGAAAAAATACGAATTTTATAGCCCTCCAATAGTATACATATGTACATATGTAAATTACAAAAAAGCAAGAAATTAAATATCTACATACATAAATACTTGCAAAGTAAAAAATTTTTCAGTTTTTTTTGTCGATTTGTTTTCTTTTTTTTTTGGTAACAGAGATACACAAGATAAAAACAATATACTGAAATTGTTTATTGTATATAATGATCATCATCATAATCGTTATGAGTATGATAATCTGAAGATAAAGTAGTAAATCCTATAAAAGTTCAAATTCTAATATTTGAATAGAAAAATATTGTGAGCAAAGAGTAAAAAGAAAATTAAAATAAAAGAAAAAGTTCGAGCAGAGTAAATAAGGAGTAAAACGGAAAGAGTGCGTTCATTACGCATTTGGCCAGATATGAATACAAATAGAGAATGTATTGCTATAATGTGTTCTCCCTCTTTCCAACCATCAAAAGAAAATGTAGAAGAGAAGTTCGCCTAATGACTGGGGCACTAAGGAAACATTGACTTGTTGTGGCTGCTGTTGCAAAAAAAAAAGTACAAACAATAACGGATACCAACAACGGAAAAAATCAAAGTAAAACACCTGCTCGCTCTATCATTCTCTTGTCACACTCACTTTTTGTAGTTCATACTCTCATACTCACTGATGCTGTTTTTTTATTTTTGTGCTTTACTTCTCGTTTTTTCATTCAAATATTACTCTCTTTTTCCTCCCTCCCACCCACGCACTTTTAACCCTAAATGACACTTAACTCGGAAAGTACCTTTTGCTTTATTACCGACAAATAACAACAGTAGCAACAGTAACAACAACAATTACTATCATTAATTTTAGTACAATGTATGCATGGACAGTGTGTATCATTTTTACAATTCACCCCCTTCAAGCAATACATACATACATACATACATACATGCATATGTAAAAGAAAGTAAAACAACAAAGTAAAATATAACCAACTATAGCCACACCACCGCACACCCATACTCAATAAAACTTGCACGTATTAACCGTTTTACACATTTCCATACATATTTTTGTTGTTTTTCTCTTTATTTGACTTTTTCGTCCAGCGCATGTTTTATAAGTTGTGGTCGGTCGGGTTTAAAAAAAAAGCGATGAATAAGTTGAAATAAATATAAAAAGAGAAGAAAAACAAACATAAAAAATATTTTTAATTTTAAAATGCTTACAAAATCTGTGTTAGTGTATTTGTTATTGCTGTTTTCATTGCATTTAAAACTACACATTCGATACCATTACAGAAATTTGCTAATAAATGTGTATAAGGGAGAAGCGAAAGAAATTAAAAAAAGCAAAAATAAAACAGAATGAAAAACTAAAAAATATATAAAATAATTAATTTAATAATATTACACCGCAACAATAAAACAACAAATTCAACAATTCACTTGCAATCCGCAAGTAGTTCTCGGTTATAAGCGAATAGATTTAGATATAAAAACTTACATACCACATGCGTTTAAAGTGTACTCCACAAAGGATTAGTAGTAGTCCAAGCCTAACGTGTTCCTTTTAACATTGCTATGTCCTATGTGAGGACCATATAACCCATCCATGCTTTACATAAGTGTAAGCAAAAAACTATTTTATGGCACTACACCATGCATTATACGGGCTATGTTAGTTTTTAAACAAGCCCAAG
The DNA here is from genome assembly GCA_023159175.1 of Wohlfahrtia magnifica. NCBI lineage: Eukaryota > Metazoa > Arthropoda > Insecta > Diptera > Sarcophagidae > Wohlfahrtia > Wohlfahrtia magnifica. Next base: position 1,118,045 of record JAKWBJ010000505.1, on the reverse strand, counting down.
GCAATACTCCTTAGAACAACTTTTGGAGTTACCACGGAGACTAGTTTAGTCATTATAAATACTTGGAATACCCTGGCTTTCTATTGCATTTTTCTAAAGAAAAATCTTAACCAACAAATCAGTCAATACAATTTTTTTTTTTTATATATTTTTTGCTTAAATTTTATACAAAATTATTATCCACAAGCCTTGTTTTCAATTTTAATGCAATATTTTCTTTACATCTTCTAATTTCTTCTTCGCTGAATACGTTTCCAGATCGTTTTTGTGTGATCTAAAAAACGAGTTTACATTTTATATTTTGTATAAAAATAAGCAGAGATATTATTTTATACATACAATTTGATAATTCACTACGTGCATCAAATTGCTTCAGCAACTTTTTTTAATTTCAATAAAAATTTTTTTTTTGCTTTTTTTAGTTTACATTTTTTCATATACAAAATAATTTGAAGGAAAACAAGTTTTTTTTTTTCATTTCTACATATACGTACATATATTAATAGTCGATCCATTCATTTTGTTTCAAAGTGTCATAGTCCCTGCCTGCATTACAATGGGCCAAGTTTGTATCTCTATAGTCCATCCATGCATTACATAAATTTAGTCCTAAAACTACTCTATGGACTGCATTACATGGGACCATGATGTAATTACTCTGTAATAACTTAAAGAGATTATGTGCCATCAAACTGTTTGATCAAATTTCTGTATGTGTTGGTAATATTATATTTCTCTTATCACAGTAACACATGAAATTTATAAGTACCATTGAATTTCATTTCAAAGTTATTGTGGAAAAGAAAGAACGTATGATTTTTGGCCGCAAGATATTTCTTTATTTCTCAAATGGAAATTAAATTCCTTTAATCAAATATATAATTTGCCATAAAGCAGGCTCGAGAATTGATTTTTCTTCATCCGTTGTTAACACAGCATAACAAAAAAAAAAAAAAAAACAAAAAAAAATGAATTTGAAGAAATTACGCGCACGGTAGTGAAAATCAAAAGTATTTTGATTTTCGTCAAACTCACATCAACCTATACGTGTGAGTATTTTTTCACTAATACAATCACAAAAATGTGCATTTAATCAAATAGTTTGATGTGTGGCCATGGAGCTTAAAAGGATATAAAACAAAATGGAAAAACAAAACAATTAGTTTGGGTCTTCAACTCTCTTTCTTATTTGCTGTTATTATTCTCTTATTTTTCTTTGCTCGTCTGTATTTGTATTTTACGAAAACAATTCTTAAAAAAGAGGACATATTTTTAATTGTGCTTAACTAACAGCATCTAGTCTTCATGAAATGGATTCTACTAAATTTTTTTTTTTTTTTTTTTGTAAATTCAGATTAGATTTTCTGTCATTTCTCTGTTATAACTTATATATAAGTGACTCTTTTCTGTTACAAATTGGTTTGTTTTTTTGATGTCGCGGCAGCTTTGAACAAGAGCCTATTTTGAACAAGAGCAGGTCGTTTGAAACCAAATTGAGTTCAATCGGTATGTGCTTCTAATTTTTTACACAAAATTTGATGCACACATGTACGAGTATAATTCTGAAGAATATTTGAAAACATATTAACCTGTAGTCCTCACAATTTTTTAAATTCAATTTTCCCACAACCAATTTAAAGCCAATTCCTTTCTTATAATTTTCTACTCCTTTCTTTACATTGAGAGAAAAAATACCAGCAGAAATAATTTAAGCCTGTTCCATGTCAAAATTTTAACCAGAAGAACTCTTAGAAATTTATTCAACTGCTGCTTTGCGCTGCTTTCAAACACACACTCAAGAAAAACGTATTCATTGTAGTTAATGCCATATACAGCATCATTACCTTTCTTGGTGTTAATCTTGGTTTGTCACCATCTGCGAAGCTTCGTCTTACTTCGTCTATGATCACTGTCGTAGCTGATCCACAATCTATAATACGGATTGATGCAATTGATACTACAACTACGAACATCTTATATCTTTGACTGTCAATTTTTTTTTAATCAACATTTACTTCTATAAATGTCAACAATTTATTTATATTGAATCTGGCAACCATAAGTGTAATCAACTCTATCGATTCATTAGAGCAACGTCGCAATGTGACGTGAGTTTCATTTTTCTATCAATATAGTATTGATTGTGCTCTGACCAGTGTTGCCGTTGTGACACTAAAGTATCATTTTTGCCCTTTTTCATGCCAATGACACTTTTTGTGACCCTTTTTTAAATGTATCCCTTTTTGACCCTTTGTGAAAATGAGTAAAGGTTCAAAATTCCTCACGAAAATTCTCAGTAGACTTAGCTTTTATATACTCGTGTGTACGCTGTATATATACATAACATGCATGAGTTTTGTGAACATATATATATATAAATTGCATTCGATATTATTATTACAACAACCGATTTTTATGCAACTGTCATATTCTGTGCACACCTGTTTTTTTCATATAAAATTTGACAATTGTGTGAAATGAACTGATGATCAACCGCGATTATGCCCTGATTTATGTATGTGTTTCGGCTTAAGGTTTGAGGTTTGACAGCGACAAGCTTTTATACATTTTTTTAAAAGTAGATTTCCATTTAATTTTGTAGTTTCGCGTGTCATCCACATACACATACATATGTTCATATTTGCAACAAAATAAAGGCGAATGTACAAATATTACATTCCCAAATATCTAATTATAATGTTATTATATATGTATAAAAATATATTTGTTTGTTTGTGGTTAAATCAAAAAGAATAGATGAGTAGCAGGCTTCATAAAGCGATATTGAAACCATAAGAAAACTGCATAACATACATAAGTAAGGTTGTTTGAGCGATGAAAGATTATATTTAAGTGTGACGAAAACAAAAAGTTAAAAAAACTAGAAGTTCCGACATTTAAACTTGACATGACGGCTTCATTCTACTTATTAGTCACCTAACATAAGTACCACAGACAATTTATTTGATAAATTGGATAACCTAGTGCAAAAAAAGTGCAATTAAAAATAAGCAAGGCTGTAAGACTGCTCTTCCTAAATGATATCACAATAATTCAAGTGAAACTACGAAACCTTACAGTTCTATGTAAAATACAGTTTTCGAGAGGATATGTATACTTTCCTGTGCGACTGTATATTCAAATTTATATGTATAATATATATAATATATAAAATAAAATATAAAATATACGTAGAAGACGTATTTCTAAAAAGTGATAAACATTATCAAGAATTTTGTGAATTGTTTTTTAGTTTTAACATTGATTTATAATTTAAGTATGTATAATTACTTTTATTCTCGTTTAATGTATTTAATTAACTGTTAAAATTGTTTTTTTTTTTTAGTTGAAATAAATTTTAATTTTTGTTACAAAAAACTTGACCCTGTTTTACTTTAAAATATCCTTTTTTGACCTTTTTTTTCTTAAATACCCTTTTTATGATACTTTTTCGAAATATTCAACGGCAACACTGGATCTGCCCATAGCTGAACAGATAAGCTCTTTTGAGCTCTATCTAGTTGAGAATTATCTACAGCGTATGAGCAGATAATAACAAGATAATAAGTAAAATAACAAATTTTGTTTAGTTCTGGAATAAATGTGAATGGAAGTGGATGAACCGCTTTGCTTTTAAAAATTATTTGTTTGTGTTGCTGTTTACTAGAGTATCCAATTATTCGACTTTTACTTTTGTTCGAGTAAGAAATTAATTGATTTTAAACTTCTAAAATTGCTCGATTAATCGAGTAAGAAGTCCAATGGTGGCACCATATCCTCAATTTCTGGTCACAAGAAGTCAGCTATCATCTTCCGATAGCTAACACCATTCTCGGTAGCTCGAAAAAGTACGGCCCGATAACGCCGCCAGCCATAACGAACTAGGCGAGCATACACAGTTGTTTTCACATTTCCTACAGACCTGGGTTGCAGGAGTTAATTTTTTAATTAAGTGTGATAATAGCAGACTACAATATATTTTTAATAATTACCGAGAAATACCGTACTGTGTATGCAAGGCATCATGTCTCCGCGTCCGGCCACTTTTTGACGATGACTTGTACTAACTATGAAGTTATTTAGACAAAATTCAGAAATTTTCAGTCTAATAATCCGTTAATTTTTTAACTGATGGCTGAAACCGAACATAAACCCGATTATTTGCAACGAAAAAGAAACCAGCGTACAATCTTCACACAAAATAGAATAAAAAGAGAAAACGTCCTATAAAAAGAAGGAAAGATTCGAATGTAGATGTCGCCGTTCGATTAATACCTTATTTACAAATTAAATTGTAATCAATATACATACATACATACCATATGTGTGAAAAATATTGAAGGCTGAGAAAAGAAATAAATTGTTGTATTAAGCGAAATCGCCGTAATTGTATCAAGCGGTTTAGATTATATTAACAGTACCTGCTACGTAAGTAAGCTTCGAGAGGGCCTTTTCAGCCTTGAAATTTATTTTGTCGCCAATAAGAAGAAAGGTTAAAAAGTATATTTGAAATTTTGAACCCAACCCGAAACCTTAACCGAACACGAACCTAGAGCCTGAACTTCTTATGATGATTAACCTAAACCCGAATTTGAACCCATTTTTTACAGGTTTTCAGTCCCTGGTTTATAGTGACTATCAAGTCATCTGAACTAAATTTAGAAACTTTTATTTTAACATTATAAGGTATACAAAAATTAATAGCTACATACTTTGTATACAAGATGGCAACGCCCGTTAAAAAAAATCAATGAAAGTAAAAGCAGGCCTTTCCGTGTTTTGTAAGTTGGTTGAGTTGTTTTCTAGTTATTAATTCATTATCTGATGGCAACTCTTAATTCACTGTTTGTTATTTAAATGTGAGAACATATATCTCTTTTAAAAGACTTAACGTAGTAAATCATAGGTATAAGGTGCCATATCAACTGTAAGTGTTTTTTTAATACTTTTAATTGCACAATAAAAAAAATAAAAAAATACAAATTATTTATTGTATGAATAATATAGTACATTAATAATTCTAAAATCATGTAATAAACGAAACAGAGTAGTTTTTATTCCTATTTTTGGTAAATTTCATAACTAAAACGACCACTCTTCCCATGTAAGGACATCCATTTTTCGCAGAAACTAAACGAAAATCTTAATTTGGGTTAAATCATGAACATAGGACAATTTACATATTTATATATACTTGTATATACATATGTACGAGGGCGGATTGATATTGAAGCTACCTAAGTAGGAAAAAAACATTTTTTTCTTCAAAAACCATTCATTTCTCAACATAGTCTCCTTTTAGCTCAATACACTTAGTAAGACGATTTTCCAACTTTTTTATACCATCTGAATAATATGATTTTGGGAACTCCTCAAAATACGCATTAGTTTCGGTAATCACTCTTCGTTTGAGATGAATCTTTTTCCTGCGAGCCATTTTTTCAAGTTTGGAAACAGGAAAAAAGTCACTAGGGGCTAAATCTGGACTATAAGGTGGATGATCAACCAATTCGAAGTGGATTTCTCGTAGTTTTAGCATCGTATCTAATGCTGTGTGAACCGGTGCGTTGTCTTGGAGAAAGAGCACTTTTTTCTTGTTTAAATGTGGTCGTTTTTACTTGATTGCATCAACCAATTGATCCAATAATGCACGATAATACTCTCCTGTGATTGTGGATCCCTTTGCAAGATTATCGATGAGCAATATTCCGTGTGCATCCCAAAATACAGTGGCCATAACCTTGCCAGCAGATTTCGCTGTCTTCGCCTTCTTCGGAGCACTTCCACCAGCTTCCACACATTGCTTCGATTGATTTTTGGTTTCAGGTGTAGTGGTGGACCCACGTTTCATCAACAGTTATTAATCTACGCCAAAAGTCAGCAGGATTATGCTTTATCATGTCCAAACACCGCTGTGAAGTGATCTGTCGAACGCGCAAGAGCAAACGCGGCACCCATCTGGCCGATAGCTTTTTCATATGCAAATGTTCATGCAAAATGTTGAACACACGTTCATATGATATGTTTACCATTTCAGCAATCTCACGTATTTTGATCCGGCGATCATTCATAACGATATCGAGGATTTTCTTGATATTTTCTTCAGTCACCTCTTTTGGCCTTCCTGTTGATGGTATTGTTGCAGTGCTTGTTCAGCCCCGTTTAAATTCAGCAATCTGACGGAGCAGATTCGCTGTAATGTTTATCAAGCTTTTCTTTTGTCTCTTTCGCCGTTTTGCCTTTCAAATAATAGTGTTTAATCACTACACGAAATTCACTTTTTTCCATTTTCCAAGAAACACAAAAGTTGCTTACTTCAAACGACTACAACAAATAAACTAATCGATGAATTTGGCTAAAATTTTAATAGCTGCCGTTTGACAGATCGTAATTTCTAAGAAAGAGAAAAGTTTTTGTGTTTGTGCTGCCATCTAGCGCTAGGTAGCTTCAATGTTAATCCGCCCTTGTACATATGTACATACATTAGTATATAGATAGACTTAGAGCAAATTCTTTTCTTTTTCCTGGTAAATTAGGATCTGTTTCGATTAAAATAAAATGAACATAAAAAATTCGTTATTTATTGTAAACGTCAAAAATCTTGAGTGGGGCACCTAAGCCATAAGTAACTTAAAAAAGTTGAATTTTTGTTTTGAGATCAGACTATTTTGAAATAAACAAACGATATCCGTGTGGTATTAAAAACATGAACAATTTTAATTATATTCTTCAATGAATGGAATAGAATTATAAGTTTGTGTATTTGCATGTACATACATATATATGTATGTATGTTTTTGGAATGTTTAAAATATTATTGTGCTTTTAGTTTTGTGTTCGTTTTTCTACATCATTTAAATTGTTATTTTTTTAAGTTTAATTTTTTTTTTAGTTTTTTAATTAAATATTTTTCTTAAGAACATTTTCTGAAATTGTTGTTGACTTATGAAAATTTGTAAAATTTTATTTTAAATATTTTCAAAATGAATCATTTCAATTGTTTTCAATTAAACTCGTATAATACGCACATGTACATAAATATTTTTGTGTACTCCGTATATGACCAGATAAGCTCGCGCGAATATTATCTGGCTGAGAATTGTCTACTCCGTATATGTCTACAACCGAAAGAGCGCGAATAGATAATAACAAATAAGCAACAACTTTAGTTTTCAGTTGTGTGACAGATGTCGCTTTGCGTATTACAATTTTGCATTTGTGTTGTTGTTTCTCTTCAACGCATACAGGTAAAATCCTCTAACACTACTACACAAATTTATTTCTCTTTTTGGTCACCCCTGGTGTACTCGCATATGTATGTGTTCAAGAGCTGTTCTTTCTTGAGAAATAAAATAAATTTTAAATGTTTAAATATTTAAAATTAAGTAAAAAAATACATATGTATTTATGTATTGAACAACAATAGTAAGGTGTTTAAATGGCTCTCTTCAATAAGATAATTTTTTTTTTTAATATTCAAATACTTATTTACATTTTAATATATACTTATTTATACATATGTGCATATGTATAAATGAAAAATAATGTTGCTATTGCTTTATGAACACTTTATATACATATGTAGCTCTCAGTGTCACAAGTTTTTAAATCCATCTTATCTTTTTCAGTCCCGTTTTTCGTTATCAACGTCACTTGTGTAAACTCTTGCTTACATTTATTCAACATAGTATATATCATATGTACATACAATTTATTCATGCAATTCATTTACATATGTACGTATGTATGTACATGCATTCCATTCCATAAGTAAGAAAATTTTATATAATACGAGCGCTTTATTCATTCATAATATTGGACAAGATTAGAATTCTGTAGATTCTTAGCACACAGAAATTACATCATTTGTCATTCATTCGGCAAAAATGCTCATCTTTAGATTTACCAATTGACTTAGAAATATGTTGTGGGTCGAATGAAGCAGATCTCTTAGTCTATCTTTAAAATCTTATAACCAAAATTTTAGGCGATTTCCGAGCAATTACCTATTATGCAAACATTTAAAAAATGGCTTTTAACTCATACAACTAAAGGTCTACAGTATGTAGCTGAAGCTTGTTCCAAATTTATTTTTGTATACCTTAATAAATGTGGCCATCCATTGTTGGCGTAACACTTATCTTTAAATCGGATGGTGCTTGACCCCAATGTCGAATCTGGTAATGATATAAAAGGTTTTTGGGATGTTTCTGTCTTAAATCATTTTGTATTTGTAAATGGATTTGTATTTATGGTCTGAATTTGTTTGTTTGTTGTGCGTGTGTGTGTGTTTTGATGTTTCATCAATAATGCTATAAGCACATTCAAGCCGACCGACCATCGACCACACGACTGCAAAAGACGCTGGCTACAAAAGTAGTCAAGTAAACAGCTACAAACTAAACATCTGATTTGACACATTGCACGTTGTGGCAGCCCGAACAAATTTTTGGAAAAAAATAAATTTTTCAATTTGAGAATTGAAGAAAATTTTTTATGGGGCTTAATAGCTTACACATTTTTTAGTTGATCTGCATTAAAATTTTTTTAAATTATTACGTGTTTGCAGCTGTATTTCACCAATGGCTTCACGAATATTTTCCTTTATAGCGTCAATTGTCTCTGGCTTGTTGGAGTAACACTTATCTTTGACGGCACCCCACAAATAATAGTCCAACGGTGTCAAATCGCAGCTCCGAGGTGGCCAAACGACATCAGCTCTACGGCTGATAATGCGATCTTCAAAAACAGGGCGCAGAACATCGAGTGTAGTATCGGCTGTCCTGTTGAAACCAAATGTCGCTAATATCCTCCTCTTCAATTTTTGTGAACAAAAATTCGTTCAACATGGCCCGATAACGATCGCCATTGACTGTAATGGCCACTCCTTGCTCATTTTCGAAGAAAAATGGCCCAATTATGTCTCTGGACCAAAATCCGCACCAAACAGTGACTCGTCTTGGGTGTATCGGCTTTTCAATGTATGCGTGCGGGTTTTCTGTGCCCCAACTGCGACAATTTTACAATATTTACATACCCACTAAGATCAAAATGAGCTTCATCTGAAAAAATGTTTTTTTTTTTTGGCAAAATAGGCATCTTCTGTAAGTCAATCGCAGGCCCAGATTCCCAGCGTTGTTCAAGCGTATACACAACCATATTCGTTCAGCGGAAGGATAAAACTAATCATCTGTCAAATCAGACATGAGCTAAGTGTTACCATTCACGAAATAAGTACTAGTTGAAAAAAAAACGTTAGATGGCGGACCCTATATATATATATTCTTTTTTCAAGGCTTACATCTTTTTCTCGCAAGGGTTTGTAAGCTTATTTTTGTATGGGTTATTTAGTCCAAAGTGTCTAGTTTCCAGCTATGGTAATTTCGATCTGCCCGAGGTTGCCCACTAGAACACTTTTTTTAATTTCAGAACAGCTTTCATTTAATTTTTCTTTTTTTCGTTTTGTTTTATACAAGTAAATAATTTCATTCAAATTATTGATTTCACTTTCATAATTAGTATATTTCTTTACTTAAACGCTAGTTTAAGCTTTAATATTTTAATTACGAAAAATCGTTCGAATATTTTTTGCGTACCTATAAATTATATTTGTATATCTGGGAAAGAAATGATGAACGATTTCTTTCAAAATATAGAGGTTGGCTAAGCCAGAAAAATTACTTCATTACAGACTATGTCAAAATCCAGACTTTTTAAAACTATAGATTTGAGAAAAAAATTCACTTCCGATGCTATCTACACAAAACATAACATTCTTTTTCAGTCGTGTCACATAAATGTTTTTCGCATTTTTAATGTATATATTTCATGTATTGCGTTCTTAAAATGCCTATTTCATGCATCTTATTGTGTTGACAGCACTAAACTCTTGTCGCCGAGAAAAATAGAAATTAGCTACAACGGTAGTCGTGTAGTTGGTAGCCGTGTTGCCGCTAAAATAATTATTCTCGTATACACACATGTATTTTACTTTTGACAGCTTGTAGTTGATGGTCGGCAGCATTGAATGTGTTTATAGCATTAATTGTTTGTCTGTTGATTAAATACGACAACAAACACAACAAAAGTCGTTTAAATGTTTGTGCTGCATACTTGATATACAATCGACGAAAAGAAGAAGTAAAAAAATAAAACGAAAATAAATATTTGATATGTAAACTATTCAAAATTATCTTATCTTCCACTCTCTTCATTTTTTTCTATTTCGATCTGTCATCCTATCCGTCTGTCAGACCGGTCGGTCCTCTGTTGATGTAATCCAACACATTCATTTTTTCTCTCTCTTTAGTCTTATTAAGCAAGTTTTTTAAAGTAGACGTACTTTTTTTCGAGTTTTGAGATTAAAATTAAAACAAGTTTTTATTACAAAAAAATCAAAAATTTCGAAACAAAACTTTACTAGTTTTACCAGGATTTGAAGCGCAAATATAACTTACAATACCAATATCTAAGTGTTATAAATTTAAAAAAAATTATTTAAAAATAGAATCAATTTATCCTCTTTGAATAGTTTATCTGAACCAAAAAAAAAAAAAAAAAAAAAATTGTTTTTATCATGCCAAATGGCAACCATAATTAGAATAAAAAACATGTGAGTGAGAAATAAATTTCATTCAGTGGCTTGTTAGCTTTCAGCAGAGTAGGAGTATAACAGTTTTTTAAGCTCGAAAGATATTAAAGAGATCTAATATTTTTTATGCTACACTGAGAAGTGTTATATTTAGTATAAATAGCTATGTCTTGACAGCAATTTATATAATTTTATTTTTATTGTGTTTCTCTTTGTGAACGCCACTGTTATATAGAGGACATTGCAACAGCTGTGCTGGTATATACACACTCTTATCATTTAATTTCGACACAATTACATATGTTATCACGTCGCGATATCGAACTGTATAAATAGTATATTAGTGGGTTTGTTTTTTTTTGTTATCGATACACGTGTTATTCAATAACGATTCACTGCAAGACTTACTGGCTGGCTTGCTATGGGCCTATGTACTAAGACCCATGCTCGATTGCCATTCCTCCATTCAACCACAATTAAGTATTACTTCAGGGGAGTGGTGATTCAGCGAACGAAACTTTCTCTTTTCATAAATCTTGCTCAATCAACCATCCTTGGACGCACTAAAATATCCCTTTCGAAAGCACACACAAAACTCCAGTTTTCACATTAAGTCAGCATCAGTTCAACTGGCACGATCTGGAATCGAATTTCCAATTCCAAGGAGCACCTTTGGTTCTCGTACCGTTGTGGGCAGTCAAAGAAAATGTGCTCTGCGGTTTCACTAATATTTGGACATTCTAGGCAAACCCATCGTCGTCGTGCCCATATTCAAAAAGGTATGCTCTGAAGCATGGCATACATGACCATATTTCCCAATTTATTTCCTGCCCAATTATCTACCCTCGATATTGATTTGTGGGCCCATCTTCTCTTCGAGGAGATGATGGTGGGCATTTGTGTATGTATTTGTTGTTTATGGAGATTTAAATTCAATTTATATTAAAAACAATTGATACGGTGGTGAAATTAATTAGCAGTCCTTCAGTCCTCCATTTTATTTCATCATTTATTCGAACTTTTCTTTGCATTACGAGGGCGGATAATTAAATCCTTGAATTTTTGAATGAAAAAATCGTTTTATTTCTCAACACAGTCGCCTTTGAACTCTATACACTTTCAGTTAAATCCGGAAAATAGGGCGAATGAGCGAGCAATTAGTAGCCAAATTCATGGATTTTTGCCATGAAAACAGTACATGTGTGCATTGACCTAGTAAAAGAGAACTATTTGTGGTCAAATGGGGTCTTTGCTTAAATTCTTATTTAATCGAATTCAACATCGTGCATCCAAAGAAACGGTCGTTGTTGAGTGGCAAACACACCCACCTTGATCCATTTTTGCCTCGATTCATCTGACTGCTAATTATTCTCTGGTGTGTTGTGGTAGATCTACGTTTTGTCCACGGTTACGAAGCAATGAAAAAACTCGCACATATTGTTATTGAACAACGCGAAGCACTCCTGTCAGGTTGTCAAACGTTTGCTTTTGTGGTCGATTGTAATTTTATAATAATAATTCAAAATTATAATAATTAATCATTCAAAATTTAAACCACTGAGCCATGTGAGTTGCCTATGGCTTCCACAAGTTCTCGCACTTGCAATCTCAGATAGGCCAACACCATATCGTGAATTTTTCATTTGTTTATGGTGTAGAGACCTCAACTAGGCGAAATTCAGTATATTTTTTTCCTTTTTTTGCCATTGAATTTGATTTTGCAGAGTTCCCATGGCATTTATCAAGCTTAGCCTTTGTTTGAATTTTCCGCAAAAAATAATGCTAAACACAGCAGTCTACTATTAATGGTTGTCATACACGAACTAAATGACGAAGCTTGTTTAAATTTTGACAGGAATCAACTGCCAGATGCCTGTTGAAAGGAACAGGGTTGAGGTCGAATATTCACAAAGTAGAGTATTTATTGATCCGCTCTCGCATTTCAATTTACTTTTTTGTTCGAATATAGCACCTGCTCTTTTACTCTATGGTACAACCGCTAGCTATTTTATCGTAAGACGGGCTTTAGCTTATTGGCTACTAGGTCGCTAGGTGTCTTCTCTTAATTATTATTATTTTTTTTAATATCTTCGGATTACATTAGCTAACAACTCCTTAACATAATGGCAAACTTGCTTAGACCATATCATGTGTGAGGCTCTATTTTCTGGAGTTAATTTATCGGATATTTTCTCCTTCAAAAACTCACGTTGCAAAGATATTCTCTAAGACATTCATGACCCATTAGAAACTGGGTCATGTAAAATCAACATGGCCAGGTTTTCTTTCCGCCCATGTTCGGACATTTCTAATAAGTCTATGACTTGCTGTATTCCAGCGTATTTGCCATTCATCCAATATGTATGTATGGATGTGTGTATGTGTGTGTGTATGTGTGACTAATAAAAGACATTAATTGAGATGTGCCGGTAGTTAGTAATGATGTGTTTTAATGACGACAATCAACGATGTAAATGTTGATGATGTTGTCAATGATTGCATATCGACAATATTGACAAGTAGCATGCATAACCATATAAACTGATACCACTACAGAATAATATGCTCATTGTGCATATCTGATAACAAATGATGACGGCGGCTAAGACGACACATACATACATACATACACATATATAGAGTATGCACACACAAATGAAAAGAATAAATAAATAAAATAAAAATAAAAAACAGAAATTGACATCCAGAAGAGCTGAAACTGTAGCGAACTGTAGTAGTAATACTTAGCTATTGAGGCAAATTATTCGAGTACATACCAATACATTGATTGATACATCATATTTATAATTCCGAGTATGGCACAACAACAATACTGTTATTGTTATTGTTGTTGTTGTTGTTATTTATATAATCATATTAATATTGATTTGTGAAGTACAATAGGTTCGTATAACAGTTGGTGGTGGTGGATGGTGAGTGTTGAGGTTAATTGTTTAAAACAAAAAGAGAAAAATAAAGGGAACTAAATCCGTTATTACTGATTATTATGTCTTGTTATACTTACATACTGGAGATTCTGACGTTATTGTTTATAGCTGTTGTTGGACTTATTATTGCTCATTCAACAGTGCATTTATAAACAATTTTAGGTTGTTGCTGTTTTTAGTTGTTAAACAACCTATGCTCAGATGCTCAATTGCCATTCATTTTTTATTTTTACTTTTCTTTAAAGGACACCTTGTCTAGTCTAGTATATTTAGTTGTTGCTCATATGTTATTTTCTTTTAGCAAAAACATCAACATTAGAATGATTGTATGTTTAAAATTAATGAAATTATTTAATCCCAATCTATCCCAAGAAATTCAATTAGATTAGTTAGTTAGACAAAGTTAAAGACAAAAAAAAAAAAACAAAAAACAAAAAAAAAACAGAACTTACACAAATATGGTAGCAAAGTACATATAGTACCTATTCCGAATCCATAATTTTAATTAGAGACCGAAAAGAATTGTTATCTTTTTCTTTCAATCGAAAAGGTTACGTAAAAATTCCATTTATCTGTTTTTTGGAAATTTTAACCATTATTGTAAGATATAGATTAGTTTGGTCACCGTAACCAATATACGAGTAAATGAGTAACCAAAAAAATTAGTTGGAAATTTTTTTTTTGTTTATTGGAATAGAAGAGTTGACCTAATCTTCTGCAAAATTTGTTTCTCAAACATACCTTGCGAGGGCTGGTTCTCTCCTCAGAAATGAGGAGATTGACCACTCAGTTGGGATGCCTCTCTCCTCTTGCAGACTTATGGTCATGCGGTACATGTTGAGTAGGGCACAGCTACGGTGGGATGATGAACCCACGTGTTCTATATCGAGGCAAATCTGGCCCCTATATGATCAGAAATGAGGAGATTGACTACTCAGTTGGGATGTCACTCTCCTCTTGCAGACTTGTGGTCATGCGGTACATGTTGGGTAGGGCACAGCTACGGTGGGATGTTGAACCCACGTGCTCTGTATCGAGGCAAATCTGACCCTTATATGATGGGGCCCGCTCGGCGTCTATTATAGGGGTGGCTGGTGCGCACGCTAGGGGATTAGATCTGCCGTTAAATGACTATTGTAGAGGTTGTCAGGATGAGGAGGAAGAGGAGACTGTCGAGCACTTCCTATGTCAGTGCCCGAGTCTTTCGGACATTAGAACTGCTTTCCTTGGTAGTTCGTTTCTGGATGGCTTGTCGGATCTGGCCGGTGTGAATATAGGCAAAATCTCTTCTTTTGTACATGCGTCTGGTTGGTTCGGATCGCACCGGGACGCGGGCATATAGGTTGTCCATTTTCTGGATTACTGATGGTTATCCGAGTGGGATTAAAACTGGACCCAGGTGGGCTCGACGTGTCTGGCTGCCGTTCCAGCAACTCATGTTAGTGTCAACCGTTTATTCTTTGTAATGAGACTGTTGCTAAGTGATCTCAAATGTAACCCCTCAAACGATTTTTGCGATCACTTATGTTCGTAAGTCTAGTCAATAAATCTTTGTGCCATGCAGATAACAAAAAAAAAAGTATGTTTTTTCGATAATGGTTATTGGTAACCAAAAAGCTTCTTTACTTGCTATATTAGTTATTCATAACCAAAAAATCAAAAGTATACATATCTGAGGATAATCGTTGTTGATAAATATTGTTTGAATTCATCAATGTTAATGGTTAAATACGACCTCTTTGTTATTTTTCTTATACCTGTTACGACCCTGATTTTAATACATAATACGATTGAATTTAATTTTGATGATTTTTTTTAATTTCATTTACGTCATCTTCATTCATTATTTATTGAATATCTTATCAAAATATTGAAATTTCTTTAATATCGTCTTTACTTTAATTGTCATTTCAGATAAATGTTTCATTACCAGCAACCGAAAGTGCAACCGTCAAAAAGAACCAATGCTAGTTTTAGAATTTCGTATCGTACCAAAACCTACAAAGTATTAAGAAATCCGAACGGCTTCAATATTTTTACATAGAAAAACATAGAAAATAACGTTGTTCGTTTTATTATAATCGTTATTTTTATTTAATTTTATTAAATATTAGAAGTATAAGCAATAACGCAATTTAGCTTAAGACCAAAAGACTTAAAAACTAGGTGAGTAACCGAATAATCTAGGAAAGTTTGACAGTTAGATTCAAACTGTTTTATCTTTTGACTATATTTTGATTTTATATCAAATGTCTAGAATGTCTTGTACAGTATCAGAACTGCCGTCAGGATGTCGCTTGCGCGGCATGAGCTCATCATCACAGAATGCAACCAACACTGGTGGCGGCGGTGGTAGTGGCAATGGATCTGGTGGTGGGAGTGGAGTTGTTGGAAGTAGCGGTGGAAATGGCCGAAGTAGTGGCATGATAGATGTAACAAATACGGGTGGCATTCACATTGGTGGCATGTTAACTTCAACAAGTGCATTGGGAACAACGACAAATAGTGGTTTGACAGACGTCACGACGCAATTCCAACGACAGCAGCAACAACAATCACAAAAACCATGTTGCTTCTGTTGGTGTTGTTGCTGTTCGTGTTCGTGGGCAAAATGGTAAGTTATTAAATTAGTTAAGCACTGCATATACTGCAAATGTCAGACTTTCGTTATCCATTTGTTTCATGACCATTTCATCATTTGTCCGAAATATCGGGTGTTTTTTTATAGTTATAGAAGTTTAAATTATAAAACAGCAAGGAAATTTATTTGTAATATCAATGAAACGAGCTTTGTCGGATAGAAAATATTATGACAATAATGTTTAAATATGATTTCGGCCATGTGACCGTAACGGACGGCGCGTACTAGACGCAATCTGGAACACTAATTTTCACAAAGTTTTTGCTTCTCTTCGAATGTTGATTTTCAGGTGTTCAATTGCCTCTGGTTTATCGACGTATACAAATGACCTTACATAACTCCAAAGAAAATAATCCAATGGGATTAAATTACACGATTTTGAAGGCCCATTAATTGAACCGTTACATGAAATTACTCTTTCATCAAATGTTTCTTTGTGTAAATCAGTTGTTTCTAATGGATTTCTAGGTCATTTCTTTAACTCATATTTTATTCACAACTTAATGTAATTCCTTAATTAAATCATAAAAACTATGCAAAAACGCATCTACAAAATTTGGATGAAAAATGTGTTTGAGTGACAAATACTCCCAGATCCTTCAAAGCTACTTAAATGACTTATGTATCTATTAAAAGGTCTATTTCTCTTCTTTTCATATTCTCTTCTATCCATATTCTCCAGACTAAAGGCTCAATTAGTCTAGAAGTAACGTAGACGTGACGCGTCAGCTGATACGATAACTAAATGGAGAATACATGTTCTGTAACGAACGTAACGCAGACGTGGTGTTTCTGTTTTGAGAAGAATTTTTCTACGTTTTTACTTCACACACAACATCAACTGACAATAAATTGTAAACAAAGAATTTGCGTTTTTTTTTGTTTTTTTTTTTGTTTACACACACACAGTTGAAAACAGCTGACATGTTTTTACTTCACCAACTAACCACACTTGACGTTTTGATCACTTTACTTTTACGTCCCGTTTACGATGCTCCTAGGCTAATTTGGCCTTAATTGGGTATTTACTTTAAATCAGCCATGCACATTTCATAGGATTTTTATCCCTTCTCAACTTACACGTATTCTTACGTACTTGCTTTTAGTCGTCTGTGCAGTGTTGCCCCACTTGGTAGAAAACCAAGTTTAATAGTGCAAAATTTTTTTTCTTCAATTTCTATTATTTGTACTTAAGCGTGTGTATGTGCCACATAAATACATGGGCTACTATGTATATATATGTATATTATTATCCGAAACCTAAGAAACTTTTCCCGATAGCGTGAAGGAGAAATGTAAAATTTGGACCTGCTTTTCAGAAAGTAGATTTCATTGAAATGCAACAAAAATGGGTCATTTTATTTATAGGCACCAATTAATTAACGGAATAGAAAATGCTAATGAGTGCGTGTTTCAGCACGACAAATACCCAAAACATTAGTCGAAATTGATGAATGAATGGATTTAAGTCTTGTATTGGCCATATCAATTAGCAGACTTGAGTCCTAATGAGATTCTTTTCGGAATTTTTAAGCGTAGTGTTAGATCTCGCCGTTTCAAAAATAAGCAGAACGTTTAGATTTGAACATGGGTTGTTAAGGTTGGCATTAACGTTTTTATTGAAACAAATTTGAATGGTTTCACACATTGGAATCCATTAGAAGATAATTTGATGCAATCAGTAAATAAAAAAGGTCTTATTGGAAGCTGGGGCTTTCGACAAGCCAAACGCCCAAATAAAACAGCAAGCATTGTAAAGCAGGGGGTATTATACACCGTTTCTAATTTGCTTAATTCCCATTCCCAGTTCTAATACAATCTCTGTACATAATTAATATTGAAAATTAATGGGCTGTAAGCTGTTATTTCCGCAAAAGGTGGCCCAATAAAACATTAATATTATCTGAAACACTTTTTACGTTTTTTTAAGCTTTAAAGTTAATTACTTAAACTAATAATACTTTTCCCAATCAGACTTGCTCTTTATTAGATATTAATAATATTATTACAAAATACAGCCTGACTCACTTTGACTGTGAGTCACTGTAAATAACTTTCAAATGTGTTAAGTAAGTAATTCTTACAGCGAGATTTTTTTCTGTATTTAATTTTTTCATAGTCAACAAAATAGTACGAAAATTATATAAAATTTTTAAAATAATACAGATTTTGTATAATTATACAAAAAGGGGCAACACCGCGTCTATGAAACAGCGACGAGTAAACATGCGTGCGTTTGTATGATGATGTTTTAATTATTTTTTTAACTGTATTATTTATTGTTTTTTTTCCATAATACTAAAATTTTTAACAAAATATTAAGATTTTTATGTTTTTTAATAAAAATAAATTAATTTTTAGAATAAAAATGGGAATTATCCACTCAACTTAAGTCTCAGAGAGCAATTTTCATGTTCTCACTAACACAACTACATTTTTACTTTTGGACATCACTACTTTAAACCAGCGTCCGGCAAGCGAATTCCACGGCATTTTACAATTGTGTGAGTAATTTGAAGTGTCTGCCTCTCAGAGCACACTGCGAGAAAAAAATTACATTTTTTTCTTACACAAATGGCTGTATGCATTGGAAAGGTTCCTTTCAACGATAACAAAAAATAATAACGAAAAACAACAAAACCAATAACAAAAAATAACGAAAAAATTAAGAAAACAACAGTATAAGCAATAAGGAAAAACACTGTCTAAAGTTGTACTTTAGACATATTGCGTTTTGTACATATAGCGCTTTTTTAAAACTTAGGGCATAAATAAACGCTAAATTTGCATTTGTAATGGAAAACTAGCTGACCCGGCGAACTTCGTCTCGCCCAAAATTGATTTTTTTATTGCCTTAAATAGTTGTAATTCACATTATATATGTATATATTGCAATACTCTACGAAAGACAATAATATTTATTGTTTTTCCATTTTGTTGGCAATAAATAAATAATACTTATGGTTTGCCGACTCGTGAACAGGCAAGATATAATTGTCCGTGAGAGAATACTGAAAATTCTAAGTTCATCTTTGAAGTTTCCGATAAAAATAGTGGCTACAATAACATTGTCCATTGATTTGTTTTCAGTAAGTCTTGTATCATTACAAAGTTTTGATATTACGACTGATATTACAAAGCATAATAACAGTCGCTGCCTATAAATGGGATTAAAACACCAATTTTTGGAATAAATGTTGTTTAGTACTCTGTACTATTATACCAAATTTCTTTACTACAGCTGGGGTATTTTCTGAGTTTTAGGTATCTCACCAATTTTTGGTGGGATTGTCGACATCGACTCTACGGACTTACCCACCAAATTTCATTTGTCCGCGATCAATAGTGTGGTATAGGGGGAAATAGTACCCTATATAGTACCCTGTACCTTGAGAACTTCTTAAAAAGAAAAAAAAAAACTTAAGCCATATGTGTTCTACGGTACGCAAATGAATGAAATGAAAGTCAGCCGAGTCATTTCGGAGGAGTTTGGCAACAAACACTGCGACACAAGAATTTTATATATTAAACGATTTAAAATTGTTCGGCTAAATTGAAAACTCTTCTATATGTGCAGAAAATTACTACCATACATATTATCACAGACTCATACTTACATGTACAAAACTCTCAGCCATACTATAAGAGTAACTTCCTTGCTACAAAATGAAACTAAGACCAGTTAACCAAATGTAGTCAATCACTTTTAGTCAAAAACAAAACCAAAAAAAGAGAACAACTGTTTTTATTATTGCTAAAAGGAATAAAAAAAAAAAAATTAAAAATTAAATTAAATTGTTGACCGTTTGCAGTAATATTTTGAACTATTTCTGTTGCTGCAAACGATGTCATGTGGAAACATGAATTGAATGTGCAAATTGACTTCAGGAACAGTCTAAAGTCTGGATCTGTACCGATAAGTAAACCATGCAATGGTTCAGGTGATGTTTCAATTTCCGTTTGTTTTACTTTTCCTGACGAGCAACACATCCCAACTGGCTCATTTTAAAATGCAAGTAAATGACAATGCTGGCATACCTTGTCCAAAGTACAAATAACCACTTTGGAATGAGCGTAATATTCAACATCAGGCTCATAGTGGAGTGCTAGTCGAAGAAATAAATCTGATGTAAATGTTCGAAGAACTTGTTGGCGTTGTTGGCCTATGAATCTGCGCGTTTCTCTTCGTTCTAATTGTCTTTGTTGATCTCGTTCATTTCGTTCATCTCGTTTCTCTTGCGATTGTGATTCACGTAACTAACGTAACATAAAAATACTTATTGGTGAAAAACAGTGACAATATTGTTTTCGTTTGCTTATTATTTGACTTACCTTTCACAATAATAAAACACGTACACGTTTTTTGCTTTGATTTAAAACTATTTCCAAAAAATGCTAAGCATGTTAAGTCGTTTGTGTTTTATTTGTTTTTCACTGCTATTTGTTGTTTATTTTAGTGCAATTTATGCACTGTTTTGTGTGTTTATTTTATAGTTTCTTAAATTGCAGTTCAGTTAATAACAGCGTCCAGCAAACTAATATTAATGCATTTTACAATAGGGGTAGTAATTTGAGAGCTCTCATTCAGTCCACTGTGCTCTGTATTTTGCCATTTGTTTTCTCTTTAGTTCTCTTTGTGCGTACGTGTGAAAACAGAAGAGAAGAGCTGCTCTTTGCGTGAATCTGGTTTAAAAATAGATTGTAAAGTTTATTGTTCAAACACTGTGTAGGTATTTCTTTTACTTCTTTGTTTTGCACTTATTATTTAGATGAGGCATAAATTGTCCCTTGGGGTGGCTCACCCTTAACATTTGGGGATATGAAAAATAAATGTTGACCGATTCTCAGACCTACCCGATATGCATACAAATACTGTAAGTTAACTAAACGATAAACTAAGAAAATCCATTAAAAAAAATAAATAAATAACTAAATAAATAAACTGAGAAAGTCCGTAAATTGCACCAAATGAGTAATTGCTGTACCAATGTACTTTTGAGTCTGAAATTGTACCAACTTTTGCAACCCTGGTGCAAAGCGGCTCGAGTGAGAGACTGTATTTAATTTTTCTCTCTCACTCTTTCTGTTAGAATCTTATACGCCTTTTCATGTTGTTACTCTTACTCAATAAAGTAAGCACTGTCTATGCCAGAATTTATATTTCCAATGTTCCACAATTCCAATATTTAAGCTTTTAGTGTATCCAACTGAGGTGCTTTAAATTATGTTTCTTCATGGACTCTTTTTTTTAGGTGACACATTATACGTAAATGGCAATACCCCACCTCATATACTCATTATTTTCCTTGTTTATTAAAATTTTTAGGATTGCGGTTTGAAGTTGTTTTTGTTTATTTTGTATTTAAAAAGCTCTCGTTGAAGAACTTTTTACAATTCATTCATAAAAGCTATAATACTTGTAGCAGCTTTTTTTTCTTTCTTGCTCATTTGTTAGGGTGTCTCTAACTTTTGTTGTAGAATATAATTACATATGCTATTATTGTTGTTGTTCTTGTTATTTTTGTCACTTTGTTGTTTGTTATTGTCATCAAAATATTTAAAATTTTCATTCATAATTTGTTTTTAAATACATAGATGTGTGTACGTGTGTTGCTTGTATAGTACAAATGTATGTAGACAGCTTTTATTGTAGTTGTTATTTTTCTTATTACCGTTACTATAGTATTACATATTTCTTTAGTTTATGGGCAAATAAAATTGCGTGTGTGTGTTGTTGTTGTTGCTGCTGCTGTTGTTGGCTTTTAATTTTACATTTCACATACGCCCGGTTGAACTGTTTTTATTTGTTTCAGTTGTGTTTTACCATTTCAGTAGTCGTGTTCTATTCGAAGAATTCTTGACTTTTGTCCTCTTTATTGGCGTTAAAATATTTTTTTTCAATTGTTAGCGCTGTTGCTGTTGTTTTTGTTGTTATTATTGTTATTATAGCTACAGTTAGTGAAGTCTTTTTCTTTTAAATTTGAATGTCAACGTGTTTGTATGTGTGTTATTTTCTTTGGAATTTAGTATATTAATAAAACAGTTGGATGACGGGTTTGTTGCCTCTGCTTCTTTGCATAAATATTTAATAAATGCGGATGTTGGCAAAAAAAAAAAAAAAAAAAAAATGAAAAAAAAATAAATAAATAAATGAATAAAATACAAAAATGAAATATTTTGCGGCATGAAATTTGTACGTATGTGTACATAAATGCGAACATGCAATTACAATGAAAAAATTAAAATACTTTTTTAACAGCAAAATTTAACTCAAAGTTTATTAAAATAAAAACAAGAAATTGTATTCCGTTAAAAAGAACTGAAGAATGCTTCATATTAATTATTAATAAATCTTAAACTGTAAGAGTCTTACCACTCGTGCCATTTGAAATACGAATTTAAGATAAATACAAAAAAAGTAGAAGAAGAAAACATACACAAATACAGTTCGATTATTTAGCAACGTATATTTGTGTGCCTCCTTTTAATATATTCCTCGATAATCAATTAACCTGTTACGTGATTAATCACAATCCTCATCACGTATTTGATTCAAAAGTGTTTGCGTCTCGTTCATACTTATTTGCAATGTGTATTTTTGCATGAATTTATCTTACAGTCCATTTAAAATATAACGTATTAAGGTAGTTCTGTTCAAATTCAAAATAACTAGACATCAAGAACGTTTTAAATTAATTAGTAAACATTTATTAAAACTACTAACTTTTGTTGAATAGATTTGTTCATAGTTATTAACTTCTTAATTGGTTATAAGCAAATAAAATGGAGAAGATTTTGTTAAAACTCTAAAATAAAATTCAAATTTGAAATCGTTTTTTTTTCCATTTTCCCTAGCTTAGCTAAGGGCAACTCTTCTCACATCTTCGAATCTCTTTCTATAGGGTGTTTTTTGTAGAGGTATCGAACTTTAAGTTGCAATAAAACAACGATGGATTATTCGATTAACATGCATTTTATTTATGCGAAAGATATTCTTGTGGCATTACATTTTAAATATGATTTCTGGCATATGACCGCCACGGCTGGCGCGGATGTAGTCCAATCTGGACGTCCAATTTTCAATGACTTTTTCCAACATTTGTGGTCGTACTCGTATATCGGCAATAACATGGCGAATGTTGTTTCCAAATGGTCAAGCGTTTGTGGCTTTATCGCATAGACCCATGACTTTACATAGCCTCACAGAAAGTAGTCTAGCGGTGTTAAGTCACATGATCTTGGAGGCGAATTCACAGGCCTAAAACGTGAAATTAGGCGGTCACCAAACGTGTCTTTCAATAAATCTATTGTGGCACGAGTTGTATGACATGTTGCGCCGTCTTGTTGAAACCACATCTCCTGGATATCATGGTTATTCAATTCAGGAATGAAAAAGTTAGTAATCATGGCTCTATACCGATCACCATTGATTGTAACGTTCTGGCCACCATCGTTTTTGAAAAATTACGGACCAATGATTCCACCAGCTCATAAAGCGCACCAAACAGTCAGTTTTTCTGGATGTAACGGTGTTTTCACAAACATTTGAGGATTACCTTCACTCCAAATGCGGCAGTTTTGTTTGTTGACGTAGCCATTCAACCAGAAGTGCGCTTCATCGCTAAACAAAATTCGCTTATGAAAACTGAAAAAAAAAATTCACTTATGAAAAATGAAAATTGCACTATTTGCAACCGTTGTTCAGGCCTGAGTCTATTCATGATGAATTACCAAGCCAAACTGAGAATAAATCACTTGACAGCTGTTAAATCGGTCACCATCTTGAAAAGTAATGCCAACTTAAAGTTCTATACCTCTATAAAAAACACGCTTTATTATTCGATTATGTTTTGTCTGATATCGACTGTATTATAACTTAACCCTTAAATACCTGTATTTGAAGTACGTATTAACTTGCTTCAATAATTTGTATTCTAATATATTTTTCGACTTTCAAATGACGAATCTGAAATCCAGTTTCGAAAAAAATGCTCTTGCAAAGCTTCAGGATCAAAAAGTAAAGACTTAGCCGAACGTTTTTTTTCCAGAAATAAATGAAATATAATATATGATTGGAAAAAAAAAATAGAAAAAAATCAATTTTATTTTCAACTGTTGATGGAAAATTAATTACATGTAACAACCAAATAGGTTATGTTGTGTTTACATACATACATATACTATATAAACAATATATTCTGTAAAACAGTTTTTTGTCTTTGGAAAACATAGGTGGACGGATGTTGCATGTAGTACAAAACGTAAGTGTATTAGACTTTTTACACAGTTTACACGATTTGTTGTTGTTGTACACGAGCCTCAGAGTGTATTTTTTTTTTTACAACAAGAGCGCTACCGATTCGATTTTCGTCGAGTTAAACGAAGAAAGCTTAACATTTTTTGCTTAATTGCTATTCGTTACAACAAATTTTACAAATTTTTAATTTTAATTTTAATTTTTCATAAAATCATAAGCAACTTTTTTGTCCTTTTGCACAAAACTTCAGATTAAAATGATTTTTTCTGCCAAAATTTTGTATTCAGTACATTCCAACTCGTATTTTTCTTTTGCGAATGTTATACTCAAGGCCAAGTTTATCAATTTTGTTTAAAACCGTTTTTTCTGTTGGACGTCTATAGACGTCCAAAGGTTATGTTCGTGCATGAGTATTTCTTTTATTTTTCTTTAGCTCTTATTCTATTATTCTATTGTTACTCATTTTATGATTAATAATTCAAACACATAATGTCAAGGTTTATTATAATTCTTACCTTCAGAATCTTTCAAAATTTAAAAACTTCTTTTAATTTGTAAATTTCCACAAACAATCAATGTGGCGACATCACCACCAAGCACACTTTTCAGAAACACATTAATATTTTATTGAAAAAAAAAAAAAAGAAAAACTCAAAGTTTGTTTGTACTTTTTTAAGGCTGTTTTATTTGTTAAGACTGTCACATAAATATGTCATGTCCCTGCACACATTTGGCTTATAACTATTATCGACCAATAAATTATATCGAAATTACTCGTATGAAGGAAATAATAAAGCGAAGAAAAAACTACAAAATAAAACAAAGAGGAAATGAAAAATGAGACTATGCGACGCATATTTTGGGAAAAGGCATTTTTCAATTTTATATTTTTATTCTTTAAAAAAAAGCAGAAATCTTACGCTGTTAAATCTGGCTGTTAAATATCGCAAACTTAAAAGCGAAAAATCAACATTATTGTGAAAATTTGACAAATCGAGTCTATTTCATTGTAATTCGTTAAATGAACAAAAGTAACTTTAAATTGTTATATAACACGGAGCGAAAAAAAATATCTGGCAGGTGATACTATTTTTCTGATAGGCGCTATCGAGTAGAACAAGGATCTGTTTCTGGATTTTTCCAAACACCTACAAACTCTAGAGTTACGGGTAAAAAAGCGGTTTTTTGGACCTTCATGCATTTATAAGCTAATAACTCAGCTCAGTATTACCCGATGTCGATGATGCGTACGTCGTTTAAATTTCCTCTTAGAATCTGGGTATATTTTACAAGCAAACACATTTTTCACCAATTTTTTCCACATTTTTCAAGTTTAGATCCGTTTTTGTGAATTGTTAAAGAACTATATTAAATTACGAATAATAAAGAAACCATAGAAGTTTTTAGCAAAGTTGTGTTTTAATTTTTTACTTTGAAACTGTGTTTTTAAAAAAAAGTTTAATATTTTGTAACAATTGCATGCTTTTTTCATAAGTTGCTTTGTTAAAAAATTTAATAATTCCTTCAATTTCCAGCGGATTTCTAAACAAAATTAGATTATTCCTTAATTAATTCATAAGTAGTACGGTTCCTATATAAAATAGTGCCTAAAAAACGCTTTTAAACTTGAAAAATGTGGAATATTCAGCCAAGTTACTAGCTTATAAGTGCATAAAGATCTCAAAAGTCTTTTTTGGAGGTGTTTTGACAATTCCAAAAACAGATCCTTTTCCTACTCCATAGCGCGCCTATCAGAAAAGAAGTATCATTTCCCAGGTATTCCAACTTCTTTCATATTTGTCGCACCGTGTAATACAAATAGTACTTAAATACATACATTAATCTGTAATTAATTTTAATGAAATAAATAGAACAAAAATAATAACAATAATAAAAAAATATATAAATAAAAGGGGAAATATTAAACATTAGAAATTATGACTATTTTTGGTTTATTTCGTTATTTTTGCTTTTATTTCATTAAACATATTGTTATTACCAGCAGTTTTAATTTGTTGCTGTTGTTGTAGTCGTTTGTTTTCATTTTTTTAAATATACTTTGCATGTAAAGCCATAAAATATCCCATTTCAGTCGGTTTGTCCCTAAAGTCCCTAAGCACACATTTGCCACATGTTCTACTAACACTCACACCCCACCTACAAACTTTTCAAATGTAAATCGCTCGTGACACTGTTCATGTTCTTGCAATTGTATTAAAATCTATAGAGATCTCTTACCTTAAAAATTTCAGAATTAAAAAAAAAGAAGAAAATTTGAAAAAGAATATGCGAAATGAGAAACAAAGAATTTTAATAAAAAATGCATTTCTTTGAAACTTTTTCCATTTAAAGAATCCTTTATGACTGAATTGAAAAACTTATAATTGCAGCAATTACACTATTATAGTGCTAATTAGTTGTGCATAACTGTAGTTGTGTCTTGTTGCAAGTAAAATAAACGCTATATTTCTATTCATTTTATTTTTGCTGTTTGTATTTTGAGTAGCAGTTCTCGACAGTGCTTATTTCAATTTTAATTTCACCTTAAATATTGTGAAATTGTATAAGTGTGTGTGTGTGTGTGAGTGCGTTTGTATTCGCTTTATTTTTAATTTAAATTATAACGAATATAATGTACTTATACATACATACAGTGGTGAACATGATTTGAGCACATTACCTACATACATACTACGTATGTGTACTTTTTGGCACCAAAATTTTTTTTTTCTGTTTATTATTTTAATCATTTCTACTCGTATGTCCTAATGTATCACTCGAGATCGTTTGGTATTGCTTACCATTTGTTTTGAATTTCTGTCCATTAGCCACTAATAATTTTAGTTTGAACAACAGTAATGCGTTGCTCTACATTGGTGATTGAGCTGGCCACTTAAAAATATCGATTATATTTTGCCCTAACCAACACTTCACTGTATGCGAAATGTTTTTTGGATAATCCTCATGCATAAAATGCCATCTGAGTGGCATGTTTTCCTCGGTAAATGGAGTCATTGTGTTCAAAAGTATATCTAATAAGCGTAATGATCCATTTGCTTACAAAGCTAGGGTGGTGTTGGCATGTTTGGAGAACGCCATACATAACATTTTCCGTTCGATCTAAATCGAGACAATTTGTATTCCTCACTCCAGAGGTTTTATTCCAAAGGAGCGGTGACTTTTGTCTCATGGGCTTGAATATGAAATAATGCGTTGTACACCATCGTTTTTGTAGCAGTTTAGTAGAGAAGCAATGTCACAAACTATGATTCCTCTCGAGCTTATTTGATAAATACCTTCACGCCTTGCCTTTGTGTACCATTTACCTCGACACATTTCTATTTATTGTTTTATGGTTTCTATTAATACTTTTGATATTAAACATTCACAAAATTTATCAATTTAAGATTTTAAACAAGAAATTAATGAATAATATTAATGCAGATTATATACCAATTTTTTAAAAATAAAAAAAAAAAATTAAAAAGAAGTTACGGAATATACTGAGCACACCGTAGACAACACTTGTAGGTAAATCATTTACTCACATTTGATGTCTAGAAATAATAAAAAAATCTATATTGAAAAGTATATTTTTAATGTAGCGTACAATTAATGTGCTAACCCAATGTCCACCACTGTGTATAGTACATGGTATATACACATGTATATATAACATACCTCCCACAAACAAAGTAAAGAATGTCACAGAAAGTTACAAGAGTCCTACTATTGCGTTTGTGTACTTCTTCTCTGAGCGACATGTACGAGTAATTAACCTTTAGACTTCTTAATTTTCATTCTGATGATTTTCTTCTTTTTCCTTTTTCCTTTTTATTTTTTGTTTTGTGTTTTTTTTTATATATATATATATACGTACATACATACGAGTAAATTCCCTTTTTACCCGATCCTATCCTTTTTTGTAACCTGTTTTTTTTTTGACGTCACTCGCTGATATATTTATTGAGATGTAATATAATTAAAATAACTTTTTATGTCAGGTGTCACGCCAACTCTTCCTATCAAGTTGATTTTTTATGTTAATGAGCAACCTGATAATTGAGTAGTTAGCAACCGGAAAGTTAGAATACTCTATCTTTTATTGTTCACAAGATATATCGTAATAATTACTTGCACAACACATTTTATTGGATCGCAAATGTTACTAAACAAAAACTATTGCCTTAAGAAAATAACATACACAAGTACGCATCATTTCAAAAGACAAATCATTAACTATGATCGATCTCTAATTTTAACTGGATCTACATATACATATATCTGTGATCCAAATTTCAACAAAATCGCTTTAGTCGTTTGCGCATGATTGACTCTTAAACTCAAACTGAATAAACAAAATTGTTTTTCATATGACCTAATTTGGCCCGATTCTCCTCGATTTTGATATTCTTCTATGACCAAATTTAAGAAAAACATACCCTATAACTCTTTCGTCAGCTAGATCTATTGGTGTTCTAAATTTCATCAGAATCGGTTCGGTCGTTTTCGCGTGATTGAACGACAAGCAAGCAAACAAATAAACAAAGAAACACATAAGCAAACAAACTTACAAAGAAGTTTGTCAAGGCGAATTTAATAAGGTGGTCTCATTTTGAAAACGAATACAACACTGTAAGCAGACTTTAACGTTGTGTCAAGATAATGCAACACTGTAGTAAGCATATAGTAAACAAATTAACTGTGTATCACATATATTTGCTGTAAAAAATAGTAATGGCGAATCGTTTTGATATACAGTCACTTATCAGCTGTTGCTTATGTAGCAAGCCAAGGTCACCTGGTTTGAATTCGCCTTGAAGTTTATATTATATACATATGTATGTATATGGATAGTATAATGTCGCATTTGTACCGCTATCGTTAAGGGGGTGATACATTGGCTAACATTTGCTTGCAAGGATGGCAAATAGCCCATCGCATACATGGATAACTTACTTTTCCTTGAATGCGATTGGCTATTTGCGATGTTTGCAAACAAATGTTTGCCAATGTATCACCCCTTTTATATGAAATTACATATGTATGCCACAAAATGGAGTAATAAGCGGAGTTGCCGTTTTGGTTATTTTCTTCTTCGCCGTGTAGGTAGGAGTGGACTTTTTTTCCATTTTGATTACTTTTTTTGTAAAGGTAAGAAATTTTTCAATGTTTATTACTCAGGTTTTAGTTATTGGGTGTATAACTTAAAAAAGGTACTTTGCTGCTAAACAAAGAATACTGCTTATTTTTTTAAGGCCAAGAACAAATCAAGCCAATTTCGTATACTCAGTTCTGAACTGAAGGCTATTCCGATCGTAACAAATGTTAGTCGGTTGATCAAAGTGTGGACTATAAGACGGGTGAAGCAAAACTTTCGAACCACTATTTTATAGTTTTAACTGGTCTTGCAACATTTGTGATGACGGAATATAACGGCTTTAAGTCTAGTCGAAAAATTCGAGTATTTTGTTTTTTGTCGTAATGAATCATCCATTTTCGCCAGTAATAATTAGCTGCAGCAATGTTTTTGATGGCCTTCTGCAATATTTTGGACGTGCAAAATAGTCTTTTAACGTCTCTCGACATTTACTCTTGTGGTACTCAATTTCATTGCTCTTTCTTTCTGATCTCTTTCTTCGTTTATGTTGTTTATACATAATTCGATATTTACGAAGCAAATTATTTTGTTGGAGAATGAAACAATCAAATGTATATGATATGTTTCAGAGCTTGTAATACTGAATTTTAGCGAATATTTCACTTTAACGTTAATTTCGTGCGGCTGTTTTTCGATTTATTAAGATATCTGTTAGTAATGGCTATTTAGCTAAAATTATTCACAAATAAGTTAAAAAGTTCGATCGGTCTATATTCAGTCAATATTTCTATATAATTTATATATATTGTTGTTATAATGCTTTATCTAATCACTTAACATTTTCTCTTAATGTATTTTGTACTAAAATTTTGGCTATTTTTTAGCTACTTTTTTTTATTGAAATTTGGTTACAGAAAATTGGAAGTTGGGGCAACACTGGTAATAAGTGTACTATTGTTTTTTTTTGGCGAAAGAGTGGAGAAAGTGATGTAAAACTTTTTCAGCGGGTAAATATGACCACTTAATTTTTTTTTTTTTTTTTGCAAAACATGAAATTCGTAAAAGTAATTGTTATTTTGAAAATAAAAGTTTAAAAATTTTCATTTTCATTGTTGCTGCTCTTGCTATAAACACGGCAGCAAGATAGCGGAATTAGAATACACGCATTTATCTGAGGATGAATATTTTAACGGCAGCACGACAAAATCTTACTGCCATCCCTAAATAAGAGCGGCAAGTGTTTTTTATCTGTTAAAGTTTCTCATGCTCATACAATTTGTATGGAGCATCCCGAATAACGCGGCAACAACGCGGCGGCAAATATTTGCAATTGGAAAATCGAATTTTGACAGAGCGTGAAATAGTGATGTTGGTTGCAAAAGACAACAAATGTAAACCAAGAAAAAAAAGAGGGAAAAAGTAATCATTTGCAAAAAGGCTATATGTTATTGGCTAATAATAAAAAGTCTTATTCTATTATTAAATTAATAATTGTTCTTTTCTGTTTTTATTTATATTTCACTTCTGTTTATTATTTAATTGATTATGCAAATACTTTATCTAAAAATGCAATAGTAAAACATTAAATCACCCACCTTCTTTCAAAAATAAATTTGTAAAAGACAATGAATTTTAATAATTTGTTTTTTATACAATTTTTATTTACTTTATTACTTGTTCCGGTATAAATAATGATACATTTTTATGATCATCATAGAGACGCAGAGTGGTATTGTTTCTTAAATTTTCGTGCAAAAAGTGTAAGGAGTGATGCTAGATCATTGAAAATATGCACTGAGCATTCTATTGGTTAAGTTATGAAAAAAAAAAAATGGAATTTCATGCAAATCGAGTTTTTCGCATAAAATTTTTCTTATCCTAGCAATAGTCTTTTCAGAAAATTTATAAGTTTGTTCAGCGATCGGTGAAAGTCGGTGGATTTTTTTTACTAAATTCGTAAAATAGAATCTCAGCCATCATTTGGTACCAGTAGGAAGATGGAGGTAGCCGCTCATATCCACTTTACTATATACATATATGCAATCTAAGTATTATTATTCTTTAATTAATAAGAAAGTGCTGTGTTATTAATTAAACTGAGTTGTGACTTTCTTGTGACTTTAAGACAAGAATTTACTTTTGCTAAAACAAATTATGGATTTTTCTTAGTCAAACACTTCTCTATAGGACAGCACCATTAGATTTTAAAAAAGATAATTATCACACCCCCTATAATTTGTTTTTGGAAGTAAGTCAATAACATATTGTTGCGACAAGAAAAATCTCGAATCTGTTTGCAAAATTATCGAAATACCTCAAAAAGCTTGAGTTATGGGTAGAAAACCGGCTTTTCGGACCTTTATGTTTCGGAAAAAGTAGAAAACTTAATAAATTATAATATTTTCACTTACATTAAAAACTAATAAATATTCGAAAAAAGATTCGAGTTAAATAGATGGATGATATTAACCCCTATGCTAGTGACAAAAAAAAATATTATTAAACCTTTCAAAATATGACAAGAGTATCGGACTACCCATAGGTTTTGTGGGTTTCCCGTCATATAAAAATAATTATTTTCCATTTGTTTCAATAATATCTATTGATTTTCGTACGTATCCTTCAAATAACAAAAAAAGACATGTTAGGTAATAAAAAAAGAGCTATGACTTTGATTTGTATGCAAACTGCAGAATATTCGTTATGAGTATGAGTATGGGGTATTCTGTCACTCCCGTAAGGGTGTGTAATAAAAATTACTTTGTTGCGCCATTCCACTAAAAACTTAGAGCTAAAATAGATGTAATTCTTAGAAAGTTTTGGTTTTCTAGACCAATAACTTCTGTAACTAATTTCCTATTTAAAAATGAATTGGGTACCCAGGTACCCTGTCACTCGCATAAGGGTTAACATGAATATATATGTCATATAAGACATCATCAGAGTTAGTCCCAAAAGAAAAGAGTTTCAATTGGTTGTTATTGGGCAAATATTTTTCTTTTGTTTAAATTATAATTGATAATCCATTTATCAATATTTATTGACTCGGACTAATTTAATTCTGATCTCAAAGTGGATTAATAGTTTCAAATTAATGATTATAATTTAGAAAATTCAAGTTGCCAACTATCAATGCAATTATGTGCATAAAAATGTATTTAATTGATATGATAAACAGGGCACATTGTGTTGCAGTTTTCAGTACAGTAAAAAGTGAAAAAAGAATGAAGAACAAACAAATTAAGACCCGTATGATTTTTCACACACTTGCTGCTATGTTTGCTAAGCTCAGACCAACAAACTTACAAGCACTGACACAAATTTGACACAAGTCAACTTAGTCAGTGTTTAACAATTGTTGATATGAATCATATGTATGTTATGTAGTAGACAAATTTATTTGTATTTGTTCACATGATTAAAAAAATAAAATAAAATCAAATCAAATAAAATCAAATCAAATCAAATGTTCTCGTCTATTTGGCAAATAAAATATGTAATAAATAAAAATGCCCAGAAGAAGAAGAAGAGGAAAAATATCAAGAATCTTTTAAAACAATTTTCTATCTCGGAAAAAGTTTTCCAATATACATACGAGACATACATACATACGTACATATGTACATGCATACACACTTGTGTATAATTCATTTTATTACCAATAATAACAATAACAATGAAAATTTAATATGTATAACAAAAAAACAAAAAAAACATATAAGCGTTTCGCTATTGAGATGGAGAAAACACCTCATAAATTTGAAATTTACATTTTGACAGTACAAGCTAAACGCTCGAATATCATACATAGAAAATAATAAAAAGACGCGATATTTGATCAGATTTGATTCGATTTTAAATAAAAAAAGATAAGCGAAGAACATTCACTCGCACAGAAAAGAAAAAGTCAATCCGTTTTCACTCAAAATGATTGTATAGATGATTGTGTGTGTGTGTGTGAGTAGAAGAGGATATAATACTTTGTGCCTTTCTAGCTGTGTAAAATGTAAATAAATATAACAAAAACAAATACTTATAAAAAATATAACAATAAAAAACAACAACATCAACAATAACAATAACAATAACAACAAAATACAATAATAAATACTTTAACACAATTTGCTAATCAGACAATTCCAAAGTATTAATTATTTATTTAAAAATAAGAAGAAGAAGAACAACAACACTGGAAAATAATTTAAATTGAAATTAAACAATGGCCGAACGTTGGAAAAGTGTGGTTTCCAAACTAAAGCACAGGTATGTATGTATGTGTACTCATCACTGTTGCCACTGAAAAAATTTTTATTCTACCAAAATATCTTCAAAAATCTACCAAATTTTAAAAAAACCATTAAAAAAAGCATATTCTTGATATGAATACCGATTTTTATTAGCATTTTTACGTGTTGATGTACTGTGAACGGCGAAATAAAATGCTCACCATTATGTTTTTACACTGTAATAAAGCCATTATTAGAGGAGAGCATACTTTAGTATTCGGTTTCTTTTTTTGTGCTTAAACAATAGATAATCTCTTAGGTTTTTTGTAAATTCGCATAAGATTTTCTGCCATTCCTCTGTTATTAAGAATTCTTTTCTTGTTACAAATAGTCGTTTTTCGAATTTAATGATCAAAATGCTCCCCAACATGTTTGATTGGGTTTAAATTCGGGTATTAGGAAGGATTCTACTGTTGCTTAAAAGTGCGAAAGAGCAACCATTTTTTGACTTTTCTTGCAGTGTGTTTAGAGTTATTGTCTTATGAAAAGAATTAAGATCCTTGCACGTCTAATATCTTCACATTGGCTACCAAATTGTTTTCTTGAATATGTTTAAACAATCTATTTAATTCATGGCACTTTGTATGATAACCAAGATTTCGCTATAGATTCCTACACTATTACCAAAACCTCCACCGGATTTTCTTCTGAAATTTCTTCGTTTTTGGGTTCCCATATAGTATTTTTATGAGTTTATTCTGACCAAACACATAAAATTTGTTTATAAATAAGACGTGGTTTCTAGAAAGAAACATCTTTGGTTTTATACCTAATCAAAAAGTCACTTTTAAATTACATTTTATGTGAAATCTGTTCAGATGCTTAAAACTTTAAAACGACTGGACCAAATTGAATACTTCCTTTTGTTATCCCGTACATAATTGGCACGCGAAGGTTTAGAAAGAATAAAACGCGAAAAATTCTTAACAGGTGGCGCTGAAGGTTGTTATTCTTTTCTCTCTGCTCCTGTTAAAGATATTTGGATAACATTTGGAACGTAGATTTAGTGCACATATTCTAAATTCTGCAGCAAATATGAACGGGATTAGACAGGTGTGCATGGTACCTCTCATACAAAGAAAATATTGATT
Source organism: Wohlfahrtia magnifica (assembly GCA_023159175.1). Taxonomy (NCBI): domain Eukaryota; kingdom Metazoa; phylum Arthropoda; class Insecta; order Diptera; family Sarcophagidae; genus Wohlfahrtia; species Wohlfahrtia magnifica. The sequence goes on along the minus strand of JAKWBJ010000505.1, from coordinate 1,083,130 downwards.
TTTGTATATCTTGAGAACGGTCCAAGTCGAAGTTTCCGAATTTGGTCTAAGTGAATTCGTAGTTAATACAAATCATCAGACAAGTGGACCTGGTACCACCCAAACATAATCTGTTTTAAAATGGGCAAAATTTCATAATTGAACATGGTGTCTCCCATTCATAGTAGTCGTTATTTTTATGTCTTGAGAACGGTCATAGTAAAAGTTTAAAGTTTTAAATTTACTTTAAACAATTTCTTGGACAGGACCCATCATCAGCCAATAACTGGGTAAGATTGGATAAGTAGGAGTGGCAGCTCCCATTCATATTAAGTATGGAATTTTGCATATATGGAGAATGGTAACAAGTAAAACTTCGTTATCTATCCATATCAGCGAAGAAATGAGAAAGGTTGCATAAGCAGGTATTGCTATTTATTTATGTATGCTTAGCTATATATACATACATAGAGATAAGTTGTCCATTTTTGATGGTGTATTTTTCCCATATAAAATGTGTGCATAACCTCAAAATTTTCTTATATGAAATATATGTATTTTAAAGGTATCCAACACAATGGCTCCAAGCAACGCGGGAAGGGTTACTCTAGTCTAGCATAGAAACCATCTGTATGTGGAACTAGCTCTAACGCTTGCATCTGATGTAGCTAAAAAAAGTCTTCTGATATTTTAAAATTGCTTTTTGATGGATTTTTCTTTACATCAAGCACAATAGACCGTATTTGGGTATTACTTAAAATTTTCAGCCAGAAAATGTTCTAGATAACCAAAGTTTTTTTTAGTTTATTCCTTTTCACAGTTTTCAAAGTTGTGACATTTTTTTACAAGTTTACGAACATCATTTTAAAAATAAATTGTATTTTGCTTTTTAAGCCAACAAATAATTAATAGTGATAATAATCACTAATAATACAAAACTAATACAAATAATAAAAAAAACCAAAATGTTTTACTATATGAAATCGGTACGTTAGTGATGTGGTGCTCTGTTCACTTTTTTGACGCCTAATATGTAGTAAATATAGTAAATTCGGTTTTTGTTGAACAGCCTTAATTATTGCAAGACATTTATTTATTTATTTGTTTTTTTAATTTTGTAAACCCATAAATACAGTTTTAAAGAAACATTAATACGAGTATATCTTATTTTAAAAGGCTAAAATTAATTTTTGACGCTCACAGTAAATTTAGTTCCGTTGTCTTTGCTGTCGCTGTTAAATTTTTTATAACAACTGCTATATACCTTGTAACTTACTGTGTAGACTCTTCTGGTACTTGTTTGTTTACTTTACATTTATAGAAAATAAATAGGATGGCGGCAATTAACAAATTTTATTAGCATAGTGATTATTCAATTTTTAAACTTCTGCCAAAATCGACCGAAATTCTACGAAACGAAAAATTTTCTACAGATTTTGGTAGAATTCTACTAACAGTGGCAATACTGGTACTCATGTATATTTTGACAAACACACACACGGACACATTATAAAAATAATGTAAAACAGCGATGCTCACAAAGAGCGAAACACTTAAAATGAGAGAGTACATTGAAATTAAAATGCTGCAAAGAAATAGGTATATAGGTATTCATATAAAGTATAAACATGCATACACTTATGTAGCTTATTATCAACACTTCTCAGCGTAGCAAACAAAAATTTTGCTCTCTTCAAAATCCCTTTTAAATCTCTTGAAAAAAAAAAAAAAACAAAAACATGCACTACACTCAGGGTTGTCAGATCTTTTTTAAGCTTTTTTTGCCAAATTCAAATTAAAAAACCGCCAAACTCGCAAAATCAATTTTTTTGTACATTTTGAAAACAAAATTTATATTTTTTAAAATAATAAAAAATGTTTTGAAAATAAATAAAGAATTATTTGTTCCGATTTGTTAAATTTCGCCAAAAGTAGAAAAATATGCACCATACAAATTTGAGCAAAAACAAAAAGTGTACAATGTTTATTATAATATAGTTTATATTTTCCAGAAAGCTAAGAAGAAAGAAATTAATGCTTATGGTTGAAAATCGATTTTCCGTACCTTCGTATACTTATAAGCTAATAATTTAGCTGAATACTATCCGATTTTTGGATTTAAGAAGAAGAGAAGTACTCCTTTTCAATGATGTTTTATTTCATAGCCTTGTGTTAAATTTTTAAGCAAACACTTTCAATTTCTTCCATATTTTTCAAGTTTAAAGTTTTTTCGTACCACTTATGAACCTATTTCGTAGCCAGTTGCCGAAAATTGAATGACATAAGTAAACTGGAACCTATTAGATGCATATAGGCAACTACAAATTACTCTTTGCCGAGAACACAACTGAAGTTCGACTGCCATCTATAATCGTTACATTGAAATACACTATGTTCACGAATTTCACACATAAAAATGCCAAAACAATAATTTTAATTTTTCGTATTTTTATCTAAAATGGCCAACAAAATCGCCAACTATTTCAAAATTCGCCAAAAAAAAGTCGCCATGTCACTAAAGCGAAGATTAGGTTGCCAAATAACTTTTAAAATCGCCACGTTTGACGAGAAATCGCCAGATCTGACAACTCTGACTACACTTCTACTCCGTTTGAAGGAAATACGAGTAAGCGACTGAATAAAATTTATGTCTCACACACAGGTTTTTTGTTGTAGTTATGATTGCCGTTTGGAGTAATGTAAACAAAGCGTATGCATTCTTTATAAAAGATTTTGTAGCATTGTTGTTAATTTAATAAAAATGATAGGCAACTAAAATAAAGATAGTTTTCCCGAAATTATAAAAGCAATAGCAATAAATACTGTGCGATATTTTAATTGAAAGACTATGTAATTAAGGTTAGCGATATAGTTGATTTTGGTATATTTCAAGAAAATTTTTTGTAGAAATTGTTTTCTTTTTACTTCTTTTCCCTGGTTGTGATATTCACGAAGAGAATAAACAAACATCCCAACAATCGTAACCTGGACCTGCTGATATAAAATATATATTTTCTTATTTTTCGAAAGAACGTGATCTACCTTTTTCTTTTTTACCATAAAATTGTTCCCTATTCCCTTTTCCATTTATTATAATAACAAAATGAATTGATACATTATTTAAAGTATTGTTCAACGTTAGCCCCTACTTTTTTCCATCTTTCTGATAGCATATGGATTGCGCCCCAAAAGAACTGCTCCGGTTTTGAGGTATAGAATGAATCATGCCAATTTCTGATACCCTGTACTGAAGTGAGTCGTATTCCAGTAAGGGCGTTCTGCATCGATCGAAACAAATGGTAGTCAGAAGGGGCAAGGTCTAGTCTATAAGTCGGGTGAGTCGAAACTTTCCAACCACTGTTTTTCAAATAGTTTTTTGAACGGTCTTGCAACATGTGGCCGAGCGTTGTCCTGATGGTAGATTATGGCCTCGTGTCTGGTCGCACATTCTGGTCGCTTTACATTGATTGCACTCTACAAACGAATCAATTGTTGTTCGCTACAGGTCCCCTGTAACCCTCTGACTCGATTTCAACAGCTCATAATACAAAACACCCTTCAGGCCTATCCTTGTCTTCTGTGTCGAAATCAACACTTTTGAATCGCGCAAACCATCGTTCACGAGTTTTTTGAGTTGGTGCATGTTGATCGTAAGTTTCTACCAACAATTTTTTTATGTACGAAATTCGACATTATTATAGCGATTGAAAAAAAAGTGTGTTTACACTTTGGTGTCTATCGAATACTGAATTATAATGACAGATGGTTATCCTCCAAAATACCGTGTTTGTTATTATTGACACAAACCATATATGATAGTTATGCCATATGTTGTACAAATCGACGTTTTTAACTTGTATACCCAATAATATGTACATACATACATACATATATACATACATACATATTCGTACGTCATCCATACATTATTTTAAAGCCGACAAAATGAGAGGAATTACATATGTTGTACATCTCGATATCGAGTGTTTGGTTCCCTCACATTGCATTCTTTTCATTCAAAATTTCCATTTTTCTCTTCACTCCAAGATATTCATTTTATTTTAAAATTTTTCATTTTATATTATTTTGTTGTGATTGTTTTCGCAAGCGATTCTCGCATAAACATAAACAAACACATTTATTATTCAAATGGTTTTCTAAAAAATAAATTAAATAAAAAATAAGTAAAAACAAAAATAATAAATAAAAAGATTTGAAAGTACTTAAAAAATAAATAAATAAATTTATATATACATACATATATATTTAAATCTACGCAAATTTGTATAAATGTTCACATACTTACGAATCAATTCGTCTACATTAAATTTAAACCCGATATTGCAGTACTCAAACAACAATTGCAAAGTTTCGATTCAAGTTCATATTATTGTGAAATGAATTTTTATTATTTGTGCGACAATATCATCAATATCATAGTTTTTATCGTTTTCAAAGACAAATAGAATGTATTGATAAATAAAATTAAATACTGAAAAAAAGACAATTTGCTGAGGTTCAAGAACTACTATTACTTACACTTACTAAACATGTCGATAACAAAACTAGAATGACTTTATCATCAATATCTGTGACATTGGGCTTTGCTATAGACACATTAGCATATCCTTATCATTGATCATTCCTTAGTGAGCTTAGTACAATTGACTTTGTAGTTCTTATGGGTCCATATGAGGATATTGGATTTATATACTACCTTGATCAAAAATCGTTCCGATTTGAGTTTTTTTGTTAAGTTGGTACATCTGTTGCCATTTGCTATTTTTTTATATTCGGTTTTCGATATGTCCATCAGTGCCTCCTGCGATTTTTCCATTATTTCCTCTCGGCTGCTAAAGCAATTTAGTATATAAAATCCTACACTGATGTATGTCAGAAGGTATATGTTGGAACTGCAGGGACTAAGTTGAAGACATGGGTATCTTTCCACAAATCAGATTTGAAGGCAATTGAAAAACTTTTAAATCATAAAATACCACTTTCAGCCCACTGTGCAAGAACGGGACATAAGCCAAACTTCAAAAAGATAACAATATTGAAGAGAGAGAATAATTATACAAACAGTTATATAAAAGAGATTCTACACATAATAAATATTACAACAAATAAACAAATTAACTGTAAGAGTGGCACAGATAATTGTGCTTACATTTATAGCGTATATGACCAGATAAGCTCGCGCGAGTATTATCTACTCCGTATATGTATACAACCGAACGAAAGCGAATAGATAATAACAAATAAGCAACAACATCATTCAGTTGTGTGATAGATGTCGCTTTGCACAATACAATTTTTTATTTGTGTTGTTGTTTACCTATTTAGTGTTTCTCTTCAACGTAGACACTAACACTACTACACAAACTCATTTCTCTTTTTGGTCACCCCTGATTTATAGACATCCAAACAAAATTTTTAACACATACATCTTCGATCCGAGACCACGAGCAATGTAAGTGGGACACATCCTGGGACAATGCCTGTATACAATTCCTATTTACATTTATACAGCGTTGGCCTAGGTCGTAAGATGGATCGATAGAACAGACACTGTAAGCGAAATTTGGATGGGTCGGATAGAACAGACACTGTAAGCGAAGTTTGGATGGGTCCGATGGTACAGAAATTGTAAGTGAAGGTTGAATGGGCCCAATGCTGCGGGCATTGTAATTGAAAGTTGAATGGGCCCAATGCTGCAGGCATTGTAATTGAATTTTGAATGGGATTTTACATACAATTTATCAAAAATTCAATAATGAAAATCCAGCTTATAGGCCATAATCGATTCCATATACATAGACGATGTTGGTCGAAATATTGGCACAAATTAAAAATTAGTAACGAGTAACACCGAAATGGAATGTACGTTTTTTTAATTTTTCATTTATTAAGAAAAGAGAAAAGGACCTAAAGCCGAAAAATATTACAGTATTGAATATAAAATATATCAGTTTGCATTTAATGCCGTAAAATAAGAGTCCTGATATATATTTTCCTCTAATTTTTTCTAACCCTTTAATTGTATTTAACAAAACGTTATTGCTAATTGAAGATAAGATAATAAAAAAGGGATAAATAGTGAGCAAGTAAAGTAAATAAAAATTTTATATATCAAAATAATAGCAAAGAAAAAATAACAAAAAAGAATTGTTAAAACAAACAACTAAATATTTAATACTGCATATAATCAATATTACAAAAAATAAAAAAAAAAATATATAAGAATAAAATAAAACTATTCTACTTTATATGAATGATTGTTTTCGAAATCAGAATCATTAAATAAAATGACATAAAAACTATATTCCTTTAATCGCATTAAATAACGGTGTGGCATTTCTGTATTCACTCTAATCAGATCACAGATCTGATAAATAATTTACTAACATTAAGGAAAATGTGATGCGTTCATTTAACAATTTTGTTTTCAATTAAACTAAAAAAGAGCTATTAAACAAGCTTTCCAAGCTTCGGATAAACGAGAGCAAAACCAAAACTATGCTTGCTGATAATCCAAATTGGGTAACAGACTTCGCAACTGAAATAAAAATAGAAAACTACAGATTTGACAACAGCTGATCTAAAACTTGAATTATATAAAAATGATTATCAGACCTGTTCTTACTAAGCGAAGCGTGGACACTTAAAAAATCGAATACTGATGCCCTTAAGTGTGACAAGGCTGTGTCCTTTCACTATTACTTTTCAATTTGTACGCAGAGGCTATAATCGATGAAGCGTTGTATGTTGTACAAAAATTAACGGTGAGTTCATTAATAAATTACGTTATGCCAACGATACTACAATAATATCTGATTATATTTCAGACATCCAGATACTAATGAATAAAATTCAGGAATACAGCAGCATATCTTTAAAATATAAAACCAAAAAAATGATTGTAAGCCATGATAAAACTCCATATGTTAATGCAAAACTTACTGTGAACAACAAGGAAATGGTGCGCGGCTTACTAAAAGTTGGACAGCAGACAAGGAAATCAAATGAGCATTTGAAATGTCCGGAACTTCTTTCATAAAATATAGGAATATGTTATGTGGCAGCGAAATAGACATTTAACTTTGCTACCGTATGGTGAAATGCTACATATGGTCAACACTGAATACTGCTATATTCCGTGGACTCTTCAAAAAATATCACATAAACAAGCTTGAAAGTTTCGAAATGTGGAGAAAATATTGAGAAGATTGAACACTAAACGACAACTTAGAACTTCATATTATGCGCACAGCATCAGATAATAAAATTATGAATTGCTTCTTCTTAAACTTTAAGGAAAAATAGAGGATTATGAAGGATCATTGTGATACTTAAATGTAATATTATATACCATAACTGTGATTCGGCTACATCCAGTAAAGTGTATGCAATAAAGAGAGAGGTGGAGAGAGAGAAAGAGAGAGAGACGACCTTGACATTGCGGAAATAAAATATCTCCCGTCAATCACTACGCTATTCGAAGTGACGACGAGATAATGAAAACATTAAATGACTCATTATTTTCTGCATATGGTACATACAATGTACATAAAGTCGCAAAGAACCGCCCATCTCGTTCTTGCCCAATTAAATGCGATTTCTATAACCAGGAAAATATGTTTCGATAATTCAGTAGGACACCCTAGAAATTGGTGGATAGATGTCGTGCAGTCCAATCTTAAAATGCCAAACTTACGAGACAGAGATGAATAGAGAAGGGAAAAGAGAACGAGAAAAATCAATTTAAAAAATGTTATAATCTTTTACAATCATATTTTATAACTATTTCCTTCCTCTATACAACTAGCAGGTCATTCAATAAGTCCGTAGGATGACACACAGAGGGCGTTACTAGAATTTTTTCCATATGATTTTTATTTAGTACTGACCTTCAAACGATACGTGTATAAATTTGACAGCAATTTGACTATTGGTTCGTGAGTGAATTTCGAGTTTTGATAAAGTATTGCTTTTTGATGAAGAAAATGCAGTGGAAATGAAACAATGGCTTGATAAACATTATCCGAACTCTGCTCTATCGAGACAAATGGTAGAGAAGTGGATTGCTGAATTTAAACGTTGTCGTACTAGCACAAATGATGCCGATCGCAGTGGACGTCTAAATGAGTCTGTTATGCCAGATTACATAAAAAAAATCCACAAATTGATTATGAACGAAGGCAAATTGAAGGTACACGTCCTAGCTGATATTGTAATGATATCAGATGGTAGTGTTTTCACCATTTTACACGAACATTTGGGTATGCGACAGCTCTGTTCAAAGTGGATGTCGCATGAGCTAACAAATAGTTTCCCAAATCGATGAAAACAATGTCAAAAATTGAATGAATTGGGCCTCGAATTGCTTACCCGCCCACCGTATTCTCAAAATTTAGCCACCAGCGACTATATACTGTTTTCAGATCTCAAGAGAATGCTTCCTCGAAAGAAATATAAGACCAATGATGAAGTAATCGTTGAAACTGAGCCTATTTTGACGAGAAAGAGAAATCGTACTATAAAAGTGGTATCGAAAATTTTGGATAGTCGTTATACTCGTTGTGTCGCCCTCGATGGCAACTATGTATGTTGAATAATAAAATTTAGTTTTGTCAAAATATTGTTTTTTTTTTTCTTACTTATCCTACGAACTTATTGCATGACCACTGACTATGTACATACATACGTAGTTCAACTTTTTATATGCAAACGTTCTTCTTATTTTTTTTTTTTTAAGAATCGTATTTGTTCGTCTACTACACTATTTCATTGTGCACAACTGTAAACTGATAAAAAAAGATAAGAAATTGTAATATCTAGAGTTGTGCATAGGGAAAGATAATAGAACGATAACAACTACATACACTTTGAAATGTGGAAAATCCTAAAAGATGAAATATGTTTTCATTTTCATTACAACATTTGCGTTTTCCTACTTGAAATGAAAATGTACTCGCACCGAGAGTTGAGATTTGTTCAGTTTAGTGCAATAGCAATTGTTAAAATTAAAAAAAAACATTTTTTTTGTGAAATGCCGTGGCTTTTCTTAAATGCTGTAACACTAAAGTGCGTTTTATTATTAATATTTTCTTTCTTTATTGAAGACATATGGAAGGTAAAATTGAATTAAATTATTTTTTATTTTTAGTTTGGCATTGAAAAATGCAGAAGACAATGCACCAACAAAACGAGATCCAGCCAGTTCTGATTTACTACTAGAAGGGGAGCAGTAAGTTGTTTTCATAATAAAATAAATATCAAAAAAGGCAAATAATTTTAATACTTAATTTATAGGCCATCATTGGAAGAAATACGCAGTTGGGGTCACAGTTTCGATAAACTTATGAAAAGTCCAAGTAAGTATATAAATTCTGGTTCCAAACTGTATGTTTTTCTAACACGCATACGTATACGTATGTACCACATATTGTACTTCATCAGGTGGTCGTAAAGTATTTCGTGACTTTCTACGGAGTGAATTTAGTGAAGAGAATATACTGTTCTGGCTGGCTTGTGAGGATCTTAAAAAAGAAATTAATGCCGAAGCAATTGAAGAGAAGGCACGGCTCATATATGAAGACTATATATCGATATTGTCACCCCGCGAAGTATCACTTGACGCCAGAGTAAGAGAGATAGTAAATCGCAATATGGTTGAACCAACCACGCATACATTTGACGAAGCTCAAATTCAAATTTATACACTAATGCTCAGAGACTCATATCCAAGGTGAACATTTTAATGATATTTCGGTTATACCTTTTAAAGTTTAATTATTTTTTTTACAATTAGATTTATCAATTCCCAAAAGTATAAAACACTCGCTCAACTACAAGATGGTATGTCCGCTTCGGGATCAACAGCCGATAGTCCAACTTAAATTTTGCCAAATTCTGGAAAGAATTTAATTTAAATAAACATGGGAATCAATTTCATTACAAAACCAATAAACAAAAGGATTATAAGGTTGTTGCAGCTTAGAAACTATTAAACAAAAAAAAAAAAAACCAAAAACAAAAACAAAGAATTCTATATAAAATCCTAACTTTTGTTTACAATCATAACTTACAAATGCGATAAATGCTTACGTTTTTAAGACAATGGAAAGAATCAAAGTCAAGAGTTGATTTTTTTTTTTAATTACGAGTAAACACAATGTGTACAAGTATTAGTTTACAATGCTGGAAAAACGTGGAAAACTGTATATACATACATACATACATACATACTCGTTCCTACATAGATATGATGCAAAAAGTTCAAAACAAACAAAATGTTGTGAAAGATTTGTAAACTAGCAGTGTAGTAGTTTGAGGAGCACAATTGGAGTAATATTTCCTATTCTATTATTCACTGTGATCTTTTTCACTTGAACTTTTAAAACTTTTATAATTAACAAATATTATCGCTCTAGCAGTAAAGAAATAAGAATTAGAAAAATTTTTTTTAATTTAATTTTACATTTATAAGCGCAACAAGCCGAATTATGCATTTTATTAAAAAAAAAAGAAAAAAAATTCCATAAACATTAATGTTATAGATAATAGATAATAGATAATAGATAATGAAAAAATCGAAGAAATTTAGTTTTGTTTTATAAACTGCTTATAAATCATAAACATTACCAGTATATACATATGTTGTTATATATTTATTTTTTTATTTTTATATAAATCATTTTCCTTTTGCTTAAATTTTTTTTAATTTTTTTTTAATTTTAAGTAATAAAATCTAGTCAAGTTATGAACTTTTAACTATTTGATCAAAAGAAAGAAGCACAAAACGAAGTATTTAGACGAGCTAATTAAGACTTTATCGAAAATTACAAACAAACACACACTTACACACACATACAGATATTTATATATACATATGAACATATAAATACACACATTCTTTAGTCCATCTACAAGGTGGATTCATGAAAATCATTTACTTTTTATATGAATCAACTCTCATAATAGGAATCGAATCGAAAGTCAAACAATAATTAACTGAATTCTTAAACGTTGGTTTATAAGTCGAAATCATGTTTTAAAGGTTTGTGAAAAATATGTTTCTATTATTCATACATGCATACATATAATACATACATAAATACAATGCAATAATGTTTAACTATTTTTTATATTAACATTTAATTTAATTTCATATGTTTTTCTTTTTAAGAAACAAAAACCAAAAACTGAAAGAAACCAAACCAAATCAATACAAAACAAACATTTGTATAAAAATAAATAAAAAAAACCTATAAATACAAAAATGTTAATAAATGATTTAATTAGTAACTTAAATGAAATTAAATGAAATTAAAAAATAATTAATAAATTTAATTTTTTAATTTATATAATAACGTGTACTATGCTATTGAAAATATAAACTTAATTTTTATTTATTAAAAACAAATATAAAAACAAAAACAAAGTACACGAGTATTTAGCTCATAAGATTTTTTCTTACAAATTATTTTAAAAAGAAAAATTATAAAAATCAAATCAAATACTAATTGAAAAAACAAACAACAACACAACTGATATATAGTAGTATATTATTGATAAATTTAATAATAATAATAATCACAAAAGAACAAGAAGAACTGTTTTAAGTTTAATTACAACTGTAAAGTGTTCATTTTTGGTTTTACAGATTAAAAAAAAATAAATAAAATAAAATAAAAAATAAATAAATAATAAATAATAATAATTTTCGACACTTTACGAGAGTATTTAAGAAAAAAAGTAAATGTTCTTATTAAAATGAACAAATTTTACATGTAAAATTAACTCGTAAGAGGACAATTTCAAAACGGATTCATTTTTATATTTTTCGTTTATACTCAAACTACCTACTGACTCATCGACCAAAAATAATAATTTAAATACATTTTGAAAACAACTTTCATCTTAATTGGTAGTCTACAGTAAGAACAAAAAAAAAAAAAAAAGAAAAACATTTTGTTTTATTTCAGAATAAGTCAAATGTAGCACTAATATGTTCCATAAATTTATTAATAAGCTTTCTATTCCCCTTTACAGTTTACATACATATGTATGTATGTATGTATCTAGTAGATGTCATATTGATGTCTCTTCTTTAGGCAAATTTGACATAAAACAAACATTTAAATATTTATTAAACAATTTGTTTTATAATTTGTTTTGTTTTGTTTTAATAATATTTTACGTAAAGGTTATATAATAAATGTTAACATCGAAATTAAATTGTAAATAATAAATGAAAACAAACAAAATTAAAACTGATCTTTACAAATTGAAATTCGAACATCACCATTGAATCAGTTTTATAAATTTATACTGACAGTTAGAGTTATACATGCGTTTTCGTACACGTTTCAATCATAAATATTTAGCTTTAAGTAACGCCAATCACTGCCAATTCACACTAATTATACTACACATACATTCGAAACATACACTCACTCCCAATAGTTTTTATTTGAATTTGAAAACAGCTGAAATGAATTATTATAAGTATGTATGTACAAATGTGTGTAAAGGGTGCCACAAACACACAAACACACGAATACAGTAAATAATTAAACTCTTTTCCAATAGAAAGTTTGCCCTGAAATAAAGCCATGAATTTTAGAAATTAATCGTACGTACTCAATGGACTTGAATACACTGGAGAACAGCCATTTCATAGTCTTAGTCTTAGATTCTGGACTAGATTTTGACTAGTTTGTAGTCTTAAAATAAGAAAATAATCACAGTTTTTGCCTATCATGTCAAATTGTTTCTGTCTCAAGAAATGTTTTCACAAAAATGTTTTATAAGCCTGTCGCTTGATTTTTTGTAAAATATAGGTAAGAGAGCAGTGGTCACATTCACATACGCTGTATAGAAATAAAGTGATATGCTAGAAGGAAACTAACTAATTCTTGAAATCGGCATGTCTATTTGAGCCTAAAACAGCTGAAAAATCAAACTCAACAGATATTGTGCTATAAATTGTTCCCCAGTGTTAGTATTATGAAAGTGTTGTTAAAAACATTTGTACTTGAAAAGAAAATATTTTATTTCTCTCTGTTGAGCGTAATAATTCTCATTTATTTTGGCATAAAATGTTATAATTTCCTTTCAGTTTTTTAAAAATAATTTAACGAGAAAACAACAACAAAAAAAAAGAAAAACTAAATAAAACTAAATATGAAGAATAAAAATAAAAGAGAGTATTGAGCAAAATAATCTTAAAAATAAAAGTTAATAAATAAGATTTATACATAATTAAATAGGTAATATCAAGTACATACATAATACATGCACATGTACATAAGTACATATGTATATAAATATGTGTATATACATATAGTATAATAGTAACACATAACTTTTGACCATATAAACACATGTACTATTGTAATGAAGACAAAAGAGAAAAATATTTATTAAAAAAAAAAAAATATTAAAATTTAATCATCAAGTACCGTAAAACCTTTTATAAAAAGAAAATCATATTTAAAATGTAACTAAAGGTCCCATAAAAATGTTTAAAACTGTCACATGAAACACAGTTTAAGCTTGAAAGCAATTTGACAACTTTCGTTTAACAACAATTATTGCCGAACATAAGTATTAACAAAGAAAATCTATTTCCACTGCACTTACTCAAACTGATATTTAAACATGCGTCTTATACTATAAAAAAAATAATAAATTTTAATAAAAAATTAAAATAATTAAGAAAGAAAAAGTAAAATTAAATATATACTTAAAAATGTATTTTCGTTAAAATCATTGAAAAATAAAAACTATAACAAATAATGAAACTACAACTTCAGCAATCACAACTACGAGTATAATCCATAAACTATAATAAAATTCTTATATGTTTATAAATTAAAATTAAAATTAAAAAAAAATAATAATTTAAAAATGATTAAAAGAAAAAGAAAAAGAAAGAGGAGAAAAAAAACTAAAAACAAACTTGAATAAATAAATAAATTATAAGATTATATTAAAGAAAAAGAAAAAAGGAAGTGGTTTGTTTAATAATTTCAAAAATTTTCTTTACTACCTCTTACAAAATATTTACAACTTTGCACAATTTCTCCTAATAATCATTGGCATCGTAATTGAATTTCATTAAAAAAAACAAAGAAAAAAAAATAAATAAAAAAAAAAAATAAAAATGCTGTCTTAAGCACATTTCAAATATTTCTTTTTGAAGCGAATTAAATCTGATTTCTTCTTTATTTATTCGTGTGTTTTGTTGTTGTTGTTGTTTTTGTTGTATAAGTATTAAAACTAATGACTCCATTTAAGTTGATCTGACTAAATAAATATGAAAGAGAAATATCACATAATGATTGACTCTGCACCACATTCGCCATTTAATATGATGTGCAGTCAGTCCATTAGACATTCGAAGGAGAACATAGGAGAGACTTGAAGGCAATTCTTTACTTTAATATTACAATTATCATGAGCATTATGTACCTATTTATACAACATGTTGTTAAAATCAATTTTCTGTTCAATTTTTTATTCATCAAATATGTTTTTTTGATTTTGTTGGTAAAAAATATTACAGACTAAATCGAAGCAATCAAGTATCGTCAAAGTATCCCTTGGTACTTTTTTTTGTTCGCATAATAAGTAATAATCGTTTTAAGAAATTCAGTTGATTGCATTTCAAATGCTATCAGACGCCACGGTCTTCAACACTAATGATGACAGCGACCAGCTGTTGGTGATTGTGAATGGCTGGATTGGATCAAATGCATCTTTATTTTTTATTTATTTTGTAATTGCTAATAGAAATAGAAATTAATAAATTATGCTCTTGTAACACAATGTTGATTTCAATTCTGTTACGATTTGCAATTCAATTGTAACTCGTGACTCTAACACTCCAAAACGTTTAATTAAACACAATCGAACATACAAAATACTCTCTCTCTCTCTCTCTCTCTCTGCTGTCAATGTGTTTCGGGTCGTTATCGTGTTGAAGGACGCAGCAAAGTGGCATCGTCGATTCAACATATCGAATCATTTTCATTTCTAAAATGTTTTTGTCCGATAAATCATTTCATTATGCCATGAATCTTGTGAAAGGGTCCTACTCCATTGGCTGAAAAGCAAGACTACACTAAGTTTACACAATTGAATGGATCAATTGTAAAAATTGTGTACGTCTTCTCACTGTACGCGTTATCTAACTGGATTTTGCTTCGTCACTCAATTCAATTCACTGCAATTCAATTGTAACTCGTGACTCTAACACTCCAAAACGTTTAATTAAACACAATCGAACATACAAAATACTCTCTCTCTCTCTCTCTCTCTCTCTCTCTGCTGTCAGTGTGTTTCGGGTCGTTATCGTGTTGAAGGACGCAGCAAAGTGGCATCGCCGATTCAACATATCGAATCATTTTCATTTCTAAAATGTTTTTGTCCGATAAATCATTCCATTATGCCAAGAATCTTGTGAAAGGGTCCTACTCCATTGGCTGTAAAGCAAGACTACACAAAGTATACACAATTGAATGGATCAATTGTAAAAATTGTGTACTTATCTAACTGGATTTTGCTTCGTCACTCAGCGGAACAATTTTTTAATTCCATCTGCTGAATGGACTACGCCACTTCGATGGGTCTTTCAACATGATAATAACCCGAAACACACATCGATGTTGATCAAAGAGTTCAAAAAAGAGAATGATATGGTATTCAAATCCTTAATTGGCCGGTACAATTACCCGACTTTAAATTCAAAAATCAAAACGAACTTTTTGAGGTTTATACACAAAATATTAATTTGTTGCGCTTCTTTTGTACACCTTTATATAAAGGGCCTCGAATGTTTTTGTTGATATTTAAAGAAAATTTATTTCATAAATCCGAAAATTCACTAAATCCGAAACTAAGGTAATAAAAAGTAAGTTTTAAACTGAATTGAAATTTATTTTCTGTGAGTTACGTCCTTTCTAAATTAACGTAACGATTTTATCTAAGATTCTCTATTAGTATGTTTGTTGGTCCGTCAATCACTCGTGAACGACTGAATCGATTTCCATGAAATTTAACACACACACACAAATAGATCCAATAAAAAATGTTGTGCAAAAGTACATTCGCTACCTCAACAATAAGGGGCTAATTAACAGCAAAAGTAGAATACTGGGTTCATAGTCCATTCCTCTAAAACAAGTTATTAGTTATTACGATATATCTTGGGAACTATGAGAGATAGAGCCTTCAACTTTCCATATGACATTCTGGTATGAAAGTGTACAACATTAGGTTAAAAATAGCAATTGTGTACAAAGAGGAATTTAACTGAATCTACAATTAGATTACCGTGCAACGCCGGCTAGCTAAAGCTAGTTTGCAAATAATCCTCGTAATGTCTTTACATAGATTCGATTAGATTTTAGAAGCTATTAAGAATGAGTAGCACTTTAGCTATTTCAGATCATATGAATCAAATAAAAAATAAAAATAAAAAATATGTACATATGCACGAGTATGTATGTATATAGTATATATGTAATTTTTTATTTTATTTTTATTTTTTTATTAACTGATTATTCAATTGCATGCTTTTTATTTTGTTATTTTTTTCATTTCGTTTTTGGCCTGATCGTCGTAGTATGTCGTCGATTTAATTGCATGTGAATCCCAACTCGTGTATTGAAGTGATTGTGTGGTTGACTTGTGATTGATACTTGAAATTTATAGGAACAAACATTCTGAATTATGATTGAAGATGTGTTTTAAACATTGCGAATGAATTTGTTCGTGTTTGTACGCATGTTATTTTCAACATACTCAACTTGATCATCGTGTTCCCATAATGTTTTATTAATGATCTTCTGCAGATTCTTTTTAACGAATTGTTTAAAGTTTTGTTTGTGTGTGTGTATGTGTTTTGTTTTTGAACTAAAAACGCATTTGTTTTGTAATGCAGTACAATGACAATCAGCGAGCTAAACATACTTACTAGCCGCCACTGGCGACTTGAATGTGCTTATCAATGCAATTATTTCGTTTGAGTATTTCTATAACGAATTGAAGAAGAAAGGACATTTGAAATATTTAATTCCTTAATTATAGACTTGAAAACATTAAATATTAAATAAATGATTGACCAACTCAATCGAAATACATATATACATATGTAGAGGTAACCCATAATAAATACAAACACAAAACGAAGGGAATAAAATTGACTTTTGTTACTGGTTACAGTTGCTATATGCAGGGTATTTTGATTGTCTGGAATTAACAAAAGCTAAAGCCCTTGATAAACAAACCTTTAGTGTCAGCTGAACGGTGAGTTGTTAATCGTTATTAAATGCTTATTATTACTATTATTGTTGTTGTTATTATTATTATTATTGTTGTTGTTGTTCTTGTTGTTCTTGTTTATGGCATTTTTTTATTATTGTTGATTGTCTTACAAGCAAATACTATAAATTTTATAGTCTTTGTTACAAGCATTTCACTTCATTGAATTCCAAATGGTTCGTAATAGTTTTCATAACGTCAATTGGGCTGGCATTGAAAATGCGTTGAGTGGAATAGTTGAACAGTTACCTATTTGCTTCAATCATTAAAAGTTCTCTCTATTGCTTTTTTCTACATTTATTCAGTGTTTGATTTAATGCTGTCTGGCAATGTTTTAATTGCTACGGAGCTTAAAAACAAATTGTTGCCCCATTTAATGACGACATATAGTATTTTCATGGTTTTATCTTTTAATTTTCATATACATACATACATACATAGATATTTTTTTCCGTAATGAGTAAATTATTTAATTTTTTTTTTAAATTAAATGATAAGCAAAGGAAGAATAATTTAAATTAATAAAAAATAAATAAATAAAAAATAAATAAATAAGTAAATATTTTAGAGTGATTTGTCAATGCTATGTCTGTTCCTATTTATAGTTTATAGTTTATGTTCCTCTCTTTCTCAGAGGCTCAGTGCTGTAAAATGTCTGTCGAGTTTTAGGCTTAACTGTAACCCGAGATCTTTATTATATGTAGTTAAGGCAATCATTCGTTCTAGGATAAATTACCTGTTACCTATTTATGGTTATGGCCTTCAGTTCTAATTTAAGAAAAATCGAATCAATTTTGGAGCTTTTCGTACTATACCTACGAAGAATCTTCTATTTGAATCAAACATTTTACCACTTACTACTCAAGTGGAAATTGTAACTTCCAAACTATTTAGAACATTGACATACGATAAGTCCACGCCACGTAGAAGTATAGTATAGAGCCCAGAATCCCATCCCTGGGATATCCGCTTTAGAGCTATTCTTTAACCAACAATGCTAACCCCTCATGGATTTTAGATGTCAATGTATTTGAAACGTCTATGGCTGAGTATACAAAATTATTTACTAGTCCCATTCAATTTAGGTTCCTATTTAGCGAAATTAGGGAAAAACTTTCAATTCATTAATTTTTGTTTACTGACGGTTCTAAAAATAATGATGATGTGTCAGTTGCTATCACTACAGAAGAAGAGATTATACGGAGATCATTGTTGCCACCCTACAGCTCGATATATACGGCGGAAATAGTCGCTCTATACGAGGCGGTCATATTTGCAACATCTCAAGCGGTTAAATTTGTTATATGTTCCGATTCCCTGTCGGCTATTAAATCAATTAGAAACATTTCCAACAACAATAGCTATGCTCCCCGCATCAGGAATACATTGATAAATGAGTTCCCCTATATTTCTCTTTTCTGGCTACCAGGTCACTGTGGAATCATAGGCAATGAATTTGCTGATTATGTTGCTAGGAGTGTACAGGAACATCTAATATATAGTTTTGCAAATTATGATCGAAATGACCTTAATAAATTCATCTTTTCTCACTATGCTATACATGACAGAATACAAATATTCAAGAGTACATCTACTTGGTATCGGACAATTAACACAGACCGCACGACTGTTGACAATTTAACCTCGAAGAATAGCAGCAGATTGGATGTCGTTAAGTTTGCTCGTCTGGGACTTGGACACACCAAATTAACCCATGATCACTTACTGTCTCAAAGTCGCATAAATTATTGCGACTGCGCCAGTAACAATAGCGACCCAATTCATTTTCTTGTAGAATGTAATAACAGCAGTTGACAGTATTCGAACGCAAACATTTGGAAATCCGAATCCCAAACTATATTTATCAGCTTATTCTAAAATTAATATTCATTTAATTTCGAAACTCCTAAAATTAACAAAATTATATAACCATAGAACACAAAACTTCTAACTTATATTACAACTGTTATATACTATCGTATTATTACACTTTTATATTATCATACTACTCTGAGCTGTAGGCCTATGTTGTCATTGCTCTTTAAATATTAACCTTTAATTTGTAATTATTTGTTAATAATTCAATAAATAAATAAATAAATAAATAAATAAATATTAAAGAGCCATATACATTCAACAGATACAATAAACGTAACATAACTCGCTTTTTTTATTTTATATTTAATGATTTTTAAATATTTCAGCTATCGGCACACTGTTATATTTTAAACAAACTTAATGTCTGTATAGAAGGAAGTGTAAGTATGTGTTTCTCTTTTGCAACAGTTTGCTACAGGTTGCTGGTGACATTATCCAAATATGCGACAATTGAAACATTTTATCTTTTTAAGTTATAGGCAAACATATTAGACGCTGTAGATCAAAATCCTCTGTGTAAAAGTGGTAAAACTTTTGTTTTATGTGGAAATACAAACATACTTTAAAATAATGACGAGTGATTGGTGTCAGAGCCAATCGATTAATTTTTTCTACAAACGTATTGTGTTGCTGATAAGTCATTAATATAAAATAGAAAATAGAGGGACAAGACAGTACATACAAACATATGTACATATTTACAAGCTTATGTGTTATAAGCTTGCATAGCCTTAAAATAGTAAACTTTATTTAAAACTTTGATAGCCTCGGAGTAGTTGTGGAACAGTCTGCTGAATGGCGATCTCACCTTTATATGCTTTTTATAAATAAACCTCGAGAAGGCCTTCGATACTCTCGACCACGGCACCATATGGAAAGCGTTGGAATGCAAAGAGACACCACCGAAAATTATATCATTTAATCGGGAATTATACCATGGAGCTACTAGCAGAGTTCTGTATGAACTTCAACTGAGTGACAAGATAGACATAAAAGTTGGAGTGCGACAAGGCTGCGTAATGTCACCGCTGCTGTTTAATATTGTGCTGGATGCTGTGATGAGAAATGCCACCAACGCAACTAATGAATACCATGGGGATTGCAAGAACAACTGGGTGACTTGGAATATGAGAATATCAAACTACTAGAAGCATATGCAGCAAGAGCCGGTCTGAAGATCAACTGGGCGAAATCAAATCGATGTGAGTAAACGCAAATCATAGCCACCCACGGCTCACTGATCGAAGATGTCAGTAGCTTCTGCTATCTAGGAAGTATCATTGACACTAAAGAAGGTTCTTCTGCATACATTGCCTACCGTATTTGCAGCGGCAAACGTACATCGGGCTCCTGAACCCCATATGAAACTCTGTACTAAATAGCAATTTGCAACTCGAATGTAAAATCAACTTTGCTGTATGGATGCGAAAAGTGGAACGCAGGCCCACGCAGGCCTTAGAAGAATAGTAAGAATCTTTTGGCCAAAAACAATATCTAACGTCGCTTTGTAGTCAGTGACAAGGCAAACGCCTTTAGCAACAGAAATCCTTAAACGCAAATGTAATTGGATTGGTCATACGCTGCGGAAACATCAAAATGATCTGACGCGAATAACGCTAGACTGGAATCCCCAAGGTAGCCATAGAATTTATTTGTTATGGCCCTTCGTTTCACATTGGAACGGCGGGAATGAATATACACAAATATATCTAAATGGGGAAAATATATAACGCAAATAAATACTTTTTTTTCTTTTTGCATACAATTAACTCAAAAGAGGGATAAATATAACAGAATAAAAAACGTTAAATTTTATGGTAAATTGCATTTTCAAAAAGGCAATTCCTACCGTTGTTGGACGTCGCCGTGTGATATTTGGTGCAAAATTAGTATTTGAAAAAAGATAAGAAGGCACAGAACTTTTAAGTGAAATAACTGATAATTTTCTTTTCGTATGTGCAGCAGCAACATCAGTTTGAGGGAACTGATGTCATATCGTTATCCTGCTAATACGTTTCGAATAGGGCTGTCGATACTTCGGATCCATTAATTTTCACACAATTTTTAAATAGACGCTTACCCGCAGCAACTAAACTAAAAGGTCCGCCATCTAACGTTTTCAACCAGTGCTTATTTCGTGAATGGTAAAACTTTGACAGATAATTAGTTTTATCCTTCCGCTTAACGAATATGGTTGTGTCCAATGCGTTTTCGCTTCACTAAGTGGGCCTGCGATCGACTTACAGAAGATGCCGATTTTGCCAAAAAAAAAAATCATCTTTTCAGGTGAAGCTCATTTTGATCTTGGCGGCTATGTAAACAAGCAAAATTGTCGCACTTAGGGCACAGAAAACCGGCACGCATACATTGAAAAGCCGATACACCCAAGACGAGTCACTGTTTGGTGCGGATTTTGGTCCAGAGGCATAATTGGGCCATTTTTCTTCGAAAATGAGCAAGGAGTGTCCATTACAGTCAATGGCGATCGTTATCGGGCCATGTTGACGAATTTTTGTTCACAAAAATTGAAGAGGAGGATATTAGCAACATTTGATTTCAACAGGACGGTGCTACGTGCCACACAGCCGAAGCTACACTCGATGTTTTGCGCCCTGTTTTTGAAGATCGCATTATCAGACGCAGAGCTGATGCGTTTGGCCATCTCAGAGCCGCGATTTGACACCATTGGACTATTATTTGTGGGGTGCCAAAGACAATTGACGCTTTAAAGGACAATATTCGTGAAGCCATTGGTGAAATACAGCTGCACATATCGATAATGTGCTTAAAAATTGTACCGATCGTGTAGGAGGCTACTGCATGGCCAGCCGAGGCAGTCATTTGAATGAAATTATTTTCCATTATTAACCGGAAGGATTGTACTTTCAAATAAAAAAAATTTGAGAAAATATAGGGTAGTTTTTTTTATAGCATATGCAAAAAAAAATTTATTTGGCGGACCCAATATTATGTTGTAGTGGGTTCATAGAAAAATATAATCTAAGCAGAAAATGTAACGAAATTAACGCAAGTGAACATACACTTCTTGACTTAATTCTACAAAATGGATTAGATTTTGGCAATTTAATTTGATGGCTAAATAAACATTGTAGTTGTAATGTATTATGTTGTCATTAAAAATGGTATGCGGGTTAATTTTTGCTCGTTAATGGGTTAAATTTTTTTTTTTTTTTTTTTTGAAATCCTTACTGGCTTTGGCTTGAACGTTATTAGAGATTACAAAACTATTCGAATCGTAATCGGAATCGTAATTAATGGCACCATTTAATCGTAAACGCACTGCTAATCGTGTGATTAAACATGAAATAAATCACACACCCTGTTTCAGTAAAAAAGGAGCAAAATGTCGATCAAAATCATCAGTAAGGATCAAAATAGCAGGCCAGCGTAAAGGTTCATAACAAGAAAATAATGCCAAAACAAGTTAGAATTCTATAATACCAATAATGTTAGAAAGAATATACCTTTTCAAAGGCTGCATAAGATATAGTTTGAATGAGTTTATTGGAAAATATCGATTTATTTATCGGCCAGTCTAACCTCTTTGCAGCTCAAATGTAAGTAATATACCACTAAACAAAGATTTGTTAAATTATTCCAGATAATTTCTAAAATGCTTATGTATGTATATGGATTTGAAAATTCAAAGGATGATAATGTTTGTGATGAGAGGTAACAGCATGTGAGAAGATAACATTGGCAACATGAAAGAGCGTCTTCCAGTAGAAGATTTTGATATGTTGCGCCAAAAATTTGTCTTGTACAGCAAAACAAAGACTAAAACATAAAACATATCTTTACTACGAAATACGAATGAGCATTTGAAGTGAAAATTGTCAAATTTTAAGTGGACTCACTTGAGCAGTACAAGTGCAATATGTGTATTTTTTGACAAGTTTTTATAAAATTAGTATATTCTACCTTTGTTTTTGTTTTGTTTTACACAAACTGCAATTAATCGATAATCGCGATTAACGGACTTTTTTGAAATCATAATTGCGATTATGAAAAACTGCGATTAAATGCAAACCCAGGTTCGAGCCACAGCGGTTTTCGAATATTTCATTAAGAGACTTCAACCCCTCCGTACCAAAACGTTCAAAAGAAGCTTCCCTGACATTCCAGCTTTACCTCTGGCGACGATGACAGTCATCACAAGAATGATCAGGAAAAACGTCACCGACTGGGAAAAGCGGCAGTGCTAAATAAGGATCACCACAAGGATCCTCACGACCAACATACTTAGCAAGGATCCTCACCACTACACAATACAATACAATGAAGGCGTCGTTTCTAGACTAATCATCTGCTTAGGCAAGGCAAAATAATAATGGACAGGAAAATACGACAACGACCTTCGGCACACGAAACAGGACGCGTGTTGCGCAATGGAATGTACAAACAAATGGCGGCGAAAGTGGAGTTGGATTAATAATATCAAAGAGCATAAAGAACTCCCTTCAAACATAGAAACCAGTATCGGATCGTGTGATAATGGTTCGCTTCAAGGATAGAGTAGGACGACATGTTACCATTGTGCAGTGCTATGTCACAAAGGCAGACGCTGAAGAACATAATAAAGATGAATTCTACACACAATTAACATCCACGCTCACGTAAATTCAAAGAGGAGATATTATCACACTCATGGGTGACCTTAACGCGAAGATAGGTAGCGACAATACCAACATCCGGTCCAATATGGGAACACACGGTGGTGGAGTCAAGATTAAGAATGGAGAGCGACTAATAGAATTGTGCCAGACATTTCAACTAGTCATAGGTGAGTCCATCTTCCTGCATAAGGAAATACACAAGTATACTTGGATATCCCCGAGCGGCAATGCACACAATCAGATAGACCATATATGTGTGAATAGAAAATGGAGAAGCTCTTTATCGGATGTCAGGAATAGAAGAGGTGAAATCAAGATTAAATTGAAATGGCAAAGAAACAGCATCAGGCACACAAGGCGAAAACGGCTGTACCTACAAAAACTCCAAAATGATGCAGCCAGGCATGCATTAACCTTGGCAATCCGTGAACGTAGTGCAACCAAATAGAAGATTTTTTATATCAGATTGCACTTGGAACCTGGTTTCTCAAAGAAGGGAACTAAAACTGCAGCTGAATAGCAACCTTGAGGCAGCAATACCATCAGCTGGCAAAATAAGTAAAGAAAGCTGCAAGAAGAGACAAAGGAAAGTTCCTGGAACGACTGGCAACAGCGGCAGAAGAAGCAGCTGGCCAGAATAATATGAGAAAACTACACCAGGCGATTAAATATCTCACTAATCAAAAGTGTAATAGGAACCAAGCCTTTGCTGATAATAACGAACAATGATGTACAAACACAGAGATGGAGAGAACATTTCAATGAAATTAGTAACGTCACGAACACTACAGAGGACAGCGAAACAGTTGAGAACATAGAACAGTTTAAGAATACCATGCAACCCTCCCAATCTGAATGAGATAAAAGAGGCGATTGGTAAATTGAAAAATAATAAGACGGCAGGCGAAGATGGACTACCAGCCGAAATTCTATGGGTTGACATCCAAACCACAGCTGAACTTCTACTGCCTCACATCACATCAGTATGGGAGGAGGAGAGGCTGCATCCTACTTGGAAGAAGGGCATCATTGTAAAGTTACCAAAAACTGGTGACTTAAAATACTGTAATAATTGGAGAGGAATTACTCTACTTAACACCACATATAAGGTACTTGCAGTCATAGAACAGGGGAGGCTTCAGAGCAAAATAGACAACATACTGCGAGACGAACAAGCTGGCTTCAGACCGAATAGAAGCGGCATAGATCAGGCCAACACTTTACGAATAATCATTGAACAGTCCATAGAATGTCGTACCCCCCTGTATCTACTATTCGTTGATTTCAAGAAAGCGCTTGATACCATCGGGTGAACGGCTATTTGGAAAGCACTAAGAACCAAAGGAGTACCCCAGAAGATAATTCGAATAATTAGAGCGATGTATGAGGATGCAGAACTTTCAGTCCTTCACAACGGAAACATCAGCCAACCATTCCACACTAATGCTGGAATTAAGCAAGGAAGCCCAATATCACCTCAGCTATTCACCATAGTGCTGGATGACATAATGAGCAAAGTCTGTTCGAAAAGACTAGGGATCACATGGAGTCTCTCACGCCAACTCAACGACTTGGACTATGCGGATGATATTTGTCTACTCTCGCATAAGATTTCCAATATGCAGTCGAAACTGGAGGGCCTAGAAAGATAGATGAGATAAACGTCAAGAAAACCAAGGCCAAGAGAATAAATAATACGAGCACGAAAAACATCATGCTACATGGTCAGCTAGTCGAATATGTAGAGAGCTTCTGCTATTTAGGAAATACAATGACTACAAACGGTGGCGCAGAAACAGACGTAGATAACAGGCTCAATAAAGCGAGATAACTGCAGTCAGTATGGAGAAGCTCATATATATCCAGACGAACTAAGCTCAGAATATTCAACTCATGTGTTAAATCGGTACTGCTGAATGGCAGTGAACCCTGGCTTGTATCGAATAACATTACACAGAAATTCCAGGTATTCATTAACAAGTGCCTCAGAATCATATGCAGAATATTCTGTCCTAACACCATAAGTAACATAGAACTGTGGAGTAAAACTAATGAGGAACCCATACTGAAACAGATAAGGAAAAAAAAGTGGGGATGAATCGGTCACACCATTCGAAAAAGTCCAGAAAGTATCACTAGAATGTCACTCGAGTTTAATCCTCAAGGCTTAAGAAATCGTGGTCGACCAAAAAACACCTGGAGACGCACAATTATTCAAGAACTGAGACAGAACAACCCAACATGGGAAGAGGCAAAGTCAACAGCTGTAAACCGTGTTAGCCATATGCTCCTAAGAGGAGTAACGGGGGAAAAACAATTATATTATGATTTTGTAGCCGCTATTAATTTTCAATTTTGTACAGAAAAAGTGGTCTTTTGACCTACAGTGCATAGTCATGGCAGGGTGGCGGCGGAGAGTATTACGATTAAAAACTTACGCAATTAAATCTTGTCTCAAGTGAATATCTTTTGTTTTTAAATGAGAACAATTTTTAAATTTCATTTTAATGTGTATAAAAAAACATTTATTCTATAATAGTCAATTTCAAAAAATATAATAAAATATTTTTGTATATGTATATATTATATATATGTATGTATGTGTACTTTATATACGAATATATAATTTTTTGTTCTGTTTTGCTAATTGATCTTTTGAATTTATATACATACATATATACATATATATATATCTATATATTTATATGTATATTTATATGTATATTTAGTTTTTGTATAAAAAATTGTTTCTTTTTTTTGTTTTAAATTAAATTACAACTTAGACTATAAGATAAAAAAGAAAGAAAGAAATTATTAAATAAAAAAAATGAAAAAAATGTATGCATACATATAAAAAAATAAGTTTAAATTTTCAAAAATATGTATTTGTAGCAACAACAAAAAAGAAGCAAATTGAAAATAAATATAAAAATTTGCAAAAAAAAAATGTAAAACATTTCACTGCGTTGTAGTTTCAATTTGTTTCGTTCGTTTAAGTTATATTTTATTATTATTTTTTTTTTTTTTTTGTAAATGATTGAATATTTTTTTCAGTGCCTCTTTTTAAGTCGTCTTTGTTCTTTTATTTGCATATTTTGAAAGTAAATTTTTATTTTATTTTATTTTATTTTATTTTATTTTATTTTATTTTATTTTATTTTATTTTATTTTATTTAATTTAATATTATTAAAAAATATATGTAATTGTAAAAAACGGCAAGATTTGTGTATTAAAATTATTTTATAGACATTAACTTATAAAAATGTTTGTTAAAATATAAAATTAAAAAAAAATATACAAAAATGTCAAATAAATTAAATTGGAAAGAATAAAATTTTTCTAAGAAAAATGCGGAAGCCGTTTGAAATTTTCATAAATTTACTGGAAGTTTTTGAATTTTTGTAATTCTTTTTTCATTTTTATCATTTAATTTATATACAATTTCATTATTATAATTATAATTTATTTTCTTTCGTTGATTGTTTTTATTATTATTAATTTTTTTTTCATTTAACAACTGGGTTGGGTTTACAAAGTATTCTTATTATTATTTCTCTGTTTTATTTATTTATGTGTTTCAATATTCGATTGATTATTTCAATTTGTGTTTTTAACAACAAATGCACTTGTTTCTTTGTTTCTTGGTTTTTTTTGTTTTTTTTTTTAAATTAAAATTCAAAGAAAAGTATTAAACAATTAAAAAACTTAATCTCGTATTATTTATTACTTTATTATTGCATATCTTTTCACATAATTTATTTATTTTTGTTTTTAATTTTTTTAAAGAAACTTTTTTTTTTTTAGAAACTTTTTACTGGAAGAGAAAGGGAATTCAATTTAAAATTGAGATCTTTTATTATATATAATTACTTTATCTCTTTTTTTTTACTTAGAAAAGGAAAAACATTATATAGCTTGTTTTGTTTAAAAAAAAGTTTTTTATTACTTTTATTTATTTATTTTTTTAAATGCAGTAATCAGAAATTAACTTTGAAGAAAAGAAAACACAGAATAGAAATTAAAAAAAAGAACACTTATATAGAAGGTATGTATTTAAAAATTACTACATATATCATATATTAAAGACTAAAATGTGAAAAAATGTTACTCTTGGCAAAATTGAAAATTTAGTTCAATGCAATCTTATCGTATTGAATTTTGTTCTTTTTCTTTTTGCTCTTTTCCTTAAAAGATAACAATTTCATTTAATTTAGCAACTAATTTCTTTTTTATACATTAAGAGAAAATTAAATATAAAAAAAAAAAATTTAAGAGTATTTTCAATATTTCGAGATTTATTACCCTCAGTACCACCTCAGATATTAAACTGAAGCTATTAAATGATTTAATACAGCACTGAGTAGTATGTATTTATGTACTTTTAAAAGGTATTTAAGATTGTAAGTATGTATTAAGATAGTAGATTAGATAAATGGATGTATTGTTTTTCATTTTTCTTTTTTCTTCTTAAATATCAAGTTTATTAAACGAACAACAAGAGAAATCATGATGTGATACTATTGGCACTTACAGAATGGGTCATTTTATAAAAATTAAATATAAAAATATATATGTATTAAAAACTATATAAATACGTTTATCATCATCATCATCATCACCATCAATTAATATACTTACATATGTACATATGCAGGGAACATACATACATACAGTGCATACATAACATATGTATGTATATTGTACTCGTTGTAAGTGAGTGAAAACTGTCTTCCTTTTCATGGAATGTAAATGGGGGAAAAACATTATTTTTTAAAAATTCTTCTTCGTAAATTTGTTGATTTAAAATTTTCGAAATGTATTACATTATAACATACAAACGTATCGCTCATTTACAACAATAGTGTCAGAACTGAAAAAACAAAATAAACATAAACATTTTGTTTTGTACGAATCACGAATAATTTTGCACACAATATATGTAAATCACAATGCTCCGCATATTGTAGTAAATGAGCGATATGTGCATATGCATGTCTGTATATCTATAAACAAAAAAGAAACGAAAAAAAAAACAAAAATAAAAGGGAAAAATTGTTTTAAAAATAAATTTATAAATAATATACATAATTATCATAAAAATAATAATAAAAAAAAATCTCATATATAAATATTTTTGTTGTTGTTGTTTTTATTTTAATTATTTATAAACTAATTAAGTTACTAAATTTTATTTTTAATTTTTAATATTATATTGTATTATGTATAGTTTGTTTTGTTGTTGTTGTTGTTGTTGTTGTTGTTGTTAATTTTTAAATCATTTCGATTAATTTAAGTGAATGTTGTTTATTTGTATACGTAGCTGCTGTTTTTTGTTCTTGTTTTTATTATAATTATCATTTTTGTTGTTCTGATAGTTGTTGTTGTTGTTGTTGCAGTTGTAACCTTTAGATTGATTATTTGTGCACTTTAACAAATTTGAGTCCGTCAGAGAGCGTATTCGAGTATGTGCGTGCTGTATTACATACATACGTAGTTGATCACGGCTGCTTTTTTTTCTTCTTTCATTTCTTTCATCAGTGTTTCTCATTAGCTGCTATCCGCTTGTTGTTGCTGCTGTTGCTGCTGTTGTTGTTGTTGTTGTTTTCCTCATTATAACTTACATGGCTATATACAATACAACATAATGAATAAATGTTTATCTAATATTTTTATATATCCTTTGCGATATAGGATAAGTTTAGATAATTTTCAGTGTAATCTTAGGAAAAAAAAAAGAAAAAAAGTATTAAAATAATAATAAGAATTATTATTATTAAATTAACAAGTCTCTCGATGGTGTCTCTCTTTTTGTGTTTTGTCACTTTTATACATTTAATTTCTAGAAATATTTTAGCTGCCACATTGATCAGTGATTCGGCAGCTCTGTTAGTGTGATGTCATATAATTCCTCCTCCAGCTGTTGTACCTCCAGTAAGAAAATATCTTCGTTGCAATAATACGAAATCATATCGTCATCAATTTTCGCTGTAATCCTAAAATTAGAATAAAAAAATAAGGTCTTCGTTATTGGAATAGATTCAGTTGTTGCAGCAATAAATGTTTGTTGTTGTTTTTTCTATTCTTTTCTTTTTTTCTTTTCTATATAAATAAAGGGAATTTATTTTTCTCATTTTGTTTGTATTCTTGTGATTTGGATGTAAGAGTGTAAACAAAGTTCTGTAAAGATGAGAATTTAATAATTTGTTGTCTTTTTGTTTTTGTTAGTGTAATACAAAAAAAAAAACCCTCCAAAAAAAACATGCGTTTTTTTAATTGCTTGATTCGATAGCAAAATACAAAAAGCCTTTGGTGTACACCCTCCTTAGGACTAGCGTTTGTTTAGTGTTAATTATAATTATTAGTCTAATCATTATCACCATCATTATTACTGTTACGTGTGGTTATGGTTATTGATTATTTGTTATTAGTGTTTGACAGTTAGTGGTTACTTACCCTTTTTTATTTGTTCGATAAATATTATTTATACTCGTTGTTGATATTTTATATTTATTTTCAATCTGTAATTGGAGAATGAGAGAGAGAGAAAAAGAAAAAAAATAATATTGATGATGCGCTTTGTATTCATTAGTGTTTGTTGTTGTTGCTGTTGTTTTATGTTTGTGTTTGTATTTGTGTTTGTATTTGTGTTTGTTTTGTAAAAAATAGTTTAACAATATAAAAAAATCGATTTTTTCCTTCTTTTTTTTGACAAAAACTCATAATTTCAATAATTTTTAACCAATTTTTTTTACAAATTTCAATCTGTACTTCGAATATCGTTAAAATATTTCTTTGTTTCATTGTAGACCAATTCTTTATTTGTTTTAAGTTTTTGATTTAAATTAATTCAAATTAATTTTACATAAATAGGGTTTTATATTTAAAAGCTCGAACGAAAAGTTAATTTTTAAAAATAAAATAGATCATCATCAGCAATAGGAATCAAATCAATGCGAAGTTTTAATTCAATTTGAATTTAATCATTTCAATTGATGGGAGCTTTAAAATACGAACCCTGACTTATTGAATGTGCTTTAAGTGTTCTTGTTTTTGTTTTTGTTTTTGTTCTTGTTGTTGTTGGTCTTCAAAAAGAAAAACAATAAAGTGCAAATGTAATATTTTTTGAGGAATGTTTTCAATGCTGATGTCTGTAGTCAATGAAATCAATGAATATTGAACGATTTACATGAATTTTGAAATGACAAATAAAACAAATAACATGCGTAAGTACAAAGTATAAATATTCTTAAGTCACTCTTAACATTCGTACTTAATAACTAAAGTGTATAACTAAAGTGTATATGGTTTTATTGAAACGCTTCAATCCATTGGGAGAGGAACCTTTCTAGATACGTTATGGCGTTATGTCGTTATGTCGTTAGGTAATTTTCGTCTCTGCATGATTTGAATGGCGGTGTGATGAAGTCGTATTGATGATTTACTTCATTCATTGTGTCCTGGTGTTTGCAGTTTCTCTGGCAACAACCAATTATTAAAAATATTTACTTGTAAGTATTTACATACTTTAAGATGATGTTGTTCATCATCTGCCGACGTCGGTGAATAGGAAATACAAAAAGTCCAAATGAGCAAGAGCAGGAGCACGAGCAAGGTACAGGGTGTTCGCCGGGAAGGTATACTACTTTGTTTTGCCGTCATTTTGGTAAACATTAGTCTTGATAGTTCATATTTGGCGGTCGTGAAGTAGAGACGTGGCAAGTTTATTATGAAAAAATATCCACCTCAATAAGCCAACGCCTTTTAATCGTTCAAACAGCTCGCCCATGACAACCCTGATTTTCATGAAAAAATCATAATGAGTGAGGAGGCATATTTTCATTTGAACGGTGTTTAATTTGGTCAGGAGGAATCATTGGACTTTCCTTCTTTGAAACTGAAAACGGCGTAACGGTAGCTGTCAATCGTGATATGGTTGAAAACTTTTTAACGCCACAACTGCATGCTTTGGGCTTGACTAACATGTGGATTAGCCAGGATTACAATGGAATTACTGCGAGACCTCTTTCCTCAACAAGTTATATCAAGGAATAGTGATGTTGATTGTCCTCCACGGTGGCCTGATTTGACTGCTCCGGACTTCTTTTTGTGGGGATATCTGAAAAGCAAGGTTTATGCAAAACTAACCAGAAACACTGGAGCAACTCAAACAAAATATTCGTGATGGAATTAATGAAATAACGCGTGAAATGTGTGAGAATGTAATGAAAAATGTGCTCAAAAGGGCTCGCATTTCTCTTTCATGTAATCAAAAATTATAAACAAACAAAGTAGTATACCTTCTCGGCGGACACCCTGTGCAAGTGCTTTTCCTAAGTAGTAGTAGTAGTAGTAATAGTAGTAGTAGTAGTAATATAGTAATAGTAGTAGTAGTAGTAGTAGTACAACAAATTGTGATAATATTACTAAAAAGTGTGTGTTCTTTTTTATTGTTGCTCTTAATTTAGATTAATTTAATTGAAACATATTATTTTATTGTTTTGTTTGTAATTGTAAATAATTATTATTTTGTTGATTATATTTAAAAAATAAAACACAAATTATTGCTCCCTAACCATAAATATTGTTTAAAATGCTGTTTATGATGATTGTAAGATTGTAAGATTGTAAGATTGTAAGAGAGAGAGAGAGAGAGAGAGAGAGAGAAAGAGAGACTTGATTTTATACGAGTAATGATGATATAATTTTGATTAATTTGGTTACAATTACAAAGGTTACGATTAAGATTGAGTTATATTGCATGAGACATTGGTTACTGGTTGTTTTCATAATTGTTGTCTTTTGCTTCATTTATACATTTTGGCTTGTAAGAGTTGAATTTCGCTTTTGAATGAAGAATGTTAAGGATTCAGAGACCAATTTTAAACCAAAATGAATAAAAGAATGGTTAATAATTTTAACAAACACAACCTTTTATTATTATTCTTGCATTAATTTTTATTATAATTAATTGTATTATTTGCCGAGTTAAACGTTTGCTGTCAATATTTTAATTTTATTGTATTGCGTTTTTTTAATTTTTTTTAATTTTTTTTTATTTTTTTGGTAGAAAGTTATGAGTTTTTGTGTTGGTTCTTTTTATACTGCCAAACTATTAATGGATTTGTAAAGGATTTTGAAGGTATTCAGGGATTTAGGAAATGAAAGTTATTTTTGTTTTCTTCTGTATTTTTTTTCGTTGAAACTTACCGCATTTAAAAGGCCGATCGTGGTAGGTGGTACAACATGTAGAGGGGTATAGACATCTTCGTTTTCTTGTCTCACATACAACATGACACGTTCACTGGTGGGTGGTGTCATACGACCACGTTTAAGCGGAGGACCAAATTCACCCATAACTAAACCTTGTTCCAATATGTGATCTTTCTTGTCACTGTGTTTTCATAATAGTTGTGAGGGAAGATAAAGAGAAAGGTAAACATATCATATATTAGTTGGTTGCAGAGTAAGTGGGGGCCAATTATTGATAGAGATTGGATGATTTTTACAATATACTCACGTCTGCATGTCGGGTGGAAAGTGATTGTGAAATTTCAACGTTGGCGTAGCTACCTTTTGTCCATGTAGGAGGAATGGTGAGGCACCTTTTAGGTCTGGCGCACCATCAGCCTCATGGCCATAGAAGCCCTGCGAAGAATTACCAAACGTATTGTTATTATTATGATACACGTCATGATATTGTGTTGTTAGAGATGTTAAATGTTGTGGAGAAGTTGTATTGATATTGGTAGTAGTAGTAGTGGTAGTAGAATGATTTGATGGTTGTATTATAACAGATGTTGTAGAGGAAGTAGTAGTAGTGGACAATGTGCAAGTAGTAGTATTTGAATGCATTGGAAATCTTACCTTATCCAAATCGTCGGCTGGTGAAAACAATACCGGCGGCTTGGTAAGATCCTGCATTGTATAAAACTCTGAACGATCTGTAACCGGATGATAAAGTTCATCTAATTTTTTACGTCCCGTAGCAGTCATTTTACGTTTAGCAGCACGACGTTCTTCATCACGTGTCTTACGTTCGGCACCCTGCATAAAAGAAACGAGACAAGAAAACAAATTATTTAAAATAAATTCGAAAAAAAGAAAAAAACAAAAACAACAAAAATATTTAAAACAAAATTTGTTTCTCAAGTCATTTGATTAAAAATAAATCAAAATGCAAATGTCGTCTATGTTACTAATACCATAGGCTGAATGCATCTACAATATTACGAACGAATAAGGTAAAGATATCGATTTTATACACATGTTACATCTATGTTAGTAGAACGCTTTTGTGAAGCACTCTACTCTACTATATGTTGCTGTCGCATCAAGACATGTATTGCTTGATCTTTCAAATCCTTTATAATTAGATGCATTTCACCGCATTTAACATTTATGCTATTGGCCACATCACAGATGTTTCATCAAGCGGAAATGCACAAGTGGAAGCATTTATTTGCAACTGCAACTAAAAGCAGACGTCCATTCAATACACGTTCGCAACGTTCACAAAATATAACAATTAAATAAGAATGACTACAGTCTTCATTCAATGCACATGCAGATGCAGCATTTCGCATTTAACATTCAAGATAACAGGTCATTCAATAAGTTCCTAGGATGACACATAGATGGCGTTACTAGAATTTTTTCCATATGATTTTCATTTAGTACCAACCAACCAATAATTTTTTTTTTTTTTGGGGTTATTTGATGGGTTCTATTGGGTTCTATGACTGCTTCCGAATTTCGTTCAAATCGACAGTACGTTTTTATTTTTTATTTTTTTGTATGTATAATGCAATTTTGCGCTCTTAGTGCGATTAAGGCATCATTGTTTACTATGATCTACTAAAACTCGGTGAACGGAGCAGATTATAATTACTTCGTTTAAACGGAGCATTATGAGAAAACGGCCGTAACATAAAGACAGACAAATAAAGTTTACCAAACAATTGTTAGAAACGATCAAATGCCACACCTGCCTAATCTCCAAATATTGGTCCTTCTGACCGAATCTTGTCTGTTTCGACGGATACAATATCTTTTGACATGTCACCGAATAACATCTTTTGAAGAAATATAAAATCAGCTTCAAAGTGTATCAAGAAGTTTGCGGACATTGGCTCAGAGGTGAGTAAATTTGTGAATTCGTTATCTTTTTGAGCTAAAAAAAAACGGACCGAATTAAATTATACTCCTAATACGTAAAATTTAATTATTTTTGTTGTTAATAAACAACGAAAACCCTTAAAAAAAACCCACCCGGGTTTTTAAAAATATAATACACAATAAAACCTGGGTGGGCTTAATTGGGTTACCCAGTGGGTTACCAACCCTGTTTAGTACCAGCCTTCAAACGATACGTGTATAAATTTGACAGCAATCTGACTATTGATTCGTGAGTTATAGCACTTTGTGTAAAGCAACTTTTGTTATTGAAAAGAAAAAAAATTAAAAAAATAAACTTTGAGTTTTGATAAAGCATTGCTTTTTGACGAATAAAATACAGTGGAAACCAAATAATGACTTGATAAACATAATCTGAACTCTGCTCCATTGAGACAAATGGTAGAAAAATGGATTGCTGAATTTAAACGTGGTCGTACCAGTACAAATGATGCAGAGTGCAGTGGACGCCTAAATGAGACTGTTATTCCTGAAAACATCGAAAAATCCACAAATTGGCTATGAACGAACGCAAATTGAAGTTGCACGAGCTAATTGATATTGTAAAGATATCAGATGGTAGTGTTTTTACCATTTTACAGGAACATTTGGGTGCGAGAAAGCTCTGTATAATGTGGGTGCTGCATGAGCTCACAGTCGACCAAAAACAACAATGAATAAAGATGGCAAAATTGAATGAATTGGGCTTCGAAGTGCTCACCCACCCACCGTATTCTCCAGACTTAGTCCCCAGTGGCTTTTACCTGATTTCAGATTTTAAGAGAATTTAAGTCCAATGCTGAAGTAATCGCTGAAACTGAGACCTATTTTGACGAGAAAGAGAAAGATAAATCGTACTATAAAAGTAGTATCGAAAAGCTATACTCGTTGTATCGCCCTCGAAGGCAACTATGTTGGTTGTCGTATTTTATCAAAACTTTGTTTTTTTCTTACTTATCCTACGGACTTATTGAATGGCCTGTTACAATACAGAGAATGATAAATTAAATACAATAAGAGCGAATGGCACTAAAAGCGAGGAAGTCTAAGATGATGAACATGAAAACGAAAGCAATCTAATCCATTTGTGTAGTTCTCCTATGAATCTTTAATAAAGACGCACACAGTCACAAACAACAACAACAACGCACGGAACAAGAAGAAGAACAAGTGTATCAATGCTGTTATTTAGTTGCAACTGGATTGGATTATGGGTTGGTTCCGCCCATGATTTGTGTGTGGTGTCTTGCAGGAGATGAAATGCCGCATTTTTCTTTGTTTTTTCTCTTCTAGCGACGTACTGCTTCACGTGTAAGTTTATCATTAAATATTTCAAATGCTTCTAAATTTCTAGCTCCCTTTTACCCCCCCTCACTATTGCTCAATCTACCATACTAGCAATCATAATTTCTTTAATATGAAAACTAAATTTATGGCAGCTGGACATTAGTTTGCTTTTTATAAAAGATTATTTATGCTTTTTTTGTTTTTGCTTTTTTTGTTTTTTGTTTGTTTGTTTGTTGTTGTTTTTACTTCCTTGCATCACAAACACCCAACACTACTGACAACAACGTCAGCAAAGCGGACCAGTTTATAAAATTTCATTTCTAACTGTGGTTATACGATGATAATAATAATGATACAGTAGAGTGAGATGAGAGCCAGAGAATTGCTAATGAAGCGTTTAAAAGAGTCGACTTTGTATTAAGGAAGTGTGAATTTCATATTACGACGAGTATTTTACTTAGAAACTCAATAGAAAGAAGAAATATTAACCATGAAGGAGAAATGGATGCTGTTGTTACACTTCATAAGCCATAAATTTTCCAGATACACATTTTGTTTACAAAACAAAAAAAACAAAAAAAAACGAATAAAAAAACAACAAACAATTGATGTATTGCGCCTTGAACATAGAGTAGAGTAGAGCAGAGGAAAAGCTAAAAGTAAATCTCCGTCGTTTTGCATGTGCGAGCGCTTGTTCTGTTTGACTGTAAGTTAACGGTAAAAATGCTAATGTGGCCAATATCTATAATCGATCGACCGATCGTTAAAGAAAGCCAGAAAAACAAAAGCAACAAGAGATGAAACAAGTTTTTGATGGCAAAAGCTACGGAAGCTTTACTTCGCCACGACATATATTCTGATTTTGTTTGCTGTGCATGCATGTAAAATTGTTGTTTTTGCTGCTATTATATGTTGTTGACGTATGCGAATATATTTTTGGTTTTGAATTTATAGCCTCATGCAATCGAGAGCGATCGGGAGTGGTAAATGATCTGACACGCATGAACAATGCTCGACTTTTGTTGTTGTTGCATTATTCTTTATGTAAATGTTGTTGTTTTTTTTTTGTCAATGATGTTAGTGATGGTGATGGTGGTGGTGGTGGTGAAAGATTTAATATCGATATGTGTGACCGCGTGTGTATCTTAGCTTGTGTTTGTTGTAGTTGTTCACCTCTATCTGTAGCTATAAATTTCCAAATGTTCAAGAATGCTTTTTCCCAAATAGATTAAATACATCAGATATAAATGAATAAATGAGACGACACACATACACACAGACATAGACACACATATACAAAAACCTTAACGTGGATTGTTGCTTAACTTTGATCTTTAAAGGCATTTGGTATCGATTTACAAGTAAAGAAAAGCCATGCTTTTAAGTACTATTTTACAATATCTTACAAGTGACAGCAAACGAACAGAAGAGTGTAAGACAAAAGCGCACAAGTCATAATACGATATTTATAAATTTCATACCATTGCGTAGACAGAGTCAGTCGAGTGGTTAGCTAGTTGTTAGGAAACATAACATAACGACTAAATATTTTTAATTTATCCCACCATCTATACTTCCTTCTTTATAAAGTTTAATTAAAAAAGGAAAAAAGAAACAAAAACAAAACAAAAACACTACAACCACAACAACAGGGGAAAAATATTATAAATTAAAAATATAAATTTTACAATTGCATAGAGCGAGCATACCTACATACATACATTGCTTAACAATTTATTATAAAATAAAGTATTAAACTTTAAAACGTTTTGATATTTTTGCTTTTCTACTATTAACTGCGTCATTATTTTGATTTTAAATTAAAAAAAAAAAAAAAAAAATTGAAAAAATTATCAACACACTCGTATTATAGACGTTGTACTCTCATCATAATAACATGACCTCTTTGGCTTAAATAACATTAACAACAATTGCAGCAGTGATAGCAGCAACATGTATGTGTAAGTGTGTGTGTATGTGTGTGTGTTTCTATGGAAAATTACATGAAATATTCAAGCCTTCGAGAGGTCCATCACCTTTACAAAAATTTGCGTAATTATTTTAAGCCACCAACACTAACAACAACTACAACTATGTATGTATGTACATCATCATTATGATGATATTTCTCCATATACAAACACCAAAGTAGTTAAGTAGAAAAGCTAATACACAAATCGACAGAGCAATGGAGCCAGTTAGGATTCGTCCCTGTTGCAAAGTAAGAAAAACAAAAGTCGCATAAACGAATCATATCTTAAACTCTTTATGTGTCAGTTTAAAGTTTTAACGTACATATATGTGTATGTACATCCAATACACACATACATACATGCATTTATAATTATTATTCACTTTTTTTTTATTTGGTTTCTTAACTTTAATGAAAATAACAGACAAACGAGAAAATGATATACGAATGCTATATACCAATAGAATAATAATCTCTGCTAAAATAAAAAAACAAAAAAATCCGAAATTTACAAAAATAATTTGTATTTTTCTTCTTTTCAATTTGTTGTTTTATTTTTATTTATTTTTTTTTTTGCCAATAAAATTATTATATACTCGTATACGAAATTTATGACTGCAACGGCAAATGACAATGACGTTTGTCAATTTGAAATTTATGGACTCGAATCAATTGAACGGTATCATAAGTTTCACATTTAAGTCTTTCTTTTGCTTATTTGTTTTGCATATATCGGGTGTTTTTTTTAGAAGTTCATAACTTTTAGTTGGCCGCACTGCTTTATTCGGCAGCTGATAGTTGATTTTTATTTATTCGCTGGAGGAGGTTTTTCTTTGCTGACTCCATCTGATATTGGCAGGGCATTGTCCAGTAGACCTAACAAGAGATCCAGCGGGAAGACGGACGCCACCACATGGAGGTGCTTGGCGTTGGTGCCTAACCACTGCTTCAACATTGGTTACTTCCCGAAAGCGTCGAAGGGTGCGATCATTATGCCTATACCCAAACCGGGGAATAACCCTGGGGGTGCTGGTAACTACAGACCCATATCTCTGCTCTCTAGCCTGGGTAAACTTATGGAGTGGTTTATTTTGGAGTGTATGAGACGATTCATGAAGGATAACAAGATATTGCTGGATTGCCAATTTGGATTTAAGAGATGGTACTTGTGGACTATGTAGCAAGGGGACTGAATAGGAGGTATCCGACGATTGCTGGGATCAATGTTTGGCAGGAGGGAATAATTCATAAAATGATGTCGTGTGGTTTCGACAGGCATCTGTGCGGAATTGTTGCGGAACTCCTGAGGGATTGCACCCTCAGAGTGAGAGTGGGTGATACGCTCTCTGATGAAAGAAGTGTTGTTGCTGGAGTGTCGCAGGGGTCACTACTGGGACCTGTCCTATTCAATATATTCATGTCGGTAATGTCTCGGCAACCTAACGGAGATTTACTCCTTCTGTATGCGTAGGATGTTCTGGTTGCGGCATCTGGCCCCAGAACGGCAAGGGTGAATGAGAGACTCAACGGATACCTGGGTAGACTGCACGGATACTTCTGCAAATGGGGTCTCTGCCTGAATATGGAAAAGACAGATTGAGTAATATTTAAAGGACGGTGTGGATGGCTGTATTCAAATGCAAGGAAGTTCGACCCGGAGCTGAGGGTAGGGATATTACACGAGAGCTTCGAGTATCATCGACATTCTACTGTTGGTTACTGCGCCGAAGGGAAGGTTTGCGTAAGGAGGTAAAGCTGCTTATATGCAGGCAGATCATCAGGCCTCTGATGTCTTATGCCTTCCCTGTTTCGTTTGGGATTTTGTCTAATCAGATGGTGAGGCTTAGGGTCTGGGAAAGGTGTATTTTGTCGGCTTATCTTAGATTAAGGTCTCGCCGGTTCCGCGATGGTTCGTTCCGGTGGCCGTCTTGTCGGGTCATTTATGTCCATGCGGGTTTCAAGAGGTTCGATGTTTTTCTTATAAGGACTACGCTAGCATTTTTGGAACGATCGTCCGCCCCAGAGAATGAGATGGTGACAGGCTGTTTCGGGAGGAGGAGTAATATGGAGACCCTGAGGAGCGCGGATTCCTGTCGCCTGTGGATCTCCTAACGTTGAGGGACGAGGGTCTGCTCTATGGTGACGAGGGCCTGCTGGACAGCCTGGTGTATAACACTGCACAGTGAGGTGGATGCCTGTGACCTGTTGTTGTTAATTAGTTGTAAGTAGTGTTTTAAGTATATTAGTGTTTCCGTTTTTCCATTTTTTGCGGAATATAGTATAAGAGTTGATCTGTTTTGGTGATGGATTGCGGCTATTCTGCAGTATTTTAAGTTTTAGTTGATAAGTTGATTTAAGATAAGTATCATTTACGCATAGAATAAGTATCTACATGATTAAGTAGTTTAAGATAAACTATGTAAGAACAGAATGTTTGGATAAATAAAAAAAAATGGATAGACTTAGACCAAAGCAACGCATGCAAATTGTGGAATTTTTTTTTATCAAAATAAAAGTCCTTCCTGTTCGTCAAACTTCAAAATTCGAAACTTTGTTATGAGTACGTAAATAAGCAGAATTGTTGCATTTGGGGTGAGAATCCATACCACAGGAAACTACTGTTTAGTCGGCTTTATGGACTCGCGGAGTCATTGGTCGATATGTCTTCAAAGGCGACGATAACCAGACAAGACAGAGCCACATGCCACACACAGCAAGCGCTACAATTCATTTACTCAAAGAAGCTTTTGATGAAAGAGTAATAATTTCATGTAATGGTCCAATTAATTGGCCACCAATATTGAGTCATTTAACCCCATTGGATTCTTTTCTTTGCGATTATGTAAAGTCACTTGTCAAAGTCAATTGGTCAGAGACAATTGAACACTTGGAAATCAACATTCGAAGAGTTATTGTCGAAAAACAGTGAAAATTAGTGGTACAGATTGCGCATTGTACATGCTAGCCGTGGCGGGCCACATGGCCGAAATCATATTTAAACATTAATGTCATAAAACTTTCTATCCATCGAAGCCCATTTCATCAACAATAAAAATATACTTTTTTTTTGTTTTATTATGATTTAAACTTGTTTAACTGTAAAAAGAAGCTCCCTATATATACATACATATGTACACTTGTGGACAAACAATTAAGTTAATAATAAAATATTTGTTTCTGAAGGTAAAAATAACGGTTAGTTTTTTGTTGATAATTTGCAATTTTTATAAATATGTAGTACCGTTATAGATCGAAAGATAAGTGGACAAATAATTAAGTGATTTAAATTCAAATTGATAAATTCAATTGGTGAATAAAATTCCTTTTATGGTTACCAACATAAAAATATCACTTCACACCGTAAAAAGAAAAATGTCAGACGGGCTTGCGAAGCCCGCCTCAATAAGAATCCAAATTTTCGGTGGCTAATAGTTTGGAGCGATGAATCAAAGTTTAATGCCTTCAGAAACGACGGCAGACTCCGTGAACACTCCAAAATACAACAAAAAGACTGTCAAGCATTTTATTGACTTAATTGCTTGTCCACAACTGTATGTAAAAACATATTTTTTTCTTGTTAATTTTCTTCTGTTTTTCTGCATTTGATTTGTTACATATTTTTTATTTTCATTTTTATTTTTTATTTTTTATTTTTTAATTTCGTTAATTAGTTTTCTGTTTTCTTTAAAAAAAAGTGGTTTAGAATCGGTTATCTTATCGTTATAATTGTTTTATTTTATAGAGTGCGAGTGTCTGTTAAAAGCTTTTACCATTTTTGTTGCAATAAAATTGTACAATTTATTACAGACACATCGCATCATTAAGTGTTATGTGTAATTTTTAATAATGAACTACAAATGTCACTTTAATTTTAAAAAGATTATAGACTTTTTTCTATATAAGAAAAGAAAAACATAAACAAAAAACAAAAAACAAAAAACAGTTAAAAAATATCCCAGT
Organism: Wohlfahrtia magnifica; assembly: GCA_023159175.1. NCBI lineage: Eukaryota > Metazoa > Arthropoda > Insecta > Diptera > Sarcophagidae > Wohlfahrtia > Wohlfahrtia magnifica. Next base: position 1,040,910 of record JAKWBJ010000505.1, on the reverse strand, counting down.
ATTATAGATACGAGTATTTATCTCTCAATTTAACACAGACAAGTTTATTCACCAAGCGTACATATTAACGTATGTATGTATGTATGTATGTATGTATGTATTAGCAAAAGTTAAAACAACATTTAAGCCTAGATTTTAATACCAAACTTAATGACACTGACGGTTTCCTGTCATAAAGCCATTGAAACATTTTTTAACGTGACTACATAAACACATACAATCATATATACAAACGTATACATATACGTATTGGTGTATGTCTTTTCCTTCGGCTAACATTTCAATTAAAATTACTTGTCAGTAGATCGGTCAACTAAATATTTATTTGAAATTTCTTATTGAATCTTACGAAAGTATGGTGAGATTCTGTAATTGTTGTTGAACGGATAAGGGCGAGTGGCTAAGGGCCAATGTCTCTTCCTATAAATTCACTGTTATTTATGGTTTCATATAATAAATAGGCTGTTAAATGTAATCGCCCATAAAAAACTTTCTTAGTTGTATGGATAAAGCAGTGCTTGTTTCTTCTTCTACTAATTATAGTGAAGCGAAAATTTACATTCCTTTGACAACAATAAACATTGATTGCTACTGCCAATGGTTAGTGAGATCATTAAAAAAAATAAGAAAAAAATGATTTTATATTTTCCAAAAAGGAAGAAAGAGGAGAAAAAGAAAAATCGGTGCATTGTTGGCAATATCAACATCAGTGGACAACAGCAGAAACAATGAAATGTATTCATTAAAATAAATTTTATAAGAATTTTAAATATACGGTTTCAAAATCTTTAAAATTTTATTTTTTGGTTATATAATTTGTTTTTGTTTTTGTTTTTGTTTTTGTTTTTGTTTTTGTTTTTGTTTTTCTGTTTCTGTTTTGTTTTATTTTGTGTAGCTTTAGGCGGCCCATTCAAGACGATTATGAGGACAAAGACGATGATGAAGGCAAATAAGCTCATTTAAATTCAATGGAATTTTACAAAATTACAACAACGACAATAGCCATGAAAAGAAGAAAGATGAAGGAGAAGTGGTAGAAGAAGATGTGGAAGAAGAAGAAGACCATAATAATAAACACTATTATATGAACAGAAATTTAATTGATAACATCACATCGTATCGTCGTATCATATCATGTCGTCATATCTTACTCGTATAGTATGATTCTATAGCTATGGTTTCGCATCGCAACCATATGATTATTGAGTAGTTCGAAATTATATATCCCATATCGAAATTATTAAGAGGCAAATAAAAATATCAAAACAAAAAACAAAAAACAAAAAACAAAAAACAAAAAAAATTGATTTCAAACCATACAAAAGTTTCTGAAAAAACAACAAACTACTGAACACACGAGAAGAAGACGAATGAAAATGTCTTTTGTTTTTTTTTTTTTTTTTTTTTTGTTGCTTTCTTATAACTTACAAAGAACCCTAAAGGTTTCTTATTTTAAATTTTTTATTTTTTTATTTATTTTTTTTTTTTTGCCTTACACAGCAACACATGAGAATATTGCCCTTTATTTTGAATACTTATTGAAACAAGTGCAGTGTCAGTTAATGTTGATATATGTTGTTGTTGTTGGTGATAGCACTGCTGTTGATATAACCCTTGAAAGAATCCTTATATGGGTTTTGATTACAATAAAACACTGAAAAAGGTTTTAACACTTCATTTTTCTTGTCTGTTGTTTGGATGTTTGTTTTCTTTCTCTCTCTCTTATTCTTCATGTTAAATTTTTGTAGGTTACTTGACTTGACTTTAACGAAGAAAAAAAGTCAAGTATAACCAATAACCAATAACAAAAGACAAAAAATAAAAATAAACTGATAAAATGCCTCATAAATGTAAAAATCTTGTATTACTTGGTTTGCGTAACACAACAATCGAAAAAGGGAAAGGGACCCCTCTGCGTTGGTATTTTTATTTCTTTCTTTTTTCTTTTTTGATTTTTTATATTGAATCTGTAATATACAGAGGCTAACTTGCCGATGTTGTTTGATTTTTTTTTTTGATATTTTTTTTTTTTTTGATTTTGTATCGATTACACATGTACAAAAGCTTTGTTACGCAGCATGCGTTTTATCGAAGTGTGTTCAAGTTAAAAGGGCTGCATACTGAAGTAAGTCAGTCGTTTTAGTCTGTATGTCATATCATCTAGCCAAGAATCCGATACAAATACTCATAAAAAACAAGTTGGTACCATGTATGGCACCAGTCTTTAATCAATTGCATTGCCACCACAACGACCTCAATAGCAAGGGGAACAATGAAGCATTGTTGCTTCAATAAACAGATGAATATAATCAGAATCAATAATAATACTAGACAATTAAATATTTATATACATATGTATGTATGTATGTATGTATGTATGTATGTACGGAGTACATATATATATAAATTTTAATCAATGACGCATAACAAAACAATTGGGTTGATTAGTTGGTTACCTTTAGGAAGATTTAAATTCTTTTTTTTTGTGTGGGCTTTTTGTTGTTGTTGTTGTTGTTCATATTCTTCTACTTGATATATAAAACCTGAATACACTTGTTAACTTTGCTTAACTGTTTCTTTCAGAGGACAAAAGTGTTTTTTATCTATAAAAACTAAAGACTTATGTATGACACATGCACGAAATATTTTATTTATTTTTGAAATTTTTTATAAATATTTTCCTTAAAATAAATTTTCCAACTTACCTTATCGCAGAAAACTTTAATTTGACAATAACCCCGATGGAAGACTTGAGTATCACGGGGATCTTCGAACGTATCAATTTGTACATGTAATGGTAGACCCTGTAAAACAAAAATTATTTTTCTACAATTATTGCCATTTATTATCACTATTTCGTATGTATGTTATGTCTATATTGTATTTGCTGTTGTTGTTCTATTTTTATTATTTTAATATTTTCATTTCTCGAAATGATTGAAAAAAAAATTTCTCTCTCAACTTCCGTTGCTCTGAGTTGAGTAATATCTTGCAATACAAATTGCCAGTATTTGGCATCTGAATACGGCTAAAAGTGAAAAACTATACAATTAGCCATTAAGTGACATTAATCATAAAGTTGGAAATTTACAAACAAAATATTTCAACATGAAAATTCAATTTAAAGTTGCATTGATAGATACATAGTACTTATGTATGTATTTAAAACAAAAAAACAAAAAATATTGAACAAAACTATATATAATATATTGGATACCTATCATTATACATACACATATACAATTTTCATATTAATTTATTGAATCGTAAGATGAAATAATAAAAAAAAATTTTTCATTTGATTTTTTTATCTCAGTATGGGCTCCTTAACAAGAATGTTTAACAATAAACAGTGTAAACACCCTCTGACCAAGATTAAAATGAAATGAAAGAGGTTTTCTATTAAGGGGCACACCAAATTAATAAAACTCTTTTTCTAGTCTTTCATAAATGGAGAACAAAAAATAAAAAAATAAAAAAATTAAAAAAATAAATAATTTTTTTTCTCTCTCCATATGTAAATGGTATTTTTTTATCGCCCTTTGCGTTTAAATATAAATAATCCATTGGAAACAATAAATGTCAGCTGAATGTAATGATTTAATGCGATAAAAACGACATTTTTAATTGAATGGAAAAGGTTTTCATTTTTTGTATTTTCAGCTCTCCACTCACATTTACAAATTTTTATTTTCCAAAATGGTTTTAGATTTCTTTTATAAGAAGCAAATCAACTTAACTGAATGAAATATCGGGTGATTTTTTAAGAGCATTTGGATTTTATTAAAAAAACACACACACACATCTTGGCTCCAATTGTGAATTACTTTCTTTAACATATCGGCCAGTATTTCACGAATAAATATTTCAATATTGGCTTCCAGTGCGTTAACCGTTGAGTGTTAGTCCCTTTAGACATTAGCCTTAACAAGCCCCACAAAAAATAGTCTAAAGGCGTTAAATCACACGATCTAGGCGGCCAAACACGCCTCTCAATTAGGCCATTGCATCGCGTGCTGTGTGGCATGTGGTGCCGTCTTGTTGAAATCACATGTCAGCCAAGACCAGCTCTTTTATTTTGAGCAAAAAATTTGATTTTGATTTTAATCATCGCACGGTAGCGCTCGCCATACATAGTAACGGCCCTGCCTTTGTCGTTTTTGAAAAAGTATGGGTACAATAATGCCACCAGCCCTTAATCCGCACAAAACAGTGCATTTATCGAGATGCATTGACAGTTCTGGTAATACTTCCGGCTGTTCTTCACATCAAATACGGCAATTTTGTTTGTTCTCGTATCTATTCAACCAGAAATTTGCTTCGTCGCTGAGCACACGATGCACTTTCTTAGCCGAGCATGAATTTTGGTGATAAAATTCATTCGTTTGTAAGTCGATTCATGGTTAAATTATAAACCAAACCGAACATGCTTGACAGACAGTAAAATCTTATACGAAAATAGCTGAGCTGTTGCCAAAAAGAAAGTTGCTAAAAAAAAATCACCCGACAAAATAACGTTCTTATATCGAACGAAACACCTGTAAGACGGTACCAGAAATATTTAAAAAATAAACGCATCTGTAATATAGTATATTTCAGAAATACGTTTAAAGATAAACATGACAACTACAAAAACAAAACAAACAAACAAAAAAAATATTATGAATCGTTGTTATCTTAATTAAAAAATACGTTTTATTGCAACATAAACGGATATATGTATATACCATGCCTACATACAGATCAGAGGAGACACGCATAAATATACATACGAGTACATATGTATGTATGTATGTATGTACACACTTTTAAAAATTGGAATCCATCTATGTATGTGGGGTTTGATATTTTTAATTATGAATATTATTGTGAATTTTACTTTAACTTAAAAGCAATAACAATAACAACAACAACAATAACAACAACAACAACAATTATGAAAAATGTTGGTCCATTTTGTCACCTGCTTCGAAATGAAAACAAAAAAAAAAACAACAAAAAAACAAAATTATTGCATTTTAATTTTGTTTTTGTTTGAAATACTCAACAAACCATGTCTAGATTTTCAGGTGAATGGCAGAGCGAGTTAGTCGTTGGACGGTTTATTGGTTGAGTTGAGTTGAGTTGATTTTTTTTATTTCTTCTTCTTCTTGTATTTCATGTCTTTTTGCAACATGCAAAGCGCCCACTTGATAAGTCATTAATAATATTTTCTTTCCTTTATTTAATTCGCAATTTATATCATCTTTTTATTTATTTCTCTGTTGTTTCTTTTTTTTGCTGTTGTTATTGCTGTTGTTGTTGTATTCGTATAATAAAATGTAACAAAACAAAAGCAAAACCAAAATAATAACAAACAGATATTGTCAGTTACACTCAATACCCTTTCGACACAGCAATATACTCGTACATGTTATAAATAAATATTTTCAACTGACCACTTGTTGGGTGCATGTGCGTTGAGAAAGGACCTGGTGTACGTTATGTACTGTTTGGTCTGTCGGTAGGTTGCCATCAATCCTGTAGAGACTCAGTTTTATGAGAATGTCTGTCTGTCTGTCTATGTGTGTTTAATGGTATAACTGTCTGTTGGTCGTGCGTCATATATGTACATGACAGATTGCATTTGTTTTTGTTTTTTGTTGTTGTTTTTTTTCTTATTATTATTTCTTACATTAGGTTGTTGCAGTTGTTGTTTGTATTGCTTATTTAACGACAAAAGCAAAAAATTGAACAAAATAAATAAAATATATTGGGAATTTATTAAAATTTCAAGTGTAAAAGAAAAAAATAAATAAAATATCGTTGCAACACTTTAAATGTCGTGTTTAAAGCGAAACAGTTGATTTCATTTTTTCTCTTGTTTTTTTTTTCTCATTTAGTTTTGCTGGTGCGTGAAATAAAAGCTTCAGGACAAAATACGAAAAAAACAACCGAACGAAGTGAACACGCTGACAAACTAAAATAAGTAACAAACAAGACATTTTATGCTTTTCATGTGCGACACGATGTTAAGGCAAATGTTAAATCGATATTTTATTGACAGATGCGGCAGCAATAATAGCGAAACATGTTTATGCCATTGTATCTCCTTTATTTTTCACTCCATTTCCCTTCTCCTTTTCTCATTCTTTCTCTCTTTCTTTTCAACTGATTTTGTTTTATTAACCAACGCAAAAATTTTTAAATCTTCAATTCACTTCATGGATGTATTTATGAAAAAAAAAAAAAAAAAAAATGCGTGAGATTATTGAATGTTCCATAAGATATTGACCAGAAAAAATAGTAGAAAGCTTAACAAAAATATTTTATGTAGTTTAACACTTCGATCGGGTTACAACAACGCCTTTTTTTCTCTTTCTTTCTTCGCTCGTATTTTTTCTTATTTCATATTTATGGACTTCAGCCAGCAGAAAAAAAGTTACACGTAAAACTTAAATTACAACAACGCAAGAAAAAACATAACAAAACAAGACATTTATTATTTATTTTGTTGGTTGTTATTGTTTTTGTTCTTGGTGCAAATTATATATTGGGTATAGAAGTTAATAATGTCGATTTTTTTGTTTGAATGAATTGATACACTATTCAAAGTATTGTCCATCGTTAGCCACTACTTTTTCCCATATTTGTGGTAGCATATGGATTCCGCGCCAAAAAAATTGCTCCGGTTTCTGATACCCTGTTCCGAAGTGAAGCGTATTTCAGTAAGAATGTTCTGCATCGATCGATACCAGTGGCTGTAAGGCTGGTGAGCCAAAACTTCCCATCCATTGTTTTCCAAATAGTTTTTTTCCGGTCTTGCAACATGTGGCCGAGCGTTGTCATGATGGAAGATTATGGCCTAGTGCCTGGTCGAATATTCTGGTAGTTTTTCGTTGATTGCTCTCTTCAAACGAATCAATTGTGTTCGGTACAGGAACCCTGTGATCGTCTGACCCGATTTTAACAGCACATAATACAAAAAACCCATCTGATCTCACCAAATACAGAGCAACATCGATTCGGCGTTGATTTGGCTGATTGGTCTGGCTTTACATATGACTTATTGCGCTTGGAGTTATCGTATTGTATTCATTTTTCATCACCAATGACAATACGATGCAAAAATGACTTCTTTGTGTAGCGTTTAAGCATCATTTCCGGCAAGCAAAATCGCCTTTTAATGTCTCTCGGCTTCAATTCATATGGGACCCAAATTTCTTATTTTTGAATGAATTCCAAATCTTTCAAACGCATGGAAATGGCTTGTAGTGTGACTTCCAATGATAATGCACGTTCTTCTTGCGTTTGACAACAATATTCGACGAGTAATGCTTCCAACTCCTCATCTTCAACATTTTTCGGCTGACTTCTGACTTCTGTGTCGAAATCATCACTTTTGAATCGCGCAAACCATCGTTAACAAAATTTTCGAGTTGGTGCATGTTGACCGTAAGCTTCTACTAACAATCGATAACTTTCAGCAGCTGTTTTCTTCAAATGAAAGAGGGTTATCAGACTTCCCCGCAAAACATCTTTTTTGGGTACAAAATTCGACATTATCATAGCGATTGAAAAAAATGTGCGTTTACACTTTGGTGTCTATCGTATACTGAATTATAATGACAGATGCTTACCCTCCAAAATAGCATATTTGTTATTACTGACACAAACAATATGTGATAGCTATGTCATATGTTGTCCATCGACATTATTAACTTGTATACCCAATATATATTATGTAGGCCTTTACAATAATTTATTTTTTGATTTAATTTAATACAATAAAGTGCAATACTTATCAAGCAGTCGAGCATACAAGTCCAGGAGTAGTCGAATAGACCATGTCTTGTAGCAATCAATAGCTAAATAGCACAGTACTGGAAGAAGTGATGGTATGGGATGAATCTCGATAGCATATCAATACCTACCGGCCTAAAATATTAAGCAAAACAAGAATTTGGAGCCTTAATCTACGTCTAGAAATGATCACAGATTAAACGTAAGGCGTAAATACGTATATTCAACTTAAACATAAAATCTGTGTTATTCTAAGGATGTGAAACATGGAATTATACGAGTATACATATACATATACTGTGTCTTCAAGAGCAATTAGCAGAATCCAGTCATTCGTAAATAGGTATCTTAGGAGAATCATGCGAATTCATTGGCCAAACCCAACATCAATGCGAAAGGTGAAATCAAACGTGTAGCGAAATTAAAATCATATAGTGGTCATACACTGAGAAAACCTAACGATTATGTTGCGAGAGCTTACAGGACAGCTGAAACACAGACTTTTGTTGTGGCCCTATGTTTCACTTAGGAACTTGGATAATAATAACAGTGCAGTAACTATACATACACATACATATTCTATTGGGAATATTTTGGCCGCAGTTTCATTTATATTTCTTGAGACAAATTATAGTTTTCAGTGTAACTTTTTTGTTTAGATTTTTGTTTACTTATAAAATGAAAAATAAAACAAAACAATAACATGGTTTGACAACAAAATATCTGGATAGTTTTTTAAAGGCGGTATCGATAACAACAAACGTCCGCCTTTTTTGCACCTTAATGTACTTATAAGCTAATAACTTAAGTGAATATTAATCGATCATTGGGTCTTTTAAAACGAATATATTTCATTTAACTAACCATGAAGAATTCGTGTGTATGTATTTCTCATTGTACAATAATAGTATGTTCACAGGGATCTCAAAGTTGACTTTCTCATTTACACCTTAGGCCCGAATCTTGATTGAAACAACATGTTTCGCCATACAAAACTTCAAGAGTGAACCATACTGTTTCAGTTTGAAACTTGCTCCTTTTTGATTTCATACAATAGGATTTTAGAGAAACAATAACAACAATTTGTATATTATTTTTCAGTTAAACGAACAGCAAATAGAACCTTTTTTCATTTGGAATATTCGGATTGAGAGAAGAAAAATTATTGATTACAATTCAACTTACCTTAACACCCTTTTGACTGCTGAAGTCTGTACTTAAACATTGCACGGCGATATTTATCTGTAAAACAAAAAAGAGTAGAAAATAAAATTCATGAATTTCATTAACAAAAAAAAAAAAAAAAAAAAAAACAGAATTGCAAAAGCCATAAGGAAATCATAAACATAAGAAAGAAATTATTAAATAAACGAAAATGTCGCTAAAGAAATTACCAAAAAAGAAAACTTTTTTTTGCATTACAGCCAATAAATACTGGACATGCAGTCATTTTACAGCATTTGTGATTGGCTATTAATTGCTTCAAATATACAAACACACACATAAACTAAGGCATATACAAACACAAATGCAAGACATGCAACATCAATTGCAAAGGAATAATTTTTAACAAGACTTCCAACAAAATTATATAGAAAATAAAACTAAAGAGTCTTAGATGCACTAAACTTGGCTACTTAGACTATTACGGTGATGATGTGTTGCTGTGTGTTTGTATTTAATTGTTAAGGCTGACAACGTTTCTGCTGCTATTGCTGTTGCTACTGTTGCTGTTGTTGTTGTCATTATTATTGCAGTATAATTTTTAAGCAAACAAACAATACAATAAATCACAATATAAAATGAATAAGAAGAAGAAAAAGACAAAAACAAAGACATACATATGGCGGAATAGAAAGGGGAGAAGGGGAAGGAATAGTTCGACTAACAGTAATACAACAGCAAACGAGGCAAATAAACAAACAACAACAAAGTATTTAATTTTAATTTAATACGATTGTAACGCACTTCATATGATTGTCATCAAAAGACCAGACACTGCAGCAATAGCAGCAACAGCAGCAGCAGCAGCATCAGCAGCATCATGCTCGTATAAAAGTTGTTAAATGATAAATTCTTCTTCTTGTTTTCTATTTCTTTGATTATTCTTTTAATTCTTCATGCAACCAACCTGTTGCTGGTATACTCGTATGTCTATAAAAATAATAGAAATAATAAGCAAATGTGCGTACGTGTGTGATTGTGTTTAGTTGTTTGTTTAATTTTTTTTTTTTTTTTGTAGAAATGTGTTTAAAACTATTTCGAGAATGTTATTGCAAAACTAAAAAAAAAAAAATAATAAAAAAACAGTTTTACACAAAAGGGGCAAACTATTGGAAAATCCATCATCATCTACAAAAAGTGTTGAGCAAAAATAAGCAAAAAAAAAAAAACAGCCAAGTAATCAAGTAAAACAAATAAAACATCTTTAAACGCATACGCATTCATTTACAAACGATCATCGAACAAACGAACAAATCAACTCTTCGTGAAGCATATTGCAGCCATTTTTAATGGCAAAGTGCAACACAACGCACCATTAACATTAGCAGCAGTAACAACAATAACCAAAACAGCCACTAGCATTTAATGGGAATTAATTAGCGAACACGGGCTTACCAAATAAAGCTTTGGGCAGAGCCACCACTCACTCGTCATAGTCGTCAATTCCAACATCCATTCCCATTAAAATCACACATCATCGTCGTCATTATCATCATCATTGTACTCGTATGAGCACATGTACGAGTACGTAATGCAAAGCACGATTCGACTCTGTTTTAGTGTAGTGCAGTGTAGACATTTGGACGTTTAAAAACCCACTGCATTATGATTTGCAAAGAAATTTTCCAACTAAACTGATGAAAAAAAACAGACAAAACAAAAAAACAAAACAACAACAACAACAACAACAGCGATAACATCAAATATAAAGTGGCAGATAAAACAGTCGTGGCTTACGCATGTATATATGTATGTTTATGTCACTCTGTGTGCTTAAGGATTATGATGAAATGAGCGTCAGTTGTAAGGAAACATAGAGAAAAGAATGACACTTACACTTAGGAATTGTAAATGAATTTCTATTGTGATCATTGCCACCGAAAGATTTGAAAACCGAAACACCATAAAAGCAATTGGTAAAATTTAAAAGATTTTCTTCTTCGTCTTTCATCACCATCTTCACCAGCCAATGCCATCTATAGGAAATTAAGCGTTTTTAGAACCATAAGAAATCCTATTATCTAAACATTGTTTAAACCAAGAAAAATTAATTAACTTCTGAAGAAATGCCATCATTTTTATTATATACGAGTAGTATGTACTGAGTGCATTGTATTCTAGGCATACGACCGACCCGCACCGATTAGACTTTAGCCAAGATCGATGGATGGATGTATGGGATGGAGAAATTCATTACCAAAATGGTCAACAGTTAAAGAGTTATGTAAAGTGTATAACTTTTTTTCTTTTTTAATTCTTTTTTTTATTTATTTATTTATTATTCCTTAGCTATCCAATGGCTGGCACATAACGTACATACATACAGACAGACAGACAGACAGACATTCATAGATACAACGGGCGACACATTTTTCTTATTTCTTTTCATTTCATTACGCTCAGCATTAACAAATTTTGAAAAATGTTCTTCATGCGTTTAAGGCAAACAGCTTTAATACAACAAATTGCATAAATATTTCCGATATTTTCTTATTCCCTCTAAGCAGTTTCTCCATAAGCTAAATATCCTATCGAATTTATGTACTCGTACATTAAGCATTTGCTTATAAGAATCTTTTAATGGTAGAAATGCCTTTCGAAAATTTATTTCATATTTTATATATAAATATTCTTTATTTTTTTATTTTATTTTATTTTTTTTTTTTAAACTAAACAAGTGTCATAATTGACCCGATAGTTTTTCTCTCTTTTAAACTTCCCCTCTGATCTTTTGGTGTCACCATTGTTAAGAACAAACTGGCAAAATATTTTTAATTTATTTATTTCTCTCTTTCTCTCTCTCTCTCTATCTCTCCTTTTCTCTATACCTATTATATGTAGTTGTAAATGTAAATACAATTATGGAAATTGTACATTTTCAATAAATATATTTTAATACTTTTATAAGCTGCTGCTGCAGCGACTGTTTAAGCCAAACAGTGTACCCCTATTACTTGAAAACTGTGTCGACTTGTAACAGAAAGAAAAATTCAAAAAAAATGGCCAGTATTTTTAAGTTCGACATAAAAACAAAATAAATTATAATAAAAAAAAATTATAATAAAAAAAAAATATTTTAATACTGCTGACATAATCGCCATAGAATGCGTTTGTAACAACTGCATTTACGTGAAACTAAATGTGATTTATTAACAAACTCACAGTTAAATAAAGTTTTTTTGTATTCAATTCAATTCGATTAGTCTGGCTAGTCTCGCATCGAATACTTTAGAGGAAAAAAAAAATTGTTGTAAATAAATTTAAATATAAAATGGCCACTGGTAAAATAATAAAAGTGTGTGTGTGTATGTGCAATTGATATTGTTTGTTGTTGTTGTAATTGGTTTTTTTTAAGAATTACACAGGAAATTGCCAATGATTTAATTGTAAGGTATTTGTATAAATAAGAACAAAAAATAAATAAAATAAAAAACGAATACATATACACACATATGCCATAACTATAAACTCATTTTAATTTAATTTCAATTAATTTTCCAACACTATTTATTACGATAAACAACATCAACAACAACACCAATAGCAAATAAAAAAAAATTTATCTTTAACCATGGGAGCAGTTGCATACAAACTTTTATTTCAATTGCCGTGCAATCGAATAAAAATTCGAAATTATTCGCAAATTTGAGGTTAGGAATTCAGTTTTATTCATATCAATTTAAAATAGAAATATTGGAATTAACAATGGAATATGATGTCGGGCAAATGTCCACCTCTAGCACGTCGGCAGACATTCGCTCTTTTTACAAAATTTTGAACCACATTTTGCAACAAACTTTCGCTTATCTCAAGAATGTAGTGCCGAATTTCATCTTTCAGAGTGTCAGTTGTTTGTGGCTTGTTGACGTAAATCCGGCCTTTCAAATGGCAGCAAAAAAAATAATCCAGCGGAGTTAATTCAAAAGAACATCGCCAAATCGAGAAATTACGCGACCGGGAAATATCTGATGTAATAACTGAATTGTTTGGCTGGCTGTGTGGCTTGTGGCTTATGGCACCGTACTGCTGAAACCAAAGGTCACTGATGTCAACATTAGCCAATTGTGGCCACAAAAAATTGGTCATCATGGTTTGGTAGCGCAGACGATTTACGGCAACGGCGTTCTCTTGCTCATTTTCGAAAAATATACGGGCCGATGATGCCGCCTAATCACAAACCGCATCATACGGTCACTTTCTTTAGATGTAATGGTTTTTCGAGGACTGTTTGTGAGCCCAGTATTAGAACTGCAAAACAATCGATAGTACTATCGATAGTTTTGTGTTTGGCTGATCAACGATAGTTTTTTTTTCACTATCAATACTATCGTCAAATTCTAATTGACCTCCAGGTCACTGAATGTACATAGTCAAAGTCACATTTGCAAAAATTTGTTTGACGCAGGTTGTTAGACGTCTGTAACCTTTTATAGTTACATAGGGACACAGGTTAACTGTTTCTTAAATTTATATTTATTCAACTCAAAGTATGAATTGTAACTAAAATATGTTCGAACATACGGTTTTGCATTTGTTCCAAACAAATTAATCTTCATTTCGTCAGTTGTTGCTTCCGTTTGCTGAGAAATGATACATTTCAATAGCTCTTACCCATAAGTCTAGTTTCCATAAGTTTTTTTTTTTTTTTCTTATTGTCCGACTTGAAACAGGAGAATAAATTCATTGTTGTGGCTTTTTGATGACTTGAAGGGTTTAATCTACGAAGTACTGACAGTTGTTCTAAGCTTTCTTTTATAGTCTCTGAAGTTTTCTTTCACTGTATATTTATGTATACTGATTATTAGTCTCTCTCTTTCACTTAAATTATAATATTGTTGCCACAAGTAACACCTAACAGGATCCGATAGTATAGTTTTGCAGCTCTACACCATATGCGACAATTTTGTTTGTTTCCATAACTGTCAAATTAAAACGGGGCCTCATCAGTAAAGATGATTTTGTTGGAAAATGCGTTGTTTTCGTTCAGTTTTTCAAACAGTAAACTTTCACAATTAAAATTCTTTGTTCAAGAGTGTAGCGTTCCACAGGCTGACAGCTCAATTCTTAACATTTCATCTTTTAACACCCAATTTACTTCCTAACCTCAAATTTACCCACCCTGTACATATGTATGTACCTTGGGGTTCTTCATATGACTTTGATTACGACGCCCCGAGTCTCGGCAATATAAAAATTATATATATACCACATGTTTGCTTTGTTAGAAAAACTTTTATAGGAATAACAAATTTTAAAATAATTTCAAGACTAAAATACGTGATCAATAGTAAGGTATTCGACATAATAAATATATTTGTTATATGTACGTGTTAAACAACTATAAACGACGTAATCTCTTCTTTTCTTTGCTTCGTGACGACCTTGCTGTGTTGATCGACTAATCGCAATAAGAATTATTTTTTATTTTGTTACTTCTTCTGCTGTATCATTTACTACATGTCTTCAAAGAGTGTCACCGAAGTATTCTGTGGCGTCGTGGATCACAAAAATGGCTTTTTGCCGCAAAATCTATGTCTTCATCTACTAAGTGTTTCGTTTTATTTTTATTTCCTGCTACTGTTTCCAAATCTTTAATCATATTTCCTTTCTCAGATTGAAGAATACGTAAGTTGTAGCATATTTAAGTCATTCTTCGTTGCCTTTTCTCGTTTAAGGTGTTATGTTAGAGCACCCCTGGATATTATATGCTGTAGTATTCAAGAGAAGACTACAAGGAGTTACTGCAACTATTTCTCCTCTACCCAAGAGGTATTATTCTAGAGATTTTTATTTCTGAAATAGTTTTCCAAATAAAACTAAATAAGAAATATACTGAAAAATCGTATTTTTTATTATTTCTGAAAATCTGGTCAAAGTGTGCAACCTCTAACTAAATGTTATCCATCCAATCTTCTTAAAGTTTGGTGTATATAACTTTTGTATTACCAAAACACATCACATAGATATAATGTCTACATATTCAGAATACTTATATATATATTTTTTTTTAATTATAAACGCACTTGCAACAGTTTTTTTGGTCCAATTTTTTGCTATTTGATTTCGTTTGGTGTAAAAAGTACTTTTAATGCAAATTTATTGCGGTTTTAATTCTTGTAAAATTTTTCTTTTTTTGTTTTGCAATTGGTTGGTTTAAAATATTGAATAAATTTATTATATATTTACATACAATAACAACAACAACTTAAGAAACAACGTCATTAAATGCGTAAAGTGCTAATTGCTGGTAATAACAACAATAATATAAAATACATTAGCATTACAGATCGGCCGACCAACCGACCAACCGACCGACCAACCGACCAACCAACCAACCGACCAATTACGTCAATAACATTAAATGTTTCACAAATGAAAATGAAAAGAAAAGAAAACAAAAAAAGAACATAAAAGCACGAATAGGAAAAACAAAAGTGAGAACAATAAACATACAGAGACTAGATACGTATGTATATATACATGTGTATTGAATATTAACAACATTTTGTTGTTGCTGTTCATTTTTTCGTATGAATGTGAATGGCGAGCTAACATTTGAGTGACACAAAATAATGAAACCTCTTACAATTGGCTGAGAAAATATCTGAATAAAGAAAACGCCTCTTTTTTTGTATTATTTTAGCGCATGTGCTCTTTAGTGAAACATTAGTTTTCATTGTTTTCTATATTTGTGTGCATTTTTGTCATTTGTCTTATTATTTGTAGAAAAATCATTTGCTATCATCACTTATCCCATCCCCTTCATTCAGTTTCATTTGAAAGTTTGTGTCTTAAGTCTTTTGTTTAATTTGATACAAGTGTGTATTGTCATAGGAAGAAATTAAATTAAATATAAAAAATAAAAGAAAAAAAATGGAAAATGAAAATAGATAATCATTTTCAATTTGTTTTAAGTTTAAAATTATTTACAGAAATTTCAACCTCACGAGGAAAATCATTAATAGAGCGCGCCATTGCAAAAGGAAACTGGAAAATGATTTTGTTGAAATGGGAGGCATAACTCAGTGCCACATTAAAGTATTACGATTATAAAATGCCGACCTAGAACATTAAAAAAAAAAAAACAAATCAAAAAACTATATCGGCCAGGTGCGCTTGCATTTATGTTGCTATTTTTTTATTTTTAGTTTTTATTTATTTTTTTTAACACACTCACACTTTTTCAGGTTTTGCCATCCATGTGTACCAGAAGCAAGTGTTACACAAAATAAAAAAAGTAAATCGAAAAAATAAAAACAAAACATAATACAAATTTGTGTAAGAAAAAAACAAAATAAAATAAAAAATAAAACATGGGCCACCTTAAAGTTATTATAGGAAAAAAAGCAAAAACCCAAGTCTTAAAAGGATTTCAACACGAATAACTCTTTGGCCACATTACGTATGAATGTATGTACGGGTATGTGTCGGGCACAACTAACGTTTCTACGTTAAAAAGGCAGGCAGTCATGTAATTTTCAGCAACGGAAATTGAGATATTTTTCATAAGTTATGCACGATGATGAAGAAGTTGAAAATAAATTCAGTTGTTGGTTGCTCGCTCTATCACTACTTGCCACTACAGTCGACAATAATAAAAATGCACAACAACAGCAACAACAACAACAACAACAACAACAACAACAACAAGAATAATACTAAAGCCATAAGGCAAGCATAGGAACCAACACCTTGTATCTAATTTAAGCCATAATATGAGCGTTTTTATTTTTTATTTTTTTCATCATCAGCTACTGGAATTTTTTTTTATTTTTATTCTTATTTTTATTTTTCCTTTTTGCAATTATGGTTGATTAGCTTAAATCGTTTAATGATATTTATGTATTTTCATTAGCATTAACACACACACACACACACACACAAAATAAGAAAAGTTGTCCGATCAAGTAATACTATACATATATATGTTGTAAAAATATTATCCAGTTTTTTTGTTGTATTTGCTTCATAGACTTACCTTTGCAGAACTTTCCAAAGGATTCCAATAAACAGCTATAGCATTGTGGGAGACCTCTTCTATGCAACCAACAAGACCAACAGAGTTCTTTGTGTCTGTAATTGTTAAAACAAAACAAAAAAATTAACAAAACAATTTAAGCGAAATTTAAAAATTAAATGAAACTCCTTTAAGACCCTTAAGCAACCGACATAGAGTATCTTAAGAATACAATTATGATTTGGTCATTTGTCATCTTTATTCATATAATCATCCACACACACACACACACACAGCCAAACGTACCTATATTTTCCACAAATAACATACAAATTTATGTTAAAAACATATTAGCAATTACTTATCACAATGTGCAGATCTTTAATTTTTTCTCTTCTTTCTTCGCAAACGAAGTAAGATGCCAGCCTAGCCAGCTACCCAGCCAGTCAGCCAGCCAGTCAGCCAGTCATTGTCCCATAACAATACATTATAAAAGACATCCACACAAATATATATACATACGTACATATGACATGATATTGTACGAGTATGAACAGAAAATACTACTCCTTTTGAATGATTTTCCAATTAGCCAAAGAGCGACGCAGGTGATTGCCAAAGACCCCCCTTTACATAC
The DNA here is from genome assembly GCA_023159175.1 of Wohlfahrtia magnifica. Taxonomy (NCBI): domain Eukaryota; kingdom Metazoa; phylum Arthropoda; class Insecta; order Diptera; family Sarcophagidae; genus Wohlfahrtia; species Wohlfahrtia magnifica. Next base: position 1,023,310 of record JAKWBJ010000505.1, on the reverse strand, counting down.
ATACATACATACATACATACATACATACATACATACATATGTGTATGCTGGCATACTTTTATACTCATGGGTTGGCTTATTGGTAAAGTTAGTAAGAGTTGTTGTAAATGGAAATGTAAATGTGTATGTGTATGTATGCTTGTGCATATTAATGGTATTGGGTGTAGTATCGTGTACGAAAATAAAGGCCTTTATGCGTTTATTTGTTGTTGTTTTTTTTTTATCAACAGTGAAATCTTTTTTATAATGGTTATTGGACATTGCCCGCAACAAATTCATTCGATGCGTATTCAATAAAATTACAAAACTTACAATGTGTTCTCCAATAACCAAAAACAAAAACAAAAACAAAAAACAAAAAGTACGCATACACTTTGAAAAGATAAGCATCATTGAGCAAAGGCTGACAAATGTTTAAATGTACAGACAAACAGACAAACAGACAGACAGACAGACAGACAAACAGACATTCATACATACAATATGAATCGCAAATTTACAAATTTATGTTTTTACATCGAGACTCGTATATTCTATATGACACTTGTTGTAGAAATAAAGATTGAATTTCCCAAAGAATCAGGGACAACAATAACAACAAGTAAATGAAGCAACATTGTCTCAAATTACACTTTAGCAAACAATCATGTTCGGAAATAAACAAACAAACAAACAAACAAGTAAACGGACAACATAAAAACAACATCAACAATCAAACCTGCAATCATGTTGTAGTCGAAATAATATCATCATCGTCATCAGTATCATCATTCATTAATTCAAATGAATTTATTTTAAATCGTTCGTCCATAAACCCATTCGATCCATCCGTTCTACTTTTATGCGTGGAAGAGTTAATAAAAATCACATTTAACAACATCTCAGAAGAGACAATAAATATGGCCTTTCACGCGACATAAACACCTACAAAAGAGTGCATTTTCATTATAACTTACCGGCATCTAATATTCGCTGTTTTACGGAATGCTGTCGACTGTGCCAGAATTGCCAGGCTTTTATTTCATCTTCAGGCGATTTTTCCTCTCGGAACATTAGCATGATTACACTCTATATTAAGGAGAAAAGAAAACTTATTAATGAATCAAATTAAATTAAATACAGAAAAATACAGAAAAATACTCGTAAATAATTCTTAAATACATACAAGCAGACAGACATAACTGTTATAAAAAATATCTAATAAATTTTTGCCATAACTGTTATATTGTAGAAACAAAATTTTGTTCCTTAAACTAAAAGTCATTTTCAATGAAAATAAATTGATGCTTCTCCTCTATAAGTTTTATTCATAATAAATTTTATTTCGTTGCCAATAACTTTTATTTTCGATATTTTTGTTGTAACATTGCCTGAATTCTGAACATGTATAGCCCTCTAAGTGGTCAAATTGACACATTGTTTGTTCTAATCTACATAAATGCGTCATCGTGGCTCAATTCAAATTTTTTGGCTATTTTTTATGAAAAATACAAAAAAAAATAATAAAATAAAATAATTATTTTTGTATTTTTATGTATGAAATTCGTAAACATGGTGTATTTTCTTATGTAAGTAGTATAGTTTGACAGATTTTCACTTTTATTCCTTCTGAAGGAAGAAAAAAATTGAAAAAATAAGAAGCGTTTTAGTTATATGTGCAGGGTGGACAATTTATCGGTTTAAATTTGAATCGGCGGTTATTTCGAAACTGGCAACACTTATGTCATTCTATTTCATCACAAAATTCTGTATATTATCTCCACTGAACGAATTGAATCAATTTACGCTTGAGCAACGTTGGAATTTATTGGAAATTCATCATCATTTAAAATCATCTTCTCGGATGAAACTCATTTTCATCTTGGTGGGTACGTTAATAAGCAAAATTGCCGTATTTAAGGCTTACAGAAGCCAATGCACTCATCACGAGTGACCGTTTGGTGCGGCTTGTGGAGCGGAGGTATCATTGACCCATATTTCTTTGAAAATGAGGACGGCAAAACCATTACGGTCAATGTAGACACCTATCGGACCGTGATAACCGATTTTTCTGTGCCTGCTCTTCATGGTATTAATGTGAACGATGTTTGATTTCAACAGGAGCCGAAATAGTGATGTCAGTTGGCCGCCAAGAAGCTGCAAATTGACACCGTTGGACTATTTTCTGTGGAACGACTATTCACTCGAAAAAGTTCTCGAAAATCGGTTCGATCGACTAGTGCACTGTGAGGCCAGCCGCGGCAGCCATATGAATGAAATAATATTTCATTTCTAGCCGAAACAATTGTACTTCACAGCAAACAAATAAATTTGACAAAATTTCAAACCGAGGCTACAATATATCCAAAATGTAAATTATTTTATTCTCAGTAAACTGTTAACTGTTAATGGCGACTGTTATGGCGACTTTTTAACGAACTTCTTTTTTGGAGCGAAATTTAACAATACGGAGCAGATTATATATATTTTTTTATATTCAAAAAATATTTGTATTATTTTGAAAAACATAACGTCGAAATGTTAAAATAAAGTGCGAATTTGAATTTAGCGAAAACGCTCAAAATTGATTTGACAACCTTTCAGAAGATGGCGAAGACAATACATTGGGAGGCTTATTAGCAGCTATAGTTGACACAGCTACTTGGGAGGCTGGTAGTACATTCCGATTTGTTGCAATATTTGAAAGGGAAAAAGTTTAATTTTCCATTTTGACGTAAATTAGTTCATAGTGTTCATGCAGTACCGACTACACAACTTTCTGTTGAAAGAGCATTTTCGTTTTTGCGACTTTATTGTACTAAAGAAATACAAACAAGGCGACAAAAACAAAACTTATGAGCAACAAAAAAAGTATATATATCTAGTAGTATGTCCGTTGGGTTCACTTCCCACATTGGTTTCCAGATGGGCAATGTTTCTCCAAGAGTTTGATTATGTAATACAACATAGATCAGGGACAAAAATGCGTCACGTCGATGCTCTATGTAGAGTTTCATGCCTTTTGGTAGAGGATTCTATAAGGCATCGACTGAGGAAGGCTCAATTGAGAGGTGAGTGGATAAGGGCTATAAGAACGATTGCAGAAAAAGACGTTTTTGAGAATTACTACCTGAAACATGACTTGTTCTATAAAAACCCAAATCGAGAACTAATAGTAATTCGAAGCACTATGGAGGAAGAGATAATTGGAATTACGCATCGTGAAGGACACTTTGGCATAAAAAATACGTGAATTAGTTGAGAGGGAGTTTTACATACCTGATATTTTACCTAAAGTCGAGAAGGTGGTTCGAAATTGTATTGAGTGTATAATGAACGAGGCGAAAACTGGGAAATCCGAGGGATTACTGAATCCCAACGAAAAAGCAGATAGGCCACTGAAAACATACCATATTGATCACATTGGTCCTATGGACCAAACACTAAAACGTTATAATCATATATTTGTTGTTGTAGATTCGTTCTCCAAATTCGTTTGGTTGTATCCAACTAGAAGTACAGGTGCGGCAGAGGTATTGGATAAATTGAAACGACAGTCAGCTATTTTTGGAAATCCAGAGAGGATAATCTCCGATAGGGGAAGCGCTTTTACATCGAACTTATTTAAAGAATATTGTGACCAAAACCGTATACAACATCTATTGATTGCGACAGGAGTTCCAAGGGGTAATGGCCAAGTAGAGCGTGTGAATAAAATGGTTATTTCTCTACTGTCTAAATTAAGTTCCAAAAATCCCTAACAATGGTACCGATATGTGGACAGGGTTCAACAATGCATTAACAACACTCCACCACGTAGTACCAAAGTTTCACCATTTCAGATTCTAACAGGTATTGAAATGAGAACCGACAACCATGAAGATATGCGCAAATTAATTGAAGAATTTGTAATTAAAGAAATAGATAATGAAAGAAATGAAATTCGAGAAATAGCTAAAGAAAATATTGCCAAAATACAGGAGGGAAATGAAAGATCTTTCAACAAGAAACGGGTAAGAGCTCCAATATATAGCGAGAATGATTTGGTGGCTATTAAACGTACACAATTCGGTCCAGGACTCAAATTAAGCCCAAGTACCTCGGTCCATATAAAATATTGAAAAGACTAAACCACGATCGATATGAAGTCGAAAAAATTGGCGAAAGTGAAGGTAACAAGCGAACCACTACTGTGGCTGAATATATTAAGAAATAGAATCAGTCTTTCGGGCCGAAAGACCGTGCAGGATGGCCGAATGTGGGAAGTGAACCCAACGGACATACTACTAGAAAAAATGTGGTTTTTTGAGGAAAATTCACAAAAGTTGTATATATTTGATTATATGTATTTTATATTAATTTATATTTTATTTGAAATATTCATTTTACGTAATATATTTTATTAAAAAACTTATTGATAGTTTTCACAAACTTATTGGCTTGATTTTATAAAAAATGTCTTTTCTGTTCTGCTGTCTGTGCAGAACTAACTTCTAGAAATATCCTTTTATATATATTGCTTAGTTTCAACTGTCATCGTATTATATTCTATTTGTTGCTTAGTTTTTAAAGTCTTCGGATCTCAGAGTCGCAATATATTGTAGGTTTATAAATTGGTTATTAGTGTTGTAAAAGTTAGTATGTTCGACCGCTTCTAGTAGTATGTCCGTTGGGTTCACTTCCCACATATATTCTTGAGAATAATTCTTAATGTTTCATTCATTCAATGTACAAGCAATGACATAAAATGAACTTGTAATTTTAATTGTAAGTTAACATCCTACAAATAAATAAGTAATTCTTATAAATTTTTTTAAAATTATTTTCTTTTTAAGAAAACTAAACTTATTGATTGTAATAGGTAAGCAAGTACTCTGTGTAAGATTAAAATCTAAAATCAACAAGATAATTGGGGCATATTAATGCGGCTTTAGACCACGCAAATCAACCATCGACCGCTTTCGATGGACCAATACGTTCAAAGGTGTATCGAGTAACGTCCGCGATCATCAGTTAAAATAGGAAAGAACATCTTCGAGGCTTCAGATAGGCAGACAGCCTCTCGGGTGATCTTTTTAACATCCTCCTGCAAAAGGTTATATGAGACGCAGGTGTGAATATAGCTGGCACACTTGATGGTCTAGTAAACTCGGGTATACATTGGAAGTTGGTAACCACAACTTTAAGATAGTCAGCGATTTTATTTATCTCGGCTTCGCCATTAACAAAACGAACAAAATCGGTTTTGAAATAAAAAGAACTATTTAACACACAGGCGTGGTGGTGTGCTGTCATCTGTGTCAATGGGTAATGTGGATATTGAGGAATCAGATGCTCTTGATGTTCTGGGCATGAGAATTCACTGTGACGTTCGTTGGAATGATCACATATTTCAAGTGTCGAAAGAAGCATTCAAGTGCCTTGGTTTTTTGAGACGGTGCAAGAAATACTTCACCCCATCTGATCTCCTTAATATTTACAAGACCTATATCCGTCCCAAAATGGAATACAACTCTCATGTATGGGCCGGTGCTTCAAAGTCTATTTTGGAGCTTCTCGACCGCGTACAGGAGAGGGCGAAGATGCTCATCAATGACGGTAGGGTAGCCAACTCTATCGATTCATTGGAGCACCGTCGCAATGTGTCGTGTGTTTCATTGTTCTATCGATACTATAACGGAATGTGTTCTAACGAAATTAAGGAATTAATTCCCAAAAATCATATATTTTTACGTAGTACTCGTATTTCTCGTAGAGCGCATCCCTTTGTAGTTGATTGACCAGTAAATCTCACAACGCATTATAGGGAGAACTCGTTCTTTGGTCGCACTGTTCGGTTGTGGAATAATCTTCCAGCGAAAGTATTTCCTGCCACTTACGACATGAGTAAATTTAAATCTAACATCCATAAACACTACTCCCTCTGTCCTCCTTACAATAACCTATTTTCCTAGTACCAGCACAATGCACTGCATGAGTAGGGGCCATCCCCTGGGTGCTGGTCTTATATAAAAAAAAAAAAAAAATACTGGCTAATAAATAGGTGCTATTTTGGATTAAACAAGCAGTTTAAAAACAAAGCCAACTCTCAACAAACGAAAATACACTGATACCATTCGTGCTGTTATATAATTCAGAAGCATAGCTACTTACGCAGACAAAGCAATGTGCTTGGAGTATTCGAAAGAAAAATTCTGCGAAAAATGTATGGACCCATCTGCGTTGGGTTAAACGATTAATCGACCAACGAGCACGCTGATTGGGTCATGTTATGAGAATGAAGAGAAGTGCTCCAGCTTAAAGGTCATTCGATGGTGATGGTGATGATGATGGACCGAAAAACTCCGATTGAAGGATACGAAATTTGAAAGAAGAGCAGAAGATCTTTGAGCTTGAAGATCTTTTCTCTGTTCGCATTTAATAAGTAAGCAATTAATCTCTTCTTCTCTAATACCATTACATACATCTGAATAGCATTTAAATGTCTATTCAGTTACTTTTAATTCCACACCATCACCTTTCCCTTAATGCAAAAGTCAAAAAGTTTAACATTTTTATCTACAAAAAAGAAAATCTTTTCAACAAAATTTACATAAATCGAAAATTAAATGAGGGATCATTCAACAAAAAATAAATAGTCAACTTAATGATTCAACATTAAGAAAGAAAATGATCATCATTTAAAAATTTGTTAAATGTCTTAAGCATATGCAACACGGAGTTCAAGAAGAATAGATAGATGATAAGAAAACAACCCCTTCTACTTTCAATGAATAAAAATGAATGATACGAATATTCTTAAATTTACTATGCCTAGTTTAAGCGATAAAGATAAATTGCACAGCAATGAGTTGAGATTTGGATCATAAATAATTTTGAAATACAAGAGAAAAAAAAACAAGAAAAAAATGAATTAAAAACGAAATAAAAATTTGCATTCGATCCTTTTAAGTGATTAAGTATCGCACTTACTATATGCGATACGATTCGATGGGATGGATGCTATGCTGGCAGAAGGGCTTAATGGTAAAACACACATAAATTAGAGCTGACACTTTGTTCCCTTAGTTTTCGTTGTTTTTTATTTTATTTTTATTTTTATTTTTATTTTTATTTTTTATTTTTTTAGTTTTAAAGTCATTTCTGATTTAATATTCATTTTACGAGAATACTTTTTTCAAACTAAGAAAACAGCCTTAAGATGTCCATGTTGTTACTTGAGCCTTTAAAATAATTTATTGGAATTTTATGCAAATGTTTTAAATGCAATTTTTTCCTTCTCTCTCTGTCTCTTTCTCTTCCTCTCTCCCTCTTTCTTATATATTTTTATATAGTGAATTTAAATTTAATTTTATCCTTAAACAAAAATAATTTTATCATGATATCAAGAGAAAATAAATAAACAAAAAATAAAAAATAAAAAATAAAAAAGAAAATAATTATAATACGAGTGAGTACATGATAAAGTCACAGCCAAAGCCAAGCACAACTTTGAAAGCAGCGAGAGATGTTGTGTTGAATTCATGTTTGAAATAAAAAAATAAACAAAAATCTCGAGATGAAGACAAATAAATTATTACGACCAACAACAGAAAAAAATGTTTATTTTGAAAAATTGATATCGAAAAATTAACTGTATTAACCACCACTATATCTGTCTGTCTGTTTGTATCTTCCTTATGTGCGTTCGTTCGTCTGTAAGTCGAATGGCGTGGTCTGAAATTTTCTAATTTTCTTTTTGTTTTTTTTTTTTTTTTTCTGCGAAAGATAAAGAAGAGCCTCAAGGCTAGTTTTTCTTGTGAAAAACTATTGGAAAAAAAAGAAAAACAAGAAAACCACGCATAAACCGAATTAAAGCATTTCGCTGATACAAAAACAGGCGCACGCACACTGGCATTACAGTTAAAAATGTTTTAAAATTTCTTTTTTTTTCAATTTTTTTTTTTGTGTTTTACTCGTATTTAAACGAGTGAAAATCATTAAAAATATAAAAAAATAAAAATTAAATAAAATACTATAAAAATGCAACAAAATTTATTAATATGGAGAAAATACTTATGTTTCGTATTTCATTTGTTTTTATTGCAAAGGAAAGTTGAATTATTTTTCTGCGTTTTTCTTTCAAGAGATAAATTAAAACATAAAAAATCGTTAAAAAGGAATTTGATACAATTGCCCGAGAAAAATAAAAGAAAAGAAAGAAAACTATTATAGAGATAAAAAACGAATACTTGATAAAAGTACAGTGAGCAGAGTGTGTGATTAAAAAAAAAAAAAGTAAAAATAATTTGATTTAAAATGAAGCAAAGAAGCAACACAAATAATTTACATATCCTGTTTGCAATCATCCTTTTATGTGTATGTATGTGTGTATGTATGTGTGTGTGTATGTGATAAATGATTGATAATGTTGCCCGGATCTTAATTACTCACTGAATCACTGCACTCGGTACTATTGTAGCGATCTTTATAGACTTTTTTTTAGGCCTAAATAAATACACTTGAGATACCAGTGCGTTTTCTTTTTGATAAAGAAATGTTGCGCAAATTGTACAACAAATAGACAGAAAGAAGAAAGAAAAACATAAAAAACTATTTATCATTTATCATCTATCATCTATCATCTATCAACTTATCATCATCAGATAGATGATTGAAATAATTGTCCTGATTTGAAATGACATTGACGAGTGCAAACAGACCCTGTTCTGTGATTTCCATAATAAAACCTTTAAGGGAAATTCAAAGACAATGAAAAAAAGGGTTGATTTGTATTTGGTTTTTTTCACATTCTTCGGTTAACATTTTCATCGGAAGTGCTAAAATTTTAAATCATGCGTAACATGACAAATCACCAACGTTTGTTTACACAATTTTCTCCTTTTCTTAGTTCTCCCCTAGATACTACAGCTTCTCTAATAAAAATTCATTATTCTGTCTGTCTGTCTGTCTGTCTGTCTGTCTGTCAGTCTGTCATTCTGTATTTCTGTCTGCCAGTTGGTTCCTTATTTCTTCATCCAAATGTTTATTTAAGCCTTTCCTTCCTGGTAAGTATACCATACACACCATACACATCTATACAGACAAGAGACAGACTTGCGTTTATCAAAGAGTAGAAAAAGTTTTTGCGCATTTCCTTCCATGCAACGTTTTCTATTCAATTGAATTGTATATTTTGTTGTTGTATGACTGACAAACGAATAATATTTTTGATTGTATTGAAAAGCTTTTAAGATACAAAGAAACAAATATACATGCGCATACGTACGTACCTTAACTGTTGTATTTTTAATGGGCTTGTCTGGATCAGGTATATATTCTAATGTAATGCCATAAAATTGTCCCTTATTAATGTATGTTATTCGATCATCTTCTCGTCTTTGCGATGAACTTATGGGCGATTCCAGATGATATTTGAAACCAACATTTGTAAATCTAAGACAAACAAAAAATTCAAAAAAAAAAAATAATAAAATAAATCCAACGTCATTGCAAATTATTCTTTAGATATTTTAGCTCATTTTTATCTCAATTTTAATTTTAAAAATTAATTTAAACACTCCGTGACACTGATGACACTTACATTTTTGGTATTTGTATCTTATCGGCATCATTTTGACGTCCAAAATCATGCCATGGCCTAGAACGTGTAGCACTACCATTGGCACTAGTACCGCCTAACGAGGTGGTGGGACTGTTTTGACCACCATGGACACTGATAGCACCACGTTGTATGCTATTCACCGAAACAGGAATGCCACCATTATTATCCAACAATGATCCGGGCTGACAAAGCTCAGTGTAGTCAAAGGACTGAAAGAAATAAGAAAACAAAAGAAAACGGGAATTTACTTAATTGTGTTAAATCAACAATCACACACAGAATAAGATAACATTTGTTGGCGCTACATAAGTATGTATGTATGTATACAAAAGGTACAGATATACATATTTAAAGAAAAAAGCAAAAATTTGCTATGTCAGGACGCTACACGCATTCGCAAATCCAATATGACCAGTTTTGTTATTGGAAAACAATAAAACAATTAAAATATAAAATAAAATATAATATTTTGCCAAAAAAAAAAAAAAAAACAAAAAAAAAACAAAATAATCTTGAGCTGAAAATAGAATCAAATGTCAATAAAATAAAAATCACATGACAAATTAATCCAATCTCTCAACGCCTCAACGCCAAATAGTGAGAGAGATAGAGAGAGATTGAGAGAATTAAGGGCGAGATTTAGTTTTGTGATGAGTGTTTGCTAATGACAGACACCACCACTACACACACGCACACACTCTGAATTAAAACTTTAGAGGCTTTTTGAAAGTCAACTTACCTGTTGTATATTATTTTGATCTCTAGGTGTGATGGCATCAGCTCCTATGCCAGAATCTGGACTGGGCAAGTCAACTGTTAAGCCAGCGGCAGTTACGGTTTTTGCATAGATGGGAGTACCGCCATTGTTTTTCGAAACATTTGCCGATGGATGTGGAGGAGGAACACCGCTATTGGTGGTGGTAGTTGTGGTAAAACGTCCTTCGTATGTGGCACCAGGTTGTGGTCCATCGCTGTCGCCGTATATAGTGCGTGTAGGGGCATAGCCTTGCCCGTCGGTAGTAGTAAAGTATTCACGATAGTAGGGTTCCGATATAAAGGTAGTAGTTGGAGCTGTTGTTAAGCGACTAGTTGTATACATGCCATAGCCATCGGCACCAATATATGGACCTGGACTAGGCGTTTGTGTGTTTACATTGTTTCCAGGTCCGGCAGCAGAATTTTGATGAGGACCCTAATTGCAGACAAAAACAAAAAAGCAAAAACAAAAATAAAAACAAAAAAGGAAGTAATTTTTTTTTTATCATTTTTATTATATGTCAGTATTCTTGTTGTTGTTGCCGTAGTCATTATCGTCATTATTATTGCGGTTGAGGGTGTTAATCGGCTTAAAAAGTTATAAGTTTTGTTGTTGTTGTTGTTGTTGTTGTTGTATTTTTTTTGTCATTAAACGTCACTTTGTTATCGTCATTCTTGTGTGTTGTAAGGTTTTATGAATGCGTACGAATGTTTATTATTATTATTAATGTTGTTGTTGCTGTTGCTGTTGATTTTTGTTTTTTTTGCTCTTAAATCTGTGGAGGAGTACGTTTTCAAGTATTCATTCAATCTTGCAGGTATAAATGGATGTCTGGATGATGGCGAGTTAACCAACTGACTGGATGGTTGGTTGGCTGGTTGGTTGGTTGGTTGGTTGGTTGGTTGGTTAGTTGGCGTGTGTGAGGAACGTGTTTTTTGTTTACTTATTTATTTATTTATTAACTTTTTTGTTTTGTTTCTTTACTTTTAAGGAGATTCCGGTTTAGTAACTACTGGCGCTAAATCATTGTTGATTCTGTGTGTGTTTCTGTTTTTGTTTTTGTTTGCAGCCTTATTTTATTTTATTTTTTTGTGTGCCTTCGTGTGTCTGAAAGCAAAGTGAATCTGTATATTCTTCTCTGTTTCTTCTCTGTTTTAACGGTTTAACCTGTTCCTACCACACACAACATAAAATTACAAATGCCTACCGCAGAAGGTAATATATTTGACACCACATGTCATGAAAGTGAAAACATTGGTAAAAATAAGAAGAAAAAAACCCAAACCAACAACAAATGCTAATACAAATACAAAGAAAAACCAAGAACTGAATTAAATCGATCTAGACTGAACGATACGTTTCAGAACCGGAACAGAACTTAATTAAATAGTGCATTTGTTTTTGTAACAACAACAACAACAACAACAACTACAAGAAAATAACAATAATAATAAAGACGTTTTGATATTTTGCCGTTTATGTCTTTTTAATCAATCAATTTAAGTTGAGTGGAAGTGAAACTTACCTGGAGATAAATTTGAGTGCCGCCGCCGGCAGCATACATGGCTTCTGTATGATTTGTCGGACTTCCAGGACTAGGTGGTGGTTCTTTAATATGAATTTGTGTAGGTGATGGTGATTGTTGCAATACAATAACCTGTTGGAAACGTTGAACTGATTTATAGAAAATTTTCCATAGGTTTCTAAAGCTTTATTATAACACGGTGCGATAAAAAAGAAGAAAATTGAAATACCTGGGAAATGATACTACTCTTCTGATAGGCAGTATCAAGTAGAACAAGGATCTGTTTTTGGAATTTTCGAAACACTTTCAATATTGGATTTGAAAAGAAGAGAAACAGGTCTTTTAAATGCTAAATATGTCGTTTAAGTAGCCTTTTACAATCTGAGTGTATTTTAGAGGCAAAAAAAAAAGAAAAAATGGGCGTTTTTTCGCACTAAATTATATCGAAAACATACTGTTAATGAATTAATTAGAAAAATTATATTAAATTATGCATAAAATAAGCTTAAAATCGGGTAATATTCAGTTATGTTATGAGCTCATAAGAGCATGAAGGTTCGAGAAACCGATCCTTGTTTTACTAGATAGAGCCTATCAGAAAAATAGTGTCACTTGCTGGGTATTTTTTCGTCGCACCGTGTATTGTTTTTTTTTTTTAATTTTTATAAAAAATTGGCTGATAAAAGAAATTTGTTTAAGCATTTCATTGCTTAAATGATTTTATTAAATTAATACCTTAATTTGAAAGCTTACAGATTTGTGTTGGAAAGAAATCAAACAATAAATATATTGCAAAAAATAAAAAATAAAAATAAAAAATTATAAAAAATAATAAAAAATAATAAAATAACTTAAATATTAATCATAATGATCATGATCATCTTTACTAACAATTACTTAACAAGCTGCATTAAGTGATACAAAATTGAAGATTAGCGACTAAAAGACATCAGGATGGAATAAAATTTTATTTCAAAAAATTGTAAACCTTCGAATTATGGGTATAGTTCAACCTTTTCGTCAAATGTTTGTTTTTTTTTTGTTGTGTTTGTTTTTATTAACAACATTATACATATTTAGTTGGTATACCTAACTATTTAAAGCAGTTAAAACAAATAAAACCAAAGAAGCAGAAGAAGAAGAAGAAGAAAAAGATAAAAAACCGCACCTCAAACATTTTATAGTTTCACTTCTTGGAAATCGTGTGTAAAATAAAAGAAAAATTATGTAAAATTTTTGTATTAATTTTTGAAATAAATTGAAAAAATATTAATTGAAAACTAAAAAACTTAAAAACTTAAAAACTTAAAAACTTTTTATAAATACTGGTGTTAACAGCGACTGACATAATCAGCTGCATTCTAGCATCTAAAATGTATTACATATGTACATATGTATGTATGCATGTATGTATGAAATTTAAAATCGGTTTTAAGTGCATTTCATTTCAAAGTGTTTATACAGAAATTTTCTTTAAATAAATTCCAAATACAATTATTGTATAAGTCTTAAATAAAATAAAACAAATTTTTCCGAAAAATTTCTCTTTTAAAAAAATTAGAAAAAAAAATATTTTTATATGACAAATAAAACACATGACATACATATTTTCTTCTGTTCTTTATTTGTAGCCAGCGTTGCCACAATCAAAAATCGGTAATCAAAAAAGTAACCAAAATTTTAAATCATAATTTTAATACAAAAAACATAAAAATATCATTTTATATATGGAATTTATAGCAGTTTTAACTGAAAATAGGCTGGTAAAAAAGAAAATGTGATCCACTAATTGATGAGGCATCTACTCCTATTTGTTCTAAGTATTTTAACTACACGTCTTAACAAACATCGCACAATAGAAAATATCGTTCGTTCATATGTTAACTGCAGAGGTTTTAAAATTTATTTGTGAATAATTTTTGCTCATTAGCCTTTACTAAGAGATATCTTTATGAATCGCTAAATAACCGAACAAAACAATAGCGTTGAAGTGAAATGTCTCTGATATCACTTAGCCACTGAACATCAAAGTTTCTTACTTGCTTTGATTTTTGCCAAAGCTGAATATGTTCTACCGATTTCAACAGTTCAGCAGTAATGATTTTGACATGAAAAAGAAAGATCTCCCAGGACAGGCAAAAATGTTCTGAGGTGATGAATTGGAGGCATTACTTTATGAAGGTTATTTTCGAAACCAAGAAGTTATACAAGTTGGAAAAAATTCTAGCGGCCTCCATTCATTGCTGGCGATAAAAAATAGTTCTTTTGGGACAACACTCGACTAAATGTTCCAAGATCGGCTGAAACAATTTAAAAAATTGACATTGCCCGTCAGACTAACATTTGTTCCGATCGGAGCACCGTTTAGAACACTTTAGAACAGAATATAAGAAATTGGTTCGATTCATTCTTGGCCTCAAAACATATGTAGTTTTTTGGAACGATTACACTCAGTAAGAACCAGGGTAATAAACGTTAAATGAAATCATTATCTAAATTTTTTTACTTCGAGAAAAAAGTACACATCTACAGATCACAGAAAAAAATAACCAATTTTGGTTAAAAATTAACCAAAACGGCAACGCTGTTTGTAGCTTAGAAAAAAAATATGTTTTTTTTCTTTTTATGTATTAGTAAGAGTATTATAGTCGTTTTACTCTCAAAGTACTGCACCGATTAAAACAATCGTCGTATTGTGCACAAAAGCGGGGTACAAAGAAATGTCTTAGCCTATTAATCAGACTTGGGTTTATTGTATTGGATTTCATTTTCCACTACTTTTAGTGGTTGTGGAAAAAATAGTGCATTATTGCCCCTAATATTCAGTGGTAGTGGAAATTGAGTGCACTAATGAAACGATTTTAGTGGCATTCTAGTGGAATACAAATTCAGTTTCACTGAGTTAGTTCCACAGCCGTTTTCGTAAAGAGATGGACTGTCATATTCTTTCATATTGTACATGGACAGGATACTATCACATATACGAGTAGGATACTATTACATGTAGTATATATTTAGCTTAAGTCAATCATAAATGGACACTTTCCATTACCAGTAAAATTAGAGTAAAAAGATGCGTTTAGTGATAATGAAATTTCATTTGCATTATTAGTGATCATACATTTCGAACCGCATTATTTTAGTTTGACAATTTATATTCACAAGTTTATTCATCTCTGATTAAATGAAACAAATCCAAATTCCAAAAGAAACATACAATAGAAAAAGAATATCTTAAAGATAACATTCATTTTTATCAGGTTCATAATTTCATTGTTAGTTTGCGATTTTTATTTTTTATTTACCCCTAAAATCGCTTCATTTAGTGCAATCAATTTCCTCTAACACCAATACATTAGTGCATTAATGCTAAGTCGTTTAGTGGTAATGGAAACGGTAATGCATTATAAATTCAATGCAATAAACCCAACTCTGGTATAATTATATAGATAAGCTTACAATTTACTTTAGGAAGTTTTAATGAAAAAAAAAAATATTATTTTCATTTAAAAATAATAAAAGAAAAAGTTTGAAAATAAAACATAAATTTCTACCGAAAGATTCAAATGATTTTGTAGCAATAAAATACGAGGTAAACTTTCGTTTAATTTGATCGAAAAATATTTTGACTTCTAACACCAATATGTATCCAAGGGACAAACTGTGTTGACATTCCAGTTCTGTAAGGTTTGACAACGCCAGAGCAACGCTTCTAAATTGTGGAAATTTACTTTGAAAGAAATAAATCTGTTCGGTCGACTCCGATGAAACACATTTCTTTCAATTGGAGCGAAAATAATCCTCAAGCTATTAACGAATCGCCAAGACATCCATTAAAATTAACTGTTTGGTGGCATCATCGGTCTTTATTTATTTGGAAATGAGCAAGGAGTTGGCCAAGCTGCCATATAGTGCGCTTAATAATCGATTTATTGCAAAATACAATTTGGTGACAACTTTCCTTCCAAAAGTGGTCCTGTTCACTGGCCATCTCATGCCACTTAACGACTCTGGATTACTTTTTATGGGGCCATGTTAAATCCTTGGCTTATGTTGACAAACCAGCAGCTCTGGAAGCCAGATTTATTAGAATGAGTAGTCAAAAACTGCAATGAAATTGTCTATCAGATTGTGACAAAGAAACAAACTGTCGTTCCTAGAATATTTCTCTTACACAGTTCTTGCCAACGTCTTTTTGCATTTTTTAAGTCACTTGCAAATAATTTGTTTTTTGTTTTTTTTTTTTGATAAATCTTTATGTACTAAATCATGGCATATGTGATATTATTTTTGGCAAACTAAAGGAATAAATCGAAAGTAAGGTTTTACTTTAAGGTGATAATACTTCTACTTGTGATAAGAATTACTAACGAATTACATAATTATACCCCAACATTCCAACTGCAACAAAGGCGAGGTTCTCTCAGTCATTAAATGAGTCGTAGCCGATTTTATTTTTAAACTCATTGAATGGGATCTACAATTTAACGCTGGCATCGGACTGCAAATGCTTTAGTTAGGCAAGTATTTCACAGCGTAAATACTCATAACCAGGCGTTATAGCCAATGTTATGGGCTGTAGGGTGCTGTTGAAATTTGTCAGATGATCTGACTGGGTGGTTATCTCACCACAGCACAACACAGCACACTTAATGAACAAAATTAGTGATATACCATTGAAAACTGTTTGATTTCTTTTTCCTATATGATGGAAATCGTATGTATGCATGTATGGAATTAATTCAACTTATATTTTGGACAAACCTCGTATATATTGGTAAATTATAATACAAATAACATGGACATTTCTAAGTTTCCATGGCTTTTCTTCTCTTTTCAATCATAATTCAATATCTCGATGCTATTGCCATATCATTATCATTCATTATCATACAAATGACGATAATTGACAAGTGTTTTTTATGCTTTTTTTTGTTTTCGATTTTGATTTTGATTGATGGCTTTAAAGTTAGTTTTAAGAAACCATACTCTTACGTTAGAATAACGAAACAACAACAACAACAACAATAATAACATTAATAATAACTTACATACTTGTACGGTAGCTAATCTTTATTAGTTATGGTTTAAGTTTAAATTGACTCGATTATTAATTATGTAGGCTTTAAAGATTATATAGTATATACTCGCATATATAAAAAATAAAACTTAAAAAACTTTGTTGTTGTCAGGGTCTTTCTATGTTATAGCACTGAAATCGTTTATTTCAAAAACAAACTAATATACCATAGATCCGTCGAATGATTTGCTTTGCTTGAAATTGAAGACAAATCTATGAACGAAATTTATTTTCCATATGAGACTAACGAAGGCAAGATCAATTCTGTCATTTCGATTTAATTTAAAAAATTAAAATGTTTTTTTTTGTTTTTAATTTTGATTTTAATTTTATTAAATAAATTGAAAACATTTTGGATGAGCAATAATTTCAAATGGAAGTTTAGAATAGAAATTCACAAAAATGTTAAATAAAAATGTTTTAAAATAACAAATAAAAAAAAATCGTTTTATTGTTTTTATTTTAAATGTGTTTCTTTTTTAATCACTCTGCTAATCACTTAAAATGATAATTTGGTGTTGATTTTTTTCTTTATAATTTTATATGTGCTGTCATAATATACATACATACATACATACATACATACATACAGACTCATATACAAATGGGTGATATTTTTTTGTATTTGTATTTTTTTTTTTTTATTTATTTATTTATTTATTTGAAAATGTCAAATGTTTAAGTCACTAAGACGCCATTTTTATTTGATTTTATTTTTATTTTTATTATAATATATTCGTATAATAAATATTTTATAAAATTTTAAAATTTATTAACCAAAAATTGATACAACGAAAGAAAAAAATGTTTTCTTTTTATTATTTTGTTTTTAAATTGTTATTGTTATTTTTGTTGTTTTTGGTATAAATTAAAGACAACGTAAATAATAAAATTTAAATATTAACAGTGGGCGAATTTATTGTTATTTTATTTTACTTTATTTTTTTTTTTTTTAATGTGAACAATATCTGTAGATGTTGTTGTTGTCACTGTTATTGATCTGTCATAAAAAATATATACAAAAAAAAAACAAAATTAAGAAGAATCAAAATTTCCTTTCTTGTTATTTTAACACATTAGCACTTTATAGATGTTGTTGTTTTATTTTTATTTCTTTTTTTTTTATTCAAAAGAATAAGACAACAACAACAACAACAATAGCAGCAGCAACAGCAACAATAATACATTTGAATAAGTCCTTGAAATATAATTCATGCGTTTTAAACTTAATTAATGCTGCTGCAAGCGATTAATAAACGAAAATAGAAGTTTATTAAGAAAGAAAGAAAGAAAAAAAAGTTTCAAAATCGTATACATATGTATGTATGAAAACGATTCCGTTTTTGTTTTTCTTTTTCTTCTTTGATGACACTCAGTTTGATATTAAAAACTTTTTATTTGTTTTGCCTCTTTCAGCAGGAAGTAAGTCATACATTTTGACGTTGGAAAATCCCAATCTGTAAAAAACTTTACATTCTTGTAGAAACTCCTCTACGTATTAAAACATTTTTAATAAAATTTCAAAAGATTATATACTATACGCATGTACATACATACATACACACATACATACATATGTACATACATACATTTCCTAAATTTGTTTTTATTAATTGGTCTTTAACAGTAATGACATACAGACCTCCAAAATCTCCTTAAAAATAAATCGTTTATTAAAGAAACAAAAAAAAAAAAAAAACGAAAAAAAAAAATAAAAAATAAAAAATAAAATGATTTTAAAAACCATTTAAAATTCAAATCAATAATTAAAGTTGTGACGTTTTTAACAGGGCCTATAGGCAATGAACAAAAACTACAAAAAGCGTGTTAATTTCGATTTTTATATAATAAAATAAGACTGTAGCAGTGCTATAGTTTTGTAGACAGATATACTCGTACTCGTATATATACGTACATACCTAATATGTAAATATGTAAATATAGTTTATAAATTTTGTATTTCAGAAGAAAACAAAGACTTAAAATACGTTAATTTTTAAATTTAAAGTTTAAAGTTTAAACATGAAACATATGATGATGCTACGATGATAATTCGATTAAAATTATGGGATTTGCTATTGATTGTTTTGTTGCTGTTGTTGTTGTTGCTGTATTTTTGTTTTTGTTTTAATTTATTAGTTTTTATTTTCTTAATATATGCAAGTATATACAGATTTTATATTTAAAAATACTTATAAATTATAATGTATTTTAAATGTGCGTTTAATTTGCATTTTTTTAATTTTTTTGTTTGTTGGAAACATGTTTTTGAAACTGAAACTTTAAGCGACATTATCTTATTTAATTTTTTGTCTATTTAACATTTTATTTTTTGTATTATATTATCGTATAATTTTTTTTTTTCTGATTAGACCTTGAGTAGAAACTCACTATAAAAAAGAAGAAAAAAAAAATTAAATCAAATCTTAATGACGTTAAAGAATACATTTAGTTGGTATTGTTATAGAGATAAAAAAAAATAAAAAATAAAAAATAAAAACAAAATCAATAATAATGTTTATGGCAAGAATAGTTTTTAATGATTGTGACAAAATTCTGAATACATTTCTACATACATATGTATGTATATGACTATACAGTCAGTTTGCTATAATTAATATATGTTTTCGCTTTCAGAATCAATTGTGATTTTTTTTTTTGCCTTTTGCCTTTTCGGTTTGTTTTCTTGTTCTATTGATTATTAATTTAACAGGAAATGAAACTTTAGAATTTTATTTTAATATGTAGATGGGGATTTTTTGTTTCTGTCATACCTATTCTATTCAGTCTTTTTTTTGTTTTTTGTTTTTTTTTTTGTTTTTAAAAAATAACGTAATTTAGAATTCAAAAATATATATGAATATTAAATGAAACGGAATTTTAGGAACCACAAAAAAAACAAAAAAAAAAAAATTCTTCAAAAAAAGTGAAATTAATTAATTTATTTCTTTAAACTGATTGGTAGTTTGAAGTATCTTTTTGTATATTAAAACAAGAATTAACAAAAAAAACAAAGAGACAATATAAATGAAATGGAAAGTCATAATGTCGCATAAGCAATTATTGTTCTTTTGAAACTATTGATGATTTTGAAATAATTTTTTCAATTGATTATTTTTATTATTGTTTTTCTTTTATAGGTATTTATTATTAAACGCTTAAGTCACAATTGAATTGTTGAAATCGAAAGACTTAAGACACAAGCACACATCGTTGTGAGGGTGCTTTTGCTATTGCTTTGCTTGTGATTTCTTTGCGATAAACAAACACCACCCACTACACTCACATGTACACACACACAAACAGTAGTGCGTAGTGGTAGAAACAATTATTCTCATTGACGCACATCAATACATACTGTCGTTCTTAGTGCTGTCGTTGATGTCGTTGTCGTTGCTGTTGTTGTTGTTGTTATTACTGTTTAATATCTTTAAAATCTTATAAGAAGTAGATATTGTGGGTACGCAATTAATGATTATGTTCGTTTTTGTATATTTTTTTCTATGATTTTCTTTGTCAACACAAATAGCTTTTATTTGTTTTTATTCATTTCCTATTTGATTATTTTTTATGGATGTTTTTCTTTATAACAAAATTTTCTTGAATTCAGCCAATTTTTTTCTTTAAATTTATTTATTTTTTTTTAACACATTTTTTTATTCAATCGTGTTATCATTTTGTAATACCTTTTAAAAAAATATATATTTTTTTATATAAATTTTTATTATATTTTTCTTACAGAAGTATTGAATTTCTTTTATTTTTATTTATTTTTTGTTGTTAATCTTTGGTTATGTTTTATTATTATTTTTCTTTAAAATCCTGTTATAATTATTACGTGAATTCTTTTATTTAATTGCGCTGTTAATTATTTGTTTTAAGATCGTTCCCGCTTAAAATGTCTTTTAGTTGAATTTCTGTTGTCGGCAATTAAGAAGAAAAAATAAAATAAAATAAAATTAATCAAGTCAACATGCGTCTCATAGAACGACCTTGTCAAGACCACGTTAAAAAGATGACTAAAGGTATGCAAGACTAGTTGTTGGTTAGTTTCATATTCAATAGCCGACGACGACTCTGCTGTATAAGTAACAACCACCATCATCTCAACATCATATATCGAGGTGTGAATAACAGCAATGCTGATTAAAATATAACGACAGTTTTTATTTCAATTGTAAAAACAAAACAAAACATAACAAAACATAACAAAAATACCCGTAAATTATAGGTATATTTTCGGTTTTTGTTGTAAATACAAATAAGCGAAAGAGAGTTTGAGTTCAATTGCATTAAATAAGTAGGTACCTATTTATTAATGAAATAAAGTTTATTTGAAAATTAAAAAAAAAAGAAAAAACATGAAACACATCAGGAAAATGTTTGATTTTCTTCACATAAAAATAATTGAAAACGTAATGCAACAAAAATTTGATTTATCACTCCAGTGGCCTACAGGTATGATAAGATCTTATCATTGGAAAATCAAACTCATACCCATTTCGGGACATGCTTAAATATTTTTGTTTTATATCATTTCAAACATGTTGCATTGACCGCTTATCGAACATACTGCACTGTTATACATTGAAGGGGTTAGAATTCATCAAACCAAAGCACTACCGTATGGATATAATTTATAAAAATGGTTCCGTCCATATACAGTCGTTGAAAAGAGAAGACAACATATAGTTATACTTCTGCAATACAAGTTGAAAAGAGATGAATTTGGCGATTAGTATAACAGTTATGGATGTGTGTTTAAAAACCCATATAAATAAAGAGACAGTATAACAGTTTAAGCATTGAATGGAGTTTAACCAATAGCTAAACGTTTCGTGCTAGTGAATCGAAACCACCACATTCAACACAACACAGTAGAGAGAAAGACTAAATAAGCAGTTGTGTTTTGTGGAGAGTAAAAATTCATAGCCATTACGAGACGATACCGACACTCATTCCCGTACGAGAGATAAAACGTTAAGCCAATTGCAAAGCTACACATGCGCACACCAATGCAATTATTAAATCGTTTTTTCTTTTTTTTTGTTCTTTTGTTTCTATTTTTTGTCACAATTGAAGCAGAGAAATAAAATCATTTAAGAGGGAAAATGTTAGAAATTAAATCGAAAAAAAATAAATAAATTTATTAAAATTAAATAAAACAAAAGAAGACAAAGAAGAAGCAAAAAAAGAAAAACGAATTGAAGAACAGAAAAAAAGAGTTTTTTGAAAGAATAGGTAGGAATTTTCTTTAACATTTTCCTTTCAACACCTCAATACAAACAAAACTGGTTAAATGCGTGTGACGTCCTTTTCGTATTTTTTTGTTTCTTTTTTTTTGATGCATTAAATACAATTAAAAAAATAAAAATAAAAATAAAAATTAAATTAAAAAAGAAAAAAAATATATTTTTTGAATTCCTTTTTATGACTGACACCTGTTTTGTTGTCGATAGAAGTCCTTCTTTCTAGTTTAACATTCTGTTTGGCATTTTTTTGTTTTTTTTATTTGTTTTTTTAGTTTTTTTTTTTTTTTTTTTTTGAGTAACTTTCTTTGTAGTTTGATTGACATCGACTTTAACGGTCGTTACACTCACCTTCTGTCCGCTACTGGCTGCTGAGCCATTGCTAGCGGTACCATTTTTGGGATCCTTACGTAAATCCTCAGGTTCTCTTTTAATGCTTATTGTTGTGGTTGCGGCTTGTTGGCGATGCTGTTGATCAGCTGTTATCACTACTGTACCGGTTCCCCCACCGCCACCTGATGCACTAACTATGGTTGAATGTTGCTGTTGCTGCTGCTGTTGTTGCTGTTGCTGTTGTTGTTGTTGTTGCTGCTGTTGTTGTTGTTGTGCTAAAGTTGTTGTTGTGGTGACATTTGCTGCTGCAGCCGCCACAGCAGCCGTTGTCGCTGATGGGTGTGAGCCAAGCAACAGGCCTTGTATCTCGTTTTGTGATAGGCTCGACACATCTAGAGGTGTGGTTTGACCATTAAGCTTTGTGCTTGTAGCGCTAAACACAACAACAACAATTATTGCGAAATAACAAACAAACAAACAAACAAACAGAAAAGAAAACGTGAAAAAGAGAGAGAAAGAAAAAAAAAAACAAAAACAAAAATTAAGTCATTAAAATTCTTCTTGCAACAAACATGCAATACAGTGTGCACAACAAATTAAAACGGAAACAAACAAAAAACAAAAACAAACAAACAAAAAACGGTGCGCAATTATTTCACTGACCATTCATTCATTCATCATTCGTTCGATGTTCTCTGAAAAAATTAATTTTAAATTCATTTCATTTCTGTCCACATTGAAAACCATATGAGGAAAACTAAGAATAAAGTTTGCAAAACAATTATCAGCATAATAACGATAACAATGATAATGATGATCCAACATATTTAACATTTAAGTTCTTCAATGTAAAAGATTGCATTCGAAATAGGTACCTACCTATGTACGAGTAAGTACATAGTTGGTTAGTTAGTTAGTTAGTTAGTTAGTTAGGTTGGTAGTTAGTTTGGTAGGTATGAATTATTATTATTCTGCAAATGAAATTGTTTCTATTTCTACAGTTTTTGTAAATTGTTTGTTGACACTTTTGAATTTATGAATTCATCTTAGGCAATAACAATAATAACAACAAGAGATAGAATATCAACTCGAAATGAATTTTGTCATTCATACACGATACCGATTCAAAATATTTCTGTGTTTTATTCATTCACATCACGACAATCAATAACGATATTGTCGATGCTCATTTGACCGTAACCCATTGTTGGTGGACTCACTCCACAAAAAACAAACAACTTTGATATCTACAGTAGTAGTACGTATAACAACTTAATTGATCTTGAAATAGACAGTCAAAACAACAGCAACAACAATCGAATATCAACAAAACCAAAACATTAAAATGAACTTGTTTTTCTTTTTGATTTTTTTCGTTTTTTTTTTTTGTTTTGTTTTGTTTTGTTTTGTTTTGTCTTCAACATCCATTGCAACTTTTAAAGGAAAACTACACAAAAATTAGAAGAAGAAAAAAGAGCTGTAAAAGCAACAACAACAAGTTTCATATATTTGTGCTGCACTTGGATATATACATACATACATACATACATACATATGTACATACACACTTATTTTGTATTAAATTGTGACGTGTAAATATTGTTGGCAAATCACAACAAAAAACAAAAAAAAAACAAAAAAAAAACAAAAAACACAAAATATATCAACAATTCTAAACACGCTCCTTTCCTTATGCCTCTTTGCAGATTTTCCTTTTTTTTCGTTTCTTATTCAAGTTTTTGCACTCATTCATTGTCAATATTCATTTTACACGTTTTTTAGAAAAAAAAAAACAAAAACAAAAAAAAAACAAAATCACTAGAGAGCTAGAGACAGGCAATACAAAAAGGAAAAACTAATCATGCAACAACAATAGCAGCTATTTGCATCATTGCTGTTGTTGTTGTTCTTGTTATTATTGGTTGTGGTATTTTAAGAATTGTTGTTGTTTTATTATTATGCAATACATACACAAAAATTACAAAGAAGCAGAAGCAGAAGCACAAGCAGAAGAAAGGGCAAAAGGAAAATTACTCCTTTAATGTGCCACCACATGGAAGACAAAACAGAAACAAATCACATCAAATCAAACATCGACAAGAAAGTCAACCACAAAATCATTATTTTGCAAAGTTGCATGGCTGAAGAACAACAATAAAACAATGAAACGTAGGCACGCGTCAACAATTTAATGCCACAAATTTCGAATTGGACCAACAA
Source organism: Wohlfahrtia magnifica (assembly GCA_023159175.1). Classification (NCBI taxonomy): domain Eukaryota; kingdom Metazoa; phylum Arthropoda; class Insecta; order Diptera; family Sarcophagidae; genus Wohlfahrtia; species Wohlfahrtia magnifica. The sequence goes on along the minus strand of JAKWBJ010000505.1, from coordinate 998,563 downwards.
ATACAAACAAAGTACAACAACAGCAATGCAAAATTTGCGAAAGCATTCATTTTTGTATAAAAATTCATTTCCATTCTTCGCTTCTTCTATTCCTAATATTGCAAAATACATACATACGTACGTACGTACGTACATACATACGTTCATACGTACATACATACATATGTATATACAAATTGAAGTAATTCAACAAAATCATTTTATGCAATTTGACACAAAATATCAATAATGGATGTACATATGTATGTATGAATGTATGTATGTATGTATGTATGTATGTATGTATGTATGTATGTATGTATGTAGGTATGTATGTATGTATGTATGTATGTATGAATGTATAATTGAGTAAAACTTATAGCCAATTTGCATTACAACTAAATCTTACCATTAAGATTCAAAATCTAGTTCGACTAAACTACGTTTTTTTTTGAGAAACTGAAACAATAGACAAAAATTTTCTTGATTATTTGTTTTAATGGATAAATTCTGATCCTAGACATCAAAAAACTCCAAAATATCCATTCTTAGCTTTTAAAGTTTGCTTTTGTCTGTTTGACACCAATAAAACTTATGATCAGCAGGTGTTTGTTGCACTTTCATCACAAGTGTAAAATTGTAAAAGTGTGGAAAAGTGAGTATTACGAGAGTGTAAAAATGGTACTGGTAAAATTAAATTATACAGATTACAACTGGCCAGTGATAGGAGACATTAGGACCCAAAGCGATGATAAAATCAGGTATCGTCCGTAGGACCACAAATAGCAAAAAATAGCAAAAAAAAGTGATGAATTCACTCAACTACTTATTGAAAGATTTCATACAAACATAGAAAAATTACTAAAAAAAATTGCATTTTTAATTTGAAACGTTTTTTATCGTATATTTCCAAGTGTTTATTAATCATTATTCCTAAAATAAAAGTACTCCGATGCCGCTTATATTTTTTTCTTGAAATTCGAAAAGTTGCTCTTATTTCGACAAAAGAAAACTTTCCCGTTGAAAGTCATATCCAAAAATCGTATCGACGCCCGTATACAGTAAGCCATGGTACCTTCCAATATTAACCAAATATTGATTTTTGTACAGCTTGAGAATGTTAAAAGTAGAAGATTCTAAATTTGGTTCAAATAACTTCGTGGACAATACACAACGTCAATCAACAACTGGGAGAGATTGGATTAGTGAACGTGGCAGTTTCCAGTTTCATATCAAAACTGGAATTTGTTATATATGCAGATATGGAGAAGAGTAATAATTAAATGAGTGATTGGAAAAGCGTATAACTAAGTATGTTTGTTTGAAGTTCGTATACGGCTAAAAAGTAGATGGATTCTACTTTGAAATTTGAAATTTTTAAATTGTTTTTCTGGAAGGAACTAAATATTTGGATTTGGATTGGAAGGGTATAAAATGGGGTAAAAGAATAAAAGAAAATGATACCTAGTTAAGATAATAATTAAGATAAGGATAGCGAAGCACGCCGGGTTTTAGCTGAGATTGTTTGCTTGTTAGCTTGTTTGTCAATTAATTTTGTTGAAATTTCGAACACAGATATGTAGATCTGGCTAACGAAAGTGCAACAGGGTATGATTGATAATCAATTGCCGATAATTGGTCGTGATCGTTAAAGGGCTGATACACTGGCAAACATATTTGTGCAAATATTGTGTCTGTATGCGTTTGCTTTCAAGCAAATGTTTGAATCGGTGATAGACTATGTCAAGCTTGACAATCAAATTTAGCTTTTAATTGGTTTTAAAGATGGAGGATGTGATTTGCCGCCGGCAAAAATAACCACTTACAAGCAGTTTTCAATTTTAAGAAAAGTAAAAAGTAATGTTGATAAAAATGTTCTATGTATGTACGAGTATGTTGTTATTGCATTGACCAAATAAACAATAACATTTTTTGTAGATATTTTTAAAATAATTTCTTTCCAAATTTCAGGTATCTATCTTTCCATACATTTGTAATGTCGAAATTCTCGTAATAATTTTATTGGGGGTACCTTTGCTTTTCTCTCTATCGATACGCTTGAATACACGTGGTCCACGCAAAAATATAATAGAGAACATACAATATGTACAGTGTGCGTGTATTCATTAATATTTTTAATTGTTATTGTCAAAGGTATTCTCATGTAAAGCATTCTTAAAATAGTCTTCCAAAACTATTTTCCATTTAAATAAGCTTATAATAAGTATGCTTATAAAAGGTCATAAGTAATCTTTTATGATAAGCTTATCCTACAATTCATTTACAGTTTGCTTGCAAAATGGTCGGTTGTGTAGCTACACAAAAAACTTTGTTTGTTGTATATGTATATGTATATGTATATGTATATGTATATGTATATGTATATGTATATGTATATGTATATGTATATGTATATGTATATGTATATGTATATGTATATGTATATGTATATGTATATGTATATGTATATGTATATGTATATGTATATGTATATGTATATGTATATGTATATGTATATGTATATGTATATGTATATGTATATGTATATGTATATGTATATGTATATGTATATGTATATGTATATGTATATGTATATGTATATGTATATGTATATGTATATGTATATGTATATGTATATGTATATGTATATGTATATGTATATGTATATGTATATGTATATGTATATGTATATGTATATGTATATGTATATGTATATGTATATGTATATGTATATGTATATGTATATGTATATGTATATGTATATGTATATGTATATGTATATGTATATGTATATGTATATGTATATGTATATGTATATGTATATGTATATGTATATGTATATGTATATGTATATGTATATGTATATGTATATGTATATGTATATGTATATGTATATGTATATGTATATGTATATGTATATGTATATGTATATGTATATGTATATGTATATGTATATGTATATGTATATGTATATGTATATGTATATGTATATGTATATGTATATGTATATGTATATGTATATGTATATGTATATGTATATGTATATGTATATGTATATGTATATGTATATGTATATGTATATGTATATGTATATGTATATGTATATGTATATGTATATGTATATGTATATGTATATGTATATGTATATGTATATGTATATGTATATGTATATGTATATGTATATGTATATGTATATGTATATGTATATGTATATGTATATGTATATGTATATGTATATGTATATGTATATGTATATGTATATGTATATGTATATGTATATGTATATGTATATGTATATGTATATGTATATGTATATGTATATGTATATGTATATGTATATGTATATGTATATGTATATGTATATGTATATGTATATGTATATGTATATGTATATGTATATGTATATGTATATGTATATGTATATGTATATGTATATGTATATGTATATGTATATGTATATGTATATGTATATGTATATGTATATGTATATGTATATGTATATGTATATGTATATGTATATGTATATGTATATGTATATGTATATGTATATGTATATGTATATGTATATGTATATGTATATGTATATGTATATGTATATGTATGTATATGTATAGATTTTACGAATACCATGATGTAAACGTTTTTATATGAAACCCAATATCGTGTAAAATACTGTCTTTTGAAAGTGAATGTACAGATTCAACAGATTCGCCTGATTTTAGGCCTAATTGTCGAGCTATAAGCATTTGAAAAGAATTTAACCACGAATCACACACACTTATAAATTTTGTTTATTTCCTATATGATATGAAGATATTTTTTTTTTTTGGTAAAAATCATTTAAAAAAATTACAAAAATAATAAAAAAAAAAATAAAATTTCTCTTATATCTGAGTTAGAAGGCCTCCTTTGGCTTATTATTTCGTAATTTTTAAAAGAACAACGAAAAAACGGTTCATTAAGACCTTCAGCCTTTACATAGAAACAAGAACGTTGCTGTTGTTTTAACAAAAATATAAACAAAATACCCAACATTTTGTAACAAAAACAATGTGAGTGAAAATATATTTCTAAATAAAAATGAATTTAAAATGGTTTCATAGAAATTCTTATGAATTACAACAACAACATTAATAATAATAATAATGACAACAACAACAACGACAACAAATTAACGCAACTGCGCAGTAAATTTGTTAATTTTTTTAGATTTGCGCACTTTTCCATTGAAATGGCTTATGTACACGAATATGAGTGTCTGCTTGTCTGTTTATTTGTCTTATGGACTGACGGACTGAATACAATTGAAAGAACAATTGAAATGTATGGAGCACAAAGAAGGTCATTGAAGAAACGGCACATACCCGGACTGAGAGGCAACAGTAATTTCATTAAAAATTATACGAAAATCTCTCATCAAAAAAATAAAAATAAAAAATAAAATAAAACTGTGACAAACCAACTACAAAATGAAAACTGCTATTGCGTACATTTACGTTAAAACGTATTCTACTTGAATCCTCTTCATTTTAAGCTGATAAAAATGTGTTTCAGATTAAAAAAACAAAAACGAAATATTAGTGGTTAAATTATTATATAAAAAACAAAAGCAAACAAATGAACAAACAGTGTCATTTTTTTTTGATGTGGCACAGCAATTTGTAAAAAGAAGTAAAACTTTAAAAATAAAAACAAGAACAATAAGACACATTTCCACGAAAATAGTTTTTTTGTAAGTGCCCGATTAACCATTGTTAACATTGTTGTTGTTGGTATTGTTGTTGTTGTCAATAAAGCTAAGGAAGCTTGTCAAAAGAAGGTTTATGGATTTTATGGTTTAATGACACTAAAACGTCTTTCATCCATGCCCATATGTACATACATACATATGTATCTATGTATGTATGTATGCATGTGTATTACAGAGGTGATACACATAAAAACCAAGTACTTAAAGAAATAATAAAAAATTATGAAAAAGTAAACAAATACACAACCAACCATACAAATTGAAAGCGACAATTAAATTAAGCATTTTTTTCTTAAGCCCAAGAACAAAAAACAAACAAAAAAGCATTAAAAGTCACATAAAGTCCAATAAACCGTTTATTGTATAGCAGAACAATCTCATGTACTTAACAAGTATCACATGTACCATATGTTGAAACATTTGTACGTACAAACCATATATTACGAAGGGAAAAATATTTTTGTTTATGATTGTAGGCCGGCGAAAAATGGAAAAATTCATATAAAATACTCCACAATGATAAAGAAATTTGAATTATAGGTTTATACTTAATATGTAGGTACATAATATTATGTATATTTGTACTTATAACTTAACTAGAGTATCCCTTCCAGCATTTCTGGGAACCTTTGTGTTCTATACCTATAAAATGTATTTCTCATAAGAAAAATTTAAAGGAATGCATTAAAACTAATGATTTGTATTGAGTACCAAGTCATTTAGATCAAGTTCAGAGACTGACATTCTGAATGTTTTCTAGTTATAAAATAATCAATATTTACCTTGTATTGGAGGTGCCACATCTACTTACTAAGCTTTGCCTATATTTCAACTGATGATGTGTATTGGCCATGAAGTAATTTAGGCCAAATTCTGAACCTTCCACTATTACCGTTCCAAAGATATATACAAATCAATATTTACTTTGTACAGAAAATGCCAGCCACTCCCACTTATCCAATTTTGCCCATTTTTCGACTGATGATTAGTATTGACCACAAAGTTATTTGGACCAAATTTAGAAAGAAAAAAAAAATAAAAATTGTATATGGGAGTGGCATCGCCTAGTTTAACAAAAACCATCAGTGAAAATATACCTTTCTAACGCATGTATTGGTTTGTAAATCGGTTTTATGGTTCTCGAGTTATAAAATTACGAACATAGCACAACTTATTTTTATATTTTATTACAAAAGGGTTCACTCTAACGTCAATAATTCGCAACACAATGGACCTACAAAAGCCGCATATACATAAAAGCCTTGGTATTGCCTTATTCTGTGATCACACGATTGATTCAAATACACCAATCTGATACAAATTTTATTGTGACAAATTAGCGCACAATAATAAAATTGTCCCAATAAAAAATTCTGTATTCACACGGTTGTCTTATTTTATACAAAGTTTATTGTCATACGATGGAGCGAAAAGATGTATTGGCAATAATTGTCCCAACGCTGTCACGCGATTGTCCTAGTTTACGGCAACTCTGTGGATCAGCTGTTGTGATAAAATGGTTTGTTATATATTGAGGTCATTTAGTGAACAAATAAATAAAAAGAAATACAAAAAAAAAAACCGAGAAGAAGTGTGTGGGTCAGAGATCGGCTTACAAGATGGTGCATATGAGAAAACATTTCAATAAATGTAAAAAAGAATTAATTCACTGAAATATTTATTTATAATAAAGTAAAGATGATTTATTCTCCAAAAAATAAAAATTGCATCGGCTCTCATGATGCAATTTATATGTAAATAATTTAACAAAAATGCGTATTTTAAGGGATGACAATTATAAATACTGTAAAATCACGAGTTTTTTTTTTTGAGAAATCAATTAAAAAATAAAAATCGGTGATTATGGTCTTCTCCAGTTGCCACACAAGAGTACAATAAATATTGGTGTATTTTTTGAATTATATTGGTGCATTATTGCCGGTAAAGCTTTCACACGATTGTTGCACCAGGGTTGCATTTGATTGGGATAAATAAGCACAATAATATTGTGAGCTAAGGTATGAGCCAATAAATTGTATAATCACACGATTGACATATTGCATTACCACAATCGTGTGATCCTACCTTTACAAAATAAAATCGATTGGCGCATTTCGGTGAACATCACTTTCAATGCATTTTATAGTCCTCTTTTATATATCTATAGATGTTGTAATATTATGTTAAATCGTATAAATAATTCGTAGATAATAGCTTTCAATACGTTGTTAGCATAAGAACACAAATCATTTTCCAGAATAGAATTCTATCACAAGAAATAGGTACGTACTCGTACTTGTAATAAAAACAAGAAATTCTTTTCTTTAATCTCTGAATGTGATTTATGATTATTGTTCAAAAAAGAGAAAAAAAACCGAAACATTTTAAAACTGTTTGTAGTATTATTCTCATTTTGTTATATTTTTGAAAAAGAATGAATTTATGCGTAATTTCGTTTTAAAAACGAAACCAGAACGGAACGAAAATAAGAAATTAAATAAAAAAGCTACGAATTAAAAATATTCATGTGAAATATTGTAGACTTAATTTAATTGTTTGTTTTTGTTTTTTTTTTCCTTTTATACCTCTCTCAACAGCAAACGTTTCTTTTATCTCATTTTAAAGATCACTGATCACTACTCTCGTTTTGGCTTACGATCTAAAGAAAATTTCTGTTTCTGTTTGAAGTTGCAAACAAATCATGATAAAAATCTCTAAATTTCATCTCTAAGGTTTTACTTACACACACATACACACACACACACACACACAGCTCATTTAAGTCAAAAGGAAATTAAATTTCAATGCATATGTATGTATGTATGTGTGTGTGAATGTATGTATTTTGACACACAGAAATAAAATCAGAATAAAAAATAAAAAAAATATTTTGATATTTATCTTGTCTTCAGTTGCATTATCAGCATCGGCCGTAATAGTTTGATAGAGTTTTTGTAATCCTAGTAGTAGTGGCAGCAGTGAAAATCGAAAATAAAAAGGGTTGACGGCACAAATGCATGCAAATAAACATATACATACACACGCTACACGGACAGACGCACTCATATAGATGGGAAGGAATGAAAAAACAAAAACAAATAAAAACAAAAATGCAAATTGTTTTTGTGTTTTTTTATTTACTACTTTCCTTAAAGGATTTTTTTTCCATTGCTATTTATTCATTATCATTTCAGTTGTTTCTGTTTCTGTTTCTGTTTCTGTTTCTGTTTTTTTTTCTTTGATTTATTTTTCTTCGACTTTTCATTATAAATGTTTAAATAGACGTTGGCCCTTACGTCGTCTGCCTCTAAGCTGCATTGTGTTGATGAAATGTGACTGGTTGGGAATCAATTTCATTAAGATGGGATTATGTGCAATGTCAGTTGTTCCTTAAAAAAGGAATCAGAAAACAGAAAAAAAATAAATAAAATAAATAAAAATCAAGAAGGGAACCTCTTAGCTATGCCAAACCAACTTTATCATCATCAAACAGCAATCGGATGTCTTTGCATCTTGCACGCATTGAAGGAACTTTCTCGCAACAATAAAATTCCTTATTTGTTGCATAAATTTCAAATAAAACAGCTTCTCTGCTTCAAATGTATCCAGTAGCGCATACGTTTTTATTCACTATTTCTCTTGACCATTTTTTTTTCAACTTACCATACTAACTAAGAGGCATGCCATCAGAATTCAAAATAAAAGCCAAGCTTTTGTTAAAGCGTCAGAAGAGCCTTTTTCGATATGTTCATACGATTTTGATAAGCAACTGATTTTACCAGCAGCAGGTGGTTTAAGCCTGTGCTGCTGCTTTCTCATTCAGTAAGTTGTAGCCATCATCAGCAACAGCATCATCATCATTAACATGGCCGTCATGGTCAACACCAGCATCATCACAATCATTATCACCATACAAGCATACGTACATACATACATACATACATACGCTGAACATTCCAAAATGAATATTGAATCTCTTTCATAATTTGTAAGATTTTATGAAGTCACGACAATTTTAAACTGCGATGCAAACAGTTAAAAACAAAAGAAAACAACAAAATCATTTTCATACAAAATTGGTCAAACGATGGACGGACCTGTTTGTTGTATGTACATATGTATGAAAAGACATTTTCAAATGAAGAAGAGAGGGAGAGCGAGAAGCAATTTCAATAAATAAAAATGTTAGCGTGTTACTGTTAAATACCATTAACGCATCACATTTTTTATTTTTTATTTTTTATTTTTTTCTTATAAATTTTATGAAACGTTTAAAAGAAGTAAATATTGCACGAACACATATGTACGTACATATATATAGTCGTACATATAATAAAACGTCAATCTGACTGACTGACTGTTTGACTGACAGTTAGTCATTCGAACACTTAATCATAATAAAGTTTTTATGTTTTAATAACGCAATCATCAGCATCGTAATGCAATTTTTCTCTTTTCTTTTAATTTAAGGTTAAAGAAAAAACAACAACAACAACATAAATAATAGAACACGGTGCGACACAAAAATATTTGTAAAGCGATAGGTACTACTTTTCTGATTGAGGCTTTCGAGTACGACAAAAAATTGTTTTCAAAATTTTCGAAACACCTCCAAAACACCTCCACTAAAGTATCACTTTTGATCATTTTTCATACCAATGACTCATATTTTAATTTATCCCATTGTATCATTTTAACGATCCTTTTTGAAAATGAGTTAAAGTTCCAAACTTCCTTCCGAAAATTCTCAGTACACTTGGCATTTATATATATGTATGTATGTTGTACGTATATGTGTATATATGGACATAACATACATGAGTTTGGTGAACATTACAACAACTGACTTTTATGCAGCGGTCGTCATATTCCATGCATACCTACATTTTTCCTACATACAAAGTTCGACAATTTGTAAAATGAGCTGGTGATCAAGTGCGAGTATGCCCTGACCTACGTGTATATGTGTTTCAGCATAAGTTTTGACAGCGAGAAGCTTATAAGCATGTATTTTGTTTGGTAGATTTCCATTTAATTTTGTGGTTTAGCGTGCGATCCATATTTATCCATATTTACATACATACTCGTATGTTCATATTTGCAACAAAATAAATTCAAATGGACAGGTAAGTGAGTATTACAGTCCGATATATTTAATTATATTAACTTATGTATACAAATATACTCGTATTTGTTTGTTTGTTTATTTGTGGTTAAATCAAAAACCATCATATCAAATACATATATTATCGCAGGTATCAAAATTTTATGTTGAAGAATTTTGGAGTAAAATTGTTTTGAGCTATGAAAGTAGGAGTATTATAGGTGTGAAGAAAACTAGAAACACACGGTAGAGCATGTATGTAGGTAATTACCCTGCGGTTTAGCTTTACGTATTGGTGGCTGGGGTTGGCACTTAAGTTTTCGTTGAAACAATTATGGATCATTTCACATATTCAAACGTAATCGAATATGATTCGAGGCAATCTGTGAATAAAACAAGTGTTTTTGAAAGCTGGTACTTCCAACAATGCAATAACCAAAAGCATACAGTAAGTATTTTAAAGGATTAGTTTCCGAAACGGCTTCATTCTACTTATTACACAGCTGACATAAGCCTCCCAGCAAATTTATTTGATAAATTGGATCACCTAGTACAAGAAAAGTGCAATTGAAAACAAACAATGCTCAAAGGCTGTTCTGGCTAAAGATATAACAATAATTCCAGTGAAACTACAACAAAAAAATTATATTTTAAGCGAAAAGCAAATTTTATGAATAAATTAACAATAAAACAATTTTTTAATTTTTTTTTGAGGATAATTATTTATTTAATACTGCCGAGTATGTGGTATAATTTGCTGTGTTAAAAAAAAAATTATATGTATAAAATGGACTGTATATTCAAATTTATATGAATTCGTTACATACCTATATATTTACTTTGCCTAATAGTAGTGCTTCTACTGAAAGAAGAAATAACCAAAATTTCAAATATCATTTTATATATTGAATTTACAGCAGTATTGACTGATTATAATCTGGTCAAAAAACTTGGTACAACAATTGATGAGGCATATATTCTCCTATTTGTTCCTAACATTTTAACTATGTATGTGTTAACAAACTTCCCACAATAGAAAACATCGTCGTTTCATATGTTTAGTTATGATGAGGTTTTATAATTTATTTATGGATGATTTTAGCTCAACATACTCGAACCAAATAATAGCGTCGAAGTGAAATATATCTGATTTTAATTCCCACTTAGCCACGGAACAAAATAGTAGAAACAGTGAAATGTTATTGATTTGATTGCTTGCCAAAGCTTATCTTGAATATGTTCCTTCGATCTCAATGCGCGAGAGTTTATTTATGCAGTTCAGGAGTAATGATTTTGACATGAAAAAGGAAGACCTCTCAGGTCAGGCACAAATGTTCGGAGTTGATAAATTGAAGGCATTACTTTATGAAGATTATTTTCAGATTCAAAAACTGCTCAAGATGAAAAAAAATTGTAGCAGCATCCAATCATTACTGGCCAAATGTATAAAGATCAGAGTATAAGAAATCGGCTCGATTTGTTCTTGGCCTCAAAAAAATTTGCAGTATTTTGGCATGAAAGCTATATATTACCAGAAATATGGAAAGTCATAGCATAATAAGAACCTGGATAATAAACATTAAAGGAAATCCTTATCTGTATTTTGTTACTTCGAGAAAAAAGTAATCAAAATTGAAAAAAGTACACATCTACACATCAATGAAGAAAATAACCAATTTTGGTTAAAATTAACCAAAACCCTGCCTTTTTTTTTCTTAAATACCATTTTTATGACACTTTTTCGAAATTGTTAACGGCAACCCTGATCTTGAGTCACTAATCTATAAATTTTTAGCGTAATTTAGAATCCTTTTTTTTAATAGTTTTTTTGTTTTTTACTTGTTTACTCTAACATTGTGATCAGTATTGCCACTATTGGTAGAATTCTACCAAAATTGGTAGAAAATTTTTCGTTTGGTAGAATGGTAGGATAAATAGAATTTTGGTAGATTTCAGCAGAAGTTTAAAAATTGAAAAATCACTTTGTTATTAAAATGTATTAATTGCTCGCAATCCTATTTGTTTTCCATAAACAGAAAGCAGACTTACAAAAGTGTCAACACAATTAGTAACAAGCTATTGTTATAAAAAACTGTGAGCTTTAGAAGAAAGTGTACACACCCCCATTTTCTAGTAGTAGATAGGTGGTAGATAAGACACCCGCCTACCAATCAAGAGGTCCTCGGTTCGATCAGAGGCCAGACCATCTGAAGAAGAACAAATTATCGACTTCTCTATTGCATTTGCCGTTCGGAGCCGATTCTAAAAATTGAATCGTTGGCATCTCATTGACTGCGAGAAGACTAGTGTCATTCCTGGAATGTTATGGGAATTATTATTATCAAAATAAGATAAATTTAAACATTTTAAGTTTCTTTAAAACTCTCTAAGGCTTTACAAAATTTAAAAAATTACCAAACAATTCTTGCAGTAACTATAGTTATGCAACGGAATTTACTCAGTATTTTAGATGTCAAAAAGTGAACTGCATTAATTTAACGTTTTCATATAATAAAATTTTTGTTGTATTTTATTACTTTAATTAGCTTATTATTACTGATTAATATTAATTATTTATTGGCTTAAATCATCGATTTTTTCGTAAACCAAATACAATGGGTAAACTAACTTCAATGGTTATTCGTAAACTACTAAAAAGAAAAAAAAAAAAAAACTCAAAAATTTCGATTAAGTAGAATCCACCAATAAGTTAAAATATTAGACGACATTTTAGTTACATTGAAGACAATACTTACTACATGCAAATAGTTTCTATGCCACATTTCATATGAAGAAGTCTTCTATACCAAGAGTAATTTAGAACTGGCTCTTGATTATGCAAAAATATCATACCAAAGATATTTCTTTCTGAAACAATTTCCCATTAAGCAGAGAGATCAAATTTCATGTGTTGGTCAGAAAAAAAAAAATCATAGAAATGTGAAGAACCATAAACGCAAAACTTTCAGAAAAATATTGTATTATCATCACGGTGAAGCCTGGTTAAGCCTGGTTAGATTTTGGTAATAGCGTGGGAATATTTGGTGGAAGTCTGATTTTCATACGAAGTACTATGAATGAAATAGATTGTTTAAACATATTGAAAAAACAATTTAAAGAAATTAGGAATGTAAAGAACCTGATTTCTATAACAGGACAACGGTAGTGTTCTTCCTAATATCCGAATTTAACCCCAATCGAGCGGTTTCAGGAACATTTTGATCATAAAATTCAAAAAAGTTCAATTTGTAACAACAAGAAAAGAATTCTTTATAACACAGGAATGGCGCAAAATCTTATCTTAATTTACAAAAAAAAAAAAAAAAAAATGAAATTTAGTGGAATCCGAGGTCATTCGGCGAAAGTAGTCCTCACCGAAACGGCCATAGATACTCCTTCCCATGTTGCCATGTTGCAAAGGCGGACTCCAAGTGCTCAAATGGTAGCTACTTCAGTATTCACCGTATTCTCCAGACCTTGCATCGAGAGATCACTATCTTTTCCACTCGCTGTCGAACTATATGAGAGATATAACTTCGACAATAAAGGGGACCTTCTCCGATTCTCGAAGACTAGGTGCTGTTGATTAAGCACAAGGAAAAGGAACCTGATACTAAAACATTCTCTCCTTTAAGAATTGTTTTCTTATACACATTTTTGACGCGTTAAATATGGTGGACCTTTATTTTTGTTACGTAAATTTTGTTGTAGTAAAACATTTTTTGCTGTTTTTTTAAGAATCTTTAAAAAGTCTCACAAACAGTGTAACACAAATAAAATGTTTATATTTATTGTAGTTTAAACGACTGAAACGACTGACAGTGTATACTTTATATTGCCGCTTACAGTATATCAACACATGTAAAAATATGTAGTTTTTTATGGTTTCTGGAAGTAGGCAACACTGATTCTGATACACACTCTCTTTCTTTCTCTCTCTCTCTCTCTCTCTGATATATAATTTTTTATATCAATTTATTTTACACAATTCGAAATTCTGTTTTTCGATGAAAAAAAAAAAAATCTCTGCCTTTCCTTCAACTTTTATCTTGAATTAAAAGTTTTTTTCTTACGAATTTTTAAAAGTTTGAAGAAAAAAATTGTTTATTATGGTTTTTTATGTCATTTGTTAATGATATTTTTTGAAGGTGTTTAGAGCTTTAAATACAATAATTAAATATACAATTTATTACATACAAAAAGATTGCTTTCGCTTAAATGAAAACAATTTCAAAAAAGAGAAGGATAAAAACGTAAAAAGGTGATCATAACAATTATTGGAAATTCAGAAAAATATATGTATGTATGTGTTAGGTATACAAGTTAATAATGTTGATTTGGACAACATGTGTCAATAATAGCAAATATGGTATTTTGGAGAGTAAACATCTGTCACTATAATTCAGTATTCGATAGACGTCAAAGTGTAAGCACAGATTTTTTCAATCGCTCTGATAATGTCGAATTTTGTGCCCAAAAAAGATGTTTTGCAGGGGAGTCTGATAACCTTCTTTCATTTGAAGAAAACGGCTGCTGAAAGTTATCGATTGTTCATAGACGTTTACGGTCAGCATGCACCAATTCAAAAAACTGGTGAACGATGGTTTGCGCGATTCAGGAGTGGTGATTTCGACACAGAACTCAGCCGAAAAGTTCGAAGATGAGGAATTGGAATCATTACTTGTCAAACGCAAGAAGAACTTGCATTATCATTGGGAGTCACACAACAAGTCATTTAAAAGTATTGAGATTCATAAGCAAAGATATTGGGTCCCATATAAATTGAAGCCGAGAGACGTTGAAATTTTTAATTGAATTTTGCATATCGTAAATGATGCTTGAATGCATCGCATCCGAAGCCGAATATCCATGACTCCAAGGTAATGGCTCTGTATTTGGTGGGATCAGAAGGGTGTTTTGTTTGTTATGAGCTGTTGAAATCGGATCAGACGATCATAGGGGACCTGTACCGAACACAATTCGAATATTTTGAGTAGAATATTTGACCAGACACGAGGCCATAATCTTCCATCATGACAACGCTCAGCCACATGTTGCAAGACCGGTCAAAAAGGTATATTGAAAACAGTGGATGGAAAGTTTTGGCTCACTCATCTTATAGCCCAGACCTTGCCTCTTCTGACTACCATTTGTTTCGATCGATCCAGAACGCCCTTACTAGAATACACTTCACTTCAGAACAGGTTATCAGAAATTGACATGATTCATTAATTACCTCCAAACCGGTGCAGTTCTTTTGGCTCGAAAAGAAAAAGTAGTGGCTAACGATTGGCAATACTTTGAATACTGTATCAATACATTTTGTGATTAAAATGAATATATTTTTTAAGCAAAAAACAAATCGACATTATTAACTTGTATACCCAATATGTATATACTTTATTATATTCATACTGAGATATGTACACACTTTCATTCCTCTCAAGTATCTATATAAACATGTATACATACATACAGGCTTTGATTGAATTATTATTGGGAAAAATCCATACCCAAATTGGAAGAATTTGAATTTTTTTTTTTTTATAAACGAGTTTCGAATTTGATTAAACAAATAAAATAAATCAATAAAAACAAATTTGTATTAATTACTTGGAATGTAGCACAAATTTAAATAATTTTTTAAATAATTTTTTTGCTTGTGCTTGTGATACTTTTTTTAATATTTAGGTTGTAAATCCCTTAAATTGTATAATGTGCTCAACACGTGCCCCTTTGCAAAATATCAGCTTAGAATATAATTATTTACTACTTTTTACAGTTTAGTTTGCTTATAATGAACAAATGCTAATGAAATAATTTTTTGTCAGAAGTTTTGTTCACTGTACGCCAAACACGAGTAAGGGGATCCTTTTGAAAAGAATTATAAACGAAATGTACGTTTAAAGCAAACTCTACTGTAAATGACCGTCTGTTTGTTGTTGTAAATTAAAATATTTTAAATTTTATTTGTATTTTAACAAATAACTATAATTGATCTGAATCTTAAATAATTAATAAAATTCAGTTCGACATTGTTTTCATTTTGTTGTAAATATTTTTTTTTTAATAACAAGTTTCTAATAGCAACTGTATCTGTAATCAGTTGTATCTGTGTATCTGTCTAACTTATCTGCATCTGCATCTGCATCAGCATCTGCATCTGTATCTGTATCTGCATCTGTGTCTGTATCGATACTGAGTTCAATTTTAAATAATATTTATATTATTAAGTAAAATATAAAAAAAATTTTTTTAATTAAACTGAGAAAAGATTATGATTTACAACGAAATGTCACACTACAGAACACAGTAATAATAATAATAAAAAAAGAACAGAATGTAGGTGCCGACTACAAAATTTTTGCAATAAAATAAAAACGAAAAAAAAGTACTCCAATAAATACCAATAATTGTAATTAGCCAAAGGCGTTAAATGGTCTCAGCATGCAGTTGTTCTTAAACTTGTTTCTTCTCACAATTTGTATCGTTATAGAGTTTTTGAGAATAGAAAAGCAATGTGGGAAACACTGGACTGTATAAATCGCATTAGAATACGATTGAAACCCTGTTGTCTGCTTAATGATGACATACATACATGTGTACATACAAAGATACGAGTACTTGGCCGCCATTGTGATTGTATGGAAAAAAGCAACATTTTTAATGGAACAAAAAACAAAAAACAACACCAATAACAACAACAACAACAACAAAATAGAAACTAAGAAAATTGATCAAGAACTATATTCAGTAGATACGATACGATACGAATACAACAACATCAACAACAACAACAAGAAAAACACATTTTTAATACCTAATGCATGGTGGATACGCGATTACGTTCACAAGCACAGTTGACATTATAAGGGTGTGGCTTTCAAAAGGTCGGTGGTAGTGTACATTACACTGGACCTGACTGGACCGATCATCGTACATACAACAATATCTACATGGGACAAGTGTGTCTAACCGTTTGACTAACTGATCGATCTAATGAGTTTGTTTGTGTGTATATGTGTGTGTATAAGATGCTTTGTATTTCAGTCTATTTCAGCTTGTCTAGGTTAGCGACACTTGGCAAAGCGTTAATGGGTAATAAGATTCAAATAATTGATATTCCAAACGATTAAATGCTCTTATTTCTTACTCTTGTTCTCTTATTTTCTTATTTTTTTATTTTTTTGTAATTTATTTTTCGGATTTGTTCGCTTTTCTGTATTTTAAACAATGTAAGCAATTTAACTTGCTGTTGCTCTTGCTGTTGTTGTATATTAACAATCAAAAGCCTAATGGCCATGTATCTTTTGTATGTCTCTGCCAGCAATACATTATTGTTCATGTGAGTGAGTGTGTCTATATTTTCCTTTTATTTTATTGATTTTATTTATTTTTTTAAAATTTAATTTTGAAATGAAATCAATGTCAATGTTATCAATTGATAAAAAGCAACAGCAACCATAAAATAACTCAGTGCGACCAAAAACGACCAGAACGAAGTTGAAATACCTGGGAAATGTTACAACTTTGCTGATAGGCGATATCGAGTAGTATAAGGATCTGTTTTTGGAATTTCAAAACATCTCTAAAATCACGGGTTACGGGTAAAAAACCGGTTTTTCGTACCTTCATGCAATTATAAGCTAATAACTTAGCTGAATATTACTCGATTTTAAGTTTCCTTTCGGATGAAAAAATCATATTACGTGGGGTAGTATTTATATTTCGGGAATAGCGTATAATAACAAATATTTTTAAACGAGAATGGCTTTATTGTTCCACTTGATGATCAATACACTTTTGAATTTGTTTAAACCATTTCTCAAGCCAACCAGTTTTTCCATTCCTCTTAAGACACCTACAAAACATGATTTTTTAACGTTTCAACTGCTTCTTCGGCGCTCGTAAATCGTTGAATACGAGTTAAACACTTTTGATACTCGGGAACAAAAAGAAGTCATTGGTTGTCAATTCAGGATTGTACGGAGGATGATACATCAATTCGATGTTTGTACTGCTCAAAAGCTTACCTGTTTGACGAGATGTGTGAGAGCTCGCACTGTCATGATGGTGTATGATTCGTTTTCGACAGTTGGTTTTACGACGAATTTCTCCAAAGACTTCTGGCAAAAAAATGGTCGTGTATCACTCAGAATTGACCGTCCTACGTTGCTCAAGTTTCCATGACCCATTCAAGCTTTATCCACGAACAACTTTTGTTGGATTTGGATCGTCTTAGAATGCCAACACGGTCAATTGTTGTTTGTTTTAGGCTCATACGCATAAATGCATGATTCGTCACATGTCACGATTTTATACATGTCTTTTGAAGCACAATTGATAAATTATGGGGTGGGTATCCAGCGAGAACAATTTTTTTTACATCTAAGTGTTCATGCAACATCATGCCTCTATCTGACAATATGTCACAACGATCTTGCATTATCAGTTCACGCACTGCATCGGATGACCTTCACGTAATTCGACGCTGATCGAACTACGATCACGATTGTATTCACTATACTATGGTTTTTAATAGGCTTTATCGCCATACAAAGAACTGAGTTCATCGCCAACGGATAGCTTAATATAATTTCTTAACACATAGTACGGTTCCTATTTAAAATAGTGAGCAAAAACCTGTCTAAACTTAAAAAAATTTTGAAAAAATTGAGTCAAAAATGTGTTTGTTTAAAAAAATACACCCAGATCCTTCAAGGCTACTTATTATTTAAAAGGTCTTTTTCTTTTCTTTTCCAGTCCGGTAAGAAACTTAATATTTAAACAAGTTATTAGCTTATAAGTGCATAAAGGTCCCAACACCCAGTTTTTCATCTGTAACTGGTGATCCTTGTTCTACTCGATAACGCCTATCAGAAAAATAGTCAGGTATTCATTTTTACGTTTATTGTTACGAAAATAAAACTGCCTAAAAAGAAAATACACCACATTTGTGCCTTTGGGACTGTATTGTGGGAGTTTTGTCAATTGGTTTGTGTCTAGGTTGATAATTTGTTACCCTGGTATTGCCGTAGGGACTTGTATATTTGACGGCATTGCGTTTAAGACATTTCCGGAACTATCCAAACTGTAGGCAATTAAGTATATAAGATAGTTATCGTTTTGCTGTCATAAAGTAAAGTGGTTTTTAGGCATAAATAAAAGTGCTGTATAAACGAATATTAAGTGAAAGATAAATAAGTTGCTGTATAAATATAAAGTGAGGAAATAAAAACTGTAAAACAATAAAAAGGTGGTGTTTATTTTATTTTGACGCAGTTAAAAAGAACCCAAACGTGTTAAAAAGGTTAAAACGAAACAATATGTAAATAATAACAATAATATACTCTGGTTCAACAGGATAGAACCACCTTATTTTTCATGTTTTTTTTTGGGGGGGTACTATAAATCGCCAATACAGAAACAACAAGTGGATTATTATTATTATTTTTTTTTAAGAATAGCAGATACTTTAAATGGTAAATATAAATATAAATAAACACAAAAATCAAACCACAGCTCATTTTATTGGTACTTTTTTGTCATCTTTCTAGTCAAGCACACAATTTTTAGTTAATTCATTAAGATCGATCGTTCATTGCGATAAACTTTTATAAAAACTGATTAGATTAAAGCTTAAGTTAGTGATTACAGTTTACTAAATTCAAGCGGATAGAAAGAGGACATAAAGCTCTTCGGAAATGGTAAAAATTGCTGTTTACCACTTTGACGAATATTTTTATCGGAAAATCACGAAAAAAATACGATAGGGCCGTACTGTAGTAATGAATTACCTAAAAAATCATAAAACCAATTAAAAAAAAAAATCCAAAAAAGTAAATCAGCATTTCGACGTACTATTTTAATCAGTGGAGATCTGCAGTTACGAAAACCAAAGAAAAAGCCGCAACTGAGTACAGTTCGCTAAGAACAACGTCTTCAATTTATCAAGCAGAGTGTATAACAATACAACTTTAAATAGTTTTAAAGGGAGTTTGCTTTGATTTCTCAGTTACAAACAAATTTTAATTGTTTTTAGATTTTTGATCTGCTTTTCTTTAATGGTCATCTAAAAATGTTTTGCAAACTATTCGCAGCCAATTTATACATAATTTATGGGTTTTTTCCATTTATTTGATTATTATTTTTTTTTTTATTCTCAATATACTCACCCCGAAACGTATGAGAATTTGTAGAATGTTGTTGTAGGCTATGGACTTACCTCCAGTGAAGTTCATCTTCTGCTGAGGTATTTGCATCCTTGTCGGGGATTTTATAATATTCATAAACAAAGGATGTTGTGCCATTCGATGTTTGAACCTGGTGCAATTGAGGCGTACCGAGGGTGCTTAAATTGACGGTTGTTGCAGCAGCTTCAATTAATTGATGCTGCTGTTGCTGCTGCTGTTGTTGATGTTGATGTTGCTGGTGGTGTTGCTGGTGCTGTGATTGCTGTTGCATACTATTGCCATTCGGATCATCCGGTTGTTGTTGGCTATGTGGATGGGCAGCACTATCGTTAGGCGATAGACTGAGTAAAGTTTGTGGTGTTGCTGCCGACACGACTGTAGTTAGCTGGGGATGTTCAAAATAACGCGATGCCACTGAGGAAGCTGGCAGTTGATATGTATTCCCATTGTGCTGATGTATAATCACTTCATGTGGACTGCTGTGATGATGTGTTGACATAGAAAGTGGTTGAGCCTGAGACGAAGGTGTCGAAGGTGTTGGTGAGGTAGTACCCGAATTAAGGGAATCTCCATTCGTTAGCACAGTTCGGCGTCTAAGAGTCGTGTTATTTTTAAATTATACGTTTTTTTTTTTAATTTTATAGAATTTCAAATTGTGCAAAGAAACACAAAAAACTTGAGTGTGTATTTTCCAATTAAATATTTAAATTTAAATTTAAATTTAAAAAAAAAAAAATAGTGCAAAGCGTTTCATATATTCGTATAAAATTTCTACACTTTTTAAGTGTGATAAGTTAAATAAAAAAACAAAATCTTTTCAAGGTAATTCACACGGTCCTTTAAAGGGTAAAAAATTGAGGCAAAAAGTAATATATGGATGGTATTGCCTTTAAATGTGATTAAACGTATAGTTCCTTTTTTATTACTCAAAAGTAACGAAATTTTTTAGAGGAAAGAACAAAAAAAGAAACAACAAAAGTGGATGGATATAAAGAACTTTCGTCTCATATGCAAATTATATTCCATAATCAGAAAATGAAATAAAAACATTATTAGTTGCCGTAGAAGCATTTCCTTAAAATCTCTCGTATTCGAGTCTATATCCTAAGGGTGTGTTTCTTTTCTTCGTTTGTTTTATGTTTTTTTTTTTTTTGCTTCTGGTTTAACGTAATATGATAGCAGGATAAGCTTGATGATACAAAAACGGTAGCAGTTGTAAACCCAGTAGTGCCAATATGCTATTCGATAACACCATTAGACACTTTAGTTGTTTTGCTCATTTTATACTTGTGTGTGTGTGTGTGTGTGTGTGTGTGGCTTAAAATTTCAGAAATAGGGCCAAACGAGTGAGGACACATGTTTAGGTTTTATTATTTTGGCTGTTGGTTAATCACTCGTAAGAAATTTTTTTGTATTACATTGTAAAAGAAACAACAACAACAACAACAAAAACAACAATAAGAGCAAACAAAGGCAGATGACAACAGGAAAGGCAATATCCACACAACAATATGGGCCCTCCATTAATAAAAACAACAACAACAAAAATAAATTATTAAAATAAAAAATATGAAGTAAAAAATGTAAACCATAAAATGTCAACACATATTTATTTATGTATAATGATAATAAAAGCATACAACTACAACAACAAGAACGAACAATTTCTATTAAAGAGATTTAATTCAGAATAAAAACTAACGAATTTTGGAATCGAATCAATTATTATTATTATTTGATTTATTCATAAATATCAACTACATATGTACTTATGAACTTATGTACTTATGTACTTATGTACATATAGTACGTATGTATTTTAAAAAAGCACACCAATAACTCTCTTAACTAACACATATTCGTATATTAGATTACATAGTATTTTAAGTCTATTATGCTTAATTGTCAAAATATTGTTAAATAAATATTTATTTTTGAAAGGTTTCTCATCTCTTTACTGAAATTCTCGGTTTCGTTCTTAATTGTTATTAATCTAGTTTGAATGTGTATGCATGTATGCACGTATGTATGTTTGTAAGTATGTGTGTGAATGTGTGTTTTATTATTATTATTTTAATTATCTTTAATAGAAGTCATAAATTGTGCAAATTATTATCTCTTTGTCTGTTGTATTTTTGTTTTTTTTTTCTTTTCATTGTCCACATAATCGTTAGAAAGCATTAAATTTTGTGTTAATTTTTGGGCCATTAGAAGACTAAACAAAAAAAAAAAAAAAATAATAATAATAAAATAAAATAAAAAAATAAGCAAATATTCGATAAATTATAAATTAAACACAAGTTTAACATTTGACATTTCAAATTTGATTTACTTAATAAACACAAATTAACTTTAACACAAAAATTATATTTAACACAGTGATGCAAACCAAGCAAGAAAAGAAAAAAAAAACAATAAAATTAAATAAAACACTGGCAAAATTTTTGCATTAAAAGGAAATAAATTATAATTCGATTTCACAATAAATGAGATGACTTTAGAATTCACTTTGCAGATGCGAATGCACCTGGCAACAAGAATGACTTATTATCCAGCAAATATTGGTGAATGATTTCAATATATGGACTAATTAACTTACATATGAGTATAAAAAGCTTTTTACTTTTAATTAATTACTCTATAATTAATTACTCATTGTTTTTTTTCATTGCCGGTTAGGAGTTTAAAAAGATGCCAAAATAATGTTGCCATAAAGGTGTTAATCTTCTCTTTAATAATAAAAAAATAAAGAAGTGAAAAATAAAGAACTCAGGTTAGCAAGTGAAATGTGCACATAATTTACTCTTTAGTTTCCATATGATGATTAATTAATAAAATCCAAATAAAATATATTTTTCTTCTTCTTTTTCTTTTGCTTTTTTTCGATCCATTGACGCCAATTCAAATTAGTTGATACATTTACATATTGAACAACATTTTTAGGCAAAATATACTGATTTTAATATTGTCTTGGTAGTTTTGTATTTGTGTGAGCGTTAACCGCAAAATTCTTATAATAATTCCTATATTAAGTAATAAAAAGAAAAGTAAATAGGAAAAAAAGTTAAAACATGATTCATACTTCGTGGTTAATTATTAGGAAATCAAACAAGTAAAACACATACACGTACACATTAAAAGAAAAAAAAAAGAAAAAAGCATTTGTCACATTTTTATAAAAAACAATTACGAATTTATTCAAAAAAAAAGAACAATAAAAACAGTTAGAATTATTCGAACTTAAAAAAAAAAGTTAAAATAATAATTATAATCTTACTACATATCATAAGCAACAACAACAACAGCACTAATTGTATCAACAACAAAAATGTCTCTTTATACTGCATCGAACGCCACTATTTCTTTAATTGAAATTTAAAATTAAACAAAACAAAAAAAAAAAATACAAATTAAAAGCAAACTAGCCTATATATGAATGTATAGTATATCGTCACTTGGAATGAAAAACTTCAATCGTCACTTCTGATAATTTTACAAAAAAAAAACTTAATATAATCGACAGTATTGTGACTATAGACATGATTTTTTTCATAAAATCATCAGTTTTTTTTTATTATGACATAAAATTATTCTTTTTTTTTATTATTTTTTTGTTGTTGTTGCATATTTTCTAATTCAGCTTTCTTTTGCTCATGTTTTTCTTTAAAAATATGGCAGCATTTGTCAAATATACCCGTTGGAGAGTTTGAACAACATTGTCACTGTGATAATTTCATTGATGTGAGATTATCATAAGTGCAAAATTTCATTAATAAATCCTCGTGACAATGACACAAAACAATGACAATGTCAGCGCATGTCACTATAAAAGAAAGCGGAAATTTAGCGAGATTGCCTGCTATGAGTGGATTTCATTCTGAAATTTGGCGACATCTTCTGTTATGGGTGAAAGATGCAAGATTTTGTCTGCTACACCACCACCTTCGTTAACGAATAAAGAATAATGATTTTTGATGATAGTGTCTGTTATGACTCACTAATAAACGAACAATTAGCCTACAGTTCCTTCCTGAAGGACACTGTTATAGTCTTAACATAATTGGTTCTGCTTATAAACATAATATGGTGGCCTACACTTTAACATACATACATACATACGTGTCAAAAATATGAAAAATACGTTACACCATATACTAGTATACATATCTATCTATCTAGATATCGATTCGTAGAAATTACGGGCATAAGTGGTGTGGGATAAAACCTTTTGACTTTTAGATTTTGTAAACCAAAAAGCACTCAAGTCAGCGAATTATTTTAGAAAAAGTACTGTGTCACGAACATTTTCACTTATCGCTTTTGGCCAATCGAGAGCTTATTCGAAGTACTATTGCTCACGTTATAGGCAGTTCGTTGTAATTATTCGTTTTGTTGTTGTTGTTGTTTTTTTTTTTTTTTCGTTTTATATAGTGACTAAACCAAAAAAATAAAAGAAATAAATAGTATTTCATCAATATTTCATCACTATGTCAGTTTTAAAATTAATAACTTCCATCGTATAATATACTAGGGCCAGGATCATATTCACAGTGGGATCATCATCATTTTTGCCTATTAATTCAGTCAAAAACTCAATTTTGATTTTTACTTTTTTTTACTTTTGTTTTTTGCCTGTTAGGCCCCTTTGCATTTCAGGTAACGATATGCATGTATGTAAATATAAGCCTAAGTTTGCATTAGTAGGTTTTTATTTAATCACACATACATAAAACAACGATAACGACAACAACTACTAAAACAATAACAGACAAATATTATTAAATGTCATTATAAATGACAAAAAGTAATAAAAAATAATGAAATAAAAATTATCATACGACTTAAGGTACTACTAAAAAGAGGAGTAAATGAAAATATGCATAAAAGTGTAAAAGGTATAGGTAATGGCCAACAAAATGCGGACATAAATATAATGTATCATACATGTATACAATCAATGTATGTATGTATGTAAAAAACAATACAAAATCATTTTATTTAAAAATGAGTTTTATTTTATGACACAACAAATAAAGACCAATTTTATTTTTTTTCCTATACATGACAGCTTAAATTAGTATATATTTAGGATCGTTTTCACAATATCAATACAAATCCAGAAAGAGCACTCTAACAGACATATACATATGTAACAATAGACATGCATATATACATATACATGTGTATGTCAGTTAAATCCTGAGGCCCAAACATACTATAATATACTTCTGTTTACTTCAGCTACTGTCAAAATCTCAACGAATAGGCTGTCAAATTCTTAATCGCCTCTTCGGTGGCTGTAATTTCCTCCTTGAATATCTATCTGAGAGTTGAATAGAATAGGAAATTAGCCGTATTAGTGTCTGGATGAATTTATTTTTTATTTAAAATATGCAAATTTCAATTATTTGTCTAATAATTGAATAATTATCAGAAGAATAACACAGTTTATGTAAATATACTTATGTATTCATGTATTAAATTTATTTACATTATAAAATAAAACAATTAAAACTGAAACTGGTGATATAATTTTGTTGCCATTCTTTTCCTCCGCTAATTTCTACGCTGACACAAATCAAATATAAATTCACATCAACCATTCACAAGCAATATCAGACACATTTTGATAAGCATTAAGCCGTGCTGATAAGCCGCACTGGATTGTCTAATTGCTGCTTTATACACAACGTATGCGTGTGGCTATTTTTGTTACTTTTCACGCATACATACAAAACGTTTGAACAAACGTGTTTGCCAGTGTATCAGCGCTTTAACAAGATAATTTTTATTAATAACTGCTATTGCGGTCCATAATAATTGATGCTCTAATTTCGATATTATCTTTTTATCTTTGTTACATAGTTTTAATTCAATTCCTTTTTGCATTACAAATATACAATTGTATGCAACAAAATATGGAATTGAAAGCAAATACTTTTCTTCTCTAGAATGTAGAATTCATTCGTTACATTTCGCCTTACTTGTGTTTCAATTAAGGGTGCGATAAGGACTTGCCTCTTAGTTGCCACTTGAGTCATCCTGTACTTATCTATATTGCACATCTCGTTGAAGGAGGCGGCATGTAAAAGTGCTCTTAGACTGCGTGGTGTTATTGGTTTGAAAGTTTGCGACATGGATATTACACCTATTTGATGGCGATTCCCTTGTTGGGATAAATGAATACCCGAATATAATCTATGGCTGACGAAATTGTGATGGCGTAACATGAGGTTTGGTCCCCCGATGGAAGAGACTGGCGGTGTGTCAAAAATATTTGTTATCGGGCACATGTGAAGAAAACAAACTTTTTTTCCAGGAAAAACCAAATGTAAACAATAAAAAGACTCAAAAAGGTGACCTTTTTCAAATGGAAAGTAAAAATTGAAGATGCAATAAGATTATATGAAAGAGAAACACTTCCTGAAGTCGGTGTAGTTGGTCCCGATTTTCAAGATGCTGTTCCTATGGGCAAATACCCTTCGATTTTCCAGTCGTAGGTTTACTCCATCTTCATTCGTCTTAGGGAATGTCTGTGGAGAAAATCGAAGGGCTTGAGTATTTATGTGATGTCATATAGTCAGGCAGCCTTGAGAGCTTTGTCATCCAGTGATGTCATATCGATGATTGTGATGGACTGCATGGCACCACTCAACGAACTTGGCGTTCATAACAGGGTTAGTTTATGTTGGGTCCATGGTCATGAGGGTCATTCTGGGAATGAAATGGCTGAATTTTTGGCAAAGAGGTAAGCCATTCAGGTTAACAAAAAGGGAGAATTGGCGCTCGGGTTTAGATAATGGCTCTTAAGCACTCATATGAGTGTACTTGTTCCATTTTTCATAAATTCAACTTTTTTTTAGGTTTTATATGGTTTGGCGTGTTTTTTTTACTAAAACGGTTGTTCTGTGTAAATTGGCCAACCGCTGTAGTTTGAAGAAATAAAATTACGAGTAAATTGATAAGATTTTAAGAATAATAAAACATACATATGTAATAATACAAATATACATACAAATATTTTAATTGTATTATGCATACACACACAAGTATGTATATAAATATAATTGCTTTTGAATTGGTGTGAACACTTTAACAAGAAAAAAAAAAAATAAATAAAAAAGCATTTATTGAAGGACAAACGAACATTGACTGCAACTAAAAACATTCTCATGCAAAAGCAATAAAACACAATAAAACGCGATAAGCTACAGTTAACAGCTAACAGTTGAAATTGTAACAAAAACTTTGAATAAATCTGTCGAATTCTTTTAAATAAAACATATGTATGTATGTATGTATGATAGTGAAAACAAATATAATATAAGTTTATAGTTCATATGTTTGTTTTTGTATTTTTTATTTATTTTTAATCCATTTAAAATGTTAGTCTCACTCATTCATTCATTCATTCATTTGTTAAGTCAGTTAGTCTTTCAAAATGCTTTTAATTCTTATTTTTTTAATTATAATTTTTTTTTTCAATTTATCTTCTTATAATTACTATGATGACTTGTTGTTGTTATTGTTGTTGTTGTTGGTTTGTTAGTTTATTTATCTACTGACGATTGCAATAACTAATGACGATTATAATCACACGAAAGTATTCGTGGCCACTATGCTGATTATGCACTGTGAGAAAGACATTAAAAAAAAATAACGAAGGAAATTATTAAATAAAAAAATAAAAAATCTTAAAAAATTATACAATATATGACAGTATGTATACCCGTACATACATATATTACATTTTTCTCTACGGTCATTTTTTAAATGGCGTTAAAATTACTTTTATTTTTGTTTTCTACATCATGATTATTTTTTATTTATTTATTTATTTCTTTGCAAGGCTAAAGAGGTGACAAATACATTCAAAGTACACATACAACATTATTACAAATAGTTATGTATTTATGCATGTATGTATGCATATTCATGTAATGGATGTATGGTGCATAGGTAAGAGGAGGAAGAGAAACATTTCAAATTCCAATCAACCAGCTCTAGCCAGTCAACCTGCCAACCTACCAACAAGCCAAATGTATGTAAAATACGCACTTCCGTCTCTGATTTATCATTAATTATATTGTAGTTGTTGTTTTTATTTATTATGCAAAAGCGAAAGGTATAAAAAAACCTTAAATATATGTGTATGTACATATGCATGGGGTATTTTCTTAAGAGGTTCATAACTTTTAGTTTGCAACACAGCTTTCTTCGACAACCGATTTAACAGCTGATAGTCGCTTTTTGCTTGGTTTGGTTTAACATTTCATTAGGGATAGACTTACACCGCTGCCAATTCGTCGAATAGGCTGAAGCACAAATTCATATTGATGTTCAGTATTCATTCAAAATTTTGTTTGTCGAAATACCATTACATTCGCAGAAAAATACTTTTTTCAATGGTGAACGGTATAGTGACATGATTAGAAATATTTTCGTACTTCACGTGTGGTATGTGTGGAAGAGTAGATGCATGTAAAAGTCCAATTAATTGGCCACCACTATCGCGTGTTTAAGCCCCTTTGAACTATTTTCTTTGGAGTTATGTAAAGTCACATGTCTACGTCGATAAACCGGAGATAATTGAGTTATTGGTGAAATGCGGTCGTATAGGCTGCGAAAGGTTTGTGTAAATTGATGTTCCAGATTGTCGAAATCAGATTTTAACATTAAAGTCATAATGTTTTCTATCCGACTAAGCATGTTTCATTGATATTCAAAATATGTTTCTTTATTTTATTGTAATTTAAACTTGTGTTACTGTAAAAAAAGCACCCGATAGGTATTTTTTATTAAACAAATTTTCAATGTAACCTTGTGTTTAAAATGTTAAGACGAAATTTATGATTGATCATGTAAATTTTACAACAACAGCATTAAAATGATATTTTTAAGTTGAATGAAAAGATTCTTTTTTAATTTTTCTTTTTTTTTTTAATCTGGTCACGTTCCGATTACTAAATAAATGATCGATGATGCGTAAGTAAAGGGATTTAATTACTGACTGCAATAAATGATTAAAAAAACAGAAACTCAAATTCACAAAATCACAGACCAGTCCACGAATAATGCGATTAACACTATATGTTACAACAACTTGTTTGTGCATTGTAACACACACACACATACATACATAGAAGCATTGTTGTGGCATAGGAGAATGTTGCAGAAAATCAGTTTATTTTGTTAGAAATCGGAAATGTTGTTCCATTTTTGCAAATGTTCGCCCACAAATGGTTTTCCAGTGCAATATACTTGCAATAAAGAAATAAATATTTCGGGTTTGTTTCTTAAGTCTTTCGTTATAATTGTATTATTTTCCTTTAATAGGTAGATATTTATTTATTTCAATGAATATTTATTATTAATTTAGAAAACCGCTTATTGATGTTTAAAAATAATTAATCATTTGTTGCATTTAAATTCGTTAGCTTGGCTTGTGTTAAATTTTACAAATTTTATTTCAAAATTTTACTGAATTGCTTGTTGTTTTATTTACAAAATAAAAATTAATGTTTTTTTTACAAATTTTTCCATTTATACATTAATCAATAATTAAATTTTTTAAAATCTGTTTTTTAGTTATACAAACGAACAAAAACGTACTCTGGCATTTAAATATTTAAGAAAATTGAAATTGTAAAATAACGTATGTACAAATGTATGTATGTATGTATGTATGCATAAAAACACAACAAGAACAATAACAACAATTGACTTAAACCATTTATTTAAACATTTCAAATTGCAATTCAAAATGCTGTTCTGCTGTTGGTGTTATTGTTGTTGTTTTTCTTAGTTTTTATTCAAATGCATTGATTGGTTGTTTTGTTGTTATTGTTGTTTTTGTTATTATTATTATTATTTTTTGTTAATAGCATACCACCACTCATTTGAATTTGAATACAAATAGAAATGGAAGCGAGTGTGTGCGTGTGTATCTGTGATTTGTTTTATTTTATTTATTTTTTTTTTTTTTTGTCCATACCCCAGAGTGTGTGGGCATATTTGCATTTTAATTACAATGTACTTTTTTTAAATCTTTTTAATTTTTATTTTTTAGTCTTGTTTTTGTTTCTGTATGTGCTTTATAGAGTTTATTAATGCTTGTCTCTGGTACAATTGTGAGCACGAACGTACATTTACCAATTATAACAACAACTACTACTTTAAGACAAAATATACAACAACAACACCAAAGCCAACAATAACAATCTTGTAAATACTTTTATAACGATATTGTATATGTAATTTATGTTTATTAATCTTTTGATTATTATCTATAACTTTATTTGCTTTTTCTATTTTTCTTTTTTTTTTGAGAACGATAAAAATCAAATGCGTTTTTAGTAATGTTGTTTTTGTTATTTTTGTTGTTTTTGTTATTTTTGTTATTTTTGTTATTTTTGTTGCTTTTGTTTCTTTATTAAAGATTTCTCAAGGCTGTTCATCGTCTATAAGTTTCAATTAATTTAAGCAGATTTTTGTATTTTTTATTTTTTTTCGTTCATTTGTTTGAGTCTCGTCGTATTCAACTTTAAATATATTTTTTTATGTTTAGTTTCGTATGTATGTATGTATGTTGAAATAACAATTAACTATAATTATATTGAAGATAAAGCTTCTGCTAACAGTAGCTGAAATACAAAAGATGTGTTAAGTCAACACACAACAATTAAAAAATACATGAAATTCTTACTCTTAAAGTGTTAAAAAAATTAACCCGTTAAGGTACAACAAATTAATATTCATACATATGTACATTCAATTTTCGTTTTTTAACTCAATTTTTGTTTTTTAATTCAATATTTTGTCTTGTCAAAAAAAAAAACAAAAATAGGAAAACATAACTTACATTGGCTTACTTTTGTACCACAGTGTACATATAGTTTATATAAATCTTAAAAAACGTAAAAATAATGATACAAAAGTAAGATATGTGGGACGTAAACTCAACGGACACATGACTAGACTATATAAACATACTGTAAGGAGTGCTTCGAAATGATAAGGTCTCCTTAATATTTGCTCAATTCATCCAAACTGACTGCCCGTGACTCTGCTAATTTCACGAAAGGCCTCGAATGCCATGAAAAGTGCGGCAACAATAAAAGAGGAATTGAAATTAAAAGCTTCAATAAGCACAATTCTAAGAGCTATCAACGGCCAGCCAAACCTTTTTCAAGCAAAATTGAAAAAACTTCCCTATTTGACTAACCAGCATAAGATTAAGCGTAAGGAGTTTGCGAAAAACAACATGGCAACTAATTTGCATCAGGTAAACATTTTTTTAAAAAGTTTATAAGATATTCCATACATTTTTGGATTTGTAGGTAATTTTTTCTGATGAGAACAACTTTAACCTGGTTGGGCCAGATGGTTTTAATTGCTATTGACGAGATTTAAGAAAGGAGCCCTTGTTTGATGGTTTAGGCTGGCTTTAGCTCACTTGGTACCGTGGAACTCGTCTTTCCTTCCACTCGAATGGATAATTTAGAGTACCAGGGCATTCTGTCTGAACGTTCGCTACCTTATTTGGCTCAAAATGCTGACAAAACTTTCATCTTTCAGCAAGATAACGCAACAATTCATGAGGAGCACAATATATATAATAAGTACTTGATGGGCCAGCACGTTCTCCCGACTTAAACTCCATGGAAAATTTGTTTGGACTGCTTGTGCGTAATGTTTATGCAGACAACAAACAGTACCGGACAAAAGATGAATTAAAAGTGGCGATCTGCAACAGCTGGCGCGAAATCCGCACCAACGTTCTGGGCATAATATAACGGTACATCTCTAAGAGCAAAACCGGCTTATTATTCACTTATTTGAAAGTGGAATTTTTTTAAATAAGGTGACCTTATCATTTTGAAGCACACCTTATGGGATGTTCTGACTTTGAGATATGACAACAATTAAAACCAAGCAACGTATATAATATAGTTGTATAATAAAGTTCTGAAGAGACAACCGAAATAAATAAAACCAATAAGTTTTTAAATCAAATATTTTTATGCAAAACTGATCTTACAAATATCACTGAGGAATTTTCGAAGAAGCTGTGGTTGAAAAGAAAACAAACGAAATTGTTAAAAGCAAATAAGCCACTGGAATCGAAAACTAAATGCAAATAAATCTGCATATGGTATAGTATGTCGCTTTTAAAGGTCCCTAAAACACATACAAAAAAGCACGCGATAAAACAAATGGAAATTATTTTTGAAAAAAAAACAAAAAATATCGTACAAGTGGCACACATTTCTGTTTATTTCGTTTGTTATTTGTTTATTTATTTATTAAATAAACAATTATTTGTTGTTTGTTAGCATATCTGTTTATGTACTCGCTCACTAGTTTTTTTTTCGTCTGTCTTTAAACGTTACCGCTTAGTGTTATTGTTTGGCTATTTATTTAGCGCCATTAGCACACGATGTCAAATTGATAAGCATGTCAAACTCTAAAATGAAGGTGATGCATGCACACTTTACGCAAAGAAAAAAAGAAAGAAAAAAAAAAAATTCAATGAATAATAACTCAAATGAATTTCGAAAATTTAGCTTTAGTCCAACAAACAAATAAAATAATAAAAGCGATTGGGTACTTTATCTTCTATCAACAGTTTTAGGAATTAATAAAATTCATTGAAACATATTTAACACTTTGTGTATGTATGTGGCTGTTAATTAATTTTTAACACATTCAGGATATATGTGTGTATGTATGTATGGTATTTACACTCACATATATGATTGCAATTAAAAATTCCCAAGAAGACTGACGTCACTCCATACACCACCGTTGATTGTTTCTATGTGATGTTGCAATTTCTTTCATCTTTTCAAATGACAAAAGAAACTGAAAAATTATATTTAAATAATTAGAGGGTTTTATTATGGTACTTTACAACCTACTATTTGTATGTGACTTTATAAGTATTTCAAGATATTTGACAACAATACCTTTTATTAGCAATTTGAATACAAAGGCACATAAGAAGAAAGAAAAAAGAAAAAAAATTGCCTGCAACCCTTTTGCCAATAAAGTAAAACACAAATGGCAACAAGTTGCAAAAATGCTAGTGCATGTGCCTGTGCCAGTCCCAGTCCCAGTCACAGTTACAGTTACAATCCCAGTCACAGTGTGTACGTACTTCTTTAGTGCAACACTATAATTTTCGCTGCAGTTAAGCCGTTTCCTTTAGAAAAAACAAAATCGATTTTTAGTGCCAAGTAAAATGGATTAATAAAAACAAAAACAAAAGGAATATGCCCCACAGAGTGTGTTGTGTTTGCATTGTTGTTTCCTGTTAATAAATTTTCACACAATATCACATACACACACACACACACACACAGACACACACACAAATTACATTCAAAGTCAGTTTTAGAAATATTCGCAGAGTCTACATTGTAGGCTCTACAATATAAGGTTACCTTTTTTTCTCACTCTTTCTCTCTCTCTCTCTCTCTCATACACTCTCTAAAAGCCGTCAACTTCCACAGAGGAAGGAAGGAAATGATTTACTTCGAAAATAGGCCTGCTTGATTGCTTGTATTCTAGTATGTATGTACATATGTAGGTCGAACATTCTTCATTCATTCTTCTTCATTATGGTCGGTGGCCTTTTGCGAAAATTCAAGTCAAATGACAGAGTCAACGACGATCGACATGGTTGTTATGAATACCGCAAATAACTGCCTACTGTTACAGCCCTAAAAGCGTGCGACTTTTTAACTTGGCTTGACTTTAAATTATAAGTTACGTGCAAAAAAAAAAATCACAACAAACATATACTCGCAACGTTTCTTTTGTAATAACAACAGCAACAGCAACAACAGCTATTACCATGAATATTAAAATGAACACTAGGCGAGTGAGTGTGTTGTATTCACATACAGACACTGAAACCGAATAAATCAAATAAATTAAAACGCCTACACCAACCAACCACTCAGCTAACAACGATTGGTAAGTTTTTACATAATAAAACATTTGTTTACAACAATAACAATAATAACAGCAACAACAACAACAGCAACAACAACGAACCTAAAACAATGAATGAAAAGCATAAAAAGCGAAAAACTACATAAACGAAAACAAAAACAATTATATTTAACACTCTACTCTTACGAAGGTACTTTTTTCTAATTAAAGTTATAACAACAACAACAACAACAACAGTAGCCGTATTAAATGTTTGTAAATTATTTGTTTGTCTATATATTGTCTGGCTGGTTGGTTGATTGTTTGGTTGGTTGGCTGCTTCACTGAATTTTCATTTTTTTTCTTTCTTTTTTTCGTTTTCGTTATCGTTTTTGTTCTTGTTTTTGTTTTTGTTTTTGATTTTGTTTTCATTTGTATTTAAAATGCTTGCACATGAGCACGCGCTCAATTATTCGTTTACAACAACATGAATTATTCGAATTATGCGCTCCATTACCCACCCACGTTAACGCTGACAATTATATATTGTAACACTGCCGCCAACAACAAAGAGAACAACAACAATAGCAACAGCAAGTACACCAAAACAATCAACTACTTAACTACTATTCATGCATACACATACATACATACATACATACATACATACATACATATTATGAACCTTCTGACGCTTAAAAGTCATTCTAAATGGGGGGAAAAATCTCTCAGGTGTGTAAACGATATTTAGCGAACAAATTAACAACAACAATAACAACAACGAAGTGCAGAATATCATTGTTTTCATTACAAAAAAGAAAAGAAAAAAAGCAACGAAAATAAAAATTGAACGAAATAAGCGGGGAAAAGCTTCCTGAAATCTTATGAATTCAAGAATGCTAAAGGATTCATTTCAAATAATGCCGGAAACTTTTGCATTTTTTTCTTCTCTTTTTGCTGTACAACTTATTTTATTCAAAATCAATAATGCAATACCATAAGCTATCCTTGCTGTATAATCGCGTTTCAAGATATCGATAACCATATCCAAGAAGCACATCAACTTCGTATTCTTAGCACAAATTTAAATTCCATACTATTCTATGGTTGTAAAACAGGGAGACGCTACCACCGGAGACGAATCTTTTGGCCAAGGGCCACCCAGAGTCTAGCGATACTAATCAAACTAGCAACCAATAGCCACAAAAAGTAAAAGACAAAATACTGCTGTAGTGGGAACACTCTCAGAAGACCACAAATCATTTTAAGTATAAGATGCCCGCCACATAAGGTGTGCATCAAAATGATAAGGTCACCTTATGTAAATAAATGTAAAATTCAATGCGTCAAAATGATAAGGTCATTAATCAATTATTTTTAATTTATGCAGTTCCCATTTCCTTCTATTGTCTTAAAAATACGGGATGGCATCGCACTTACTAAACTGTCCAGAACGTTGGAGCAGATTTCGCGACAGCTGTTGTAGGCCACTTTTAATTCATTTTTGGTCCGGTAGTGTTTGTTGTGTGCATACACATTATGCACAAGCAGTCCCCACAAACTTTAAGTCAGGGGAACGTGCTGGCAAATCAAGTACTTTAATATTGTGCTCCTCAAACCATTGTCTGGTCGACTTGCTGACATGGTACTCTAAGCTATCCATTCGAGTGGTAGGAAAGACGAGTTCCACGGTACCAAGTGAGCCAGCCCAAACCATCAAACAAGGGCTCCTTTCTTAAATCCCGCCAATAGCAATTGAAACCATCTGGCCCATCCAGGTTAAATTTGTTCTCATCAGAAAAAATTACCTACAAACCCAAAAATGTATGGAATATCTTATAACCTTTTTAAAAAAATGTTTGCCTGATGCCAATTATTTGCCATGTTGTTTTTCGCAAACTCCTTACGCTTAATCTTATACTGCTTAATCAGATAGGGAAGTTTTTAATTTTGCTTGAAAAAGGTTTGGCTGGCCATTGATAGCTCTTAGAATTGTGCTTTTTGAAGCTTGTAATTTCAATTCCTCTTTTATTGTTGCCGCACTTTTCATGGAATTCGAGGCCTTTCGTGAAATTAGCCGAGTTTCACGGGCAGTCAGGGCCTTTGGGCGACCCGTGCTTTTTAATTTTCCATAATTTTCTCTATTTTTGAGAAAGTTTTGCACAAAACACAAAGATCGTCCCAGTTTTTTCGCCATTCCACGCATACTCAATCCCTGCTCATGAAGTGCCACAATATGTCCTTGTACATAACGTGACAAAGGTTTCTCGCGACCCATACCGCTCAGATATTATTTAAATTATACCTTCCGATTGGATTAATTGCTTAATCTTTAAATAAATTTAAATAAACATAATATAACGGTATATCTCTAAGACCAAAATCGGCTTATTATTCACTTATTTGAACGTAGAATTTTTCTTAATAAGGTGACCATACAAAACATTTTATAGTTTGGATGAATTAAGCAAATATTAAGGTGACCTTAACGTTTTGATACAACAACAGTTTTATAATCCCGGGGGGATGGGAAGATGATAGTACAAGATAATCCATGAAATCACCAAGAGTACGGGCTTAAGCTTAAAACATAATACCCGCCAAACTGAACTTTGATGTCTCTTGGCTTGGCTGGGCTTGGTGTCCTTCCTCGTAGTTACTTGGGGATATTTTTAAAGATTTTTTTGTCGATTACATTTTTTCTATATGCCTGTTGGCCTTACATATTTACTTATAGTACGAGTATATCCTCCATAATAATTCTATTCAATAATTCTTGTGTTTGTACTTAAAAGAAAGCAACAAAATCTTTTCGAATAACATTTTCATTTGCATTTATATGCATAATTGTACTTAAAACAAATAAAAGAAGAAAAAAATAAAAAAAAGTAAAGAGAAGAGAAAATCATATTTTTGTGATCATATTGATTTGATTGAATTTTGATTTGTATTTAACAACAATATGTTGCTGTTAAATCGCATAAAGGCATTATGACAAATTACCATCAACCACTACGACAACAACAATAACATAATAATAGAGTTTAAATAATTTTCCATTCAAATGGAATCAAATCGAATCAAATCGAATAAAATCAAATCAAAATCACTGGCAACGAACAGCCAATTCGCAATTGGCAATTTTGACTAAATGCAACAACAAATTACCGTATTGCGGTTAATAAAATTCAATTTTAAGCTAAAACTTAAAGTGATTTCAAGAATTTGATTTGATTGTCGTAAATCGCAGCATCTGAGCAGGAAACTAATAGAAAAAAAAAAAAAAACGAAAGAACAAAAAAAAAAACAAATCACTACCGCTGAACAACACACAATCACATTCTTAAATGCATATTCGTTTTAAAATAGAAAATAGAAAAATTATAAGAAAAAACAAAAAAAAAAAACTTAATTTGTTTCACAACAACGATGATAATGCGAGTGAATAGTTTGAATTTTTTATTTTTATTATTATTTTTTTTTTAATTTAAGAGCAGCTGTATTTGCTTAAATAGAAGTGAAATATATAAAAAGAAGAAGCATACGAGATTTTTCTACACCAAAGACCGTTAGAACAGATGCTTTGAAAAGATAGACGCTAATGGCGATGAAAACTAAAGACCAAAACCAACTTGAAGACAAGCCGAAACAAACAAACAAAAAAAAAAACAATAACACCTTAGGCTTAGGCTTAGGCTTTATTTCGAAACTTATGTTTTTCTTCGGTAGTTGTTGCTGGGCTCTAAGAGTTCTTCGTTTTTTTTTTTCAAAACAACAACAATTGTTGTTGTGTTAAATTGTGTCGAGTAAAGGATTGTCATTCCCTCGGACAACGTCCACATAAAAATAAGGGATATGAGTGAAATCACCCTTTTGTTGAGAAACAATTCAGAGAATAAAACAGAATTTCAATTCATTTGCATAAAAACGGATTTCAAAGGAAGAAAATACAAATAAAAATTTAAATACAATGCGGTCGATGATTTCAGCAAACTATTTTACCTTTTATGCTCTCTCCCTCCACCTCTCTATCTCTCTCACTCACTATCTCTTACTCGTTCTCTCCATAAAAGGACTTTGTGTGTGTCATTGTTGGACACAGTTGTGTCCGAATAATTCTCAACGTCCTTTAATAATGCATAATAGCAACAGCAACAACAACAAACGTAGAGAAAAAAAACTAAGACTGGAAAGGACAACAACATGATGATGCTTTAAAATATAACTAAAATTCAAAAAAAAAAAGAATTGTTTATGCAAATGAGCCACGACCGTTTCTTGAAAATTGAAAAATAAAAACGGTTGATCATAATCTACTAAAACATCTTCAAGGAATGTATAAGCAACCCTTTCAAACAGCCAAACATAAAAGATCTGACCAGACTTTGAAGACATACAACACATACAACACATACACACATACGTACATACTCATGTACCAGCTAGCGTGTCAGGTATTTACACCACGGATACTAAAAGCAACCCTTATTGCAAAGAACTACTCGTGACTGATATTTACTTGGCATCAGAAAAATATCCTTTTCATGCTGAATTCTTGTTGTGCAATCTTATCGTAAAATGTTCACTTCAGTTAATATTAATGCATCAACAACGGTCGCCTAACAAAAGCAGACAACCACAGCCAATGTCCATTAATTCATTAATTCATTCATTCGTTCATTCATTCATTCATTCGCTTGTGTATGCTATCCTTGTAGATCCTACGAATAAAAAAATCACTTAACAAAACCAACATAAACAACAAATGTAACGTAACGACTTGAAATACACACAAATACATATGCGCACTATAAACAAATCCATAGATGGACAAAAATCATGATCGTCATCATCATCGTCATCGTCATCACCATCGTTCAAAATAAAATGTAAAAAAAAAAAACTCTAAACAACATGCGAGTACGATCTAAAGAAACCAGAAATGAACTTTTTATTATCGTTCAACGTCAAGGGCCTTAAGGTGTTGTTCTCATTCTCCTTCTTTTATCACATAATGATGTTCTTTCGCTTGTATTCACTATTCCCCTTTTGCCACTACGGCCTAAATCATAATAAGTTGTTTTTATTATTATTATTGTTATTGTTATTGTTGTAGTTGAATTTGAATCTGGCAGATGCGCGTATATGATGTACATGCATGCATCGGCTTATCCCCCTTCCTCCTGTCCACTTCTATAAAAAAAACTCTCATAAACGCGAAAAGTGTTTTATTTACTTCGTCCGAGATTAAAATATAATTTTTTTTCTGATATTTTTTTTTTAATTTTTATTTTTTAAATTTAATTTGAAATAAAAATATCAAAAAAAAGACGCACATCTTAGTACGCAGATATGGGCATTACAATGGTATGAATGATGTGTGATGGTAATGGTAATGGCGATGGCGATGGCGATGGCAATGTTGACAAAAAAAGGAAAAGGAGTAATAAAACACGCACAAAAAGCTGACAACACGACGACACGGATTATCAAGTGCGTGTCCTGTTAATAAAACAAATAAACAAAAGTATGGGAATATCATTTCACAATTTTATCATCATTTTTCTTCTTTTCTCTCGATGCATACGGATCAGATACTTGTGATTATGAAATGCCTTTTCAGATGAACAAACATATTCTAATTTTTAATATTTTCTTTTATTTTTATTTTTATTTTTTTTATTATTTTTTTATTCAAATTTGAAATTCGTTACTCTTGTTCATTTGTTTGTGTATTTTCTAATATAAATTCAAAAGCAATTTAAAAGTGTTTGGATAGATTTCAGGTATCAAAAAACTAAAGGCTTTTAACTCTGTTTCGGTTGGTACAGGTGTACCTTTTGATATGCAAGAGTTTTTTTTCTATTTTTTTCTATTTGTATTTTTCTATTTTCTACATCAAATGAAAAATTCAATGGAGAGGAGATGGCGGTATAAAACACTTTGAGATTTAAGATTCAAACATCAACCGATAGTTAGTAAATTGGGTTTAAACATATCATACCTACATATGTACATAATGGCTACAAATTTTCGGGTGTGGGTCATAAATTTTTCATACGTATAGCATTAATTAGCATCAATATAACAGAGAGAGAGAGAGAGGGAGAGAGAGAGAGAGAAAATCAAATCAAATCAAATTTTAACCTACAAACACCAGGGATGGAAAATTAAAAATTTTTATTATGGTGCTGAGTGCCCACCAAAAAAGAGCATATTTTTAAAAACATGGTACTTTTTAACTGATTAAGAATCAGAAACGATACAAACTTTTGTTTGAAATTTTTCATTTGTGTAAAACCAAAATATTCCCTTTTTTCAACTTTTTTTTTAACTAAAAAAAAACAATTTATTTATATTCGAGTTGAACTGATGTGCATTATTGTTATTTTTTATTTTTTTGTAAGGAGGGTTTAATTCGTGCCCCTTAGATCTTCTCACATTACAACGGGCATTATTTTCAAATAAGTTTTGTCTTGGTTTCATCACTCCAGAGCATATTTTGCTGCCATTTTGTAATACACTGCGACCTGTGCTTATTAGCAAACTTATTCCTCTTCTCTAAAAATTTGTTTTTTTTTAGCAATGGATCTTCTTTCTGGAAGATTAGTGTCACATAATCGCCTCCGCACAGTTTAAATATCTAGTTACACCGTGATCGCTTTCGAAGACCAAGTACCAAGTCGTCTCTCTTCCAACGTACAATGCTGTGCTCTACACATCTATTGTTCGTATATACATAGATTTTATATAAAAATGTAGTCACAAATATTATATACCTATGAAATAGTGGTTACGGTTTTTTCGTCAAAATTTTTATTTGATAACAAACTTTAATATGTAAATTTTCTGGCTAATTTAGAAGAAATCTTAACTCGCACCTACTTCACTGACCAGACAATTTTTATATTATTTGCTTAAGGAAACTTCTCTGAAGAACTAGTGAAACACAGTGAAAATTAATGATACCTTGTTATGTTAACAATTCAAATAAATTAACGAGTTTCAAAAATTTATAAATTCGTTAAAGAAATCAATGAAAAACGCATATGTGCTTATATTTTGTTAGTTTGTATTCGCAATGACAATACTTTTGTCGTTTTGAAATCGATCGCCAACAATTTTAATGAAACGAAAAAAAAAAAACTGAACTGAAACTATCGCAGGCATACATAGGTATTCCTTTTAAGCAAAAAAGATTTAAAAGAAAAAAGAACGAAAGTACTAAATTTTCCATCCCTGATAGAAATGAATTGCTAGACAGACACATACTCGTACATACGTATATAAGCCCGGGTATCAATACAATCAAATCATGAATATATTTGATAGAAATTAAAAAAATATGTGGAGAAAACCAAAGAAATATTAAATGTTTTTATAGAAACTTTAAGACAGACACACACACACACACACATACGTACAGACATACATACCGTATTATATGTATTTTAATTTCAATTTGAATTTTTGTAATTTATGCAGATGCATTTTGAATAAAACTTTTGAATTTTTGTAACTCTTCAGTCTTTAGATACTGTACATATGTATGTGTGAATGTATGTATTTATGTACGTCTGCATGCACATGTATTCACAAATAATTAACTGAATCATGGAAGTTACTAAGCATTTTTTTAAACATATTCTCTTATAACGACGAATATATATATTTGTTGTTTTCAAATGTTTGTAAAATACATTCTATCTGTTTCTATGACGTATTTTAATATTCAAAAATAGATCAAAAAAATTAAAAAATTAATTAAAAGCAAAAAAATATGTGTAATAATTGTGAAAATTTTGACGAGTATTTGCCCAGCTGTTTTCCTTTTTTTATTTCAATTACTTTCAAACTGACCGACACCTAAAGGGTCAGCGCTAAACATTCTCAAAATGTATAAAATAAGATTTATGACCATTCAGTCTAAAACACAAAAACAAAAACAAAAACAATAACAAAATTAGCATATATATTCAATGTTTTTTCTTTTTAAATTATTATTATTATTTTTGTTGTTTTAATTTCTAAGTTTATTTCATTTTATGGGTATATTTGAAATACTTTTCGCTTTTAGGCCCGTTTTCAACCCTTTTATTCATCTTTTAATGATGGCTCTACACACGGGCACACACACACACACATACACACACACATACGAGACACATACGCATAGCGTTGCCAATTAAACCTTTTAAAATCTCAATATCACCACCACTTTTTTGTGGGAATTCAAATAATAGTTTGCTTCAGTTCGTACGTTATTGGTCTTTTTTCAAAATTTTCCTTTTTTAAAGAAGGAATATAAACAAATAAAAAAATATATTGTCCAGATGTAGAGGATTAACCCTTAGCTTTGGTCATTAATTATACATATACATGTACAAAAATTAAAAAACTTGTTTTTCGTTTTTTGTTTTTGTTGTTGTTGTTGTTTCTATTTTATATTACGCGCAGCAATATAAAATAATTATAGACAAGAAGAACAAATAAAAATTTTATTTAGGCAGAGGTAAGAAAAGCGAATGCATATGTAGGATTAGATGCCAAAGTATTTGAAATAAATAAGAAATAACGTTTTTTTCCATGTTAATGGAGTGATTGAGTGATTGATTGATTGATTAAAAAGGACCGACGCATAACGACTTTAAGTATATATTTTATGCAGTCTTGTATGTTTATCCTGTCAAGTTGAGATTTCGAACAGAGCCAATAATCTTGTTTGATGAAAGAGATCAAATTGATATTTTGGAGTAACTAGCGCTTTTTCAAGGAACTTTATCGTGTCTACTAAAATATCAGGGCACTCAGGTGTTGTCATATTATTTTACAGTTATGTACGAGTACCCAAAAGTGTTAACGATATGAACAGTTTCGCAATAAGTTGTATAATGGAATTAAGAAGAGAGAAATATTTTCTATTACTTTAATATGTGTATAATAAGTATGAATCAATAATTTTTTATTTTTTTTTAAATTAGTTCGCCTAAAAGAAAAAAAAAATATTTATTTATTTGCTATTTATAAACACAAAAGATTCCTTACATTGACTGTATGTTACAAAATCTACATAAACACGCCGTTGACTTAACGCACCAACATAAGTTAATAACATTAATATAATGGCAACAACAACGATAATAGAATAATATGAATATATTTTTTTTAAGCCTAATTAATATTATTTAAGATGATTTACATAAAGTAGTCGTAATCTTCACTTTACACATACGAGACGTACCCAACCAGCCATCTAGCTATCCATGTGTTTATGTATATATTCATCTACGAGTATCTATCCACCATCGATGCGATTTAGCCCTTTCTTAATTATAATTTATGATAATTTTATTTCTTGTTTCATAGAGAGAAGATAATGAATTAAAAAAAAAACAATAATAATAATAAAACTATAAAACACTAAAGATTTTACCAAAAATAAAATTTTTAAAAATATAAAAACTACATATTGTCGTTGTTGTTGTTGTTGTTGTTGTTGTTGGTGGTGGTGTTCACAATTTACGACTCATTTGCATTTTATTGACAGTGTCCAAATTCCCTAACTATCCGATTCGTATACGTCATCAATAGTCATTGATTTCATTCAGCTCTCTTATAATGAACTGACTTGACTGACTGCCTGACTGTTTGACAGTCTGACAGTCTGACAGTATTAAAAAAAAAATAAATAAATAAAAAAGAATGATAATGACGACTATCAAATATTAATATTAAATATTTAAAATTTTATTTTATAATCAATATATGTAGTATATGAATACATGTTTTTTTTTTCTCATATTTTTTGTTGTTTTTTTTTTCCATAAAAAAGTGAAATTTTTTTGATTATAAATTAAGATGGAAATTTCAAACAAGCTTTGCACCATTTCTTAAATAAAAAAATAAAAATAAAAAATTATGTTCATTTTATTGAAGGAAAACACACACTTTAGTTGTTTTTGTTTTTCAAATAGGAATTGAGTTTAATATTTGAACTTGTTTACCGTGGTTCTGTTAACCAATCCGCATAGGATATGGAAAATGTGCCGCTGTTATCCATTTTGTTATCGTTAAGAATTTTTGATTGATTTCTTCAATTCACTAAATCGATAAATAATTTCACTAAACTTTTTGATTTCATATGTTTAATGTGTAAACATTGTAATTTTTGATTTTTGATTTTTGATTTTATTATGACGATGCTGATGACTGACAATCATCTAAAATGAAATTCTTTTCAATCCACAAATCACGTTCCTTTTCTTCTCTTATATATTCATATACTTATATATGTAAGTACCATGGTACGAATAATTAATTATTTTATTTTATTTTATTTTATTTATTAACGTTTTATTCAATTCATTTTGTTGTGCGTGGTTATTATATTTATAACATTCACTTATTTAATTATTATTATTATTATTTTATAATTATTTATTTATTCTTATTTTTTTTTTGTAAATTTGATTGTTATAATTAAAATTACAATTACATTGTTTCGATTTTTATTTTTTTTTTTTTTGATTTTTTTTCAAACTAAAAAAAAACGTTAATTTAACTTCTTTTTAAAAGAAAAACACAGAAAAACAATGACGACGTAAACAAATGATTAAATAATTAAAGAGCAAAACATATGAGAAAAGATCTTT
The DNA here is from genome assembly GCA_023159175.1 of Wohlfahrtia magnifica. Taxonomy (NCBI): domain Eukaryota; kingdom Metazoa; phylum Arthropoda; class Insecta; order Diptera; family Sarcophagidae; genus Wohlfahrtia; species Wohlfahrtia magnifica. Next base: position 953,947 of record JAKWBJ010000505.1, on the reverse strand, counting down.
AACTGGAAAATCACGTTCCGTGGTAATAAGCAAAACACAAGAATTCACAAAGTGAATTTCGTATCCAGATCCAGATATAGAGAAAAACAAAAGCTAAACTTAAGAAACGCAAAATGAAATAAAAGCAGAGCTTGTTGTTGTTAGCCTTGTGGCGAGCCGTTAACAACTGAAAACCACTTTGTGCGCTTTAAACGCAACCTGCAATATAGTTGTGGCCAATACAAGCGGTTTTAATTCACTTGTTCGATCAATCACTTTAATTCGCCGCAAACAATAATAGATCGAACATACGGCGAATTGCAACAGATATAAAAATAACAACAAAACAAAACGACAAGAAAATATCCAACTACCAATACAAAACCAGCTTTTTAACAACAACAACAACAACAAAAACAACAACAAAATTTTTAACAACTCAAAGCCATTTCGATTGAAATGAAACATTTTGTAAATGATTTTGTGATTGTTTTTGTTTTTATTTTTTTTTATTTCCACTGTTCGGTTTGATATGAAACGCAGCTGCACCTGCTCCAAAGAAAATACATCTTCATTATCAACAACATTAACATCATTATCATCATCATCATCATCATCATCATCATAATCGTTGTCATCCTACAAGTTCGATGCGTTTTTTTTTTTTCTTTATTATTAAGCGTGGCCTTCTGGCTTTCCTTGTAAAAGGCGTGTTTGCACCAGCAGCAGCAGCAGCAGCAACAGCATCAGCAGCATCACCATCAACAACATAACCAACAACATTTTTACTGTTGCAATTGCAAGTTCGTTTAAATCTCCGTTTGTTTTCTTTTTTATTGCTGCTGCTGTCTTTGATTTTATCGTTTTGGTTTCTGTTTTCCTTTTTTGCGTTAAAAAAAACGGATATTTTTGTTGTGGGTTTTTTTTCGTTTTTTTTTTTTTTTGAACCTGGTGGACCAGTTGGTTTCCATATTCAAAGCCAAAATAAAAGCAACGGTAATAGTTCGTTCAATCAAACAAGTTTTTTCTTTTCACAAATTCATGCTGCACTGATGTTAAATTTTTGATGCCATTTAAAGACAAAATATAAAATAAATTTAAAAACAAATATAAAATCTGAAAATTCCATTTTATTTAATACATTTATTTTTTAATTTTTCTAATTTATATTAAGGATGAGATGACATATTTCAATATCATGACACACTCACGTATAAACAATAAAGTCAAAAATCATAAGCATACATATGTAAGATTTATTCGAAAGCGAAACCTTTTAAGATACACCATATTCTCTAGAATTAAGTCTTCTTTTAGCCTTTTACAATATGATGAATGACTGTATTTACGGCTTTAGAAAATCCAAAAAAACAACAGCCAAATTCTTACAACAACTAAAGTTATACAAGAAAAACGAAATTTACTCTATTTTTTACGCTTCAAAAAAAAAAAAAAAAAAGAAAAAATAATAATAAAAAATATTAGGAGCTGATGATCCTGCTCCTAAGCATGGAACTGATCCAAGCTAAAATTGACCTAGAAATGGAATCAAAACCTGTATTGTCTAAGGATACAGAGAGCAATCTCCCTATCAGAGAATACCTTTTCAATACTGCCCAGAAGAGACAAAATGGCATCCTTAGAGTACCCTCTCATCACGTGCGTGAACTGGCTTGAGTGAAGAGTGGGTTTCCACAAAGTACCTTTCCCTTATATAAACATCAATCAGTTTTTCCATTGTCTTCAAAAGAATAGATGAAAGACTGATAGGTCTATACGATTTGGGAAGTTCACTAAGCCTACCTGCCTTCGGTGTAAGAATGTGTCCTCAACAATAGATCCAAACTTTCCCTTTTAGTTCTAGTGTAGGCTTCGGTTTTAGTACATGGGCACCTAATACCATTAGAATGATCTACTGCAAGGGACTTTTAAAGTCGGACCAAGTCCGGCAACTTTACATTGTACTGACAAAATGTTCTCCATGTATCCCTCTTAGATCTTTGAATTTCCCTATTGTACTTCGTGAGACTATCACTATAAATTTGACAGTCGCCTATCGAGGATTTAATAGTTGACTAAAGTTGACTTGGCGCCAAGTCCAGTTCATCAATAGAATCTATGGAGTTCGGAAGCCAGCCTGAAAGAGGACCAGTGCACCTTCCCTGAGAAAACTGGATTGACATTGGTCCTCGCAACATTTACCAAATCAAACCTAATATGCATATGATCGAAAAGGGATACATCGTCCAATAAATGCCAGTCTCTTACAAGATTGGACATAAAGTGATATCCAGTACTTCCGATCGTATTGCATTAATAAACGTAGGCCTGCTACCCCTATTGGCCACAGCCACATAGTAAGTAGTTCATAAGGTACTCACCTCTAACATTGTTGTTGTCTCATACCTCATGATATTAATGAGAATACTAATTATGGATTTAATGCCAGTGAAGGTTGACCACTGAAATTTAGACAAGGATATGGCATTTGTCTGTTCAAAATTTGTGAAGAAAGCTTTCTGCTTTGCAAGAAAGTTGGACAAATTTTGTATAAAAAAAATTTGATTTTTGAGATCGAAATGTTATTAAATAACACGGTACGACAAAAAAATACCTGGCAAGTGATACTATTTTTCTGATAGGCACTGCCAAGAAGAACAAGGCTCTGTTAGTGAAAATCGAAAATCTCGAGTTACGGGTAAAACACCGGTTTTTCGGACTTTCTTGCACTCACTTATAAGCTAACAACTTAGTTGAATATTACCCGATTTTAAGTTTCTTTCCGGACTTAAAGAGAAGAAGAGATCCAGGCGTTTTTAATGATATACACAAATGTATGTATGTCGTTTAAGTAGCCTTGAAGAATCTGGGTGTATTCCTCAACCAAACACATTTTCCATTCAATTTTTTCCACATTTTCAAGTTTAGATGCGTTTTTGCGTACATACATATACATACATACATACATACATACATACATACATACATACATGCATACATACACATAGATAATACCTGCGACAACCCACGTGGAACAAGGGGGACTTCTGTCAATCAATGAGCTGCACCCGATTCTAATTTAAGACTCATTGAAAAGGACCTACAGTTTAACGACGGCTCTATGCATTAGTTAGAGAAATGTTTCTTAGCGTAAATACTTATAACCGGTCGCTAGTTGTGCTATGAGGTGATGCCGCTGCTAAAAATTATCTGAAGGTCTGGTCTGGTATTGAACCGAGCACCTCTTGGTTGTTAGGCGGGTGTATACAAGAAAATCTGTTTTTGTGCGGTTAATACGGAGCGCACTAAAAGATACCACCTCATTTGCCATTTTTTGAGGTACCCTGTAGTTGGTAATCAGTTTTTATGACGATTTGTTAACTTTCGGTATCAAATCAAGCTAAATGTTTAATCAGAATAATAACAAACGATACATAAATACCATAAGTCAGTAAATCACTAACAATCTGTAGTAAAATCGTGAACAAATTATACAAAAAACCATAAGTTAATAAATCAAGAACGATCCCGAAATTGACATAAAACCCGGTCCGTTATGAAAATAAGAACTATCGGTAACAAAGTAAGATGGTTACGGTATCAAAATAAGAACTGTGTGTTATCAAAACAACAACGGTTGGTAATAAAACCATACCGAGTTGATCTTAAAATATTGATACCAACCGTTAACGAAGGAAGCACATATGGACTTAATTCAATTTTGATACCAAATGATATCAATTTTGGTATTTTCCTATCGCTTTTATATCTGAGTGTAATATTACAATTCAAGGATTACAAGCTTTTTGGATTATTAGCTCTTGCGTATTAAAGAAAACTAATTGAAAATTATTGTAAAGGGTCCGCCAAATAAAGTTTTTTTTTGAAAATGCTATAAAAAAACTACTGAATATTTTCTCAAAATTCTTTTTTTATTTGAAAGTACAATCCTTCCGGTTAATAATGGAAAATAATTAAATGGCTGCCTCGGCTGGCCATGCAGTAGCCTACACGATCGGTTCAATTTTTAAGCACATTATCGATTGTGTGCGGCTGTATTTCACCAATGGCTACACGAATATTTCCTTTAAAGCGTCAATTGTCTTTGGCTTGTTGGCGTAATACTTATCTTTGACGGCACCCCACAAATAATAGTCAAATCGCAGCTCCGAGGTGGCCAAACGACATCAGCTCTGTGGCTGATAATGCGATCTTCAAAAACAGAGCGCCGTCCTGTAGAAACCAAATATTGCTAATATCCTCCTCTTCAATTTTTGTGAACAAAAATTCGTTCAACATGGCCCGATAACGATCGCCATTGACTGTAACGCCCACTCCTTGCTCATTTTCGAAGAAGAATGGCCCAATTAAGCCTCTGGACCAAAATCCGCACCAAACAGTGACTTTTTTGCTTGTTTACATACCCGCCAAGATCAAAATGAGTTTCATCTGAAAAGATGATTTTTTTTTTGGCAAAATCGGCATATCCGTAAGTCGGTCGCAGGCCCAGATTCCCAGCGTTGTTCAAGCGTATACACAAACATATTCGTTCAGCGGAAGGATAAAACTAATTATCTGTCAAATCAGACCTGAGCTAAGTGCTACCATTCACGAAATAAGCACTAGTTGAGAAAAAACCTTAGATGGCGGACCCTTTATATATACCTTTAGTATATCGTTGATTTTTGATATATGTGCTTTGCTTTGGGTAAGAGTTTTTAAAAGCTCCAAGGAGTTTAGAGAAAGTAAATTAAATTCTTAGTACAGAGATAATATCTGCAGTAGTAGAAAATGCTTAACGGAGAGTCTGAAATCACGCAGAATTTGATTTCTTATTGACATAATTATTTCATCAATTTTCAGTTAAATAAATTATATAAACAATTTTTGCTCCATCTTTGCAAAAGATAATTCCCAAATAACGGTATAACGAAAGAGGCCCGCTCAAAAGAATCGTAAAAACATATTTTTACATTTTTATTTGTATGGAACTTACGATAATTTCGTTCACAGGAAAAACAACAATGCCACATACGATAAAATTAGTTCAGTAATATCTCTATAAGTATAGCGAATATCGGTATAATCTTTTACTATGTGGTGGGTATGTGACATTAGAATACATTGGCATCAAAAAGTCAATTTCATAAAAAATGTAACATACGATAATTTAGCGCAAAAGGGTCGATATGTCGTTTTTCCCTTATTCTAAACTTGATACCAACTATTATTTTAATGAAACTGTTCTGGATAAAGTAATTATTACCTTGGATCCCATGATTTTGTTGGACCATAAATTAACATTTTGTGATCATATCTCAATGATGGTGAATAAAGCTATTGGCGTACTTGGATTTATAAAGCGTTGTTCGAAAGAATTTTCTGATCCTAATGTCACGAAACATTTATTTACATTTTTGGATTGCTAAGTTTGAACAGTTTCTTCTATTTTGCGACGTACTAAAATGTATTGCACAAAAGTAAAAGGAGAGTTTTGGTCTCAAAAAATAACTTTAAAGAAAGACTGTTATCTTAATACATAAATATATATTAGCGAGAGATGTCAAAACTCGGCAAAAGAATTTTCGTTTTAGAATTTTTTTTATAAAGACAGACAAGGGGCCAAAAAAAAAATGGATAATATTGGGAAAAAGAGGATTTATCTAATTTATTATAGATATCCGGGCAACGCCGGATGGGTAAAAAAAGTAATCCCTATATAGTATATTTTTTTGTTTTGTTTTTTTTTTTGTTTGTTTGAGACCAGCTACTCATGCAGTGCATTGAGCTGGTACTAGGAAAATAGGTTATGGGAAGGAGGATAGATAGAGTAGTGTCTGTGGACGTTCGATTTAAATTTGCTCATGTCGTAAGTGGCAGGGAAGACATTCGCAGGAAGTTTGTTTCACAAACGAACGAATTCTCCCTATAATGCATTGTGCAATTCACTGGACAATCAATTACAAGTGGATGCGCTCTACGATAAATATGAGTACTACGTAAAAATATATGATTACAAGGAATTAGTTTTTTTAATTTGGTTAGAACACATTCCGTTATAGTACCGATGGAACAATGAAACACACGCCACATTGCGACGATGCTCTAATGAATCGATAGAGTTGTCTACACCACCGTCATTAATAAGAATCTTCGCCCTCTCCTGTACGCGGTCGAGAAGTTCCAAAATAGACTTTGAAGCATCGGCCCATACATGAGAGTTGTATTCCAATTTGGGTCGGATATAGGTCCTGTAAATATTAAGGAGATCAGATGGAGTGAAGTAATTCTTACACCGTCTTAAAAAGCCGAGGCACTTGAATGCTTCTTTCGACACTCGAAATATGTGCCTGTTCCAACGAACGTCACAGTGAATTCTCATGCCCAGAACATCAAGAGCATCTGATTCTTCAATATCTACATTACCCATCGATACAGATGACAACACACCAACACATCTGTTTGTCAGAAAACAACATTAAACGTTAAAGCCGACCCTGTTTGCGGAACCCCACTCAGAGATATTCGCCAAGTCGCTTGTAAGCGTGTCGCTCATTTTCTGCCTTTTCACCCAAATCTCCAAAAGGCTCGGCCTACGATTAAAAGAATATGAATGACAAGTGTTGCTGTCATCTGCAAAGGAGTAGATAGAATTAGAAGTGAGAAAAAGAAAGTCGTTAAGAAATATTAGAAATAGAGTTGGAGAAAGAACAGAGCCATGCGGTACTCCTTTTTTAACCTGAACTCGTCGGATGAGATCCCATCTATAACCACTCTTATAGTACGATTTCTGAGAAAACGCGATATGAATGGAGAGAAGTGCCTACCGACACCAAAAGCCATAAGTTTCGATATGAGAGTCTCGTGAATTGACCTATTCCACCTTTCAGAAAGTAGCGCCAGCAGATCACCGGTAGAGCGACCCTTACGGAAACCGTATTGACGTTCGCTCAGCAAATTGTTGCACTCTAAGTACTTCATGAGACGATTATTAATCATGCTCTCCACAAATTTGGCGTTCCATTAGCAATCTTCTAGCAAGATGGGAAAACACCCGCACGATAAGACGCACTAAAAAGATTAGCCAATGGATGCGCAAGCTTCAGGACCAGCGCTGTAATGCCATCCGGCCCAGAAGACTTATTAACGTCGAGATTTGCAAGAACCTCTTTTACTGCACTAGCTCAAGAGAGTATACAAGGCATAGTCACTGATACACTTTCAAGTTCGGGCAGTGGTTAACGCTCTCCGGCAAGTTCGAATTACCTGCGAACATTTCAGCCAGTAGGTTTGCCTTATCAACCGGGTAAGTCAATGTTTGTTCATCCTTTATAAGTACTGGAACCGAACTAGCGCTGTTCTTAAACCTTTTAAGTGAATGACCAAAAGCTCTTACTTCCCCGCGGAAAAGTAAGAACTTTAGCACGTAGACGCTGTTCGTATAGAGTCTTTTCGCGCTTAAGTACTGCGGCACACGAAGATCTCGCCTGTTTGCGTAGCGAATCAGTATGATCGCATTTGTTATAACGCCAATTTCTGAATGCTTTCTCTCTGGATCTGACTGCAAGCTTGCATGTTTGATTAAGCCAAGATTTATTTCTTGATTTAAGCGGAAGTTTTCTGGATGGGATGCAATTATCCATCCCTAGCTTTATTATATTGACAATCATTTCGGCAATGGCATTCACGTTTGAATCAATGAAACAAAGTTTCCATTGAAATGCCCATAGAAATCGGTAAGCTCAGTTCAACGAGCTTTCCCGTGATTGAAAAGCAAGCGCTTCGTAGCTGTATGTGAAGCGTTGTGAAGGGTGGAGAACGGAAAAGAGGCGGAAATGGTACAGTGATCCGAATTTCCGAGAAGTGCAAGGACCTCAACTACATACTTTCAGGGTGTGTAGTGAGGAAAAGGTCGAGGGTGTTATTTTGGTGCCCATCTTTGGTGAATAGGTTTATTCACTAACTGCGCAAGATGCTTGTGCGCGGCAAATAGCTCTACGTATTGGCCTTCTGGAGTTGCGCGGCCTGAATGTATGTATACATACATATATAATTAATAGCTATGATAACGCACAATGAATGAATCTTCTACTTACATATTTATTACCTTGTAATTCACCTGTACGAAGTAAATAAAAACAAATAAAAAAAGCCATTGAATGATGCCCATTATATGTATCTCGACATACATACATACATACATACGTACATGTGCATGTGTGTATGTAATTAAAGAGTTTCTTTAATTATCAACTGAAGTGAAATTGGATAGTGAGTGATACGATAAAAGGCGTCACTTTGCTTTTAACATTTACCCTTCAGTCATCATCATTTATCCTTCCATTCATTCATCCATCCATCCATTTTTTGTTTATTTTAACTTCGATACTTTATATTACCGCTGATGTTGTTATTGTTGCTTTTTGTTACATATATACACACATGATCATCATACATATATACATACATGATCATCATAATTTTTGGTTCCTGACCGACTTTAAAAGCTAAATATGAAACGTATGTACAAATGTATGTGTGTATATAAATATATATATAGTATGCGTATGTATTTGTAGTTTAAGTATCGTTTACTTTCGCTTCGCTTGGCTTTTTTTTCTTATTCATTTTTTAAATGCGAATTATTTTCTTGTGATTTAATTTTTAAAACACAAACATTTATCAAGTCCTTAATGACTTTTCGAGGTCTGCCACAGAGTATTAATTGCTGTTTTATTGGCTTATTGTAACACCACCACCACCAACAACAACAACAACTACTACTACGAACAGTGACAGCAGCTACATTGTTTAATTGTGTGTTTGTTTGTTTACTCAAACAAAACTTGAAATTGAGCCAGAAATAGAAAACAAAGAGTGAGTGAGAGAGAGAGAGAGAGAGAGAAAGAGAGAGAGAGAGAGTACCAGTGATTTTAAAATTTGAATGTATTCATGTATTTTATTTAACATTTTATACCTGACCACCCTCCCTCCTTAATATAGGGCATTATGACAGCGTAATAGGGCTTCTCCTTCAGTTAGTTATACGGTGTATCTCGGTGTGTCATTTTTTTTTTTTTTGGGTTTTTAATGAAAAAGGATATTTAAAATATTGTCATCGGATTTGTTGCCTCTTAAAATTGTTGTTTAACCGCAGTTTTTTTTTTAATAACCTTGAGATGATTTTATGACGATGCAGTGCGATGCGATGCAATGGTTGCAGCTCTGATAGACGGGCAAATATGCTTGACCAACACTGTGCTTGTGTGCGTTAAAAGATAGAATAGAAAGATGCATACACGCAGAGGTTGTATGTGATAATTTTTAATCTGATAAAGGGGCAAACATGTTTGAACAATATCGAGCTTGGCGGCGTTAATAAATGAAGAATTGTCACACACAACGTACGCATGTGACCAGTTTTTTTTTAACTTTTCACGCATACATACAAAATGTTGTTCAAACATGTTTGCCCGCCTATCAGGGCAATTACAAAACAAAGAAATGAACGAACATTCACAAAATTCAGTATAACACTTGTGCAGATTTTTTCTTTTTAATTTTTGGGATTTTTTTGTTTTATTTTTTATTTTTTTTCTTATTTTGGTCAACTGATTATGACCGCCATAGTGACGACCCTTATTATTTTCTGCGAAGATCACCTTTAGTGTTTCGCAATACTAAGATTACGTACTATTAAGTCTGGTTATAACGAATGTTTAAGTATGATTCACTTTTTGATTGTAAACAATTTATTCTTCACCAAACTCTACTGTGGTAATCGAATTCAATTTCATACTTTTTTATATTTTTTTTCTTTTCGACATTTATTATGTATGAAATGTCTGCAATGTACACTTTCACTTTTTCGTGTATTTTTATTTAAAGTTTTTTTTTTTTTGTTGTTGACGTCCAAGCTGTAGTCAAAATTAAGATAAAGTTCATATTGTTAGGTTTCACGGTTATGGTTTTTATTGTTGGTGTTGTTTTTCTGTTTATTTTGTTTAAAAGTTTAATTTCATGTTCCTTTTTGAAGGTGGTATCGATCAAGGATTCGCCCTTGCTATGCGAGATTCTCAATTCGCTACAGTGAGTGTCAAATATTAAACGCAATTTGACATGATGGACTGACAGTTTCGTTCGTTGTTTATAGGAAATTAACTTTTGACTTGAGGTTAATCTGTGGATATAAACGTAATGCACAAAATCGTTAAGGAAAACAAAACAAACAAACAAAAAAAAAAAAAAAACTATGGGTACACACGTACGAGTAGGAATTGAAATAAAATAATATTTTTCACTTAACTGTGTTTCTTGTTATTGTATATTATATTTAAGATATTGACTTTCTTACAGCTCTTTCTCTCTCTCCCTTTCTTTTTCTATCTCTTTCTAAATAATAATAATCAAGATTTATTTGGTAAAGATTGATTTCTACGATTTTATTTATTTATTTCGTTTTTTGTTTTAATTTTCTTTTTTTTTTTTTTTTTTTGAGATCCTTATTTAGAGAAGTCTGGCTGTCTGCCGCAATGTCTGTGATTTCTATACCTCCATAAAAAGTCTACTTGTATTTGACATAATCTTTGAAAGTAACGTTCAAATAATGAAATACCAAAAAAAAGAGAACAACAACAACAGTACATATAAATCAACATTAACAAGTGTATGATAATGATGGTAGTGATGATGATGATGAAGATGAAGATGATGATGATGTTGTATTTCTGATAATAAAGTGAAGAATAAGTGTATGTGCAACTAAATATATATGTAGTATGTGTCTCCATGCAATATTCAAAAGGAAAAGAAATATTGTTGCAGCTTACTTTTGTCACAAACAAACTGCCATCCATCCCAAGCAACCATATTTAGGCATTCTTTTCATTATTCAGAAATTTTTACGTACAGGCCAAAACCATTTAGGATGAAAGTATGTTGCACAAATGGATTTCAACACTGCGGCATACCGTTGACACAACAGTACTTTTATTGTCATCAACAATCCAACCACCAAAGCACTGATGCATACAAAAAACAATGTAATCATCACTAAACTCCTCCTTTTTCCCCTTTCCAACCCACAACCACCACAACCACACAACTACACAACCGCACAACCGCACAACCACACAACACTTTCTTGTCATCATTGGAATCATTTTTATTATCATTGAGCATTACCTCAAGCCATGCTGCTGCCAAACAAACAGCTCTCCAGCTATCCAGTTAACCAGCCAACTAACTAATCTGTAAACGCAATTATTGACCAACATCATCTTTACACATTTTGGTCTTTGTTTTTATCATTTATATTGTTGCGATAGTAGTATTTGTAGTATTTGTAGTAGTAGTAGTAGTAGTAGTTGGTGTTGTTATTGTTTTGTTGCTTTGTTTTTATCGATTTCGAATTTTATAGAAAATCAAAGCGATACAACAACCATACTAATATTATTAAACTTGGAAAAAAAAACAACAAAATATTTATAAAACGATGCTGCTGCTGCTAAAGATGATAACGATGACTAAAAAGACTATAAAAAACGAATGAAAAACAAAAACGATTAAAATGACAGCTTGCTGTGATTTCCCTCTAGAAAAGTAATATTGCAACGGGCAACGGTGTGTTGCATACGGTACGTTGCACCATCAACTCCGTGTTTCTGTATGATTGTATATATGTCTGTATGTGTATACATGTGAGTTATTCGTATGACAAGTGTTTACCCTATGGGCTATGTGTGTGTATGTGTGTATGTGTGTGTGTTTAGTTATTTGATTTATTTCTTTTCTAATTTTTATTATTTTTGTCTCTTCTTCTTTTTTAAGTTAAAAAATTCTAAAGATTTGTTCGCTTCATTCAATTGCATTAAAAAATCAAGTAACTGTCAACTGCCTAAATAAAGAGAGGGAAGATCTCAATCAATGCCTTATCCAAATACATAAAATAAAACATAAAAACGAAGCTAAAAGCCAACTACAACAAAAATCGAAAACAATACAAAAGCATTTTATCAATTCTTACATCTGAGATATCGAATATTTGTTTCTTCTTCTTCTTTCTCTTCTTGGTTCTTATTAGCAATCAATTTAGGAAGAGAGTCAGCGTGAGAGAGAGAGAGAAAGAGAAAGAGAATATATACATACATACCAGCCTAGTAAAATTTTTACCACATACATCTTAGATCCGAGATCACTTACAATGTATGTCGCATCCAACCAAAGCTTGTATACAATTTCTATTTACATTTAAACAGCTTTGGCCTAGGCCGTCAGATGGGTCCGATGTCACAGACATTGTAAGCGAAGGTTGAAGTGTTTTAATTGTCAAATATTTATTTTTTCATTTTTTTTATTTATTAAGAATGTAATAGGCCATAATCGCTTCTATGTATATAGACTGCTCCATATACTACTCCATTCACGCGGTTAGTCCACTTGCACTCTCAAAAATACTTTTCTTTTAACCATTTTAATTCGGTTGAGTTAACAATGAACAATGGGAAAAATAACAGCTAAAAATGAACAAAATTCATAATTGAAACTACAATAACAATGTTATGCATTGCAAAGTCATCCAAATCAGATGCTAGTGCGGTGACTTTTCTACTTCTAATGTGCATTTAATCTTACAATGTATTAGGAACGAGTCTTATCCAAATCGGATGCCAGTGGCTAGTGCTTAAAAATTTTATTTTAATTATTCTTATTCATATAATAGTGTACAATCGGATGTGTTTCATTTGTAATAACATTCCTTCTGCTGGGTACATATCGCACACTAAATCATCATACATATCGCATCACTAACTCCCTTATATGATAAAATATTGTTATGTTTGTTTGTATGTTACTTGTGACGCTTGTACATTGTCAACAAACGAGTACTGTTTTTAGTTGTGACAATAAGATTATGAGTAATTGAGTAGTTGGCTTTCGCATAAATAGTATTATTTGGAGCTGTGACGCTATTAGTGAAAAATTTCTCAGTTAATAAAAACATATGTCGAGTTAAAAAGGCATAATTGGATATAATAACCATTATTCAATGAAAAAAATACAACTAAATTTTCAACTAAATAGTCACATCTCAAAATTAGCTCTTATTTGCGAAATTATTACACAAAATTAAACATATATAATAAGTGAACTGTCTTATAAGGCAGTTTAATTAAATGTGGAACCCAATTTGACTATATAATAGTAACCACGTTATTAGAAACAGAACATTTACAAATTTTGAGTTGTGACTGTTCATGATTTAGTGTGCGATATGTATATGGATGCCGTACATAAGTACATGTATGTATGTATGTATGTAGATTCTATTAGTATAGAAAACTTAAAATCTATTTAAAATACGACCTACAGGATACAACAAAATCCATTTATCCATCTGTCCTAATCATTACGATAAGCTGTCGGTAGTTTAAAAGGCAAACTTTTATACATGTGCACTAAGAATGAAATATTTTTTTGCAGGAAGTGAAAGTATTTCCAGTCGCAAAGCAACTATAAATACTAGCGGATATCACTCTTTTTTGTAAATTTACAATTTACTACATATGCTCTGAATTTTAGCAACAAAGAGTGAGTTTCTTTTATACTTAGAACCTTTAGCAAATTAAAAATATTAAAACAAGAAAATTTGAAAATTTTGTCAAAAAAGAAAAACAGTATTTTTCAATATTTTATTTATTTTACACCTAATCCTGTCTTTCCAAAATAAAAAACGTGGCTGTTCAAGTATAACAGATTGGCAATGATTTTTGTGTAGCAAATATGCATAAGTGTAGCAAATGTCATTTTCATCTAATTTGTTGTTGTGACGTAGCAAAATGTGGAAGATATGTTAGGTTTGCTACGTCTGAAAGACTTGCAATACCCGTTTGCAACAAAGAGTGATTTCCCCTATTATCTTTTACGCAAATACGTATATAAATTAATTTTTTCAACAGAACCGTTTTATAATTCATGACATTAAGAAAAGTTTAAAAATATAATTCAAATAAAATGTGATTAAACATAATAAATTAATCAGAGTCGCAATCGTACCAATATGACACAATTTCTATTGTGCTTTATTGTCGTAAAATATCCCAATTTATTCTGCGAAAATAGATTTCAAAATTCATATATTGGTACGTATTGTCAAATTCGATTGTCGCATAAGAACACAATAAATATTAGCGCATTTTTGATATTTTAGTTGCCGCATTATTACTTATTGGGCGGTCACACGACTGCCGTACCAATAATTGATGCATTGCGACAATCGTATGATCTTAGCTTAAGTCATACATACCCATGCGGCGTTGTCCGGAAATTTATATGTTTGTATGTACATATATTATAAAATGGTGATAAATCCCCTCTTTTCCCGGTAGTATACGTTTTTGTCACACCAATTTGTCTTTATGAATAAAAGGCTGGGACGGCCTTTAGGGTCTGCCGCAAATATATTTTTTGAGATGCTCGCTAATAAATATTTTTATTCACATGTGCCACGCCCACTCTTCCTATTGAGTTAATGTTTTAATTTAATGGGCACCATAATATTGGAATCCGTATCTTAATACTACTTGTTTCAGAATAGACTAATTTGTTCCGTTTTCCAACAACTTTAGTGTCTATGAGGCCCAATTTTGATATAAAAAACATGATAAAAGTATAGCCAAATGCCCTTTCGTATTCTGAATCTATGTATATGTGTTCCAAATTTCAACAAAATCGGTTAAGGCGCTTACGCGCAATAGACTCATAAACACACTGAATAAACCAGGGAGGGAGTTCAATTTAATAACTTTCAATGGTAAATGTGTGAGAAAAACTAAGAAGTATGTTAAGATCACATGATTTCGCATTTACGAATGACAGTTGACGATGATGGCCTGAATAATATATTAAAACTGTTAAGATCTCTAAAGCGAATAATTGTAAAAACTTAGAATCCATATCCATCCATAGTCATATAAATCAATGGAAAGGATTTTTTGTTTAGTTATTTCCTTTAAACCATACGCCGCTAAAGACCCTAATTTTTTTTTTGTGGGCAGTCAACTCGATTGTTGGGCTTTAAAAATTTGCCAATAGATTTCTGATTTTTATTAAATATCGTACAGATTTATTAATTTTTGTTTTTATTGTCTATCAGTATACCGACATCCAAAACACTGAATACAACAAAACTTTTAATGAAGACGGAGTTTAAAGTGTTCGTCTTGCAATGCTATATCGGCTTTTGTGTGTAGGTGGCGGTGGTGGTGGCAGTGGTGGTGTTTGTCGTAATGGATTGTAAAACTCAACTCGAAAACAGTTAAAAAACAATCATGTCATTAATGATTAGATGTAATTTTTTTTATTGTTTTTTTTTGTGATTTTTTATGCCTTTATTGTTGTACTCGTATTTGTATTGCTATATTAGCTGTAATAAGTGCCTTTGTTTGCAGAAAACTAAATGCATATTATAATGGAATAGAAAAAGGTCAAAATATATAGAATATTTACGTCATTCCGGAGCCATACCCCCGACCAACAAACAGACCAACCAGTCAAAATACTTAATAATGAACGAGTATGACAAGCAAAATCACTGTTAAAATTTTCTTACTTTGTTTGTTGTACAATATTTTGTAACACATTTAAATGAATGACTTAATGTTGGCTTGTCTGTCTATCTATCTGTCTGTCTATCTTTCTGTCTGTCTGCCTATTTTCGCTATACGCTGGATGGATGTTGAAGTCAAGTGATACATGGCTCTGTGACACGAAGCACGATTGTTTAAAGTTCAGCTGCAAGACCATAACAAAAAACATAAAAAAAACAATATTCTTTTCTCAACAATTATAACAAAAAATAAATAAATTTAATTAAAAAAAGACAAAGAGAAACAAAAAAATAATATCGAAATAATATTCGAAAAGAAGAAAACCATCAGTTTCAAGAATATTTTGTTTCATTTTTTTTCTTTAATTATTGTTATAGTTGTTGGAAAATGTATAATTTACATTTATGCATTGTGTCTATACACAATCACATATTAAATATACACTCATACACACACACACATACACACACATACATGAATACATGCATACATGCATACATATTTTGTAATATTTCATTTATAATTTTAATTGGTTTTAATGGTAAATCAATAATTCAAATAAATTTTCAGTCAAATAAATTACACCAAAACAAACAATTTTTAGCTATCGCACAACGGTAAAAACTCAAGCAACAAGTGTGAAATTTGTTTACAATTTTATTGACTTTTAAAAATCGAACGTTATTGTCACAGACGAATTACAGACGGACCCGTTAATGGCCAACCACCACTCAATGCAGCTACTAAATGTCACTTTTGAAGTTTTTTATTGATTTTTTATTTATTTTTTTTTTGCTGTACGTAATATTGATTTTATAGGCACATAACTGTTGAGCATGACAGCTTAAACAGGCATTTATTAAATTTATTGACACTCATCCATCCACTGATCCATTCAAGCATCTTAACAAGCAATTGCAGCCACTAAATGTAGCCAATACTGCAATATGATGGTATATATATACGCATTTAGCTATCTTTCTATATCGTTATGTACATATGGTATGTTGAAAGCTTATTTGGCCAACTCTTTGCCAGTTGGAGAAAACGAAATCAACCACCACCACCTCTTTTGTAGATGAAAAGCAATATGCAACAATGATGATACAACAACTCTTGTTGGTCAAGTTGTTATCTCTGCATTTGCCGATTGGTCATCAACCATTAGCTAATAAGAATTCTTTTATTTTTTATTTTTTGAATTTGGCTTAAAGGAACAATAATGTCTTTACACATTATTTCTTCTTTTTTCTTAAACCTTTCGTTTTTTTTTGTTTTTATTTTTTATTTTTTTATACTGGAGACACGTTAATTTTAATGTGTTTTCATTAATATTTGTTTGTTGTTATTGGTTACCCATGAAATTCATATTATGACGTCACTGTATTTTCTGCAAAAGTTGAAAAATTGTTCATTTAAAAGAGTTGTCTGTCTATCTATTTGTCCATTTTCTTACCACCATACATACATACATACATACATACTTGCATAGATAACATATATCGATGACGATCATTTTGTAAAGAAACGCACAACAATAACAACTATTCGAGTCAAGAAAGGAGAACGAAAAAACATGTTTTATGCTTTTAAAACTTTAAATGCCTTCAAGCTTTTTCTTCCTAAAAAAAAGAAAGAAGGAAAGAAAGAAAGAGAGAAAGAAAAGAAAATCTTTTATCCTGAACAAAACGGTCATAAAAATTTTGCATACGTTTAATGTGTGCGTATCATACGAACGAGTAGCACCAATCTGTATTGAGACTGATTATTTTTAATGCATTTTTTTTTCTCTTCAAACCATCAAAGAATCCATAGATCAGGATTTTTATGTGAGTTAACCGTTTTGAATGGATATCATCTTTAGCATAAATAGCCAACAACACGCTTTCATTTTATTCACTCATAAATTGCAAATAACAAATATTACAGTCTCAGCCAGGGCTGCCAGATGAAATTTGATGAAAATCGTCATTTACCCGATGCATTAGAGCTGAAAAACTATCGATAGTCGGCCTAGTTTGCAATAAAACTATCGATACTATCGGATCCTTTTAGGTGTTACTCGATGGTGATACCGATAGTTTTATTGCAAACTATCGATACTATCGGATCATTTTAGGTGTTACTTGTGGCAACAATATTATAATTTAAGTGAAAGATAGTGAATAATAATAAATATACAGTTTGAAACAAATAATAGGGACACTTTATTTTGTTTCCAGTATGTCATAAGATTTGATGTATTGAAGTTTTCTGATGGAAGAGTAGTCTTTATATATAAGACCATTAGGTGCTCCAAAACTAAAGTAATTAATGCGATCCAGTGAAAGAAAACTCCAGATACTATGGGAAGAAAACGTGGAACAACTGTCAGTTTTGATAAACTTTTAATTCGTACTTCAAAGATTAATCCCTTCACGTCATTAAAAAGCCTCATAAATGAACTTATTCTCCTCTTTCAGGTCTCACAATAATAAAAAAACTTATGGGAGCTAGACTTATGGGTAAGAGTCCTCGAAATATATAATTTCTCAGCAAACGGAAGCAATTCCTGCACCGTAATAGTTAGAACAACCTGAGAACAACGTGCTATGGTCTGCCAAAATAAAGATTAATTTGTTTGCTTCAAATGCAAATTATTCACATGTATAAACATATTTTAGTTACAATGCATACTTTGTTTGAGTTTAATAAATAAAAATTTAAGAAACTGTTAAGCTTATACCTCAACCACCGTGTATGACTATGTCGCACAAATTAGCTTTATGTAGTGCTGTACCGGATTTTCTCTAAGCGAATTGACGACTTTATATTACAGAAATACAATACTTACTCTCATTCAAAAATATAATCCTTTCCCTGAATTCTAATGGTTTATTTAACATCTCTCTACCGAACAACATGTAACTGCATTTAGTTGCCTCCGTATTTATTCTTAAAATTTGACGATAGTATCGATAGTGAAAATAAACTATCGATGGTCAGCCAGAAACAAAACTATCGATATGACCGATCGATTGTTTGCAGCTCTACGATGCATACATATATATGTTTGTATGTACATACATTGTAAATAGAAAATTTAATATGTGTTGGCTTGAAAGGCTGAATCGATTTTTAAGAAAGTGGTCACAATCGGAAAAGGTGAGATTGTACCCCACATACAAGGCAAATATTAATTTTTGTATGTAAAAAAATGTTCATTTTGTCAATTTTATAATCTGAAACACAAACAAAAAACAAACAAAAAAAAAACGCAAAAAATATGTGTAAACGAAGGCAGGTAGGTAGGTAGGTAGGTAGGTAGGCAGCAAGGTAGGTTTAGCAATTTTAAAAGCTAAAAAAAATATTGGCTATAAACCTTAATATTTCAAAGACCATGTTCAGTGTAATTTTTCATATGGAAAATCAATGCAATATTCTTGTGTGGAGCACGATGCGACAATATTTAATTAAAAACTAAAAATTGCATTTCTCGCAAGTCCTCACATTCGAGAAAGTGGTAAATCGTCAATTCTGGAAGCTGCAAATTTTCAAACAAACAAAAATGTGTACCTCTTGTATATCGTAATATACTCATTTGTATGAAATTATTCAGTTTCTAATATTTATCGATAGGAAACAAAGAATTCGAATTAGAATACATTCTCTATTACATTAAAGAATGAAGTTAAAAATGACTCGATAAAATCAAATGAAATAAAGGTTGGTCCAACCATAATGCACAACGTTAATTGCGAATCACACCTAAACGTCACGTTTATTTTTTTCAACTTGATTTGACATTTCTTTGTTTCAGTGCTTCACAAAAAAACCATGTAGAGGTACACAATTGGGCAGACGTTTACGAAAATGGCCGTTCAAATCAAAATACATTTCGTGCATCACAAAGAATGTCAGCTGCGCTTTATGGGCTGGCGGCATCATTGGGTCGTACTTTTTCGAAAATGAGGTCGGCCAAGCAATAACCGTGAATGGTGTTTGCTATCGCGATACGGTAACGTACTTCTTGTGGACAGAAATTGAGGATATGAACCTGGACGATATGTGGTTCCCATAGGTGGTGCCACTTGCCACACAGCGAATGAAAAAATAGATCTCTTGAGAGAGAAATTCAATGATCGTGTTATTAAATGTCGTAGCAATGTTAATAGGCCGCCACAATCTTGTGATTTGGACTTCTTTCTTTGATATGGGGATATTTAAAAGAAAAATTATACGTCAATAAGTCAGGAAAAATTCAAGAGCTAAAGGATGATACGCATAATTCGGCACATTAACGACATTGAAGCTGAACTATGTCTCAGAGTCATTAAAACTATGGACCAACGGATAGAGGTACGACACCGAAGCCATGGCAAGCAATTGGCCAACATTTTGTTTCACACATATGTATGTAATTGTCATAGATCCTTCTATCATAATAAAAAAATAAAATATTAATTCTCTGAAAACTTTTTATTTTATTTACAATTAACATCGTGAATTAGATGGGACCACTCTCTACAAATTTAATGAGTATTGAAAAATTGCAAATACAGTTACAATTTTTCATCTTTTTTTAGTTTTTGATTACAAATTTATGAATTTTTTATTTTATTTATTTTTATTGACATCCCAATTAAGTGCAGAATAAATTTCCCAAAGGTTTGCAGACTTCGAATTAAATCAACAACACAAGTGTAATCATTAAATTATGATGCATTTTTTGTAACATTTTAAGTATTTCCTGTTTTATAGCAAGAACCCATTATACGAACAGGCGGTGCACAATAATTTAGTTGCAGCCAAACCAAAATCTAAACTGAACTTTAATAGAATGAAATGAAACGAAATGAAACGAAATGAAATGCAATGAAATGAAATAAAGTAATAAGAATTCGATCAGACTGTTGAATTTCTAACTAACTACGTGACGGACTGACTGGCTGACTATATATATGACTGATGATAATCGTTATAGAAACTGACGACCATTATTTCACAAGTTTCAAAGTAAAAGACTATAGCACTTCATTCGTACATACATACAGACATACATACATATGTATATAGGATGCGAGGAGAAGAGAGTATGATGGATGCTTCATAAATTTATCAAGTATGAAAAAAATACATGGAATTGTTACCCAAAGGAATATGCAGACATACATACATACATAAATACATACATACATACATACTCGTATATAAATAGTGGTATGATTTTTATTTAATTTTATTTTATTTTGTTTTATTCACACACACTGTACAATTTATAAATCGTGATATTATGCTCATACTGCTCGTTGCTGCAGCTACGCGGTAAAGAGTTGAAAAAAAAACTTTAATAAAAATGAAACAAAAATAATAATCAAGAAAAAAAAAGAGAGAAAAAGAAGAATTGCACTTGTTGGCAATTTCACTTAAATGCTGTTGAAACCTGGCCATACACGCATGCACTCATTTATTGATTAAAAGCCTTTTCTGATTTCTAAATATCCAAGCTCAAGCAGCAAGCACACAACGAAATCAAAATACTCTTTGGACGGCTAGTCGAGTGTAACATATTAATTTTTGATGGATAATTTCGTTAAAAGAGACTCACTCTGCTAAAGACAAAATGATGAAGCGCATCGATTCTTTTTATTGTTTAAGCACAAGGCAGAAGATAGAAGCCAAGCCAAAGTCTTAAAAAAAAGGTTAAAACAAAAGACAATGTAGACAAGTGGCCTCATTTGTATTGCTTCGATACGTATTACACGCATTTCGAAAAGGTTCACAAAAAACAAAAGGATGATTATTTTTTTTTCTTTTCTTTCTTGTTGTTTTGTTTTTTTGTTTTGTTTTTTGTTGTTTTTTTTACCTCTTTTACGTCATTTTTTAAGTTGTTTCTGATGTTGTCGAGTAGATACCACAGATAGCTGGTTAAATTCCTGTAATTACGAGTTGCATCCTTTTTCCCCCCTCTCAGCTGAACTTTGCAATGACTCGATCAAAATTTAAAATAATGGAGAGAATTTCACTTAAACATGATCATGCTTAACTTAATTCATTGCAACTTTTTTTTTTTGTTTTTTGTTTTATTTTTGGGTTGCCCTTAAGTTATAAATATTTTGCGAATTCTCCTGTTTTTTTCGGTACAAATTCAAAAAAAAAAAAAAAAAAGAATCAAAAACAAAAACAAAATGTATTTTTTGACTATCCTTTTGGGTGAGATGTTCCAGCAACTCCTCATAAGCTACAGACCGTAAACCGCCGCAAAAGAAAAAAAATGTTTTAAATTATAGCGTTTTTAACTGTTCGTTGCAATATTTTGAAAATTTTGTTCGATTTATCGATAATCGCAGAAGAAAAAAGAAAGAAAGAAAGAAATTCTTTAAAGATTTTCATTTTGTTGTAATTATTTGCTGTTTACATTTGTTTATTTTTTTCCATTCCCGGTTAAGAGAAAGTCTCCACTCCCCAAAGGTTTTGTGAATTAAAGATTCGTTTGGTAATTTATTTTATATATTGGCCTGGCCTTTGCTTTTCTCTGGCCAGAAATTGATGGTAAGAACCATTTCAAAATGTGTATCCGAGGTTGTGTAATTGTCATTGTTGTTGTATCAGTTATAGTTATAGCTTATTAAAGTTGTCTATACAGTGTTGGACAAAACATATGCACGAACTTCTGATTAATACAATATGTTTCTATAACAAAAGCGAATACATTTTGATTTTAAAATATTTCTTTTTATTCATAAGTTAATCATCTGAATTCACTAAAAAAAATAAACAATAACAACAACGAAAATTCCTATTTGACTTAGAAAAAATCATTCTGTAAGTTGAACACAGTTTTGTGAATGCGTCAAAACATAAGCACGCCTTCAATAAATTTAACAAATATTTAGTTGCTTAGCCCTTAGTTTTTTGAAAGTTGTTTACATATTCATGTTATGGACTCGATTGGATTCGATAATGTTTCACCAGATTATTCAAAACTTTGGGTTGTTGTTGCTTACAAAGCAGGCGTTCACTCATTTATCTGTACATTTTGGATAGTTGTCCTGTTGATATCTCCAATCAAGTGGCATTTTCTCCTCTGCATGCGGTATCAGTAGGCATTCCCGATTATCCTTGTGGACGAATCGATTCATTACACCCTTTATTATGTGTATTGGCCAAATTGAATGGCCAGAAATTCGTTTCCAGACTAAAATACTTCCTTATTTATGTTTTACCATGTTTTTGGTATACCGAGGATTAAGACGTTGGCCTTTTTATTCAGCTTAACAGTCTAAATCCATAAGAAAGTCTCACATTTAACTTAGATTCATCAGAGAATAATAGTACGGTCCTTTCATTAAGAGGATACCTAAGTTTACTACCTCCTTTGCAAATTCAATCCTGAACAATCTATTTTTGGCAATAGTAAATGGACTTTTTGCACTTG
Organism: Wohlfahrtia magnifica; assembly: GCA_023159175.1. NCBI lineage: Eukaryota > Metazoa > Arthropoda > Insecta > Diptera > Sarcophagidae > Wohlfahrtia > Wohlfahrtia magnifica. Next base: position 930,943 of record JAKWBJ010000505.1, on the reverse strand, counting down.
TCTACAGTTCGTGTTTGATTTGTAATAGACTTTGCTGATATAAAGACAAACTTTTTTATTAAACGGATTATCGCCCAGGGGTCTACTACCTCTGTGTATGGTTGTCAATGAGCCTGATGAACGGAAACGGCTTATAATACGATAAATAATATTGTGTTGAATTTCAAATTTGTTTGCGCTTGATGCCACTGATTCACCTCTATTATTACCAAATATTGTTGGCCAAGGACAGAGTTTGATAGATTCAGAATTTGTACGATTATAAAAACGTTCAAATTTTCTCGAATCATTCATCTAATGTTGAAAAGATCGTTTTTGTTGTTGAACGATTTTTGTCGCTAGTAATTTAACTATCTATGTAACTATTTCGGGCTACTATTTTGACGCATGCAAAATAGAGGTTTTGTAAATACACACATTAAATATACATTTTTACTATTAAAAATTTGTTTTTGGCTTCTCTTAGCAAAAGGAGGATATTATCGTTATAAACTTATAAATCAAATTAAAATTCAAATGAGCTCTTCCATGTTATGAAGATATATGACAGTAAGTGCAAGTGCGTGCATATGTTTTGTCCAATACTGTATGTATATATTTTTGTTTATAAATAATAATATTTTTGAAATGTCTTTTTTATTGTTATTGTTTTTGTTCAGTTAACTGCATACTTATTTAATAAAAAAAACAGAGCAACTACATCGCCCAACAGCAACCAGAGCTACTAAGAGTAGAAAAATAAAAAAAATAAAATTAAAGAATTTGTTTGTGCACTTCAGTCCACTATACCATACTCGCAGCAATTCAGTTCAGTTTGTTCTGTGTGATTAAACATTTTATAACAACGCCCACCAAGAATCTTAATTGGATTTTCATCCGCCATTATTATTCACTTGTGATAGACATTTACTTGCAGTTCGTTACAAGTACTTGACTTGACTTGACTAAACTGTTCAATGAGAAAGGGAAGTTTACCATCTCTTAATACAAATTACAAATTTTCTTTATCAACAATAATTATCGAAACACAAATGAAATTGCTTGCATTTGAATTTTTCTAAAATGGTTTACAATGGTTTACAATGGTTTACAGAATCAAAAGTTATTAAAAAAAAAAATCCAAAACTCATCGCTATATGAATATGAATTTAAATTCTTATAAAATATTCAAAGTATGTCTAAGAGGAGTCATTCCCTATTTAAATTTATAATATTTTATGATTTATGCGAATAGATAAATGTTATATTTTCATAATAGCGTCTACCTTACTATGCAGCTTCTTGTACAATATTTCTCTTGAGTTTCTTGTGATTTATTTATTTTGTTATTTTTTTTATTTTTTAAACAACAATTTTAATTTAACAACAATTTATAAAATAGAATTCATTAATGATACGCCAGCCAAGACTCTTAGTCAGTTCGTCATTAAAAATAAAAAGACAAGCAGCCGGTCAGCCATCTATCTATCACTATGGCAATCGATCGTTCATAAGCACATGGATGTTAAAACAACAACAACAACAACAACAATAATAACTGGTAATGTTGCTTAACAGCAGCTTCTTAAATGTCAAATGTTACCGTATCGTTATTAATATTGTTGTTATTGTATTTTTGATTTGGAGGAAGGGCGTCTTCCGATATTCTACTCCCAACATTAAATAGCTTCTGTTTGTTAGTATGTACGCACATACCATACTTACAGAATATATTGTAATAGAATAACTAAGACTATGTATAGTGATTACGAGGATAATGGTGGCGATTGAGATGATCATCTTAAAATCATGATTGAAATCAAAACACTAGGAACTACAACAATTACTGGCAATCATAATAAAGCAAAAAAAAAAAAAAAATTAAAAAATAAAACAACACAACTTGGTTAACCAAATGAATCTTCTAAAATCGATTACAAGTCAGCATGCCAATTCATGTCTAACAAGAAGAAACCAGAGTAAGAAAAACTATTTGCGTCATCATGATGTACAGACATCTTGTTCATCTTCTTCTTCATTCTTTCGCATTATAAGGGGATCTGTATATACAAGGGAGCCAAATTGGTCAAGTCAATTCATTCATTCATTCATACAGAAAATGTTCTAAATGAGAAGACTCTCTGACTTGTTCTTGTTCGCCAGTCCTAGTACTTAAAGTTCATTCATTCATTCATCAGTTTTTCTTAAATACATACAACATACACGACTTTATAGGTTGAAATGATTTTTTTTTATTTTTTTTTTTTTTTTTGTCCAGCAACTGACTAGTAAAGATAATGTTGCAAATGCTGCTGCAATAACTACTGAGGCTACTACTTTGACTGGTACCACTTGTCTAGTTACAATGCGTATCTTGTTAATTCATCTCTTTGGGATGTGCTATATGATTTGGCCAACATCTTATTGGCATCCTTTTACGTTGTTTGTTTTTTCAGCAACAAAATCAAGCTACCATACCGCACCCATAAATAGGCAGCTGTTTTTTGATTTATTTTTTATTTCTATTTTTTTTGCTTCTTTTCTATAATTTTTATTATTTTGCTTTATTTTTTATTTATTTTTATTATATAAACATGTAGAATATATGCACGTTAACCCGGTCCATATGCATTCTTAAAATACGTTGCAAAAACGAAAATCTTGCTAACAAGATTGATTGGAAGTTGTAGTGTTTGTTGCTGCTAACAACAACAGCAAAAAGCAAAAACAAAAACAAAAACAAAAACCTGATAATAATAACAGTTTTAACTTCTATGCAACTACTGCGACTACTACTTCTACTTATACTACATCATTCTGGATGCTGGTATTGTTGTAACATCTAATCGATATAGAAAACGCGGATTTTTTTTTTCCAATTTTCCGCTAAACGTACTGAGTGTTAAGATCGATGCCAACTATTGTCTACAATGCACCTGCTCTTTGCAGTACAATTTGAGATGCATTTAAAAGCAACAGGCAAAGGCAAATAAGACGAACCAGCTAAACGTTTGCCTCGGCTTCTTAACAAGAAATTTAACGTTAATGATGAAATAAACCTTAAAAAAACATACGTTTAGAAATCATCAATGGAAATTGTATTTACGCAACATTTATCATCGAAAATTATTACCGCTACAGTTTCGCTTAATATTCGCAAGATTTTTCGCTCAACAAAAAACAAAAAATAAATTTAATAAAAATACAAAAGGAAAAGAAAATATTCAGGAGAAGTCATTACTTAATTATACAGCACAAATGTAAAGCAAAAACAATCATATCCGTATTGATATCATCTTCACACATCATTTCGGCTTAAAAATTTAAAGGAAGACGATCAATAATTGAGGGATCAAAAGTAAGTAAATTTACAAATACAATGTTGGCAATTAAATTATACAAATGGTGGCATAAATTGACTTCTGGCTCAAAGAGGAACCATTTAACAACACCAAATCAGAAACACCATAATTACGTAAATTTTTGTCATGAAACCGATAATTTCGAAGTTAAAAAAAATAAAATAAAAATAAAAATAATAAAAAACGATTAAATATACAAGATATTATATATAAAATAAAATAAAAAAAAAATAAAAAAATTTCTGAGAAGTGATACCACTGATAATCACTGTTGAGTACAGGAAGAATCTGTTTTCGAAATTTTCAAAACACTTGCAAAATCTTCAGTTACAGGTTAAAACACATTTCTTTCGTACCTTCATGCACTTTTAAGTTAATAACTTTGCTGAGTATTTACCGATTTTAAGTTTCGTTCACTTTTACACTTTTCAAGTTTTAAATATTTTTGCGAACTAATTTATTTAGTTATGAATAAAATAAGTTTTAGGTTTTAGAAATCCATTGGAAATTGACCAAGTTATTAAGCTTGTTAGTAAGGCAACTTATGAAAAAGTCATACGATTGTTATAAAGTAACATGATAACAAATAATAATAAGAAAACAAAATAAAAATAAAATAAAACTTTCATACTAAATTCAGTACTGTTTTGAATAGCCATGTTGTTGAATAACTTTAATGAAACAATTTGGCATGTTTTTTACTAGGTATGCTAGATGTGTAAGCTACAGGGATTTGTGTATATTGTGAGTATGCATGTTATGCGGCTACGCCAGTCCAACTCATCACACGAATTCTCAATTGAATTGAGGTCTGAGAATTGAGCAGATGGTTGAAGAACCTTAGGACAGTTAAAAGGTAGCCATTCTAGAGTTAAACGCGACTTATGTTTTGGGCCATTATCTTGGTAGAATTTAAACGACTTTAAAACGACCAGCTTACTAGCACCTTCGTATGCATAATTCCGTCAATAAAAACAAATTATCAAACAACTTTAAGCCCCACACAACTCCACAATATAAAATGTCCATTTCCATATGTATGTACTCTTGGTTTTAAATTTATTGGCTGTAGCTCCTCGTTTAGTTTTCGCCACTTCATTACGTATCCATCGTGCTACACCACCGTGGAAACATTTTCTTCTGATGGTAAATGCAGACACTTCTTTCTGGATCATATTAAAAACTTCAGTGATTAATCTGAGTGGCTTAGTCTTCACTTTTAGCATAATTGAACCTTTTTCTCGTTTGGTCACCTTTTTTGGCTTTTCTGTCTGCTTTTTGAAGCGTACTTTTCAGTCCTTTTTGGGTTCTCTGACTATGCCTCCAACTGTATTCGGCTTTAAGAACTTAGACGATATCCTTATAAGTTTTACTTTTTTGTAATGAAAAACCAAAAGTTTTCCCTGTTCTAAGTAACGGAATACACGATAAAAGTTTTCTTGCAGAAAGTCTCAGTCATACAACAAAAATGTTGTTTGAAAATCTTGAATTTCATTGAAATAAATATCGCAGTGTAGACGCGAATGCAAGTTTAACAGAGAATTGAACAAAATATCTGCAGGAAAACTTTCATCGTGTATTCTGTGACTAAAGGAGTGTTTTCTTCCTTTGCGTCGCATTTGTGTATTTTGCAATCAAATAGAACTTTCCTTGGCACTAGAATCTATTAATGAAAGTTTTCTTGCAGAAAGTCTCAGTCATACAACAAAAATGTTGTTTGAAAATCTTGAATTTCATTGAAATAAATATCGCAGTGTAGACGCGAATGCAAGTTTAACAGAGAATTGAACAAAATATCTGCAGGAAAACTTTCATTGTGTATTCTGTGACTAAAGGAGTGTTTTTTTCCTTTGCGTCGCATTTGTGTATTTTGCAATCAAATAGAATTTTCCTCGGGACTAGAATCTATTAAGAAGCATTCTTATATTGTAGAAAAATTTGTCCAAATGATCCGTTCTTTGTATGCAATTACTTTAAGAAATAAGAGGAAAACCGAATATTAACAGCAGAGTAAAAATAGGGTTAAAGCACTAATAGACTGTTAATAACGATATAGTAAAAAGCGTATATCAATGGCACTGACTGTAACTAATAAATCTATGAAATAAAAAGGAGATTTTTGTTGTTTATTAATTAAAGCTAAATTACGTAAGAACTTACAACGTTATGCTGCTACTGCTGATGTTTTGAAACTGATTCAATGAAATAATTGTGCAATTTTGTCTCCTGTTTTTTGTTTGTTTTATTTTCGTTATACCACAATATTTGTTCACAGCTTGGAAAGGACTTACCTAAAAAAAAAAACAAAAGAATGAAAAAAATTAAAAAGGAAAAAAGGAAAAACAAATTAATTAAAATCGATAACCAAAATGTAAGACAATAAATAAAAAACAAGGAATTTATCTCTAAACAGAACAAATTAATGTTTTTCATTTCACCAGATTTCATTAGAAAACAACAACGACAAATACAACATAAAAAATAAATTATAAAGTTATATAGAATGCAAGGGGGTGGCGCATAACAACACAAACGACCAAGGTTCGAGCACCAGCAGAGGACATGACGAAGAAAATATTTAATTGTGGTTTCGAATGTTTAATAATAAAAATAGACTTCAACTTCTGGAGGGAAGATTCTCCAGACAACTCCATCTAAAAAAAAAAATAAAGAAAAAAGCCCTTCTGACCCTTCTCGCATACCTCTGGCGATGTTGACAAACATTAGACGAATGATCAAGAGAAATACGCCACCTACTGGGAAAAAATTACAATGATAAAGTAAAGATCGCCACCAATTAGCAAGGATTTTCACCACCACTACACAAAAAGAAAAAATCATTTGGAGGGAGGAAGCTACAGCGGATTAATCACTTACTTATCAAATTGGTTAAAGAAACTGAAACAAAGCAATAGATGCTTTGTGGAAAGTACCAATATGCTCCCTAGAGGAGTGACGGGGGAAAAAAAATAGAATGAAGATTATTTGTTACTTATAACCAGGGAAACCAGAAATATGCAATTGCGTGTTTTTCTCATGCAACAATCAATCAAGTCGGGTGCAAGATATTTATCCGTTTCATGAATTTTTATAACTTTTGGCATCAATTTATTAGGGCATATTTTGCGCATAACACCATTTTTTTTGCATATTTCAGTTTTAAGAGCATGTTTTCATCATTTTAAAATTTTTTAGCGCATTTTGGTTGCTTGTACTCTAAGATATTTTTGCAGCGAAAACACAATTATGGTTTTCTTTAATTGCCTGTCAGTTAAATTTTATTGCACCATCTAGATCTCAATTATGTTTATTACGGCTTAAGGATCAATTAGTCTGGAAGCAACGTAGACAAAGCGTAAAAGTAACGTGAACAAAACGTCAAGTGTGCTTAGTTGGCGAAGTAAAAACGTGTCAGCTGTGTGTGTGTAAACAAAAAAAGAAACAAAAAACACCTATAAATTAATTAATGCTCGTACACCAACAATATTAATTTTTCATTATCCATTTTATTTAAGTTTATTTTTATTTCATAATTACAATTCTAAGCACTCATTTCTGATGTTGTGTGTGCAGTAAAACCGTGGAAAAATTCTGCTGAAAACAGAAACACCACGTCTACGTTACGTTCGTTACAGAACAACTAACCGTTTGTATGTTTTTTTGTATTATCATGAGTGAAATTGAAATCGAGTATAAGTTCAAAGGTAAATAAAATTTAGTTGCAATTATTATTTTATAGTTTCAATTATCAAAGACGTTATCTTAACCGAATTAATAAACATGAAATATCATGTTTCATTCGATTTCCATTTCTCTCGATTTCGGTTTACAGAACATGCTCTATTCTATTCTAATCTATTCTCGGTTGGACCAAACAAATCATTTTACAATTGAGTAGCTTTTTGCCGATTCGTTAAATATATTGAACGTTAATTTAAATTTGGTTTTTTTGCCAAAGCCATGAAGGTGTTTGACCCTAAACTAACGTACATTTGCATTGCTCATATACTGCATCGCTTATGCGAACCTATTAAAGATCAATACGAAAATGTAAAAAAAGCTATAGCGAATGTAAAGAAATTTTTAAAGGAATGTACCGCCAGAACCAGTTATAACTCGTTGGAGAACTTTGTTTGAGGCTATCAATTACTACGCTTACAGCTGCGAAAAAGTTTTGGAAGTCTTTAGCACATTAAATAGTGCGTAATATCACTTTATTGCTGCAAACTTTGGTTTCACTGAAAAGTTACTTAAAAACTACAAAACTGCTATATTTTATCAAAAATTTCAAGTTATGTATTCAGATCTCCTTAGAAATTAAAGAAAAAATTTTGATTTTTATTCCGTTGTTGAGTTAACATTTTTTGTCGATTAACAACGAAGAAGTTGTTGTTTTCTTAGAGCATATTTTTAAATTTCTAGATCATATTTTCGGATTTTTACTGCATATTTTATGTGCATAAAACACTTGTTTTAAGACCATACATCTGGTTTCCCTGCTTTATAACAAATGCAAAGGATATACATACACACATAGAATAGAAACCCCAAAGGTATCACAATTTCAATCTTACCTTGACAAAAAAAAAAAAAAAAAAAAAAAAAAAAAAAAAAAAAAAATGAAAACTTTGGTCAAAACGCCTCAAATTCTTTCCATTTTCAATAAATTCAAAAATTGAAAAAAAAAACTAACAAAGATTGTGCAGCATGGCGTAAACTAGAAGTGAGTAAAAAATGTTGTTCTTTCTTATCAGATGCAATGCATTATGATGCAAAAAATAAGAAAATAAAAATAAAACAATTTGGCAAACAGCATGATATCAAAACTAACCGCACAAAACTAAAAAAAAAACATGTAAAAAAAATGTACAATAAAGTTTTTTGAACAGCAGGCTTTTGCCTTAACTTGAACATTTTTCAATTTTGAATATTAACTTGTTTTAGAGGAAATATTAGTAACAAGCTGTGTTTTCGCCAAACAAATGAAACGAATAAATAATTATTTCTAAACAATAAGTAAATAATACAACAACAAAATATTATTAACAAAAACAACAGAAATATGTGTATAAATATGTATGTCTTGTATAAGAAACATTGAAGCAAAAAAAAATAAAAAATAAATTTAATAAGAAATTGAACATTTAAATGTTATTGTAATTACAGACATACGTATGTATGTATGTATGTATGTATGTATGTATGTATATTATCAACTTTGATAACACCTTTCGAAAAGTGGCAATTAGTAAAGTATTTATTGCATAAAAAGGCATTTAACGTTGATTCATTCCTTCCCTCTTATTGGTTGCTTCTTCCGAATGCAGGTGCAATTAGTGTTGGCCGAAATAAAATAAAGCATAATCCAAAAAAAAAACAACAACAACAAAATGTTTGAACGCAATTGCAATTAATTGCAAATTGATTCGTCGTTTCCTATAACTAACTTTAGTCCCTGCCTGTCTCTTCAGAAATAATTCTCACTTGTTGAGAATTGAACACAACAAAAAAAGTATGTCTGTGTACGCACGTAAGTAACCATTAGCAACCAAACAGACAAACAGACGAACAGACAAACCGTCAAGCAGACGTGACACATTTAGGAGAAATACTACAATAAGTAACTGGTGCATTTGTACAAACATCGAATGCCAGCCAATATGCGTTAAATGCACGCAAAATACACCACAATCCTCAATTTGTTTTCTTTTCTTTTGCAACTTCTGTAAAGACTAAATGGCGTGATATTTCAATAAGTTTGGCGTGGTCTCAGCAATTCAATGGATTTTACTTGTTATAATAGTAAATATAATAACAACTTAATAATGTTGTTTAAGACGATGGAAAGGCTTTTTGTCCTCCTCTCATCGATTTTCTACATTAGATGCAACCAACTTTTTATGAGTAGTAGTGGTCTTTAAATACAAAAAAATAATAATAATAAAACTTGTGTTTATTTTGCCGCTAAGTAATGAGAAATATTTTTTATACATTTCCCTAACTCTGTTTGCAACTTGCCGCAAGACAGAAATTAAAAGCCAAAAGAAAAAAAAAGTACAAAGTTTATGTGTCGTAGAAATCTTGAAATCCATTGAATTTATGTCTACTTAGTTACTTTTAAGCAACAGACTGCTGCGATAAGATTCAAGATTCACTAATAAAATTTGAAATGCACTCGTGCACATACTAGTATTCATTCATATTCGGAATCTTGTTTTTCAAAAATACGAGACGCATCTACACGTTGATCCCTCATTCTGATTCGCTTCAGTCTTTCTAAACTTCGTCCCAAGTCCAGTAGCAAACTGTGAGATTTACTCATCCGGCGTTGCCCTTCCATTGCTCTTCTATTCATACAGTGAAGTGACAAATGTGACACATTCAGATTTGATAAGAAATTACATAAAATGAGAAAATTGCTAATAAATAATTGTTACTTATTTTTACTTATTTTTAGTTAATTAACTACAGAAACAAGTTCACGTGCAATTGTTGCTTGTACTTAAACATTTTAATTAAATTTAATTTCAAATACAAATTTACCCAGTGACAAAAAAGAAAAAACACGGACGGACAGGACACTTCATGTTATTTTTAAAATAGTTATTAAAAAGTAAGATAAGATATTATAATAAATTATGCACTAAATTCAATTCTAATGTTGTTCTTAGGTGGTTAATATTTTGTCGAGGCTCGGTGGTGGTTTAAAACTGCCAGTCAAATTATATATCGCATTTATATCTAGAGACTGTGGGGACCAGTCTAATACATACAGAGATATTGTTATCTTCGAACCCTTCCTTAGAACACTTTGCAGTCGAACATCCATCGAAGTAGATTATTATTTAATTGGGGATAAAGTAACATAAAAGTTCGAGGAGTTCAATATAATATGTTGCTTTCATAAGTTTCTATGAACGATATAGTGGCGGGAAAACAACAATATTATCGCCACCATACTTTACTGTCTTAAAAGCAGGGTTGGCAACACACTGAGTAACCCAGTTAAGCCCACCACGATTTTATTGGGTATTATACTTTAAAAAACCCAAATTGATCTGTTCCGTTTTTGAGCTCAAAAAGAAAATGAAATAACAAATTCATTCAATCACTGCTTACATCTCTTCCTAACCTCTGAGTCAATTTCAAAATTCTCTGGAAGCCGATTTTGTATTTCTTTAAAGGAAACAATTCGGTAACACGTTAGAAGATAAAATCATACCTCTTTATACGGCCTAGATAGTTTCTGAAAATGTAGGCTGTAAATCGAAAAGCCTTTAAACGAGATGAATATGTGTTGCTTTTGTTTACACTTTTAGTTTAAAAACGGAGAATTCACGGTTTTTTAACCGTAGAATGAGGAAATTTGCCCATAAAGCGAATATGTTTTATAATTCAAAGAGGCCTTTATAGCGAAATGTCATGTAAAGAAAGCACGTATAAAGAGGTGTGAATATATTGAATCGGTAGCATCATTTGATCGTTTGTAATAATTGTTTCGAAACTTTCGGGTGTTGTCATGCAATATAATAAGTTAAACATGTCTGCCTTTATATTCTGGCCGTTTTTCTCATAATGCATGATTGAAACGATAAATTGCAGTCTGCTCCGATCACTGAGTTTTAACAGCTCATAGTACATAATACCTTGATCCCACCAAGAGTGCAAAATTGCACTATAAATACCAAAATAACGTGATGGTATCAACAAACAAAAGAATAAAACCCGATTTGGGTTGGGTTGGTTTTTTTTTTTTTAAATATGGGTTTTTGCCAACCCTGCTTAAAAGTGCATTTCGGATAGTAATTAATGTTATTTCGTCTTCTTACGATAGGAAGACCTCGATATTAATTAATTTTTTTAATTTATAGTTAATCTAATTATGAATAATATAAACACACTTTTGTTTTAACTAATTTTATAAAATATTGACTTTACTTATCCGGCGTTGCCCGGAAATCTAAGCATACATATTGTGTTTCAACTTGTGTGACTTTATAAAGAAAATACTAAGACGACTTTTGCGGTCTCTTGCTGATATATTCATTGAGATGTACGATAATAAATATTATATTTTATGGGAGGTGCCATGCCCACTCTTTCTTTGAAGTTAATTTTTGCACTTAATGTACAACTTGATAACAGAATAGCATGTCTTTCATAGTTCACAAGATCCCCAAGTGCAACTTTTGAAAATGTACTTTTGTGCAATACATTTGAGTGGATGATGAATGTTAGGCAACCAAAAAACTTTCTTTAAGAAGAAAAATGTGTATCGTTGCCGAAGAAAAGTGATTTATTTTGCCCTTTTAACTTAGATTTTAACACCTCCTGGGCCTGGCCCAATTTCGTACAATTTTCACCTTCATTACCTAGATCCACCATATCTGTGTTTCAAATTTCAACACAATTTACAAGGTTAAAAACGTTTTATTTAGATGCTTAAAATTATGCCAAACTTATAAACGAACCTTATTTAGTCAGTTTCTCTCGACTTTAACATCTTCCAGGTAAAATTTGGAAAAAAGCATAGCCTATAACACTTTCCTAAGCTAAATCGATCAGTGTTCCAAATTTTAATAAAATCGGTTCAGTCTCTTACGCATGATTGAGTGACAAACAAACAAACAAGCAAGCAAACAAAGATATTTATAATAGATATGTTTGTGTGTATTTTTATTTGTCATTATGTATTATCAACAATTTAAAGACTCTCACACACACTCATATAAATAGAATAACAAAGTCTTACTAAAATTAACCCGAAAACATATCTGACCAAATAGTGAGTAGCCAGCCAACCAGATATCTACATCCAACATAAGAGCTATCTTCATAAGATATACTATATGTATATACCCACCCAATACTGTTATCCTACTACCAGTATGTATTCGTAACATTTATCATGGAAACTTATTCCATTTTTGAAAGAAGTATAGTGTAAACACAAGTCGCTATCGCAGAAAGCAAAATATTTTCGCTCAAAATTTTATTCAAACGAATACACCTGTCGTTGTCATTATTATTCTTATTCTTCCATTCGTTCTTTTTTAAAATATAAGCAAACATACATACATACATACATACATACATACATACATATGTACATATAAAAGAGTGATTTTTTATTTAATGCAAAAATTTTACAATTTTTCCCCTCACTCTCCACCACAATAATTTACCATCCATCCCACCACAATACTTAGTTAAAGTCTTTGTTGGTAAAATCACCATAACCGTATAGAGATTATTCACAATAATTATAAGCTCTTTTGTGAATATAGTAAATACATACATATGTATGTATGTATGTAAATACATACATATGTATGTATGTATGTATTTATGTATGTATGTACAAAATATGTAAGAAAAAAGAGGAAGAAGTCGAATTTCAAACGTGACCATTTTCTAGATGTGCATCTTTGTTTTATTTATTTTTTTTCTTTTTTTTAATTTAATTTTTATATTTCATATTTGAAAAAGAACAAATCAAGTCGTATTAGTTTAAAATAATGCTTCTTGAAAAAGTTTTGTATGGAAAATTGTTCAGGCATACGTAGTTTGTGTGTGTGTGTGTGTGTGTGTGTGAGTTGAGGTTGGGTGATTTGAAATTGAAAAAAAGCAAGCCAGGATTAACGGCGCCATATTCATTAATATCATTTTATGCTTCATCTTAGGTCTGCCATCAACATCATCATCATCATCATCATCATCATTGTCATCATCATCAGCATCATCGTTGGCCACAAATGAAACGAACACAGGTAGTGCCAGAACATATTATTTGGCTTGATTTGGTTGGGTTGTTCCTTTTCCTAAGTTGACGCTATCAATATACATACGTTCATGATTATTTATTTATTGTTAATTTTTCTCCTTAATATTCTAATCGGTTAGAGTAGTCAGTAGTCCTTAATTTGCATTCATTCGGTTATTAATTTAATTAATGTTTAAATAATATCCCCATAAAACAAAAATTTACACATATTTTTACAACAATATGCCGAGAATGACTTTTAAATGAGTTTCTTTACGAAAAAAGTAAACTTTCTTGATTAATTTGATAAATATCTTTGGATTAACTAAATACAAGAATTTTACTGCTCATTCAACACATTTAATACATATGTACATACTAGAGACCTGCATGAATGTCAATAAAAGTCAAATTTGTGAAATCATTTTAAAATGAATCATTGTTGTGATCTCATTCAACTATTTATGTGCGTTGACGTATGTACATCTCTTTGACAAATTATGAATGCTTCAGCTTTTTATTCTTCTATGCTTTCAGTCATTTGCGTTTGAGTGAATCATGAGCACACTGAATCAAAACAACAGTGAATACTTCACAGTATACAATATGCATTCACAATGCATTCAAAACTAAAACAGAAAGAAAAAAATGTAATAAAGCGGGAAAAAAATACAAATAAAATTTAGTGCCTTAAACATATGCAACAAAATTTTATTCCAGGATTTTTTGAGAGGGTGCTTCTCTATCCATCTATGTGCTTAATGCTTGAAATGACAAAGAAAAGGAAGATGAATGCACTTGTTTTCTATGAATGCAGTAGTTTTTTTTTTAATAAATGTATGGATATGTTTATTGATATGCCGTCTAGGGAACAGCGTGAGTGTACATATGGTACTATTTATCTATTAAATAAATAATAAATAATAAATAATAAATAATAAATAATAAATAATAAATAATAAATAATAAATAATAAATAATAAATAATAAATAATAAATAATAAATAATAAATAATAAATAATAAATAATAAATAATAAATAATAAATAATAAATAATAAATAATAAATAATAAATAATAAATAATAAATAATAAATAATAAATAATAAATAATAAATAATAAATAATAAATAATAAATAATAAATAATAAATAATAAATAATAAATAATAAATAATAAATAATAAATAATAAATAATAAATAATAAATAATAAATAATAAATAATTATCATTATCACTTGCTTATCCCAATATGTACGAGTAAAGCGGCGGCAAATTTTATTATGCGCTAAGTGATTGCAAATATTAATCGTCTTGGTAAAGAAAAGAGGCAGTTGACTTAGAGAAAGCCACGTGAGACCTTAACTAATCGAATTGCTCAACCCACAGTGAAGTATGAAGGAGGCTGCACGATGATGTGGGGATAAATGACGATAAATTGGGTTGGTAAGTAAATGTGTTAGAGAATCGGGAGGAATAGATGCCAAGCACTACGTTGATATTGTGCAACAAGGTTTCTACGAAAGTTCAGAAATTTGAGGCAAAGTTATGTCGGAAGTCGTCTTTCTGCAAGATAGAAATCCGAAGCACATGCCCTGTCCAATCCAATTGACTATGTATGGGTTAAAGTTAAGCGTGTAATTTCAAATGCTGGCGTTAACTGCCGACATTTCGAGAACTTGTGGCAAAGAACTCAAAGTGCATATCAAATTGTTTTAACTAAAAATATATGATCAAACAGTTGAATTCCGATATCATCGGACAACAATCAAGTATCCACAGAGACACCAGTAGGGAAAAACCCTAGAGGAGATAGACAAACGAATGCTGCTACTCTAGCGGTGATTAAAAACGCAATAACAAAATTAAAAACCAATAAAGCAGCCGACTTTGATAATTCGTCATCAGAACCTGGTCTGAGGACAACATGCCATCGGCATGAAAAGAAGCTGTCATCGTTACATTTCAAAAGAAAAGAAACCTTTACGAATGTGAAGTGTGGCAGAATAGGAATAACACTTCTAAAATCACATTCAAAAGATAATAGATTTCTTTTTATCCTAGAGCATATCTCTTCCACTATTGAATCCTGTCTATGTAGAGAATTAACCGGGTTTAGACGAATAGATAATGCGTAGATCATATCAAGTCATTGAGAATAATAATGAAATTTCACGCTATACCATATTTAATGTTCGTTGATTTCGAGCGATAAACAGAGATTTTATCTGGCAATGCCATCATCCAACCATCATCATCATTCAAATACTGTATGGACTGTGGTGGTCAATGTAAAGTTCGATTCAAGGACGTTGATGGTGAAAGGCATTCATCGACGACCATAAAAAAAAGTCGGGTTGAAAATGATATTCCGTAAAACCGAAATTACTAGAATGCCAACTGAAAACAGTACACCGGTAATTGTGAGCGCCAATACCATTAAAGATGTTACCGAGTTTATCTACCTGGGCTTATAATAAGCACAGATAATGCTGCTGATGTTTCGAACTACTTATCTCTATAGACTCTGAACAAAGATTCTAAATCCTCTTCCATCCTGGGTCAGGTTTCTCAGTTGGGACCATGTCATGCTTTTTTTTTCTAAATTCGTTTTTAACTGAACATCGCCAGGTAATTTTGCTTTCTTGTATTACACAGTCTTCCATGGTAGACTGTGTTTCAATAATTTCTTATTTGAATTGATTTGTGTCCCAATAAATAATTAAAAGATCGTTATACGAATATTTCTAAAGTACAAACTGATTGAAATGATTTATGAAAAACGCTTTAAACGAATTTTGAAGTTTTTATTAAAAACAAAAAACAAACCAAATGCAATAAATTTTTCAAATTGCGTTCATTGATCATGCTTTCGCACTCTGAGTGTTTGTTGCACACCCTTTCGCTGGATTCACTACTTATTATTCAAATCCATTATGCAGTCAATTATACGGTGGCTATTATTTTCGATTTGCCACTTGGCATACGAGCGAGCCCCTTAATAGTAACCACTTTAAAGAAAAGAGCCATTATTAGCAGCTGGTGTAGCTGTGGCTGTGGTATAAGAGAAGGAGGGGACCCTGAAAAAAAAAATAAAATAAAAAAATATTCTTAATAACCCAGTAACGTTTAGAGCCACACCAGAAGCCAACATAATAATACTGCCTGATAATAATACTGCAATATGCAGCCACTGCACTGTTAGCATCAGTGTGATGGTGGCGGTAGCAAAAGAGGCTGTTTGAAGATTGCAACTTATAAAATAGTTTTGCTACCGATTGTGGCAGAAACAAAAGACTTGTTGAATCTATGTGTAGCAGGATGGAGTTTAAATATTTGTATGTTTTTTTTTTCCTTTTTAATTTTCATATTGTTCAGCAATATCCAACTTAAATTAGACGATCATACAGTACAAGTGAAAAATGAGTTTGGCTTCTGTTTAAAACTTTAATGCTGTTTAGAGCGAGAGGTAAAACTGTAGAGTTATGATTGTCTTACTACCCGTTTAGAAGTTGAACGATAAGTTTGTAATTCATGTACATTAAGTTTCAGATTGTGTTTTAATAAAATATTTCATAATCATAAATTTATACATACCATACGCCATGGTACGTATGAACGATAAAATAATAATAATAAAACTAAAAATAATAATAAAAATAAAAATAACAACAATGTATTGATCGGCCAGTGGCATAACAAAAATCATTGTAGAGCATAGTTTATTAGGGAGATAATAATTTTAAAAATTTAAAAAAAAAATATGTAATTTAACAAAAATGTTTAGTTTTTTTAGGAAAAGTGTAAAAACTATAAACTTTATTATAAAAATAAATTGATTTTTTTTTTTGTTTATTCTGGTCCACCTTAATGGTATGATTTTAACATGAATAGAAAATCGAATCACGATTGCATTTTCTCTTATAGCATTTTCATTAAGGAAAAAAAAAAACAAAAAAATCTTTAACAATTTTAGGTGGCTGCTGTTATTTGTTCATCTCATAGAAGAAAGACTTAAGAAAGAGAAAAAGCGGGATAGAGATACATTTAAAACAAAAACCTAATAATAACAATAACAATAACAATAACAATAATAATAATAATGATTTTTGCATGCTGGGGTTCGGGCTGGGGTTCGGGCTGGGGTTCGGGCTGGGGTTGGGGCTGGGGCTGAGGCTGGGGGTACAATAACGCATACGGATACAATACGCTTAAAGCTATTGCTACCGTACCAAAGCTGATAATTTCAATTGATTAATTGCCAGTTTATGGCCAGCGCACCAATTTATCTCTGGTAAGCAATCATTTTTCGTTTTTATTCTTTTATTTTTTCATACCTTTGCTTTTATTAATATTTTCGATTTTACTCTAACACGGCCGTACATGTAATTGTGGTAAAAATGTATTTAAAATATTTCTGGACTACATTCTGCTTCTTGCTCTTGGTTACAACCGCCAAATAAAGTTATGCTACAAAGTATACATACATACATATGTAAAGGGTGTCCAAAATTGAGGTATCATTTTAATTTTCCTGCCATTTTTTTTCTACTTGTAATTTTTACATATTTTCAGATTTACATTCCGGTTAGTCAATATCGAAAGTTACACGAAGAAACGAGTTTTTATTAGTAAAACATTTTTTGAAAAAAGCAAAAGCTTTCAAGATGTAATTAGGAAATCTTTAAACAAAATAATCTTCACCAACCAAGCTTAACAAGCAGAATTACCGTATTAGGGATGAAGAGAATCGAAGAGTTATCTTAGAGCAACCATTACGTCAACAATGGTAGTAGTCCGGAGGAATCATCGGACCATATTTTTTTGTGGTTTTGTGGCAGAAAATTTTGATTTAGGCGTAGAGAATATGTGGTTTCAACAGCATGGTACCACTTGTGACGCAGCAAGAGAAACAATCGTTCTTATCGTTCTTTTGAAAGAAAAGTTCGAAAATCGCATTATTTCTCGTAAATGAGGAGTAAATTGGCCACCAAGATCGTGCGATTTTACACCTTTAGACTTTATTTTGAGTTTTTTTGAAATCGAAAGTGTACAGCAATAATCCCACAACAGTTCAAGTGCTTAAAACCATTATAGAGCAGATATCAACCATTGATAACAGTTTATTGAAAATCGTGATTAATAATTTTGGTAAAAGATTGGGTGATCACTTGACTGACATAATTTATTTTTAACCATAACCTATTTGTAATAAACTGATTAAAAATATCTGAAAAGAAGTATTTTTTTATCAAAATTAAAATGATACCTCAATTTTCAACACCCTTTATGTACATACATACATATGTAATAATAATTTTTACGATTCAAGTAATCAAGTAATTTTTTTAGAATATTTATATCAAATTTATTGGGTGATTTTTTAAGAGCTTTCGGAACTGATTAAGAAAAAACAAACACATAAAATTTGGAGAAATGTATGACATTTTTATTTGAGGCGTTAGAACGACCTATATAACCCAATGTTTAAAGATGATTGACCGCGAATACGCTTCAAATGGTTCTACGTTGGGTCCAATTTTGGCATACTCTCTCCGACTTATCAGCCGGTATATCAGTAATAAATTCTTCAATGTTAGATTCCAGCGCTTGTTCTTATAGACATGAGCCTTAATGCAACCTCACAAAAATAGTCTAAAGGCGTTAAATCGCACGATCTAAAAGGCTAATATGTTGCATCCAATCGTGAAATAAACTGTTCACCTAACTCGCCTCTTAATTGGGCCATTATTTCGCGTGCTGTGTAGCATGTGGCAAAGTCTTGTTGAAGCCACATGCCAGCCAAGTCCAGCTCTTCCATTTTGGGCAAAAAAAAAAAAATTTGTAGTCATCACGCAGTAGCATTTGCTATTCACAGTAACGTTCCGGCCTTCGTCATATTTGAAAAGGTACGGTCTAATGATGCCACCGGCCCATACTCCACACGAAACAGTGAATTTTTCGGGATGCATTGGTAGTTCTTACAGTGTCAGTAATTGGGCCAGGTTCTGTTGAGGTATACACGGATGGATCAAAGTCGTCGGAAGGGGGTTGAAAGCGCTGTCTTTATTCCCGGCATACAGGGTGAGAGTATCCTTTGAAATGCCGGTCCACTGCAGTGTCTTACAGAGGGCAGCAGACTGTTTGATATACTACTGTATCTGTACGGACAGTCAGGCTGCGATCCGGGCGCTCTCCAGTATCTACATCGCGGCTGGTGTGTGAATGTATCTCTGAACAAGATGACGAGACTTTCAGACCTGGAGATTATCTGGGTAAGCGTCACTCTGACACCCGAGGGAACTGTGTGGCAGATGAGCTAGCGAGGAGATTGACTACTCAGTTATAATGCCACTTTCTTCTTGCAGATTTCTGGTTCTGCAATAAATGTTTGGCAGGGCACAGGTACGGTTGGAAAATGAACCCACGTGCTCTGTATCAAGACAAATCTGGTCCCTGTACAATAGGACTCGTTCAGAGCCTATTATGGGGATGCCGTAACATAGGCTACGTCACCTGGTGGCTTTCATTATTGGGTACAGGGTGGCTGGTGCGATTGCTACCGTTCAATGAATGAATGCTAGTGTCCAAATCTTTCGGATATCAGGACTTCTTTCCTTGATAGTCCGTTTCTACATGTCATATCGAACCTAGCTGATGCGAGTATCAGTAGAAATTCTTCTTTTGTGCATGCGTCTGGTTGGTTCACTGCAAATCGCGATGCGGACATGTAGGTCCGTTTGGATGCTACCTTCCAGTGTTACCTCTTTACACACTGAATTAAAGACGCACTTTTTAATAAAAAAAAATCCAACCATATAGTCCATTATAGCGCAACAGTATTGTAAATTGGTTCAATCGCTAGGTCGTCGAAACTTATTAGGAATCTCGCCTAATAAACCCAAAGACACATGTTTTGTTTGATGCAATATCTAAATTAGGTCTTGACGTGATTTCAAGTGGTAAATCTACCTGTTGGCCTACTGTCCGGAATAAAATTCCTGATTTGATTGACTTTGAATAAAAGTGAAAAGTGTTTCTGGAGAAGAAATTCAATACTATTTTTACCCTATTGAGTTCTTATAAAGTTATGGCTGAAATTTTAAAAATATATTAGCACGCTTAGAACTACGATAGATGTTGACCAATTTGTTGAGAAGGTGGAAAAAAAACTCATGTTTGGTGGCCAGAACGATGCTTAACCTTCCCGTCAAATTAGAATTAATAGAACACACTCCGCAGTTATTATCTAAAAAGAGAAGAATACGGCGAGAATGGCAACAATATAGACTTCTCCCATTTAAGAACGAGTTAAAGGAGTGTACAAAAAAGGTCAATCTGCTGAAATCGTAAAGGACTACTTTTTTAACAAATACCCTGAAAATTTGTATATTGCGCAGTGAGAAACCTTAACAGACATGTAATGGGCAAACTTTTGTTCTGAAAGTCGCCTGGAGAATAGGAAAGAGATGATTTCGAAAAGGGAAACTTATTTATTGAATACTTGAAGTTAGTTTTTACCCCGAATATTCCAGGCAACGTTGTAAAATTTCCACATTTCCATACAAACCTAGCCATGCAAATCTATAAGCCCATTGTGTAATATATCCAAGTTATTTGAAAAAACACTCGAACAAGCACATAGAGTGGTGGAAAAAAATATTGCTCCACTCCTTCTATCCACGTTTCTTATGCGTTTCATAAAGTTTGCCATGAGAGCTTGATACATAAACTGAAACAAAATTTATCATCAATACTATTGAAGCCAGAGCTTGGTTGTCAGATTGAATATTGCAAAACACTTGACATTTATAGAACAAATTTTGACAGTCTAAAACAATAGTTACAAATTGTCGATAGATGACTCTAAAATGTAATATATCTGGTCATATTAATTGCATCAGGTAACACTGCAGTTTGCTTGATACTTCCGAATTAATGCGAGCGATGAAAAGTGATGTTTCTCAGTTGGTGGCAATATCAGGGTTAACACTTAGAAAGGTAATGGTGTTGTGTGTCTGATGGGATTGAAAGGAATTGTTTCTACAATCTGCTCAAACGATTGATTTTGATCTCTACTGCCAACAATTAAGAAGATTGAAGCAAGCAATTCAACTAAAACGGTCAAAAAAAGTGTTGTGTTCCATCATGACAATGCCAGACTACAAACATCTTTGATGACTTGGCGGAAATTGAGAGTGTTTGGTTGGGAAGTTTGTGATGCATCCACCAAATAGTCCCAACATTACACCTTCAGATTATCATTTGTTTTGATCTTGCGAAATTCTATTAATGGTTTAAATTTAAGCTCCGTAGAGGGCTGCAAAACGCAAATGGATCAGTCTTTCGGTCGTTGTTTCAAATATGACAGAAAGATATTTCATTTTTGATCAAATTCTTTAACGAACTTTTTTGAACACCCGTTATAAGAATTTAATTATAAACTAAGCTGGGAAATGAATAGACTTAAAACGCTTTACGTTATTAATTCACTAAAATATTTAATAGCTTTTTACAAAACTTTGCGTAAAGAAAACTTTAAAAATGTGTTTTAATAAATCGCGACAAATAATCATCCTTATAGTGGTTCGCGAGCCGTAGTTGTTTTTCGACATTTTTGTAATAGATTAAAGAAAAATTTTGCTTGTTACCTTTAATCTAAGAAATAAATGTCGAAATACGCCAACTGGGATAAGGGCTAATATTTGTTCTTGATTTTTGACAAGCCAAGACTATACTATATCTGATCATGCCATTACCTCAACATTCGCAGATGATACAGCTATCTTAAGCATCCGTGATGACCCGTAGAAAGTAACTCGGTGTTCACAAGACCATAAAATTCAGTTGGAGGCTTGATTGAAGCAGTGGATAATAAAGATTAACTAGCAAATGTGTACATACGTGACATTCACAGTGCGCAGTGAGTAAAATATATAGGTACGCATCTGGTTTGTCGGCTAGATGCTAAGTTGAATTAAATAAAATTAAAGTCGATACAGATTATGGGTTTATTAATAGAAACTCGGTTCTTAGCTTAGACTGCAGGCTCCTTCTATATAATATGATTTTAAAACCAATTTGGTGCTACGGAATACAGCTTCAAAGATTGAACGAATCCAAAGACGCAAAATAAAATTTTACGATTGATGTCAATGTCATCAAATGCCAATAACCAATGGTACATAAAAAAAAAATTCGAACCTAAAAGCGTACCTATGGTTAGAGAGAAAACCGCTCGGTTTGCTGAAATGCATATGAAGCTTTTGCAATCTTGAATGATACGAAATATGAAAAGAATATCAAATTAATGACGTAATGGTAGAATTAGCACAGTTTTTATGATTTGAATACGAATTGTTAGCCCACGTTACAGTAAGGATTCAAGAGATACTGCGCGAATTATGTTCAAATAGATAACAAGTTTCAATGAATCCTTGCTGGCCGGACTCAATTAATATCCAGCTTTACGGCTTGATAAACTAATTTCGAATTCACCTTGTCAGTAAAGATACAATTTAATAAATTGCCAAAAAAAAAAAAAACGAAAAACGATGGAGTTTTTTGTTTCGCACTTTTCGATGTGAAAACATCTCACAAATATATACAGAAACGAGGTACAGGTCATAAGTTGCAACATAAATGATATTCGTTTTTATTGTTGCTGCTGTTTTTCGTAAGCGCAAAAAACAATCTCATCAATGTCAACAGAGACTAAAGGGAAAGAGTCATCTATCTGTGTATTCATGAGGACTAAACCAATCAATCCTTTCTCTTCTGCAACAACAGAAACAAAAACAGAAACAAAAACAAAAACAAGAACTACAACATAAACTTAATATAATATCAACCTTCAAAAAGAAACAACAACCAGAGGGGAGAGACTATATTTGCTCATGCGTGTTGTAATGAATTGACGTGCATCTCGAATTCATGTTGAATAATGTCATTTCAACTTTAAGCTCATTTTAACTCTTATACATACTATATGCATGCATGTATGTATGTATGTATGTATGTATTTTCGGCTAAAACCTTTTTTCTGTAATCTTTTATTTTCCATTTTATTCTCCATTTTTGTTTTATTTTTTATTTTTTATTTTTTTTTTTGTTTTTTGTTTTTTATTACATTTGATTGACATTTAATTTAAATGCATTTTTGTTCAACTTTTCGAAATTTCAGTAGAATATCTCGATTAAAGGTACACAAATGTTGAATTCACTTTTTACCATTTATGTATAAAAATAAATGCATTTTAGAAATTACAAAAAATAAATTAATTAGTTTTCCAAAAATATCCGTTCACTAACAGTGCACTACCAAATCAGTTACATTTTAACACAACAATCAAGTGAACTTTCCGAACAGACACAAGCAATATGTAAATTATTTGTGGAATAAGCATAACAGATTTACTACAACTTTTCATAAGCACACTTACTTATTATAATATTATTTAAATACAAAACGTGTAAAAAGTATTTTAATACATTTTTTAAAAAATGCTTCATATGACAATACCTTTTACAACAATACTTGCTATACACTTAGATAACACTTAGATAACAATTTAACAAATATGATTACATATTACTTCTTGCCATAGTTTTGTGTTTTCGAAAAAAAAATAATAATTTTTGCCAAAATTAAAAAAAAGATGGTTATTATGAATGTATGCAGGCAGCGTTGCCAGAAGCTTTGGAAACAAAATCATCATTTGGCAAAAGAATAATAATATTTTGAATAAAAAATCATCGTTTTTTTTAATTCAAATATTTTTTACAAAAATATAAAAGTAAAATTTATAAATTAAGTATGAACTAAAGTTTAAAACATGTATAGGATGATTTATTTTGCTATTTGGTTTTCTGTGTAAAGAAAAAAACAACATTCGTGACATGACATGAATAGACTAACAATTTTATAATCAAAACTCGTACTGTGTGAGAAATGTGTTTCATATCGGAAAATTATCTGTAGCGAAGAAGCTCATTTTTGACTTAATGGGTACGTCAACACACATATCTCAACGTTATAGTCAATGGAACAAGATATCGTGGGATGATTATCGGTTTGTTTTTTCTTGAACGATTTTTCGTTGGTCTAGATTTAGACTAGACTCCGTGTACAGACAAGCCATTCACAAATCCAGCGCTAGAAGACACCATTACAACTGTAGCCGCAGAAATGCTGGAAAAATTATGTCAAAATTAGAGCTGCCGAATGGGCCACCTCGGGCAACATTAACCTGAAACAACTTTCAAGAATGAAATATTTCATTCACTTTTACAAATTTTCTGCTTCTAAAATTTAATCCATTTCGATATTTGGTCTCATTTAAGCTGATATGTAAATATTCGACCAACATTTTCAGAATATATAAGAAAATTCATCAAATTTTGGAATTATTAAAGCAATGGAAATCTGAAGCTTTGTCAGCATCAGTTATTTTGAGAATTTGATCATTTTATCAGAATTATCATTAAAGTTGACAAGATGAAATTTTTTAAACTCGTTATCTAAATTTTGAATATCCTTCTCATCCTGTCACAGAAGGTAATTTTCTATTTCTATTTATAATTTTTAAAGGGTCAAGACGTGTTTTAAGGCGAAATCAATAAAATCTTATCAAAATCCAAATTTGTTCAATTTCAAATGCATTAATTTTATAGTTTTCGCACTGCTTTCATCTAATAAAGGAAAAGAGTTTCATTAAAAGTAATTAAATCTTATTTATAAACATGCGACACAGAATATACAGATTTGCAAAAATATATTATACACTAAGTTCATTGTTACCTTTTCGTACTAAATACTAAATACATTTTTATTTTTTAATGTACGAAACCTTAAAAATAAGTTTTCTTACAATTATATTTCATAAAAAGTGCTGCTTAAGTTACTTCCTAATGGCCAGAAGCAATGATACGTTTTTGTGTACTCGTACATTATACGCAAGGTAAATAGCAAACAATAGCATTAAACAACAAGACGATTGACACAAAATTTTTTCGTTTTGAAAATGTTGTTCAAACTAACCGCCCATATAATTTTTCAATTTAAAAAAATTTAAAAAATCATCATTCTGGCAACGCTATATGTAGCTATCTATGTATATACATACATATATATATTTTATATATATTTTTTTTTAATTCGTATATTCGTATTCGTGCCAGTAGTTCCAACATGTTCCCCGAAGCCCAATGACATTTTTCCAGACATTTTTTTGCTATTGACCAAAAAATTTTCAATTAGAAGGGGATAAGGGCTATATGCTGGAATGTCAATCGCCTGAATCTGTTGTGTATTATTTATTTCTCAACTTACAAAAATATTACGGATGTAAGCTTATTATAAACATGATTAGAAAACTATTTTTTTGTAATAAGATTTCTGAACTAATAGCCAAGCGATATTATAGCAAGGACTCAGCTTTCATTATTAAACAACCTTTTATCAGTGTGTCCAAAGCGTATTCACATCAAATTGTTATAAGTTATTTCTAAAACATTATGTTGGGTTGAATGAAGACAAGTTATATATGTATGTATATATGTATGTATGTATGTACATACTATATTTAATTACCTCTGTATTCCATTAACATTTCTCGTAATTTCAAATAAACATTTTTTTTCATTTTTTATTAAAAGTAAAGTGTTCAGTTGTTCGTCTAAAACTCCAATATTTTTTTTAATTGTTTTTTGTTTGTTTTTTTTTTTTTTTTTTTGACATTCTCATACTTAATACGAAATTATCCCTGATTTTATTTCAATTCCTTTTACTTTTTTGTCCAAAATGGTTTAATATTTCATAAGATACAGAAACAGAAAGAAGAAATCTTTTTGAACTTTCCTTGGATCTTTTGACTTTTTTCCGCTCGAAATGATTATCGTACACGTTCATATATAAAAAAAATATACAGTCGCTCAGTGTCATTGTTTGCTGGAATGACCTCAATTCAGTTTGAATTCCTTTTGATTTATTTTCAATCTATTTCTTGCTCTTTCCTTCTTCATTTCTTTCTTTTTTTAATCATTTTAAGATTTATAAGCCGCTAAAACTGTGCTGCTTACAAACGTGTGCTAAGTTAGTTTCTTTCTTTTTCCATTCTTTCATATTTTTTTTGTTTGTTTTTTAACTTAAAACTACTGATGATGACTCTGGATTAAATGAAGGAATTCATTTCTACACGTTGTACCAATGGTATATGTAAGACTTGAAATTTTTCGCAAAAAAATTAAATATTTGAGACTCAATTAACTCTCAAAAATAAATTATGAATATTACTCATACGTCAGCGTGTCTTTAGTCAAAAATTAAAAGAAAAATTATATTTTATTGTATATAAGTAGATAGATAGATAGATAGATAGATAGATAGATAGATAGATAGATAGATAGATAGATAGATAGATAGATAGATAGATAGATAGATAGATAGATAGATAGATAGATAGATAGATAGATAGATAGATAGATAGATAGATAGATAGATAGATAGATAGATAGATAGATAGATAGATAGATAGATAGATAGATAGATAGATAGATAGATAGATAGATAGATAGATAGATAGATAGATAGATAGATAGATAGATAGATAGATAGATAGATAGATAGATAGATAGATAGATAGATAGATAGATAGATAGATAGATAGATAGATAGATAGATAGATAGATAGATAGATAGATAGATAGATAGATAGATAGATAGATAGATAGATAGATAGATAGATAGATAGATAGATAGATAGATAGATAGATAGATAGATAGATAGATAGATAGATAGATAGATAGATAGATAGATAGATAGATAGATAGATAGATAGATAGATAGATAGATAGATAGATAGATAGATAGATAGATAGATAGATAGATAGATAGATAGATAGATAGATAGATAGATAGATAGATAGATAGATAGATAGATAGATAGATAGATAGATAGATAGATAGATAGATAGATAGATAGATAGATAGATAGATAGATAGATAGATAGATAGATAGATAGATAGATAGATAGATAGATAGATAGATAGATAGATAGATAGATAGATAGATAGATAGATAGATAGATAGATAGATAGATAGATAGATAGATAGATAGATAGATAGATAGATAGATAGATAGATAGATAGATAGATAGATAGATAGATAGATAGATAGATAGATAGATAGATAGATAGATAGATAGATAGATAGATAGATAGATAGATAGATAGATAGATAGATAGATAGATAGATAGATAGATAGATAGATAGATAGATAGATAGATAGATAGATAGATAGATAGATAGATAGATAGATAGATAGATAGATAGATAGATAGATAGATAGATAGATAGATAGATAGATAGATAGATAGATAGATAGATAGATAGATAGATAGATAGATAGATAGATAGATGGATAGATAGATAGATAGATAGATAGATAGATAGATAGATAGATAGATAGATAGATAGATAGATAGATAGATAGATAGATAGATAGATAGATAGATAGATAGATAGATAGATAGATAGATAGATAAAAAATGCGATTATTTTATTATATTAAACTCAATTAACAAAATAATTTAAGGCAAATTGTCAGTTTTATTTGGACAAGGTTACCATTTAAAATATTGACACATACTCGTACGTATCTGTTCAAAATATGGCAGCCTTAGAAGCAAATAAAAATGTCAGCCAATAAAGAGAAAGAGGTGTAAGAGCTGCAGGTGGGTAGAAAGGAAGACGTGATGTGAACAAGCGTATTCTAAAAAGTATTTAAATGAAAATGTATGTGTGTGCATAGAAATAGAGTAAAAACGCTAACCGAACTGACAGCCATCTTAGAAATGCATTAAATATTCTGGCCAGTTTAGATGAAAGAAGTGAGGAGAGTGTACGACGACATCAAATGGAAATTTTTTTAATTGATGTTACATCGAGAGCTAAAAGAAACAAAAATAAATAATAAAAAAAAGAAACGTAAAAACAAACAGGAAAATGCAATGCTTCTACAGCATAATATGAGCTCTAGTTGGTGCATATCCAGCATGTATGTATGTGTGTATGTATGTATGTATGTATTCAACTTTATTATTCGATGTGTCTTTAAAGGATGCAGGCATAGACAAACATGAAAAATAAGTTAAAAACCAAATAAAAAAGTAAATACTTAAATAGCGATGAAGTAGTTTTAGAAATAGAAGTAGAAGTAGGAGAAGCATGCATATCTCTCTTTTATATTGTAAAATAAAAATTTATGCGTGTTGTTGCATTTGAATTATTGCATGCAATATTGTAACAAACATACACACATAAATACATACATCGAGGCAAAAAGAGCACAACAGACAGTCGAAATGAAATCTCTGTGATCTGTTCTGTTGAATTTTGTTGTTGTTGTTGTTGTTGTTCTTTTACAGTCTTTGGATGCGAACCACAAATGCAACGAATTAATTATCGCACGCGTATTCAATGTCAGCTTTGCATGCATATCACTCACTCGAAGATTAGGCAACGAGAGAGAGTTGGGGGTAGCATCTAAAAATGGTAAAATATCTTTTCCGCTATATGACATCGTGCTGCCTGACACACGTTAGAAAAAAGCAGAAGACAAATAAGAGCATTTCAATAAACGTTTCTTTTATGCGACGAAATCTTTCGTTTTTTTTCTTTTCTTTTCTTTTTTTTGTTCTTCATTTCATCTACACCTTGTTGTTGCTGTTGTTTTATCGTTATTAAAAATTTTAAAATATTTTCTAAAAAAAAATAATTATTTCTTCTTTTGCAGACACTGTTGTATACATACTGGCCTAGTTTGTTCATTTGTCCGTTGGTTAGCTGGATAGTTTGTTAGACGGCTGTGTTCAGTCAATGTTTCATATCTAACGGTATTTTATGTTGTACTTTTTGAATAAAAATTTGTTATTGGCTGTTTGTGGCTCGTTGTCTGTCGTCTTACCAAATAACATTTTAACGAATTGAATTATTTAAATACTCATATACTACTTTATGTATGTATGTATGTATGTATGCATGTTTGAATGCATATACTGTATGTACATAATACACACATATATTTTTTATAAAATATACAATAACAATAACAACAACGAATAATCGAATCTCATAATATGCGTTATCGTTGACATTGCCAATGCTATTGTCATTGCCATTGCAGTTGTCTTTATTGCAGCAGTTGGATATTCTTTTGTTTTTTTTTTTTGTTTTTTTTTCTTCTCATCTTTTTAAAGAACAAATTTGGTTTTTCTTCACAACACAGAAAGTTTTGACTGAATGTAATAAACGGAAAATATGTCAAATGTCACAACGGTCAAATGGGAGAGAGACACCAGACAATATATTTGAATAATTTTTTTTCTAACCTTCATGTGCTTCAGATGCTTGCTGTAGTGAAATCCCAAGTTATATTTGTCTATCTTTGCATAGTACTCCATCAACTTTTCCTCATCCTTGTTCGTAATTCCTTTTCACATCGCTTCACAGTGTGAAAGAACGCGTGACAAAAGGCACATGCGAATTTGTATCCACCTTTCTTTGTTGAAACAGAGACAAACAAACCAACCAACCAACTAACCCACCAATTGACCATCACACCAACCAACAACATTGTCATTATCATCATTATTATCATCATCATCATCATCATCATATTTATTCAAAATGCCAACGACCAAACGAATGAGAATACAATAAAATCTCTAATCATGGTTTTCACGAATCCATGAAAATATAATTTGTCGCCGTCACGCGGGCTGCGTTAATACTTATTTTCTCCTTTCTGGCTGGCATACACTGCCTCACTGTCTGCCAGTCAGCCGCCGATGCATTGTATTTTTTCAGAGAATAAATTACATTGTTTGTGTTTACTAAGTACATATATTTTTATTTTAATCAAGAAAGAAATTCTAGCAAAGAATTAAAAAATTCAACTTTTTTTACCATAACTATCATATGTGGGTATGTGATGGTACGTACTTTCTTATTGTTTTTTCATATACAAGACAGCATTTTAGGATTAGTTGAGTAAATCATTTTATTTGATTTGCGACTAAGAATGGGTTAAGCATCTGACTTTCGATAGCGAATTATTTATGTAGAATTGTTGTCTTATCATTCGGAAAGGCACAGCCTGATTAGAAGGTGTAAGGTACACAGTTATACAGGTTATATCGAAATGAATAATTTCTGCACTGATGATGGACTTACTAAAATGTGGTTAATCGTGGCGATTAACGTTGTACCATTTATCCAAAACAAATACTATGTTACCGACACCAATATAATCAAAAACCATATTATCGAAAACTTTAAATACTTATGTTTTGAGATGTGATTTTAACTTCAAAATTTCTACTTATTTGTCGTCATTAGTGTAAGAAGTATCATCATTGAGTTGTAAGGACGATATTTACAACCGACAAGCAACCACCTTGGATAAATAGTATACTTATACAATATGCTTGTATATGATGATTGACTTCTTGTCGAGAGCTTGAAAACAGTCTTTTTTATCATAATTTTGATAAAACTTTTAACACATCAAGTTTTGATCCTTCAATAGAAATAAGTATTTTTACGAATTATATAAGAAAATTAATTTATAACGTTGTACTTGAAAACCAAACATTCAACCATATTGAATCACAAAAAGAAAGAAAGAAAAAGAAACAAAAGAGAAAAAGCTAAAATTTACAAAAAAAAACGATTTTTAGTTGGCCACCAAATGTTTACCACTTTCTTGGGTTCCACTATATTAGCAAAACTTATAAGAAAGAACATCAACAACAATAAAGACACATCAATATCAAGGAGCACATTGATTTTCCCATTAGCAAAAGCATCGCAGCAGATTTATCATTTCAATGATTAATGAGACGCTGTTGCGAAATAATTGGAAAACATTGCTAAGCAACATGTTCTTGTACATAAAATTGCTTGCTGGCCTCTTATACAATTAAACTTGGCTCATACATACATACATATGTATGCGTGTATCTATGTATTTCAACATGGGTAATCTCACACACAGAGACTTGGAATTTTTACCAAAATATAGTAGAGGATCTTAGCTTGTGTGCACTAGGCGGGTTTTTTTTTCATTTTCTTGATGCCACACACATAAGAAATTTTTCTGAAGCTTAAATCAGTAATATTTTGTTCGATCTTTTGAATCGGAAGGTACAACAATGCAATACAATATTACCAACAAGGTCAGTTTTTTCCCACAACTTGTAAGGCATTTTAGAAAATATACATCCGTCATTTTTCCTTACTACTTATGTAGGTCATTGAACTAAAGAGTGTACTAATATGTTCACACGACAACAATTATTCGTAATTCGTTCTCTGATTCGCAATTTTACCCCTAATTATGAGTAAATTACATAATTCGCCATACAAAATTTTGAGAGAAAATGAGCTAAATTTTATATGATTAAAATTTAATTAAAATCAATGTGATCTCTAATTTTTATCAGTTTTTTGTCATCGCTGTTAAGCATAAAAATTAGCTCATATGGTTTTGGCATACTGTTTAGCTCTAAATTAAAATTTCAATATTACAAATTTATTCAATTGGTTTTCCAAAAGCAGGGGTACTCACAAAGAGCGACACACTTAAAGGCCCAACCATAATATGCGTAGGCTAGCTTCAATGACTGTTTGAGTACACACAATCAAATGTGTAGATACTTAACAAACTGTTCGTCAAATTTCGCTCAGTTTCATTTGATGAATTTAACAATGTGACGGCAAGTCTACAGCTTCAACACCAGTCTACTATAGTCTACTATAGTTGTCAAAAACGGCTTACTTGCATTTATTATAACGGTCGAATGTATTTAAACGTATTTTTTGGAAAAGCAATAATGCATTTGTAAAACAAATTATTTTACATGTTTTCATTTTGAAATTCATTGAAAAATTTATTTAATAATACATACATATGTTATTGTATATTTGTACATACATATATTCCTAATTATAAATCGTTAAATATTAGAAAACACGTGTTTAAAAAAAAATATTTTAAAGGAAATTTAAAATTTAATTTTTGTTGCTATTGAATGTGAACAAATATAGAAGTTTTTAAAAACAATAACTAAATTCTTGGAATTAAATTCTGTTTAATAAACAACAGCTGCAAAAAAATGTTTTCATATTTTTGAAAAAGAAAAAAAAATCTTCTTAAAAATTGGATGCAATAAACAACTTTGAAGAATGGTTACATAGCAGATATCGGTTCAATTCAATATTTTAAAAAATGCAATAAAAATCTATTTTTAAAAATACCGCAATAAAATGATTGCATTGCAGGTAATAACATTTCGGAGAAAATTTTCCTAAAAATAGGTTCAACTGTTCTTTTGTCATCTTGCAGTCAAAGTCATAAAAGACCGGCTGTTGCCATGTTTTCCTTTGGCCCCAGACCAAAATACGATTAAAATGGTGTACGAGTACTTATTAATAAAGTGAAATATTCTGAAAATGCTTTTCCACATATAGGTATATATGATAATATATTGCTTCGCTTTTATCGTCCTTAGGCGCGGAGAAGGAATTACC
Source organism: Wohlfahrtia magnifica (assembly GCA_023159175.1). Classification (NCBI taxonomy): domain Eukaryota; kingdom Metazoa; phylum Arthropoda; class Insecta; order Diptera; family Sarcophagidae; genus Wohlfahrtia; species Wohlfahrtia magnifica. The sequence goes on along the minus strand of JAKWBJ010000505.1, from coordinate 898,245 downwards.
CGCTCCATTAGCATTCTTCTTTTGCAAAGAGCACAAGTACGCATGTTTTTTTTTTTTATTTTGTCTATATATTAAGGATATTTTTGCTTATATTGTGTAATATATTATTATATTTTAGATAATTTGTTTTTTTTATTCTAATTTTTGTTTTATTTATTATAGAATATATTTTTGTTTTTAAATTTCCAATATTTTTGTTTTTAAATTGCAAACTGTCTACCTTTTACATATCAACACTGCTCACATATGGCCTTCTGATAACTCGATAGACAATCAGCTGACGCGAATTTCTATTCCTGCGGTCATCTTATTAAATTCATCTTGAGCGAACCCAATCGCACTGTACGTACATAAACAGCTGTATCTGTTTATGTTATATACAAAGCAATAACAAAAAAACACGTCGTGCAATGGATGCAATTGCTTTTTCGTCTTTTTCGCCTTTTCGTCACTGAAACAGCGACGATTGAACATGCGTATCGAGTGTATGCAGAGTTTTTAATTTCTATCTAAACAATGTTATTTTTCTGATAATACTTAAATGTTTACACAAAATATTAACATTTTTATAGTTTTAATAAAAAATAAAATTATCCAGAAACTAATAATGGTAATTATCCACTCAACTCTCAGATAGCAATTTTCATGTTCTCACTATTCAAAAAGCACAAAAATAAGTACCAAAAACTTAATTAAGTATTTGACAGAATTTTCGTTGAGTTTTTGACGGTTGGCTAACTGAGCAAAATTAGATTATGTTTGGGCTTTAAAATGAGAGTATACACTGAAGTTAAAATGCTGTAAAGAAATAGGTATTCAAAGCTTATTATCTACACTTCTCAGTGTAGCAAACAAAATATTAGCTCTCTTCAAAATCTCTTAAAAAAAAACATAAAAACATGCACTACACTCCTACTCCGATGAAAGCCAACAAGCTACTGATTAAAAATTGTACCTCACACACTAGTTTTTGTTACAATTATGGTTGCCGTTTGGCATAATGTGAACAAAGCATATGATTTTTTTTATAAATTTTGTTAATTTATTAAAATTTTAAAAGTTATAAGATTAATAGGAAAATCAAATCAAAATAGTTTTGCGGGAATTATAAAAGCAATATCAATATTTACAGTATGTAATTTAAATTGAACGACTATGTAAGGTTACAAGGTTACAAAGGTTACAAATCAGGGTTGGCAATAAACCCGGGTTATTCTTATTGGATTTTTATTTGCTTCCAAATTTCGTTTAATTCGACAATATTTGTGTTTGTTAGTATAATTACGGTGTTTTAATATTGTTACGACAATAAGGTTGCGCACCACAGCGTTTATTACATCGCTAAAATAAATAAACACAATCTGCAAGAACAACTATACGTGCTGTTTACAAATAACCAAATCTACAACAACAACTATTAGCAAAGACAAAGTAAACAAAAATAATACGGCAACAACAATAATTAAGCAGAAAAGAAAACAAGTAACAGACAATAAACAAGCAACAACAAATACTAAGAGCTGAAAGAGGTAGATCTTCACATACACATGGCTACAAAAGAACTAAAAAGAAATTAAAAGAAAGAAATGGAATCTACCTGAATATCGAGAGGTTCGAGATCTTTTGATGTGTTGTTTACTCAGCACATCGATGTGAACAGTAATCAGTTTATTTGGTGTAAACTCAGTGAACAAGTTCATGTGTCGTAAACTCAGCGAGTGGAGTTTTTAAGTAAAGTTAACTCAGCGCATGTGTTATTGGTGTAAAGAGTGTTTATAGAGAGTAAACTCTTGGATCTAGTAGTGAAGTAAAAACCAGTTTAGTTGGAACTAACTCAGTAAAGAGAGTTAAGTGTGGATAACCTCCGGTTGAAAAGGTTGTGAACCTAAGTTATAACTACGATCGGGTTGGAAGACCTTTAAGTGGAAAGATCTGTCGAGTAATTGTTGTTGTTTACAAGATTGTAAACAGACAGAGTAATTAAGAATAAAAATTGTTATCGCCTATAAAGATATTACAAGCAGTGGTGCACATAACTGTGTTGAATAAAGGATTTTAATAAAATTTAAAAAAAAAAAACACAAAATTTATTTTATTTTAATTACAATCTACATACGAACAATTAACAATATTTATAATGCAATTTTGCATTCTTAGTGGGATCAAGGCGACATTGTGTACTATGAGATGCTAAAACTCGGTATTCGGAGCAGATTGCAATCACCTCAGTTGAACCGTGCATTATGAGAAAAACGACCAGAATATAAAGACAGAGAGACATATAAAGTTTTCCTTTTGCATGAAAACGCTCGTTCACTCGTGGCAAAATTGCCAAACAATTTTTAGAAACGATCAAATTCTCCAAATATAGCTTCTTCTGACTATTGGCTTTCGATGGATGCAAAATCTATTACAATAGTATGTCACCGATTCACTTCTTTTGAAGAAATATAAAATCGGCTTCAAAGTGGATCGCCTCAAAAAACGACAAGTTTTTCCAAGACGGGATTCGAACATTAGCTCAGAGCTGGGGGGAAAATGTAAACCAGTGATTTGATAATTTTTTATTTTGATAAAATTGTCTATTCATTATCATTTTTAAGCTAAAAAAAGTATCGAATTAATTTGTACTCCCAATACTAAAATTTTGAATTTTTTTGTTATAAATAAACAACAAAAACCTTTAAATAAAAAAACCCAGCTGGGTTTTTTTTAAATATAAAACCCAATAAAACCCGGGTGGGTTTAATAAAAATAAAAATTAATCCCATTTAAGCTATTTGGTGAAAAACCCAACATATACTTATAACTGTTGAATGAGGAGATTATGGATAAATTTGACAAAAGCTTTACTAAAATTTGTATAAATAGCATCAGTTTGTTGATTATTTACAAATCCATTGATAATAAAGGTGTTAAACTCTAAAAGTTTAGTACCAGTAGAACGTCCTTCTCTAAATCCATGTTGATGAGGTGATATCAAGTTTGTTAACTATGATTTAAGAATTTGGCAATTGTTGACATTAGACTTACATCATGATTTAAATAAATGAATAATGTATGACGCTTTCCAATGATTAGTAACATAATCACTACGTATGGATAAGTTGAATAATAGCGATAAGGATGTGGATAAGCTAGATGCACCGTTTCTCCGTAGACAATTGGTTCACCATCAGATCTGTGATTAAAAGATGATTTTAGTTTCGATAATTCAAATTCGATTTAATTTAATTTTTTAATTAACTACTGAGTTTTGATAGAATTTCATAAGGATAGCATGTGCTGTTGGAATATTTAGCGTTAGAATAAGTTGTTGACAAAAATCAACGAACAGATTTGCAATAATAGAGTCATCATCAGATTCAAAGTTTAGCTTTTTCATAACCGGAGGAAAATTTTTCTTTTTCCTTTTGGAGTTGACATACTTGAAAAATAATTTCGGGTTACTTTTGAAACTGGATCTTATTCTGCTAATATAATTTCTGTATAGTACAATATTTAGACGATTGTGGTCAGAGAGACAAATTAAGTAATTTTCATAGTTGGTAATGATATTACATTTTTTATTTATTTTTTTTATTCTTCAATCCAGAAAGCAGATTGGTACTCCAAGGTGGCCCAGAAAATTTATGAAAGAAACCTTAAGGTATCCATCTTTCCATTACCGTATAAATAGTTTTGTAGAAAGTGTTTACTACCAATTTAATATTCAAGAGATTGCCATACTCTTGTAGATAAGATGTAAATTCATTCAATATCTTTAAAACAAATATTCATCAGGTAATAATTGGCTCCTTTAAAACAACAAAACGTTATCTTTATTGTTGGATGATGATGATGAGAGAAATTGGAAGTAGTATTGAGCAACTGATTTCCATAGTAGAAGCCAGTTACAGTAAAGTCGGAAGGCTCGTTGATGAACACCAAGTCACACAGCATTAATATGGTTAAAACTTAAATAGAAAATACGGCTTAAAAAATCGTTTCAGTTTATTTCGATCATATATGGAGGACATTTTAAAAGTCACCAAAAACCAAAATATAATCAACCGGACTTTCAGTTTTTGCCATATGATCCATACTCATTAAATGTGTTTCGTAAATGGAATAATCAGAGCCGGGCGGAATATATGAGCGGCTTCCAAATAAATTTTTATTTTTAAGTTTAATTTTGACCAGAATAATTTCAATACTATCTCCTCTCCGTCTCTTCTATATACATAAATTCAAGTTATCACGTAGAATTTCCATGCAAGATCATTACAATTTCAAAATGGTTGCAACCTGTAGAATATACGAGTATGTATCTAAAAGCAAGAAACTTGTCTACCCTTTAGACTAGAGTATCCGAAATGTGATATAAATTCAATTTCGTACTGGAGCGATTCATATGCTTTCGATTAATATTTATTCAAAATAATGGTTTTTAGAAAGATTTTGCAGCTAAAACGGACTTTCATTTGATGTTTTGAGAAAGAAAAAACAATAATAACTGATGGTGTGCATAAATAAATGTTCATTACTGTACTTTTGAATGCATGTTTGTATTTCGATGTAACAAATATGCATAAAAGCAGGGATGTGTGTTCAACTCACTGACGCCCCAGGATGCAACGGAGTTTTTTTTCTTTCTTTTTTTTTTTTCTTGCAACACAACATCAATATTTACAAATAATTTACTTGTGAGTTCGTTGCCGCTATTTTTTTTTTGTTCTTCTTCTTTTTCTTCTTTTTCTTGCTATTGTTGTATAAGTTGATGTCTGCATGGGAACACTGGCGATTTTAATCGCACAGTTAATCACATGATATGATAAGTGTATTCAAACCCACTTGATGAACCGTTGGTCACATCAATAGGCAATCTTACTGCAACTCGAATACAAATGTATTCTCACTAAAGCGGCCAAGTCAGAATAAGTTTTAGGCAAAGTTTGTGTTTTTGTATTTTACAAAACATTAAAAACAAATTTTCATTTCGAAAGCGTTTGTCTAAACTTTAAAAAAATTTTAAAAAATGCTACGTAGTATGTAATAATATTCTGTAATATTCAAATTATGAAAAAAAAGTCTCTCCACTGTATGAAGAATTAAAATGTTCAGAGACAGAGTGCCTCAAAGAACTTTCCCAAGATGTTTGAGTTTTTTCCATCGTAGGCCGCTTCGAAAAATTTCTGGTATGCGAAGGACGCCCAACTCTAAGTGTGTGACCGTGAGGATTTCAATCGATAGCAGCTCTTTTCGTGTAAACATAAGATCTGCGTAGCGTGCAATCAATCCAGCGCCATTTACGATAAAGAATCTTTACGTTGATTGACTGTTGGTTTACACAAACGTTAAAAAGGTATAGATCATAAGATGCCAGAGTATGATATATCATCGCTGCAGCCGTCATTTTTTGTTAGTACGATATACTGCCAAGATATAAGCTTGTACCAAATTCCTTGTCCGCTAGATTAAAATTATGTGAATGAAAACTTTTTACTCGTACTGTTATCAATTTTATGTTATAATATTTTATGTTTGATTATGTCTATATAAGATCAACGATATGCTAATACTTTACGTATTGCGTTATAAACCACATTATAATTTCAATTGTAGCTCAACAATATTGCATACATACATACATACTATACATGTGTATATGACGATAACACATTGTTGGATGCAACAAGTTACTTTTGCCACAATTGTTATTGTTATTTGTTATTATTGTTGTATTTCTTTATCTTTTTCTTAAGCCTTACTTCAGCTTATGTCTTACCAAATAACTGGATCAGTTAATTGATATCATTTGCTTTTTTGTTTGTTTTTTTTTTTCGTTTTTATCGTCTCCGTAGATAAGATGTTTGGGGCTTTAGTATCCAAAACAAGATCAAGACTAAATGAAGAGTTTGAAATGCAAATTCCAGCACCGCACATTCCATCGAAATACCTTCATCAGAGCACAGACATGAAGAAAATAACCGATCGTTTCTTTTTTTATTTTGTGGCGGTTATAGGCAGATATAAACATACCATACAAATCAAAGATGTACAAGTAATAAAGGGTAAAGAGAGAGTGGGGTGTGGAACATGTGACATCAAACAAGACATTGCAATGCAACAGGCATCCTGTTGATGTTGGCAACGATAGCAGTCATGGTTAAATTGATAAAAAAAAATACATTAACAAAACAACAATACTAACGAAAACTCAAATACGAAACACTTTTTTGGCATTTAATGTGTTCATTTGCACACTACGCTGTTTTGTCGATTATCGATTAACGGAAATGTCCATAATCTAATATACCCAGCAGATGTTAGACTGGTCTTGTATACAGTGAAATATTTCTAATATCGAACCCAACTTTTCGAAAGTTGCAGGTCTTTGTTAAAAAATTTCTAAGAAAAATTCAGAATTATTTTAGGCCACGACCCATTAGCAGTGCCAAATTATGACGACTAGCTAATGAAGAACCAATTTTGAGGCGATAATAATCAAGAATGCCTGTCTAGAATAACTAGAAAGCGTTGAAATGGAATCCTCAACAAACCGAAAAATGCCATTATTTGAGTAATAAGTCATGGGCGGAAGTTAAAATTTATTGTCGAAATAGTATAAGAGGGAATATTAATGTTGAAGTTCCATATGCTCCCAGGTGGAGTAATAGAGGAAGGAAAAAAACCTCCAAAGCAATCGGATTTGTTTGTCAATTAGTAGAAACTAGCCTGGTAAATAAATAATTATTAAATTAAAAAAGATATACAATTAGCAGTAAGAGGATTTATGTATTCATTTTGTCTTCCTTTTTTGGATTCTTTTTTTTTTTACTATTATATCAGTAATTTCTGGACTGCAGCAAAATTTCATAGGAATCGGTCAATCCGTTTCGGAGAAGTTTGTTGTTATTATTATTGATATTGTGTTATATGCGGTGTACAAATAAGGGGTGTTTTTTATACAGGTATAGAACTTTAATTTGCAATAAAACAACGATGGATTATTCGATTGACATGAATTTTATTTATGCGAAAGATACTCTTGTGGCGTTACATTTTAAATATGATTTCTGGTATATGATCGCCACGGCTGGCGCGGATGTAGTCCAACCTGGACGTCCAATTTTCGATGAGGTTTTCCAACATTTGTGGCCGTATATCGGCCGTATATCGGCCGTATATGTATATGTATATGTATATGTATATGTATATGTATATGTATATGTATATGTATATGTATATGTATATGTATATGTATATGTATATGTATATGTATATGTATATGTATATGTATATGTATATGTATATGTATATGTATATGTATATGTATATGTATATGTATATGTATATGTATATGTATATGTATATGTATATGTATATGTATATGTATATGTATATGTATATGTATATGTATATGTATATGTATATGTATATGTATATGTATATGTATATGTATATGTATATGTATATGTATATGTATATGTATATGTATATGTATATGTATATGTATATGTATATGTATATGTATATGTATATGTATATGTATATGTATATGTATATGTATATGTATATGTATATGTATATGTATATGTATATGTATATGTATATGTATATGTATATGTATATGTATATGTATATGTATATGTATATGTATATGTATATGTATATGTATATGTATATGTATATGTATATGTATATGTATATGTATATGTATATGTATATGTATATGTATATGTATATGTATATGTATATGTATATGTATATGTATATGTATATGTATATGTATATGTATATGTATATGTATATGTATATGTATATGTATATGTATATGTATATGTATATGTATATGTATATGTATATGTATATGTATATGTATATGTATATGTATATGTATATGTATATGTATATGTATATGTATATGTATATGTATATGTATATGTATATGTATATGTATATGTATATGTATATGTATATGTATATGTATATGTATATGTATATGTATATGTATATGTATATGTATATGTATATGTATATGTATATGTATATGTATATGTATATGTATATGTATATGTATATGTATATGTATATGTATATGTATATGTATATGTATATGTATATGTATATGTATATGTATATGTATATGTATATGTATATGTATATGTATATGTATATGTATATGTATATGTATATGTATATGTATATGTATATGTATATGTATATGTATATGTATATGTATATGTATATGTATATGTATATGTATATGTATATGTATATGTATATGTATATGTATATGTATATGTATATGTATATGTATATGTATATGTATATGTATATGTATATGTATATGTATATGTATATGTATATGTATATGTATATGTATATGTATATGTATATGTATATGTATATGTATATGTATATGTATATGTATATGTATATGTATATGTATATGTATATGTATATGTATATGTATATGTATATGTATATGTATATGTATATGTATATGTATATGTATATGTATATGTATATGTATATGTATATGTATATGTATATGTATATGTATATGTATATGTATATGTATATGTATATGTATATGTATATGTATATGTATATGTATATGTATATGTATATGTATATGTATATGTATATGTATATGTATATGTATATGTATATGTATATGTATATGTATATGTATATGTATATGTATATGTATATGTATATGTATATGTATATGTATATGTATATGTATATGTATATGTATATGTATATGTATATGTATATGTATATGTATATGTATATGTATATGTATATGTATATGTATATGTATATGTATATGTATATGTATATGTATATGTATATGTATATGTATATGTATATGTATATGTATATGTATATGTATATGTATATGTATATGTATATGTATATGTATATGTATATGTATATGTATATGTATATGTATATGTATATGTATATGTATATGTATATGTATATGTATATGTATATGTATATGTATATGTATATGTATATGTATATGTATATGTATATGTATATGTATATGTATATGTATATGTATATGTATATGTATATGTATATGTATATGTATATGTATATGTATATGTATATGTATATGTATATGTATATGTGTTGTTAAGTAAATGCAAAATTAAAAAAGTACCAATTAGGCTTTAATAAGAGAATATTATATTTGCTTTTTACATTATATGTTGTTATAAAGACTTATTATTGTAATATTATTGAATATTATATTTTTAGTTTAAGCTTAGTCATTATATCGAACCCTTTACGCAACATTATCGTATGTTACATTTATTACAAAATCGAAGTTTTGATGCAAATATATTTCAAGGTCACAAACTCATCGCGTTGTAAAACATTATATTGATATTCGCAATACTTAGGGAGCTATAACATTTAAAAGTTAGTGTTGATATAATCTTGAGTAAATGGGTCGATATACGGAAATTATAAGTTCATTGTCGAAAATTGTTCTTTTCGGGGTATTATTATTATTATTTTTTTTTTATTGGAAAATTTCAATACAATACTCTAGACAGAATAATATACCGAATTTTGTGACAGAATAGAATGACATAAGTATTGTCAAATTTGAAATAAACGCTTGTTCAAATATAAGCCGATAAATGGCCCATACGATACAAATAATGATAAAATATTTATGAGAAAAAGTTTACTACGTTATTGCACAGGGGTTAGAGGAGATCAGGGATAAAATAAGAATAAAATAAAATAATTTACTCAGTGAGCCGCTAATAGTATTTCGTTTAACATTTAAATTGGGGAAATATTTTTATGTTTGGAAGAAATAATGGTACCAAATCTATTGTTCCATCTGTCCCTTAATGCACAGATTTAATATCGTCTTTATATGTAAAAATATCAATTTTATTTATTACTTATATTTTTTATAAGAAAAATTTAAAATAATGCCCACAATTTACAAATTAAGGAACAAATTATTTTTATATATATACGTATATACGTATATAGCTTTTGCCTGGTTTGCTTTGCACTTATCCAATCTCTCCCGGTTTTTGAAAAATGTGGAAAGATAACAAAGCTTTACCTGGTTGAATTTGTCCAAAAAAAGCATAATTCCATATGAATGGAATATTTAGTCTCGCACAGCTATTGACTGATGATGTGTCCTATCCCAGAAGTTGTTTAAACTAAATTTAAAAACTATTACCTTTCTCTAGATATACAAAAATTAATATTTACTTTGTATGGGAGGTGCCTCGCCCACTTTTTGACTTGTGCTTTGAATTGACCACAAAGTTATTTGGACCAAATTTAAAAACTCTTACTGTTACCATGTTTAAGATATAGATATACAAATAAAAATTGTATATTGGCGGGACACTGCCCAGTTGAACAAAAGCCATCTGTTAACGTACGCCTTTCCAACGTATGTATTGGTTTGTAAATCGGTTTAGTGGTTCTGGAGTTATAAAATGACAAACATATGACAATTTATTTTTCTATATATAGATTTATAACTAAGGTAGTACATATCCAGATTGTAGAGTTTTTTCAATAAATTCGTCATTAGCACATAGTTCTCATTATATAAACTCAGAATGAAGAAGTCAATTCTGCTTACTTGGGACCTGTTAATACAGTTTAATGTTTGAAATCAATTTAAGATAATTAGATAATTTCAGATAATTAAAGTCGATACTGATTATGTATTAAAATGATCGATTTTAATGAATATATGTATAGTTTTTTTTTCTCCGGCACTCCTCTAGGGGGCATATTGACTTTCCACAAAGCATCTATTGCTTTGTTTCAGTTTCTTTAATCAATTTGATATTTCAAGCTAAGTAGATGGATTAATCCGCTGTAGCTTCCTTCATATGATTTCTTTTTTGTGTAGTGGTGAAGATCTTTGCTAATTGGTGGTGATTTTTACTTTAGCATTGAATTTTTTTTTTCAGTAGGTGGCGTGTTTTTCCTGATCATTCGTCTGATGTTTGTCATTATCGCCAAAGATGATTATATGGAGTTGTCTGGAGGGAAGAAGTTGAAGCCTTTTTTTGATTAATTAAACATTCGAAACCACAATTAAATTTTTTCTCGTCATGTCCTCTGCAGGGGCTCGAGCCTGGGTCGTTTGTGTTGTTATGCGTGCGCTCAACCACTACACCACGATTATTAAAATTCTTTTCAACTTTTCTTTTCGATTTTTATTAAAACATTTCAATACGCCAATAACTTACCTTAATGGCGTTAATGCTTAATTATAATTTATTACGCGAATTTCGCGAATTTCCCGTTTTTTTTTTAATTTGTCGGTTTGCTGGTAGCAATTCAGCAATTTGAGAAAAACAGAAGAAACAACAAGACTGCGTATTTCGAGCTTAATTCAAACGAATGTCAAAGATAGACTGGCTTCAGCAGTATCAAGTTGTGCGGTAAGAGTGTCCACAGTTGCCGACACCTGTGTCTCAATATTTATTTTCGTTTAAAATTCACAAGTTTCAGCAATTATACTGTTTATGCATCTACTGGCGGGTCTTATAAAGCGATACAAACGGATATAAACAGACAGACAAGCACAGAAAAAGACAGAGAGACATGATATAGTTTTAAGCCGAATCGAATTTATTAGACCAAAACACCTGAATATGTTTACAAAAAATCAATGAAAAATAAAATAAAAGTAACAAATTCATTGTTTCGATTACAAAACACTTTTTCAAAATATTGAAACAAATAAATTTGACTTTATGCTCCACTACTGGCATAGACGTTAGGAGAACATGTGGCAAGCAAATATGATTTATGCCTCAATCAGATGGTTATAAAAGATTGTTATTACAACATACGAACAGACAAATAGATCACAAAATAAAAAAAGAAACCAAAAGATAAACGAATTTAAGGCGTGTCACCTTAGAACCTAAAATATTTTTAGGCCATCTTTAGTTATGTTTGTTTTTCGATCAAAATTATTGCTTTTTTAAAATACAAATACAGATAACATTGTACATAATATAAGGCGTACATACGAGTATGTGCGTGCATATAAACATATGTGCATACATGTGCACATACATATGTATACGAATATATTATGTATATACATACCATATGTACTATATATTTAATTCTTAGTGCATTGAATGAATGTTATTTAATTTGAAATCGTAAATTGCATGCATAGCTGGAAATCAGTTGGTTGTATGAAGTATACGCAGCTGTGTCATGCAAACCCTTATTGGATACAAACATCATTGAATTTTAACGCAAGAAAATCCTTTAAAGCTTAGCTTGGCTTACGATGCTTCTGCATTTCCAATATATATTTAAAAAAAATAATTATATATGTGTCTGTATATATGTACATATGTTTGTATGTATGTATGTATGTATGTCATCATTGATTCATAGATTTATGTAAGAAATATTTTGGAATGCCCGGAGGAGTCACATGCAATTCATCTTTCACACATCGAGTAGTTTTTCGTTTTCACCAATAGAGAATGATCAGTAGAAATAGTAGTGGTGGCTACAATTACACACATATCTTAGTACACTGGCAGACACTTCATAGCCTTCATCATTATTATCAACATGGAATACACGAACATACTTAGAGATGCAACATTGCGGAAATGCAATTTTGTCATTATTTATGGATGCATAAATCGGTTGCATGGCTGAACGATGGAACGACGGAACGATGGAATAGAATAGTCCATTGCTTGGACAGATGAAAGAATGAATGAATGTAATGAATTTTCCTCTCTCTATTTCAAATATCCAACTACACATATGAATTGTAGTCGGTTTCGGTGACGATGCACCCCAAATACAGCACAAGTTAACGGTTAAAATATTAGAAAAAAATTTATTCAAATTTTTATTGCCTACATTGTGATGTTGCTGCTAATGATGATTATTTCCAATACCAATGCCCTCATCATCGCCACCACCACAGTCAACGACAGCATTAAAAGAACCACCAGTTGATAATTGACTATAATATTTGCCACCACTTGTAGCATCAACAACAGCAAGTAAGAGTAACTGTAACAAAACTGTAAATAATGAAAATACACACATCATGCAACGATAGACACCAACCAACAACATTCAACAGTTTATAGTTTTTTATTTATTTTTTTTTTTTTTTTTTTTTTTGTATCTTCTCATACATTTTGCAGTTTTTATGCTTTTACGTATTTCTGTTAACATCATTCCTTCGTCTTTTTGTTTTTTTGTTTTTTAATTCAATTTTAATCAAACACAAGAGAAACACAGATCCGGGCGCGCCTACTTAAAAATTCGTAGCACATCAAATGTGTTCAAATGACCAGCCACAGCCGTTAACAGATGCTCCAATATGTAAGAGTATGTATGTATGTATGTAGCAAAGAGATGGAAAAAAAAGGTGAACACAACTTGAATTGAATGTATCCATGTTGGATACTTGGGACTATGTCGCCTAAATAACGTGACCAATTCAATCCTATCAAATTTAAATCACAAATTACCGTATGCATTCTTATATGTATGTATTTGGGAGATCGAATATTCGACTTTTTAAAAAAACCGATTTTCGGTTAATAATTATTCAAATAACCGATTAACCGGTTCATTTATTTCAATAAAATTGTTCTTAATTCTAATTCATAAAAACTATGCCAAAAGGGTGTGCGGAGGCCATAAGAAACAAATTTTATTACAGAAAGTACTGAAAAATGCTTAAGTTTCGAACAACTACTCAAGAAGCTAATTTCGTTTTTGTTGTATTACTTTGTAGAGAATGAAGTTAAAGGTTTGCTATTATAGTTATAATTTAGGTGCCTAAGATAACAAAAATTAAATTAATAAATCTATTAGTAATATACGAGTCCTTAATTGCCTCGGCAAGAAAAGTTATCTAGATTTCGAGCAGCACTGTTTGTAAATTTATGCACCACGTATTTAATAGTGTGTGTGTCACTGTGGTATGTTAGGTAAGAACCCACCTTCTAACCAAAAAGTCGTCGGTTCAATTCAAGGCCACACCATCTGACAATTTTCAACAGTGATATCACCTCACACCATTACTAGCGATTGGTTATGTATATTTACGCTGTGAAAACTTCATAACTAACATATGTGACGTTCGTAATCGACGTTTGTGGGTATGCGGGCTTTCAATGAGTCTAGTTGATCATTCTCCATATAAAAAAATCAATATTTATTTACAGAAGATGAGAAAAGGTTATTTTAGCTCGATCTACCTTGGTTTTAACGTTTTTTGTAACACATTCAAGGTTGTCATATATACAAAAATAATTACATTTTTATTTTCAATAAAAAAAATATATACAAACTTATAAAAGTTATACTTATTTAAATTAACCGGTTATTCGTGTTAAATTAACCAGTTTATTCGGTATTCGAAAAATGAAGATTTTGAAAAAACCGTATTCGACAAAAGCAAAAAAACCGGTTAAAGCCGGTCCCTAGTATGTATGTCTTCTGAAAATATTCTCAATAATACTATATTAGAAATAGGATCGTTTTCATTGTTTCGTATAGTGAAATTGGGATCTACCCTAAACTTATAGCGGTGAGATTGAACGCCCTATCACACTGGCATATTATCCCGTCGCGACACTCCTTAATTCTATCTGAGAAACCCTTGATACTGGACCTGAACTGTATAGAGAATTCCGCGTCGTGATTCCTAGTAGGGAAGATCGGACCTCTGGCTATCTCTTTCCCAGCTATTCAGTACATGTCTATACTGACGGTTGCCGACTAGACAACAGAGTGGCTAGTGGAAGTTTTTACAGAGAGTATCCATGGTAATGGCACTACTACCGACGATATATACATCTGTTCTGATAGTCAGGCGTAATCAGATCTCTTTCGAGTGAGACCTTCAACTCTAAGCTGGTCAGGGACTGTCGTGATTCCCTTGTGACATTATAACGACAGTCTTGTGCACACCTCACCTGGGTTCCTGTTCACAGGGACATCCCGGGTAACTGTGCTGCTGATGCGCTCGCTAGGGCAGGTACACATCAAAGCGAAGGTATATGTTGGACGCTGAAAGAGCCTGATTCTTTCTTTATTGACAGAATCGCCTGGTCCCGGGATTGATATGAAGCGTATCAATCAACTGTTCATACTGTATCGTCGGAGCATTTCCTCCGTTGTTCCCATCAATCTAGGGAAGTGCTTGCATTATATTTTCATTTTCGTTTTAATGAAATTACATATTAAAGGGCTCAAGATTTTTCTTTTTCAGCTTAATAAAATTTCTATATACGATACATGTATGAATATATCGGCAGAAAACCTGTATGATTTTTACTTAAGACTACTTATACTACTTAAGTACGGACTAGACAAAAACCCAAGATGATTCTTGCTTATTAATATAGACTTTATACATAAGGTATGTGTGATCCTTAAACTTTATTTTCGGATCGAGCATACCAACACCAAGATATCTAAGATTCTGTTCCCATAGTATCGAATTATCAATCATCATAATATTGGTCTATCAGCTAATAAATCAACAGCCATAATTTTAGAGCTAAGTATTGCTGCGTATCATCAGCGATTTGATGGAAAATAACACAAATTCACAGTTTTACCGATTTGAATGCAAAGTATCTGAAGATTTAAACGATTCCTAGTTTTTCTATAATATGTACTAAGCATATCATACAAACTGCAATAAAGCTGGCATTCAAGTATTCCAACGTATATTTTATTAAATTTTTTTTATTAATATGTGGTCACGTTAAAATATTTTTTTCTCTCAACATCTTAAAGACAAACGGTACAAATGTCCAATATAGACGACGTTCATGTTTTTTTTCATTTTTTTTTTTTATTTCATTGCAATTTTTGCAGCCGGAGACATGTAAAAAGCTAATTAACAGCATCATGAAACTAACGAGATGTAAAGCGTACAAACAACGAAATGGGCCTATTTAAACACACGCTATTGCAAATACAAATACACACACAGTCACACACACTCACAACCACATACACAACAACCACGGTTATCCAAAGCCAAAGAAATTGGCAATTTAAAATGGATCAAATGATACAACACATGCCGCATAAATGATGAGTGGACAGGCTAGTAGATGATATACACTGGTCAGAAAAAGTCTGCGTACAAGGCCATTATGTCCAACAGCTCTTAAGAATATAAAATTAATTGGTTATTTTTATTAAAACTTGTTGCATAATTTTAATAAATATTAAAGTCCAGCAAATTAAATTGATTACAAAAAAGTAAGATTTTGTATTAAAAAATACGATGAAAAAGTCAAAAAAGTACAAAAGTGCATACACTTTTTTAAAATCTTATTTTTGGATATTTTTAACATCATTAGCAATAAATTAGTGTTTAGTTGGATGGTCACTTCTTTTGAGAACCACAGCTAATTTTTTTTTTTTGCATGGAATCAACCAGTTTTGTGGTGACCTTCAATGATATTTCCTCCCATTCAATTGGCAAAGCTTGTTTTATTATAATTTTTGATATTATTAATTTTTGATAATAATGGAACTGAGATCGGGAGAATATGGTGGCACACGCAACTGTTCTGAAACATTATAAAGCATCTAAAGCTTTACAATATTGGCTGCGTTTTTATAATCGTTACCTTATTCAAATAAAACATTGCTACCAAAACCCAGTTGACCTTTAGAATGTCTAGGTAAGTTCTTGTGGCCACAGTGGACTCAATAAACTGCAAATTGTATACCCCCACCTAACCATTACACCTCTACCACCGTGTATGATCGTGTCGAAAAATTAGCCTTATGTAGTGCTGTACCGGATTTTATCCACACAATTGACTCATCCTAAAATATAACCCTTTCCGAGAATTCTAATGTTTTATTTAACAGCTCTCTACTGAACAACATAATTCTTTGACTTTTTGTAATGAAATAAAGGGCTTCTTACTATTCTATTCGAGCATAAAAACTGTTTCACATATACTCCTGTTCAATTTTAAATTAATTATTTCAGCCACTTCAGTTCTCTCTCGAAATTAATTTTGATGGACAGCCAGAACGAGGTTCTGATACAAAGTCGCCAGCTTATTTGTAAAAGTTTATGACTTTCTAAATAGAGGACTACATTTTCTCTACCTTTTTGCAACTTGTCCGAAGGTTTCCCTTACATTCTGAGAAAAACTATAAAAGTTTTCTTTCGGCAGGAAACATGTTTTTCTTCTTGAAAAACAACGATTAATAGATTCCATATATTATGTGGATGCAGACCTTTTCGGAATAAATAAATGGACTCTTTTTAATTATGATGCCTAGCAATGAAACTATTTGCTTTTCAAATACAAATTTTGATTATAATTTATTGCAGGGATCTAAGACATATTACAAGACCAAAAAGTCGAAGTTTTGTTGCGAATTCTTAGAAATACAGAGTCCTGACTAGTGTATGTACAAACTTTTTCTGACTAGTGTATGTACATACATACATATTTACATATGTACACAATTGTCTATGAAACATCAAGTATCGATCGATTGGGTCATTACATGTGTGGTGCCTTCGATCAAAAAAAAAAAAATAACATTAAAACAAAAATATAAGAAATTGATTTGCAGATTATGATACGAGTGAATGAGTGAGTAGTACTCGTATCTATTAAAGGAAACAAGTGAGGAAAATTGAAAATTTTGTGCGATTAAATGTGACGAATTTGGTGAGGTGGACATTTTTTATACAGGCAGACAAGCACACACACTTACCTTTGGATATGACCTTCAACACCAGGCGGCAAAGCACCATCTGAGACAATGTAGACCGGTTGGCCACCAGTACCACTGGGACCAGCATATTGTAAGCCACCTTGGACTACAACTTGGCCATCGGCCACCAAACTGCTCAAATCACTTCCCGCATAGATTTCTAGACCCTTTTGGTCGGAAGTTGTTGTATAGATGACTGTCTTGTTGCCATCATTATAGATCAAATCGATATGCTTGTCGGAGGGGTACATGTCGGGGTCCAACTTGGTGGTCATAGGCAAATGTGATAACTGTTTGCTATTCGTAACACCGCCACCTCCACTGGCTCCGCTACCATCATCACTGCCATCTTGTCCCGATGTTGTGTAGATGATTTGACCGGAATTATGTTTTTTCTGATCGTCGTAGAGATCAACTTCGGTTTTAACTACCGCTTCAGAATCATAGTGCTGCAGTACAGAGGCATCCAGAGGCGAAGTCTGATACACACCATGATCGTTGGCTAGTTTTTGGGCCTGATTAAACATTGCCGCAGCCACAGCGTTATCATTGGGCATCAATTTCGATGGGTCACTGACGATACGCGTTAGGATATGTTCTCCAGCCTCGTTGCGGGACAATATATGGTGTTCGCCATTAATAATCTCACGTGAAATAATCTGTTGTTGCTCACCATTTGGCCCAACCACACGTATGATTTGATTCTCATCGAATTCTATCTTCGCCAGTGGCTGATTTTCATGCGCCGTCTGAACCGTTGCCTGTTGTTGATTCAACTGGGCCACCATACGAGCATCAATCACATGATCATCCTGCTGACCGCCGCCAGCCATTACGACTTTAGGACTTTCATATATGTAAAGAGCATCCTTGTCGTAAAGCTTTGAAGAATCAGTATGCAAGTCCAAAACACTGACATTTGTCATTGTCGCCAATTCCGGCTGAGGGCTACCCGGTGAACGATGCATTGTACTCGGAGATATAAGTGGCAAACCATTACCGTTACCGCTACCGTTACCCGAATTTCCCATACTTGTGGTCACAATATTTCCCGTCGTTGTGCCTGTTGCTCCAGCCACTGACACTGAATTGGCACGGGCTGGCGACAGAGGTGCCTCACTTATGTGTCCGCCACGATGATGCATATTAGCTTGGGCCGCTGTCAAGGCAAGTTCGTTTGCTGTAATAACGCTAGTCGTAGCAGGCGATGATGACATCTTATGTCATAAAAGTAATGAAATTGGATTCTTTGAATCAAAACTGTTGAAACTGTTGAAACTGTTGAAACTGTTGAAACCGTTAAAACCGTTAAAACTGTATTCAGCTTCACTTCAATTTTAGGCAAATTGCACGAGTATTTATGTACGAGCAGTACGAGTGTATATATGTATAGTGTATATAAATCTCTTTTAGGGATCTTCTAATCCTCCAATCTTTCATCAGTGTTATTCTATGTACATATGTGTGTATGTATATGGCTCTTAGAATAGATATGTATGAAATTGTTGTAAATATCGTCGTTATCTTAATATCCTAGATGTATAGTATGTATTTATGTATATATTTATGTTATATAATATTTAAGTATCTATATATGTATGTATGTATGTATGTTTGTATGTATGTATACAAAGAAGGCACTTTAATCTCAGTTGTTTAAGTTTCTAAAGGACGGAAGGCATTTGTGATTGAACGTAATCGTTGTGACCGTTGTTATGCTTAAATTCTCTGCTTAAATTGTTGATTTTTTGGAGTTCTTTGTGGTTGGTATGGCACACTTTGTGTTGTCTTGAACTTGATATTGTGGATTACATTTCCGTTATGGAAGTAACGATATGCAAATACTGAATTGAATGAAGTCTAATGAATCAAATCATTGTGTTTAATGGGAATCTGTAAATAAAAACAAAAATAAATATAAAAAACGGTTTTAGTAAAAAATTACATTTTCTTTTTGTTGCAATATTCTCAAGTAACATACATTAGTGTCTTGTCAAAATAGTTATATACCATAAATTTAAGTTGTAAAGGATTTTAAATATTTTCATCTAAAATTGTTATAAAAATATTCTATTTACGCATCACTCAGCAACATGAATATGAAACGTTTTAATATTTTAACCAGGTTCTGATAAAATGGGTTCGGGTTCGGGTTCTAGTTTTGATTGGATTCAAATTTGTAATTCATTTTGGTTTAATTTTCTAATATCGGATGAATTTTTTTTTGCAACTTTCATTTTGGCAACACTGTTTTTGGTAGCTCAGCTGTTTCGTGCGTGTAACATATTACTGTTAAACATGTTTTGTTTACAACAACAACGCTTGCAGTTTATTGAATATTTTTTTTTTTTTTTTTTGTCAGAAAATTGTATTCACCGTGAACAAACAAAATTGGCGTATTCGGCGTGAAGAGCAGCCAGAAGCATTGCAAGAGCTGCTAATGCATCCTGAAAAATGTACTGTTTGGCGTGGATTGTGGGCCGGTGGCTTCATTGGACCGTACTTTTTCTCAAGCGACGAAGGCAGGAAATTTAATGTGAATGACGAGCGCTACCGTGCGATGAATACAATTTTTTACTTTTTTGCCCAAAATATAAAAGCTGGCCTTGGCTGACATGCGATTTCAACAAGACGGTGCCACTTACCACACAGCATGCGAAATAATGGCTCAATGTTTTGAAAGGCTATGTTAAGGCTCATGTCTATAGGGATAAGTCCGCAATATTGTAGAATTTATTCGTGAGGTACAGATGGATATGTTGGATAGAGTATGCCAAAATTGGACGCAGCGTATGAACTATTTGAGGCATAGCCGCAGTCAATCATATGTAAACATTGAATTAAATAGATCGTTCAATCGCCTCAAATAGAGATGTCATACATTTCTCTAAATTTTATGAGTTTTTTTTTAACAAAATCCGAAAGCTCTTAAAAAATTATCCGATCAATATACTTGTTAAGCTCTGTTCTTTTAAATTCGACCCTCTCAACGCCTAGTTGCGTAGCAGATACCGCGAATATAATCTGAGCTGCTTGATACCACATTGGCGTTTCTGTTTTATGGTGCTCTCGAAATAATAAAAGTTTTTTTTTTTTCATTTTCCAGTCTTGAATACGAGTATTTTTCATATACTATACATATTAAAATTTTATTTTGATAAGCTACTAGAGTATCCCTTGCCACGTTGCTGGACGCCTTTGTGTTGTATACCTATACAACGTATTGACTACCAAGTCATATAGACCAAGTTCAGAAATCGTCATTCTGTAACCGTTTTTTAGATATGCAAAAATTAATATCTACTTGGTAATGGAGTTGCCACACCCACTTATTCAATTTCGCGCATATATCGACTAATGATGAGTATTGACTAAGAAGTTATTTAGACTAAATTCAGAATCTTCCACTATTAACATTCCAAAGATATACAAAAATCAGCATTTATTTACTTTGTATGAGAGGCGCCACTCCCACTTATACAATTCCGCCCACTTTTTGACTGATGTATTTTATTGAACACAAGGTTATTCGGACCAAATTTTTAAATTCTTATTCTTACCATTTTAAAGACATAGTAGACAAATATATAAAAACTTGTGTATGGGCATGGCACCGCCCAGCTGTAACAAAACCATCAGTTGATGTACTCCTTTTCAGCGCATGTATTGATTTGTAAGTCGGCTTAATGGTTCTCGAGTTATAAAAAGACGAACATAGGACAACTTATTATTACATCATATTATACATACATATGTACTTGTATGTGTAGATGAATCGAACGGAAAAAATCGATTTATAAAATCTGTGCTTCTCTTTTAAAATTTGTTTGCCAACCTTCATCGTCTTTTGAAAAATAAGATATTGATAATCTTAATCAATCTCGATTTCACTTTTGATTATATTTTGTTTTTTACATATTTTCGAACCTGAACCAATTAACCACTTTCTACATGGGGTCAACGGGTTCGAGTTTAAAGTTTCTATAAAAAGCGAAACTGAACCCGTTCAGGTTCGGGTTCGGGTTCGATTTCAATCCCTGATTTCAACAAAACACTTAAACATGCTCTATATAATAATAGAATATGTGGTGGGATGACAATTAAATAGAACAACGGTTATGAAAACTACACTCATATACCATACAGTGCATATAAAGAGAGCATAGACAGTGTGTCCTATGAATTTGGATTTAATTATTTATTTTGTTCGATACATTGTTCGATACTTTGCTAAGGCTTTACAGACATGTGTCGCCGGTATATCAAATGACATTGTTTAGCATTTGAGTGTTGGACCAACGGCCTTAAATATTTTTGGCTTTTCGCAATTGTGTGCGTACATATGTACATATGTTGGTGTAGTTGCCAGTCTTTGAGTGGGCAATTTTTCGAACAGAACAGAACAGAACAGCACAACACAGCTGGACATCATAATATACCAGCCATTCGTTACGGCTCACTATTTCTTAATGCTTATTCGTTTAAATGACTGACTGAATTCTCACCAACTCCATCGAATTGTTTTTATTGTTGGTGTTGTTACGGTCTGTTTTTTTATTTTTTATTTTTAATGGTCATTTTGTTGTTACCGTTCCATATACATTATATGCCTTTCTTTGATATAACATTGAACTAAATTGCTGCCGAGCCAACGCAAACTCACAAATTTCATTCATTTGACAACTGAAATGAAGAATAGAAAAATTGCCATGAGTTTGCTATGAAAGTCAAAAGATGCAATTTGACAACCAAATCCATATATAAAAAAATCAGTTTCAATACTATTCGACTCTATAATTGATGCACAAAATTTCAATTTTACTTAAGCAATTCCATCATGAAATTAATTTGCGATCAGAGATGCAACATTTAAATAATCACTAATAGCACGAACAGCAATTCTGGCTAAAATACAAAAAAAAAAAATATTCTCACGTGCATATACAGAGTACGAGTATTAGAGCATTTTTTTAAACGCAATATTTATTTACTTATACGATGGATGGTACACACTAATTTTTGGCATATTTGTAATAACGATTATCAAATACATACATCAAATCAATCTGCATAGAGAAGTGCAACTGCAACATCGTATGCCACCAGTACAGTATGCATTTTCACCAAGAGATTCGCTATAATGATCATTTTTAATAGAAAATTTTACTCAATAATTATTATTTAAATACAGTCAACCATTCGATAGTGAACTGCATGGCCACGTAAATACAAAAAATAAAATTTAAAAAAAAAATAGCAGTAACGGCGGTTGCCGTTAGCTTAAATCCATAAAGTCAGCAATGAATTCATAAATATAATGCAACGAGCTTATATACTTATTTATATCAAATGCATTTAGAGCACAAATTAACAAACGAACAGTGCCATAAGCGGCCTTCACATTCCAACAGCAACACGCCTACATGATTTAAATTGGTGCACGACAACAGCAGCACAAACTTAAACAATGCAACATTCATTATAAACAACTACTAACAACAATCGCACCACAAACATTGTCAAACGGTCAATATACAGAAATACAAAACTAAACGATCAGCCTTTGGCAAAGGCAAACATTGTTTTCGGTTTAAACAAAAACAAAAATAAATAAATGAACTTGCCTCCAACAGCCAAGAATCACCGAAAGAAGAAAACATTCTCAAGACAAAAGTATAAACGTGAAGCATCACCAATTAAGTGAGTAAAAAAAGTTGCAACAAAACAGTACATGAATAGATATTTTGCATTTCCATAATATGTATTTGAATATCATCGTTTCATAGAGATAATGGCCAATAAATTTCAAAAAGAAATCTTTTCGTAGGTGTGTACTCGAGTAATTTAAAATGAATTAACACTGCGTTCAATACAAATACTTCTTCTCCGTTCGGATCAATGGAAACAAATTTTTGATCCAAGAATTAAAAACATAACTTGTTTTGTGTACTTTGTAATCGATATATTGTAGAAACGAAATTTTTTATATTTAAAAAAATCATTAAAATTCTTAAAGAATCTTCTTTGGGCTGCACAATTGGCTCCCGCAAAATTGCATATTTTTTCAATGGTTTTTAATGGTTTTATTGACTGTCAAGTTATTTAAACCAAATTTAGAAATTCTCAAGATATACAAAAATCATTATTTAATTTGTATCCGGTTCCGCCCACTTTTTAACTGATGGTTTGTACTATCTAAGAAGTTATTTAGACGAAATTCATTCGTTGTCTAGATATACAAATATTAATATTCCCTTTGTATGAGAGGTACTACTCCTTACTACTACTTATCCAATTTGGCCCAATTTTTTACTGATGATTTGTATTGACCACAAAATTATTTGGTAAAAAATTTAAAGACACTATTACCTTTTTAAAGATATAGACATATAAATACATATTTCATATGGGCGTGGCACCGCCCAATTGAACAATAGTGAAGCCACACACCAAATGAATGCTTTCTACATAAACACATACCCTTTACACAGTCTTTACACAGTTTTGTAAATATTTTCTATTTCACCCAAAGCTTAAATGCTGTAACAAACTTCGTTTTCAAGTAAAACTTATGCAATACAAAGAGGTTCACTCTAACGTCAATAACTCGCAAACTATTGGACCTACAGCAACCGCATACATGTACATAAAAACTTTGATATTGACCTACCAACCTATCGCTTAAGGGCCTACAAATATCGGTTGCCGCATTTCAGAGAACATCAATTACAACGCAGTTTATAGTCCTCTTATCCTAAGCTATAAATACGGCCGGACGGATTGTTTCTTAATTACATTTATTTATTTATTTATTTTTTTTTGTTTTTTTTTTTTTTTGTTATATTTTTCTTTTTTTTTGCCTTCAAAAGATTTTTATCTACCGATTGACTAATTGTTGCAATATAATAATTGAAATACAACACCATTATTCCCCATTGACGCCACATTTTATTTGTCTACCCTGGCCATTTATTAATTACTGCAATTTAAGTAATCTAATCTAAATGCTAATTTAACTTAAATATTTTTTCGCTTTTTTTCTTTTTTTTTTTTTGTATTTTGGTTATAGCTTTTCGCTAATGCTTATCCGCCAAAAACCATTGGTTACGGCAATAACAAGAGCAGCAACATAAAAACTAAAAGAAAAGGAAGCGAAAAAAGCATAAATTAAATACGGACCGACCAAAACAACCATAAACTAAAATAAAATGCAATAACAGCATTAAAAGCAACAACAATAACAACAAAAAGAATTGAAGCAACATTAGCAGTAGAACCAATGAAGTTTATATTGAAAATTAAAAAAAAAGTTAAAATTAAAATTAAATGAGGAAACACCCATTAGTGGCCAACAAGTCACATGGCGTGATTAAAGTTTAGCACATTAAAATGAACATGATGCAATGCAATAGCACTAGCAACTACAACAACAACAACTACAACAAGAGCAACAACAACATTAAAATAAATAAAAGACGACATAAATAGAAAACAACAACACAACTAATAATACAACATCAGATAAAAACCGAATGCAACAACAATGTTTTTATTTTGGATTATGTTCTCTTCGACAACAACAACAACAACAACAAATGCAAACATTAGAAGAAAAAAGAAACTAACAATACATATATTAATTGATGCTTATCACACACACACACACACACGTGCGCGCTCATACATATAAAATTAAACAACATTTTATATCAAATACAATACAATAATGATCATTAACCCGTAACTGTTGAAGGATAATAAACCAAAACGCTGTGATTAAGTCCATAGCTTTGGAGAACGTCCCACTTACTTACATAAATAATCCGTTCTACAACACTTGTGACCAGACCGAGATTGGCAAGCTCCTCGGTCATCTGCGCTTCTTCACCAACTATTAATATCACTTGATCTTTTCAGTACAGTCTTGACCGTCTGCTCCTGCGACATTCATAGGCTTCATTACCAACAGTTTTCCTACGCAAAACTTCCAACTTTTTCGCAAAACTTACAACCACATGTGGAAACAAGTTGATAAGAAAAAATTAAATAATTAATCATGTACTTAATTAATTAATTAATATGTACTTATGCACATATCGCACAGCTATGATATTGTAGTTTAAAAGTGACTCAACTCAAAATTTATATTTTTCGGTTTTATATGGTTAAACTGTGCATAACTGTTTTTAGCAACAGTTAACAACAACAAAATACACTGATAATTTTATGCATAATTTAAGCATCAAAACTTGAAAAATTAAATTTTTGTTATATTCTTATCTACCTATATATCATTGTCATGAACATACGTCTACTTTCACAGGCAGTGCTACGCACATAAAAATATTTATTTGTTCATATCTCTTTAACAGGAAGAGTCTCTAAATATTGGTTCAAACAGGTTCGTAGTCAATACAAATCAGCAGTCAAAAAATGGGCGGAATCGGATAAGTAGGCATGCTACTAAGTAAATACCGATTTTTGTATATCTTGAGAACGATAATAGAAGTTTCTAAACTTGGTGTAAGTGACTTGGCAGTCAAAACAATTTATCAGTTTTAAAGTGGGCGTGGCATCTCCCATACATAGCAACTATTCATTGTTAAACCTTTAAGGCTTAATTAGACTTGGCTTAAGATAACGACAATGTGTTCGATTTGTGGTGGAATACCGTAACGCCAGAACCGACCAATTCAATTTTGGTTGTATCGACTATGTTCACGGTAATGACGTTATATTAAGTCACGTCTAACTAAACCTTCAAGCACACTTCTCGCATACGACATGTTGCAGTAAGTTTTATGATTTATCATACTCAACAACGAAGAAACTATAGTAACAACAACAAGAAAAATTATTTTTTGAAAATAGCATTAAATATCTATTTCTTAAGCTACGGTCACATCTGGCGAAAAAAAACATAACCACTATTTTATTGAAACATTTTATGGAAACATTTCCTTTAATGTCAGCGTTTCTTAAAAAATTATTTAAAAACAAATAATGAAACAAAAAATATTTAAATTCTTAAATTAGTTTGTCTAAAAATAAAAGTTATTAAAGAAGAACTATTTCTATAAAATAGTGTTTACGGTTTTTTCGTCTAATATTTGACAAATGTGACCATAGCTTTAGAACAAAAAAAAACACAATCTTTTAAAGCGATAATGGACGGGCAAACATACTTCACCGACATTGTGTTTGTGTGCGTTAAGAGAAAAGAAAATTGTCACAAACAATGTATGCATGTGAGCCGTTTATAACCTTCAAAACACATACATACACACATACATTCAAAGACATATCAGTTCTTACATATGTGTACACCTAGAT
Source organism: Wohlfahrtia magnifica (assembly GCA_023159175.1). Classification (NCBI taxonomy): domain Eukaryota; kingdom Metazoa; phylum Arthropoda; class Insecta; order Diptera; family Sarcophagidae; genus Wohlfahrtia; species Wohlfahrtia magnifica. Next base: position 871,140 of record JAKWBJ010000505.1, on the reverse strand, counting down.
AGCTTTTATCCAGTGTGCTTTGCTATCCCTGCTTTTTGTCTGATGTGGATAGATAACAACACGTGAACTGTTACCGTTCTCCACACATTCTAATTCCATATTTAGTATGAATGCGAGGTGCCACGTCCACTTATCCAATCTCACCAGTTACTGACTGATGATGTGTATTGTTCAAAAAGTTGCTTAATCAAATTTAGAAACTTCTACCATTGCCGTTCTCGAAATATACAAAAATCAATATTTAGTTTAAATGGGAGATGACAGAGGTTTTTGCTTACGTATCGCGCAAGTGCGATTTATAATCTCAACCAAACTTAACATACACCATATGGGTCCCACTACCTTATAGTGAATAAGTTTGGTTGAAAACCGCTGACGCGCTTGAGCCTAATGCGGTGACATATATGAGCCCAAAATCACCTAATTTTTTATCTATATAGTATATATGAATATAAGTTATCCTATGTTAGTCATTTCATAGCTCGAGGACGGTGATAGTAAGAGTTTCTAAACTTGGCCCAAATACAAATCATCAGTCAAAAAGTGGATGGAATTGGATAGATGGGAGTGATTTTTTTATATCTCGAGAACAGTTAGAAAATCAGTTTCTGAATTTGATGTAAATGACTCGGTAATTAATGTAAATCATCAATCAAAGAGTGGAGGGAGTTGTATAAGTGGGTGAGACATCTCCTATACATATTAACTATTAATGTTTGTATATCCTGAGAACGGCAATAGTAAAAGTTTCTAAATTTAGTTTCATAACTGGACGAGCAACAAATGCTATGAAACAAATACAACAAAAAATCTGTATAATATTTTTACAATATATATGTATAGTATTACTTGATCGGACAACTTTTCTTATGTGTGTGAGCGTGGCAGCTGTCATTCATACTAAACATGGAATCTTGCACGTGCAGAAAACGGTAACTGTTTAAGTTTCGTGATCTATCCATATCAATCAAAGAGCGGCAGATATTGGAAAAGCGGGTATTGCACAAAGCACACCGGGTAAAAGCTATTTATATACGTATTCTTATCCATGTATATCAAAACAAGTTGTCCTGATACATACATTCTAATAGGTATACAACACAAAGCCTCCCAGCAACGCGTGAAGAGTTAACAACTAATCGTTTAACGAATAACGCATTGTTCAATAACGAATATTAACTTGTTATCGAAAGTGACGAGTACATCCCTGATCTTACAAGCAACTTTGATTTACTTAAATTTTGTTTAAATTTCTTAAATTTCGTATCTGGCTGACATGAACAGCATTCCGGATTTATATCTTTGATGAAAACAAGCTCTCGGATACTCAGCACATATACATACATATCTTATTCAGCTCTTACTATTATTACGCATAAGTTCATTAAAAGCAAATGACTTTATCTAGACAACAAACAAAAAAAACATTAAAGGATACACAAAATACACAAAACCGTGCCAAATAAAAATTAAAAAATAACTAAAATATCTTTTAGCAAAATAAACATGATCGATGTTCGACCGAGTTGATCATACATAAAACCATATCGGAAAATATACATATTTTACAAAAAAAAAAACTTGTCAAAAAATAAAATACGTCTCAATTCCATTGATTTAACTTATATGTATGTACGTATCCACATGCGCTTTGCTATTTGAGTTTGTCAACTGCATCCACCACTATCGATCCTAAACAACAACAAAACTTGAAACCAAAAAATAAAAACAACAGCAAGATATTCAATTTCAATTTAATTATAATTTATTTATACAAAAAAAAAATACGAAAACAGTTATACGCTTAATAACACACGCAAGCACACACTCTTTTCAAAAATCCTTATTACGATTAAATAAAAGAAATCATCACATGGTCTATCGTCCGTCCATCCGTCTAGTCACTTTCATCGACCATACAAGCACGAAAGTTGACAGTTTATTGAACTTTATGCTCGTATATGTTAACGGAAAGATGTACTTGCCTCTGTAGCATTTAATTAACAGTTATATTTACAATTTTAATATCAGCCAGGTAGAGAGATACTCGTACAGTTAGCGATATAAGAAATTGTACATTCCAACTATTTAACAGACTTCGTGCATTTGAAAGACATATGTATGTATCTATATATTATATATAAAATGTACATATATTTCATTTTTAATTTTTAATTTATTTAATTAATTTAACAATCTATGTATTAATTTATCGAACACTGCTGAGATCTTTTGAAACATAAAATTCGTAGAACATAAAAAACTACAAGACCAATAATGATCTTTGACCAGTTTTGGAGGAAGCCTAGAATTGAATAGCTCTAAATTTTAGAAAATAATTTATTCAAATCGATGCTTAAGTCCACAATTAAAACAACATGGTAACCACAAACTACTGATTTTATAGTAAAAAATACAAGGGAATACAGTGTACGAATACTTCTTTCCCTTTGAGTTTAGCTTATGTTCTTATTAAAGTACAATCAATTCAAAATTAAATAGCATTTAACATTTTCAAATTCGTACAAATACTTTTGTCTCTTACTGTATGTATATAAATATGCAAAGAAGGTTGTATTACTAAGCTGTTTACATTTGACAAGTAATTAGATTTTATTTTTTAACAAAAATCAGTTCATATTTAGTAAAGTTATTCACCCCTATTCTGCGTTTCGATTTCGTTGGGTTTCTCTCGATTATATGTTGTCTGCATTACGATAGTTGTTATAAGTTGTTAAATCTGTGACGAAGATTCTTTCGATTTGCTTATGCACTACATTTTGGGTTTTTGTTACAATTCGCTTATTTTTCTATATCTATTTCATACATTCCAATGCTTTTGAGAACATTATTATCTTCTTATTTTCTTTCGACCCCTTTTTTTTGGCTCGTAGAAAATTTATTATTTATAGTTTTCCTTGCACAATATTGATAATTTTTTTTATTAATAATGTTAACTGCCTTTTACTCTAGAAAACTGAAGTAAAACTTTTATAGGCTTTTATTTAAATGAAATATATGGATTTTAGTGATACACCGTATAATGATAAGTTCACCTTAATATTTGCTCAATTCATCCAAACTATAAAATGTCACGTATGGTCACCTTATTAAAAAGAATTCACCGTTCAAATAAGTGAATAATAAGCCGGTTTTGCTTTTATGTTTATTAAAATTTACGTAAATGTAAATAAATGCAAACTTCAATGCGTCAAAATGATAAGGTCAGTGATTCATTTATGCAAACTTTTATTTAAACTAAGGATTAATCAATAATTTTTAATTTATGCAGTTCACATTTCCTTCTGTTGTCTTTAAAATACGCGATGGCATCGCACTTACTGAATTGTCCAGAACGTTGAGGCTGATTTCGCGCCAGCTGTTGCAGATTGCCACTTTTAATTCATCTTTTGTCCGGTACTGTTTGTTGTCTGCATAAACATTACGCACAAGCAGTCACCACAAATTTTCCATGGGACTTAAGGCGGGGGAACGTGCTGGCCAATCAAGTACTTTAATATTGTGCTCTTCAAACCATTGTCTGGTCGACTTGCTGACATGAATTGCTGCGTTATCTTGCTGAAAGGTGAAAGCTATAAATATATGTGGCTCTATTTTAATGGACAGCACTGTAATTCAAGTCATCTAATACAATTTAGAAATAATAAAATGATAATTGTAAATGATCATTCAGATCTCAATAACCAATTGTCTTATGTGTACCTTTTGTAATTAATCAGTAATTGTTGAGTTGATCTACATTAAGTGTTTAGTACAAATAAATTTCAGTGTAGCCTTTCAGCGTTGTCAGCTTTTCAATTTCAAAAAGCACTAAAGTCGAGAAAAAAAATGGCGTAATTCAAAAAAAAAACTGTTTCTAGTTTTATTTATAATATTTAATATTTAGGTATCCTTATTCCATTTTAATAAAAGTTGAATAAATCCAAACTTTTTTACAGTTTCGGTTCTTTTAAATAATAAATCGAACATACGAGCAACAACTAAATCAATATACACGCAATTCTGCTTTTACGCCGTAGGTACGTCCCAAAAAAAACGTGTAAAAAAAGACATGCAGTTATAGAAAAGTAGGCGATTGGTTTCACATTTTTCAATCTTTTATAAATTATGTACTAAAAACCAAATAATGCATTAAAAAAGAACTTATGCGAATTTTTATACGAGTAAAAGTCAAACTAAATTTGTATGTGCAGTTTATTTCATAAAATCAATAGATTATTTAAATCTGAAAGTAATGAGTACTCCTATATGTTAAACATAAAATTGTCGCAGTTCAGGAACTGAAATGAAAAATCATTAAAAATTCATAAACAAAATTTTTGAACCCGTCTAGCATTAAAATTACAGTTATTAACAAAATAAATTCGCTTAAATTTCAATGAAACAACTTTTTTAAATCGTGTTAATCAAATGTTATGACAAGACTGTGTAAAAAGAGAATTTGGTGTATATTTGTTTAATTTGCATCTATTGAACTTAAGTGCTATCAAATGGCGGATACTTTTTGACTGATGATTTGAAGTCAATTAGACCAAATTTTAAAACTTCCAGGATATGCAAAATTAATATTTTTAAGTTTGAAAAATGCGTACACTCACATACTGCTACGCTTTTAATACCGTGAATTCTTAGTAATATTATCGACAATGTCAAATCTGTACTATGCTCGTTTTAGCCAAAGCTTTGTCAACTTGCCACTTGTCTTCTAGCGACAGAGCAAGCTGAACTCTGTAATAGTATAGGCTGCTTATAGGACAATCCTATAGATTAAAAATTAAAATTTGGAAGAAGTTTTGTCTTTTTGCTAATCCTTTGCTGACATACGTGTACCATGGACCACTTAAGCATGTAAATATCCACGCTTTTCATTTAACAACTATATAAGCGTTTTTAATTCGTTTGTCAAGTCTACTTTTTTGTAAAAGTTACTTATTATCGTTTGAAATAATGATTCGGTGCCAGCAAAAGGTAAAAGAAAACACTAAAATTCGAAATAAAGAAGCACTAAACACTAAGTCGAATATTTTTGCGCCGATAATTTTACAGAGCACTAAAAACAGTTGACAACACTGTATATTTTTGTCAAATATACACACATACATATGTATAGGGTAGGAAGGATTCAAAGCTCAGCTAGAGCATGAAACGATGTCATAGTGCTGGCCTTCAAGGCCAGAATAAGCGGTCTTGACAACCAGCACAGAGGCTTCACCTAGAAGCACAATTTCCCTAAAATAAGTTAAAAATCAACTCGACAGTCTAATAAATCTGGCTATTTACCTTTTACCTATCAAGGGTCGATACATCTGCATTCCGGACTAATGTAGTGATATCTTAAGGTTAAGTATTTCGCAAAAAAATTCCTCTGCCAAACCTGTCCCCAAGTTTAGAAAAGTCAGTATAGACTTCCACCGAATCGTTGTGGATGACCGACTCGAATGGTCAAGCACATTTAATAATAAAATATTAAAAAAAAGAATTTATTGCACTCGGATTGAAAAATAGTAAACTTTCTTATGAAAATTCGTACAATTCTTAAAATCATACTTTGTTTGCATCCCTGATTATGAACTTGATAGGAAATAAGTAAAAAATAAGTTCTAAAAAAATTGTATCAACAAAACAACAATAACGCAATTGGCTCTGTTCGCAAAGTAGTCAGATTGTCTGTGGCTGTTTTTACGCTCTCACACTAACAGTATTTAGAATATGTATTACGATTGCTTTTCGCAAAACCAGTCATTAAGCAAAACAATTGTTGTCCCAACAACCCTTACAGACTTAAAGTCATCATAATCATAAAACTCGTATGGATGTACATATGTACGAGTATGTATGTATGTATGTTTTTTATGTTTACATGTTTATGCATATTTATACTCGAATTAGTCACAAGATATGCTGGAAGTCATTATTTTGTCGGCACAAGTTGAAATACAAGTGTTTAAAGTTAAAGCTTTTGTTTTGATTTCATTCGGATTGAGATTCGGGTTCAAGTTTAAAAGAAATTATCAAGAATACAATCACTAACGTCAACACCAGTATAACCACTACCACTACAACTACAACTAGCACTGTTAATACAACACCAACACCGACAATAACAACAATCAAAATTGCCAGATATCAAAATCCATTCACATTTATGCTCGTATTTGTAGCCATTAAATATTTCTATCAATAATGCTGTTGGTGTTGCTATTGTTGTTGTTATCGAAACAAAAATCAACATTATTCCTGCCATACCACAAATATGCAAGAGAATTCTGGATAAAGTAACACACACACTCACACAGAAAAAGAGAGAGAGAGAGAGTAGGATGAACAAAAAAAAATAGCAGAACATGTTCGTTTATGTGTGGTGATCACAACAAATCTCTCAAACGGACAATAGAAAACGCCAGGAACCGGTCTAGTAAAATCCTTGACCTATTGTTTTAATAACGAACAACGAACAACGAACCACCATCGTTGATGTTTTACATGATGTTGAAGCGGCTTCATTCATATGGATTCCATTCAACCTGAGACAACAAAATCACCAGCATTTGGTTTCTAATCGGTCGATAATACTGGCTGGATAAGAAACCGGGCATTTGTTTTTTTTTTTTTCTTTTAACACACTTTTGATTATTTTTTTTATTTTTATTTTTTTTTTTTGTTTATTTCATTATCATTATAACATTACCAAAGTTCAAATCCAGTTCGCTGGAAAAGCAAACTTGTTTCCCACTTAAAACTGTGATGATAGTGGGTATGTATGTATGTATGTATGCCCGCATGTTAGCGTCCTCATAATACTTGTTTCAAATATTTTACGGTTTGTTTGTTTGTTTGTTTGTTTTGGTTTGGTTTTTAAAATTTTTCGATCAATTTTAGAGGGCGCGCATGTGCTTTCGCACGCTCTGATGGTGGGTGAGGTCAGTATTGTCTCGTGCAGATTTCTACTCTAAGTATACATACATTCATACGTACATATACATATGTATGTTTGTAGTGGACAGACTAGTACCATTCGATATAATCCAATGAGGGATTTGAATTGAAAAATTTGTGTATTTTTGTTTGAATATTTTGCCATTTTTGAATTTCATTTTTCATTATTTACGATTTTTCATTTTATTCTCTTTATTGCAATTACATTTTCAGTTTCTTATGTTTGTCTTCCTTTCGTTTATAACTTTTGTATGAATATTGATATTGGATCGTAACATTTCCACTTTACTTCTTACTCTTGGAAAAAGCCTAAGTAATATAATTTTGTTCAAAATGATTATTTTTTTTGTGAAATTTTATTAATGATTTAAAGTATTTTTCATTACTTCTTTAAATGAAATCTAGTCAGTTTAATTGACTCTTTTAATCGCTTTTAAGATTGTCACTGCTTTTGTAGCAATTGATAACGATCACAGATGACATACTTATACGTAACGTTCTTACTTTTAATTCATTTACATTTTTAAGACAAATCATTTCATTGTTGCAAGTTGCAACCGTTTCATCATCTGAAAAAAAAAAAAGATTTTATGCTTCTTAATAATAAGTGTAGAATTTCGACCACGACATAGTAGCGGATAGGAACTTCCTCACTGGCATTAATTGGAAGAGCCCTAAGGGACTATATTGTTTAGACAGAGTTTCTTAATAGTGAGCGATGGCAGAATGCCGATTACACGCTAAATCAGTTTTTGGTTTTGCAAATCTCTTTGACTTTTGACGGCACAACTGGACCATTCTTTCGACCTAACAATAAAACAATAAGTGTATCTCCATAATTTATGTGCATGTATGTATGCAAAATGACTTGCCATATGCCTTCCTATTGATCGGAACAAATATTTCTCTACACGACAGAGTCACCATGTAAACGTCAGAAGATTTCGTATACATATCTTGGTACTGCCCACCATAAATAGAACAAATAGCATCAGCTTGAAGATAAGGGTCTGTACTCATCAGACACCGGATGAATCATAAGCTGTATGAGCTTTACGCCGACAATTAAGTACATAGTTAAGCGAATTAAGATGCAACAACTGCAGTGGCTTGCTTACGTTATACATATGAACAACCGAAAGATGAGGTTGAGACTGCTGTTTCAAAACTTGATGTGAGAAATTGAAGAAACAATGCACATGGCCGAAACGCCTGGAACTCTATATGTTTAGAAGAAAAAAAACTATCCGTAGCCTACGCGAGAATTCATCACATTTACTATATTTAAATTGGTACTTATTAAATTCCTCTTCAAAGTATTATTTTGTGGTATAGCCATTATGTGCTATTACCGCTTTGAATCTGGGTGGCATGAAATTGACTTCGGATAATATTTTTTTGTTTTTTTTTTTTTTGTTAACTTCCCCATATACAAGCTCCTATAGATATTGATTGAGACTGGCAAATTGTGCACAGAAACTTGCACATCATGATCGCCCTAGCCATGGGCTATCGCCATGACGATACTAAATGACGATCTTTTTTCCTTAATTTTGATTAAAGAACTCCTGTACCATCAGTTTTCTCACATAAACACATTAATCCTTATACATATAACAGCAAATCATTGACATCAACTGACAACTGTTTCCATTATAAAATTAACAATTTTTCCAATTTTGCTCATTTTTTATTTTATTTTTTTTAATAAATATAAAAGTATTAACTTTGCATTAAAGTAAAAATCGCCCATTGATATAATTTTAAATGTAGAGCTGGGATCGATCACACGATTGTAGCAATGCATCAATTATTGGTATGGCAATCGTGTGATCGCCCAATAAGTAAATGTGTTTTTGTGCGACAATCGAAGTTGACAATACGTACCAATAATTAAGTTATTTCTCATTAGCACCTGAAATATATGTACTTCCAAACAACACATCATATTTGATGATTAATATTAACAAACAAAAAAATTTTGATTTAAAAAGAAAAAAAATTTATCATTTGAGAATAAAAATCACTAGTTTTGCCAGTTTTCTCCCGATTTCAACCTCTCAATGTAATGGCGAATGCTGGGCGAACTCAAAATTATCTTTTCTTTTATTCAACTTTAACATAAACTAGAGTAACCCTTACCGCGTTGCTGGGAGCCATTGTGTTAAATATATTTCTTATAGGAAAAGTTTAATGTTATGCATACATTTTATATGGGAAAAACATACCATCAAAAATGGAAAACTTATCTATACCTGCTTATACTTTTATATTTCCCATTTCAGAAACTTCCACTTTCACCATTCTCAAGATATACAAAAACCAATATTTACTTTATATGAGAGGTACCATGCTCACTTATTCAATCCCGTTCGTATTTGCTGCAGAACTTCGAATTGGAGTGCCAAATCGTATTCGAATACCTTTAACTGGAGGAAAAGTAAACATATGACCACCTACAGCTCCAGCTGTTGAGAATTTTTTTTATTTTTTCTAAACCTTCGCGTCTCAAAAGGAAATATCCAATTTACTCCAATCGTAGTTTTAAACATCCGAACATACATACTACCTGATCAAAAAGTTTCCGGAATAACCCCCGTGTGGCGGTCCCGTCGTTCTGATTTGAGGTTATTTATTTATTTATTTTTTATTTTTTTATTATGTTGGTACCCGCTAAATCTTAGCGTCATAGCTTGAAATTTGCAAAAGCTACGTAGCCAAGAGTAAATCTATCTCTATGTGTGATGGCGATTATTTTCAATTTTAGAAACGGCTGCTAAAACGCGTTCCCCGTAACGGTTTAATGACCCGGACGTTTTGAATGACATTGAAATACATTGGATGGTTACTCTTTTATTCAATTAAAACATATTTAAATTTTAAAAGTAAAGGATATTGAAATTAAATTCAACAAAAGTATCGTACTTTTAGATCTGCATACTTTTCTTTTTGGTTTTTTGTTCCTTCTCTATGTGTTATGTGTGTATGTATGTTATTTTTTATTACTTTGTAACCATTAACAAGGTTGATTATCATTAAAGTGTAAAACAAAAACAATAACATCAACAACAAGAGCGACCTTTGAAATTTTAATTTGGATTTTTTAATTTCTTTTTTACGATTACTGTGGTATATACACACATGCATACCTATCTTTATTAATCGATATTAATCGATATTTCATAATAAAGCAACCTCTTGAAAATGAAAAGATTAAAAAAATAAGAAATTTACTTCACGGACTAAAAAGAAAAAAGATTTTCAAATGTATTTACCATTTGAAACGATAGGAAACAAATTATTGAAAACGAACGACCGAACCGACCATTTTGTGAGTAATAACTAAATGTTTTTAAATTGCTTTTAAAGGAAAATGACCGCCAACTACATGCAAGGGCACACAAGCACACACTCATATAAAAAAATTTTCTTAAATTAATCTTAAGTCAATTGAATGAATGGATTTTATGGGATGTAGAGCCCGAGTGAAATCGATTTAATATCCTTAAATAGTTTTAACAATTATTTTCCACCCCTCCCTACCTTAATTATTATCTTAGCTATTGTATCACCTGTTACCATTTCTCCCATCTTTCAAGTCCAAAAATATAAGATAGCCTGTGATATAGTTCCCGCCAGGGAGACACTGTAAAAATTACGAAATAATCGATTCATTAAGCTCTATATAGACTTCAAACAAAATTACATACATACACACACAAACTCATTTTTATACATGTATACGGATAGCTTTTACACGGTTTGCATCGCTAACCCTTCATAAAAAAGTATGTAAAGTGCAATACTCATTTATCGAATCTCTCCGTCGTTTTGCCTGATTTGGATAGATAACGAAGTTTTTATTGTTATCGTTGTCCAGATTTATAAAAATCATGATTTACTACATACAATGCGGCTACCGCTCCTACTTATCCAATACTACAGACGATGTGTATTGACAATGAAGGTCATTTGCATCATATTTCGAATCTCCTACTGTTATCGTTTTAAAAATGTAGCCAAATAAATCCTTAGATTGCATGGGTGTGGCACCGCCCATTTGGAAATTTTTAGAATATGTATATCCTATGGTTCCTTTCAGACATAGAAATATATACTGATAACATTTCAAGAAAACTGGTCCAGCCGTTTAGCTTTCTATACGTTCGTTTATAAAAAAGATTAACAAAAAAGTTTTAAAAATGTTTCTCAGTTTTATTTGCTTAAAGTAAGGAATGTCAATTTAATTCGTGTTTTCTCGAACAGCTTGGATAAATTAGACAACAGGCTTATTGGTCTGAATGACTCCACATTTGTGTAGTCCTTTCCAGGTTTCAGAATCATAGAGATAAGTGAAATTTTTCATGCTTCCGGATAATATTCTTGGTGTAAAATGATGTTCAATATGAAAAGAATTAATCTTTTTGTCAAACGGGGCTTCTCCGTGATCATTATATTACTGATTTTAGATCGCTGCTAACGCTTTCAGTGTCACGCAACTCAAATCTCAGTGATGAGACTGTACTACGTCGCGGTACTGAAGCAAACATTTTTAAAAACATCCCTTTCGCAACGGTGGTCTGCTTATAAAAAATGATCTGAATTTGTGGTCTCATCCATATAAAGAAGCAGTCCTTCTCGATTCCAGCAGATTTTAAATAGGAAAAATATGTTATTTAACACTTCATAATGCATTAGCATCACTCATCTGCTTATTGTTGCCTAAAAAAGCATACGTTTGGCCAGAGCTACAATAATGGTTGGCTAGGCTTGTTGCTGTAATATCGTTTAAATAATTGTCTTCATATAAAAGTGTGTACATGCATATTCTAACGTTGACAGCTTGCTGCCGGTAGCTCGCTGTGGTTTATGTGTTTATTGCTATAGGTAAGTATAGGCAAAAAAAAATTATTTGCTGGGTTATATAAAACACATGCCGGAATAAAAACATGTGTGGACGAACATGACAAGAGCGGCCAATTGTGATCTTAGACATTTGCAAGAGGCAATCATCCCAAAATCAACAAATTGAAAAGAAAACTTTACATCCAGGCAGCTGTCAACACTACACCGATAATTCTTTAGACGTTATAATGATAACGTACAAAGATTTCTTAAAAACCATGACTTGTTCGAATAATACAACAAATATATATGTGTACGAGTATATGTGTATGTATGTTATATGGTCAAGTATTTCTTGTCTGAGACATACCATTTATTTCTAAGACACTGCATTAAGTCATTTTTAAATGGTAATTGTAAAACTTATTTGAAAGAAATCATTTAAGCGATTTCGGAGACCTTCTCATTTGATACAAGAATTTTATCTCCTCTTTGTCGTTTCTCTTGTGCTATTTTTTTCCTTTTCAATTCAATTCTTGGGAATGGCATGTCAAAGTAAAGTGGTCAAAGATTGAATACCTCAGTAATTCAAGTCCATATTTGGTCTACTAACAGCAGTAAAAATGACAATGACAACAACCATAAATATTTACTAAAACTATCATAATATTAAAAAGTAAATAAATAAATGAAAGAAAGAAAATACAATATGAAGTGAAATAAAAGAAGAGTTTTCTGTTCCTGCTTATTTTACAAATGCACGCACCGCTTCACATCGTAAATGGACTTTGTGTCCAAATTGAAGCGTTTAACAATCGCAATTATAGCAACTTTTATTGGCGTAAAAATAAGCAAAAAAAACTTGTGTTTTTATATTTTATAGGAAGGACTTCGACGACACTAACAACAACGATCTGCTATAGTTACAAGTATCTAGATATGTATGTATGAATGTGTATGAAAGTTTCAAAAATCTTTGGAATATACTTACAGTAGGGATTAAAACTAAGAATACAGCAACATGTTTTTAGGATTTCTTTAGTTTTGTTTAATAATAATAAGGAAACATTTCAATACACAAATCTATGGCAAGCAACTATAACTTCGATAATTGACACTACAAAAGTAAGGACACACCTGCAAGAATAATAATTATTTACTCTGAAAACTAAAAACCCATCCAAATTTTTTATTATTAGTTTTTTTTCTTTTAATGCTTGATTGGATAGCTCGACATGTTGTTCGCGGTTTCAGAACGTATTTTATTCCATTTGTCCAGAAGAATTCGTTTCAGCTGTGATTTCATGCGGGTTTTATATTTTCAAACATTTCTTTCCAATATTTCCCAAATGTGCTCCATGCTAATTGCATGTGCGGTTACTTTACACTTTCACGTAAATTGCTTTTTCTCCGCCATGTTTAACTATCTCATCGTATTTTTTGAATTTAATGTCTTCCCTTGTCTACACCACACTTTTAGACATCCCGTAGAATTAAATACGAGTTTATCGATATCGGTAATTTTGGTGGCGTTCTTAAATCGATTATTCACAATTGTTTGTTTTTTAATGGCGCTTGGTATTGTGCTGAATGACTACAAGAAACAATTTTACCAATGTTCCTCTAAGATTTGTGTTTCTTTTTTCAAACAAATCGATTATAATTTATCGCTTTTCAAGAGATAGTTGTTTACCTGGCGTTATATTGGCTTCTTATAAACAGACATAGTTCAACAAATTTATATATTTTGTACAATTAAACAAAAACAAACTTTTGTTTTTCTACAATTTCAAATTAGTTTAGTTTTCTTTGCCATATTTAGAGGTAATAAGAGTGCTATCGAATTTTCTATTAAATACTAGGATATTAATACTGGAGTCCTTTGTGTCGTATATAAAACGTATTCCGCAAAAGAAAAATTTAGACGAATGCATTAAATTTAATGATTTATTGAAAGTGATACACCCACTTATTCAATTTCGCCCATATTTCAATTGATGATGCGCATTGACTCCGAGGCTATTTAGACCAATTACAGAACCTTCCACTATTACCGTTCCAAAACTATATACATATATATAGTGTAGGTGACACTCCAACATATCCAATTTCGCCCACTTTTTGACTGATGATTTGTATTGACCACAAAGTTATTTGGGTCTAATTTAGAAACTCTTACTATTACCGTTTTACACATATAGACATATAAATAAAAACAAATTATATGGGTGTGGCATCGCCCAGTGGAACAAAATCCATCAGTGAAAGTACATCTTTTCTTACTAACGCATGCACTTGCCAGAATAAATATTCGTACACCTCAAGTCCAACATTTCAATATGAAAAAATGAACAGGATTTTAAGTCGACCTGTGGTCAATATATTTACTAAAGATTAGTTGAACGGTATACTTGCATACTATTATTTTTATTATGTTTTCATTTATTGTTACATTTAAAATATTATTAGAAAAAAAAATTATTTTATAATGTACCATAATCATTATTAATAATTTCTGGGATATCCTAAGCATTGAAATTGTTAAGACTATTGGTAGAAGCCGCTGTTCTATCCAGAATGTTGCTAAAAACTTTCAATTCTACGTTTCAAGTCACGAATACGCCGCCAATTTTCAGGTAACCGACCGGGAGATACGATCTATTTATGCATAGATAACAGATAATTCGGCAATATTTGGTAACTAATTTTTCTACAAAAATTTTGTTAAATGAGCTTTTCACTTAAAATGCAATTTATTTGCTGTAATTTCACTAGAATTATTGTGACATTCTTTAGCAAGAGCAGAGGCCGAATTACCGCATTCGATATCGAGTTGTTTTGATGGAATAAATTCATTTTGGGATTACGGTATTCGATATCGAGTCTACGATCGAGTGTGATCTCGTAAACGTTGTTCGATAGTAAAATACCGATCGTAAGCATACAAAATATGTTTTATTAATAGCGAATTCAACGAAAAATTGTAAAAAATGAATATTTGCATTATTTTCAATTTAAAATACAATTTTTAGTAAAAATTTCAGAAATATAAACTTAAACCAAAAATGTTTTCTGATCCCGATGAATACAAATAAATCAGAATAAATAATTTTTAATTTATTAAAAGTATACACTCTCCTCCTCCTATTGCCTAACGATGATTGCGTTCGCTTTGCTTTTGTTTTATACATAATTTGCCTCAACATATGTTGTGAATTTTTTTAAATTTGATGAATACGCATTCACAATAAGCATGAAATTTCGATACGATAACAATCGAATATGGTAATATGGAAACTAGATACGTATCGAAATTTACTTTCGTACGATAGATAGAAAGCGGTAATTCGGTAATTCCGATTTTTATAGCCTATGGTTCAATATATCAAACTAAAATCCCAAAAACATATTGCTGTGTACTTAGTTTTGAATGCTACTGTATGGAAGATGGACAATTTGTGAAAGGTAAAGAAGCAAATTCCTTAATAAAGTGCATTTCGTTATTTGAACGTCTCCTGGGTAAAAATGTACCAAGTGATTCTTTGTAAATTTCAAAAATAAAAATCCATTCCTTGACAAAATTTACTACAATTCTGAAAATAAAAAGATGCTTTTTCGTTTGTCAACACCAAAGGAATTTAAAGCAAACAAAGTTGACAGAAAAAGTATTTCTACAAAAAAAAAAAAATTAAATAAAAATAATAAGAAAGACAATTCCTAGCAAGCCATCATTGTAGCCTACAAAACTGAATGAAAATTAATCATTTATTGTATTATTATTTAAATGATTGATTATTAAATTATTACACTGCACGCTCGGTATTCCCGAATACCTATTATTGCGACGGCCTGGTTATTGTCACAGCTTCATTTTTAATATTGCAGGTTCTATAGTGGATATTCCATAAATTCAATTTGCGTATTTTATAAATTGAATAAGCCTTCGGTTTATCGCATTATAAAGCAAGAAATTACACTAAAAAACAGAAAGAGGCCATGACAACTTTGATTGCAACTTAAAAAATGCTGTGACCCGAATATGGAACAAATAGTGAAGAAAGCTCCAATATAAGAAAAGATTGTACGAACAAAAGCTAGTCAGTTGCATTCCAAATTTATGCAATCAGCTCATCGAACATGGAATTAGAATTTTAAAAATTACCCGCGAAAATTTGTCTTCGAGACCACATCTTATTGAACCATTTTTGAAAGAGTTTAAGGATTACGTTGAAGTGCATGGGTTAAACTATCGTTAAATCAACAATGCCGACGAATCCGGTTTATAATATCGAAGGCTTCCAAATCATACTCTTGTCACATCTACTGAAAACACTCTTCCTGTAAGAAACGTTTGCAAAGAGCGAAAAACATTTTTGTTTTGCCCTGTTTAAATGCGAATGGCACAGACAAACTAAAATTGTTGGTTGTTGGAAAAGCGAAAAACCCACCCGACTTTAAAATGTTTTTTTTTTTTTTCACTAATCCAGAGATATACAAATTCAGAAACAATCCGCGGATGATACCATTTCTTTTCAAGAACTGGTTCCATTGCGAATTTGTTCCCCTAGTATTTTTTAAAACTAAATTTTTCATATCTAAACATTTTTTCAGGTCAATGAATTTTTGGCTTTAAGAAAAATTTCAATCTTAGATATACGATTCATATTCTGGCTACAACCTGGACGTCTTGTTGAAATTCGGTAGTGAATGAAGCGAAAAGGACAATATGGCCAATAAAGTATTTTCCAAAACACTGGAAAATTATGAGGAGCAAATGATACTGTCAGATATGGAATCGGAGGATTTACATATACGATATTGCTCAACACGTGATTCAGTTGTTATTTTAAGAAATAATTTACCAAAAAAGCTATGCAAACTACCAAGTTTATTTAAAAATATTTCACATGTAAATATGTACATATGCAAATAAGTATGCACACAAATTTTCTATAAAAGTTTGATTCCGTTATCGTGAAAATTCAATTTTCACTGATTTCCATTATATATTCATCCCTTGTGTACATGCATACGTATGTATTTCATGTATGTACATACGTACATATGATCAATTTATTTCAATCCATATATGATATTATAATTACATACATATTTACTTCTTCAGAGAATCACAAAATTTCAAGTATAAAATAGTATAGAAAAGCTCAGCTACATTCTCAAAATTTAATGGGTCTGCCAACTTTTTTTTTCTCGAAAAAGTCAATTTAGTCCACTTCTTAATTGAAAAGCTTTCATATATCAGAGTAAAAAAGTCCTTGTGGCTTAAATTAGACCAAAGTTAATAGTTTGGACCAAAAATGTGTACCCAGTAGAATGAAACAACAGAATAACAACGAAAAAATTTACTATATGAGGGTAATCCAGACAAAACTTACGTTGAGATTGTATGAAGAATAGGTAGAAGTCGAATAACGATTCTAAGCATTGTGCAGTGTCAAAACCTTCGAAAGTATACGGCATACAGGCGGTGTGAGTCCTTAAGCAGCCGTGATTGCAGCCAGATAATCAGAAAAGACAATATAATTCTGCAAAATAATATCAACACAGACCTAAGACCGGCTTATGATAATCAAAAAATAGTAGTTTGAAGGCAAACTGATATAAAATGAAAGCAAGTTCAAAATCTTTCACTCTAATGATCGCCAAACTCTGTAGAAAAAATCACATATTTAGCTAGAAAAACGAAACCACGATGCAACTGTAAAACATGGTCGTTAAGGAGTGATTGTGTAGAGTTATTTGCCAGCTACATTAGTGGCAGAGCTGCTGTTCATTGACGATATTATGGACAAAGAAAAGCAAAATAAAAATATTTGATTATACTAAAAGAAAACCTCAAACAGTGGAACTTACCAGCACCGCATTTTCCTAATACTATAATGACTTAAAGCATTCGACTCACGTTAAGCGTATGGGGCTATATAAATACAACGTTTTAAGTGTTTTAGAACATTCGCCACAATCGCCAGACTTAAATCCAATCAATAATTTGTGGGAAGATTTGGATACACATGCATGACATCCCATTCACGTGACATCCCATGTGACACAAGAGGGACTTCTCTCAGTCAATGAGCTGCACCCGATTCTATTTTTAGACTCGTTGAAAGAGACCTACAATTTAACGCCGGCTGTGAACGGCATATGCATTAATTAGAGAAGTTTTTCATAGCGTAAATACTCATAACCAATCGCTTAGCAGTGCTATGAGGTGATACCGCTGTTGAAAATTACCTGATGGTCTGGTCTAGTATTGAACCGAGGATCCCTAGGTTGGTAGGCGAGTGTCTTACCTACCATGCTACAGCGAAAGATAAGCAATAACCAAAACTACGAAATGAATCAAGTATTTGTCTAAAAACTGTACAATATCGAGACAGTGGTCACCAACAAATTTTTGAATTCCATCCAAAAATGACTGGATGTAGTTATAAAATAAAAATGATTAACAATTTGATATCAATTTTCGATCTATAACCAATATCTTATAGATTCTAATGAAGTTTGCCAATAATTATGTTCAGCGAAATTCGGTATTTTTTTTTTCATTTTGCTTTATTCATAAATACATATGTAATATAAAAAATGTTTAAAATGAAACATAGTCCCTTAATAAGACCATTAAATCAATAATACAATAATTCGTTAATATACAATGAATATATTTGAATGTAATCCGCTTACAATATACATAAATACATACATACATACATACATACAAACATATATACATATTACTTCAACAACAAACAAAAGAAACAAAATAAAAATTAAAAAAATTAAAAGAAATTATCGATAAGCAGCAGTTAAACTTGATAAATGATCAGCTGCTTGTTTGTTTACAAACATGTAATTGTTGTTGTTGTTCTCGTATGTTTTGTTTTTGTACAAATTTTGTAAACAAATCCAAAGTGCGAACCCGTTTGTGATATTGTTGATGACGTTGACGCTGTTGTTATTATTATTACAACGTTGCTTATTTTAAGAGATTACATACATAAATATATTTGTACTTATTGTTGTTGTTATAGCCCTACATACATCAGTCAAAGTGAGTAACTCGTTTGTTATTGCGCAGTTCACTTCGGTACACTTAACTTTTTTGTTTGTTTTGATTATACGTTCTTTGAAATATGAATGTAAGTGAGTATATGTTGTATGTTTGTATGTGTTGTTTTGCTTTTATTGCAAGACCTGTTGTACTACGATTGACTGCTTGTCTGAATGCCAACCTACCTAACTGCTTACCAACCTTCCGACCAGTCAAACGGCCATGTGCTTGCTTTGCCTGAATTAAAGTTTTGAATGCACTGTTATCATCAGCTGTTATTGTTATTGTTGTTGATTTTTTTTCTATAATTTGCCTTTATGTTGTTATGTATGTGCATGTATTTTCTTATTATTTGTTTGTTTTATGATGTTGTTGTTTCTTTAAATTCAGCAACTACAAAAACTAAATTAACCGGCGTGCCTAACAACCATGTGCTACATTTAACTGCTTCTTTCCTAGTTTCCATAATAATAACAACATTAACAACATTGGTAATAATCAAAGACAACTTGACAAACTACATACATACACATGTACATACATACATACATAAATACATACAAACATATAACAAGAACAACAATAGAATGTTGAGTTGAATTTTCAAAAAAGGAACAAGATAAGCACACATACATACGTATGTACATACGTATTACATATGTATTATATATGTATGTACATACGTATTACATATTTTCATTCATACTGTAAATATTGATTTTCGTCGTATACATATGTACGTACGTACATACATACATACATATGTGGCAAAAGACAACAATTAAAGCTTCGCTATCTATGTATCTACATCAGCCAAAAAGCGGCTACTGAAGAAAGCAATATTACATACTTACATACATACATACTACACACATACTTATGTAAGGTCGGAAGAACAGTTGATCATCTTATTCTTAGAATTAATGAATTTTTGATGAGGTAATGAAAATATTAAATCCTGTTACATAAAAGCGATTTTTTAATGTTTATCTCTTTTCTTACTTTAATTGAAGCGCAGGTTCTTTCGAAATTTTACTACAATTTATTAGAATCGATATTTGCGAAGCAGACTTTTGAAGTATAATTGTGAAGGCAAAAAAACTAGAGACTAAATGATAATGATTTTGATAAGTTGTAGTTTCTGAAATAGATAATAATAATAACGAACAAGTGTTACTGTTTTACAAAAATGAAAAAATCAAAGTAGAGAGCCCAGAAAATGAAAGACCAGCCAAGCAAAAGATAGGGTCAGTAAGTGAAACAAACTCTTATCTTTGAATAAAATTAAGGTTGAAACTGAATAGCAAATAAACACAGAAATATCCCCACAAATAATAAGAGCCGCTTACGAGAGTCGAGATATCATGCGTACACTGCGGTTGAAGTTTGCAAGAGAAATTCTAAGGAAAGGTCCGCGTTACTATAGAAAAGAATCTGGAGTAACAGTTTCGAGTTTAACTGACTTTAGTTAGATGGTTAAACATATGCAAGGCATCTTTGCAGCAACACCTATGACTCCAGCTACATGCTGATAATGGTTAAACACTGTTCTCGGTTTTAATGCCAACCATTCTGCCTTTACATGACTTGGCGTGGGTCTAATTCTACGAATTCGGGGAGGAATGGTACAATATCTGTTTATAAAGAAAGCATTTCGAAAGATGTAATTGGGTATACAGTGGAGAGCAAAACTGAGTGCAATTTTTTGAAGTTGAACTGAAAAGTTTTTGTAAAACTATAAATACACAACCAAATAAAACGAAACAAACATTAATAGAAAGTATCAAGTATCAAATTCTGAAATGAAAGAAAGGCAATTGTATAAAAGAATCCGCATTGAATCAGTTCGGCAGTTTTCGCCTAAAAGTGAGAGGAAGGAAGTTATACTTTGAATACTTCTCTTAATGCTCCTTATTGTTTGTGGCGCTTTTAAAGCACTTAGACGTACTCTGTGCAATATTACCTAAAAACGTAAGAGAAATCTGATTCATTATATTCGTTGCCATAGCTCCATACATGTTTCTCGAAGCCCAGTATTATTTGTCCATTCCGTTTTTTACTATTATCCAAAAATTATGCATTTTTGTTGCAATAGCCATTCTGTTTTTGTGGTCTGTCTTGGACCAACATCTTACTTGTAATTGTAGACTAAAAAGCTGTCTAAACATGTTAAATTCATATGCAACAAGTACAAATGCCAAGTTGAGGAGCTTTTGGAGCCCGCTGCAACCTGCCTAAAATTTACCATAACGCATTTTTTGGCTACGAAGAATATTTCTGGGGTGAGTTATAGTGCAATTTTACATTTTTAAGATAAGGCACCCCCTAATGCACATACATATATATACTAATATGTATGTATGTATGTTTGTATGTATGTAAGAAGAAAATCGAGTTTCATTGAAATCCTTTTTTAAATTTCACAGACTTTTATAATTGCAAGTGTCGTCTGACATGATCTCTTTTTCTTTTTTTATCTTAAAAGCATGTAAACAATTTTGAATATTTTACTTAATATTGCAACAAATGAATATTTACTGCATTTATGCATAATTTAAAAGCACTATTTAAGGAAAAAATAAGTTCGAAAAATTATAAATAGAGCTACAGAATTGTGTAAAGAATTAATTAAAAATTCATTATAAATCATATAAACGGTCTGCATCGATGCGCAAATGATAGCGTCAAATCTCTAATAGTCATATATGTATGCAAATCGTTTTGTGATTAAAATACTCGTGTAAATGAACCGTAGAATGCCTGCTCCCTAGAACATGAATGATTTTAAAATTCTTGTTTTGAATGATTTAAACTTTTTTTAACATTGGTCTTCGAAACATCACGCGTCCATACTCGTATATCAAAATTGGTTTAAACGCGACGTTTTATTCAAAAGCGGGTATAGATAGAGCTCTTACCCCTTTGTAGTTTTGTACATTATTTTATCTACTACATATGATTTTTAAAACTTAGTAGGCTAGGCAAGGTTAAACGGGCTATGGCTCATTGTGATATCCTCAATAATGACAGACTCACTGAAAAGGCCGAAATTACAGACATTGAGAGTCCCAGAAAAGATACCCACTTAAAGACCCAAAAATATCACTTGTCTCACTTAAGCCAACCGGTAGCCTTAACAAAGTCAATCAACTTCGACAGTGAGACATTCCTAAGACAGTCCAGATCATGAAAGTGACATGCACCCAAGTGCTTTAGTCTTAGCTACCATAGAGCAGGACAGTTGCAGAGAAGGTGTTGCACCGATTCCTCCTCCTCCTCATTCTGACAGCTCCTACAATAGCCATGACCAGGGCATTTAGGGTTGCCAGATGGCCTTGATTCAGCTTGATTTACAAGAATTTTTATAGCTTGTGAAAAATTAAGAAAATGTATGGTCCGTCAAGATTTTTAATGGATATTTTTTAAAGGGTTCCTTACACACAGCTTTATGAATAACTATTAAACATTTTAGTGAACGTAAAGTGTTTTAATTGCATTTGTTTCGTAGCTTAGTTTATTTCAATAATTTATACTTAAAGTGGAAGAAATTTAAAAAAATTTTAATTTACACCATTAAGGGAGTGCTGTAGAGATCGAAGGTCGGGGCTATATGTTTTAAAGGAACACAACACCTTTTCTGTTGATCAATTATGACCATTTTAATTTAATTCCTTTCCAATCCCACCATACACACAGCATTACTTTTTTTGGTTTCAATACTGTCTTTGCCACCGTCTACGAAGCTTCATCATGCTTCGTCCATGATCTTTTTCACACAGTATTGTGGTACCACTTTTCATTAGTCATTCGGACTTATTAAATAAGGTATAGTATTGTCTAATGCAATTTGTATTACCAGGATTATTATATTTTAGAGGAATCTACCGACAATTAGTAACCGAAATTATTCGAATACCCAATATTTTTAACTGTCAAGATTTTTTTAAAATCTTTTTCGAATCTTGCAACCTTAAGGGCATCCTACGCGTTCCGACATTCTGCCCATCCATAATACAATGCCCGGTAATTATGCCTGAAAAAATTCCGATCGACCTCCTCCCAAACCTAAGAAGAGACGTAGTCCTTTCCATAGAAACAGAAGTCCAAAACATTCTGGATCTTGCTCAGTGCTCATTTATCTAACAAAATCGAAGTCGCACTTAGAGGGGCATGCACGTCCCCGCAATCTTCAGTAATTTCATTCTCTCAGACGTCCACATGACTTGGAACCAGGGTTGGTAAAAAGCCGAGTTTAATTGGGCTTTAAATGGTTTTTGTTTGTTAGGGGGGTTTATTGGGTTTTATAACTGTTTCAAAATTTCATTCAATTGGAGAAAATGTTTCTGTTTGTTAGTACAAATACGCTGCTTTAGTATTTATAATGCAATTGGGCACTCCTGGTGAGATGAAGGCGGCATTGCGTACGAAGAGCTGATAAAATTTGGTGATCGGAGCAGATTGCAATTACTTTGTTTGAACTGTGCATTACAAGAAACTATCAAATAGATATTTGACATCACCCGTCGTATTTTCCAAACATTGTTCCTTTTAGCTCTTGGCTGGTTCGGCGGATAAAACATGACATGCCAAGTCATCGATCGAATCACTTCTTTTGACGACATATAAAATCGACTTCATTTTGAGGCGATCCTCAAAAGAAGGAAAGATTTTCTCAGACCGGATTAGAAAATTGGCTCAGAGGTGGGGAAAAATATTGATTTTGATAAATTTGTTAATTTATACTCAATATACGAACACATAAATAATCATTGATTTTGTTGTAAATAAACTACAAAAAGCTTTAAATAAAAAACCCCACCCTGGTTTTTTTAAATATAATACGCAATAAAATCCAGGTGGGTTTAATTGGATTGCCCAGTAGGTAAGCCAATCCTGCTTGGAACCCATAACAATTCGACATGATATCGAACACTGGCCATGCTGGAGGGCCAGTGAGCGAATGCAGTTGAGGAGACAATTCGATTTAATCACATACGAGTCGAGAGCACTAATTGCGGCGAGACTGTCTACATAGATCTTAAAAGGCCTTGAGACGTCGGGATCTAATTCCCGGATATGCCTAGCGGCCCTATCTATAGCTTTGACCTTCGCCTGAAAAACAGTACAATTATCGGGTAGTCTGAGAGAGATCCTGAAGTCCAGATCATCAGAGTAGAAATCCGACCCTGTCCGACACATTAAAATCGTTTCACATTGCGAACGTGCCTCAGTCCACCCGCCTCCTAGAAGAGCGGAATTCATGCCACCGGTGATTTGAAGACAGGCTAGCATCTTCAGAAAGGCCAGTTGTAACCCAATATCCACTGCCTTTCACCAGACAAGGGCGCCATAGGTTATGATTGGTCTAATGATTGCGATTTACATCCAATATAAGACTTGTTGTCTAAGACTCCATATTTTCCCAAAGGCGCTCCTACAAATGTAGAAGGCACATAATGACTTTCTCATTCGACTCTCAGCATTACGTTTCCACGAGAGCTTCGAGTTTAAAATCAAGCTCAGCTATTTAACCTCCTTCGAGAATTTCATAATAATGCTGTCCAACATTGGCGGCCTAAAATATGGTATCTTATACCAACTGGTAAACAGAACCAGCTCAGTTTTTGCAGGATTAAGCCCCAGACCATTTTGCCTTGCACAAGTCAGAAAAACGCCGACCGATGATTCCATCAGCTCGTTTAATCAGGGGGAAAAAATTTTGCGTCTACCGCAAATGCGGCCACCTTGTTACTCATGCCAGTGAGCTTGAAAAAGATTATATTTATGGCCAGATTCCACAAAAGTGATGAAAAACACCATCCTGCGGCGTTCCCATAGTCACAACCTTCCTCATTCTGCCCATACCCAAACTAGAGGTAATGGAGCACATGCTTAGGAGCAAGTCCCTGTCCAAATCGATATCATTTAACCAACATCCAAATCATACAGAGCATCGACTATGGAGCATATTATATTCACACTGTCAAAAGCACCCTCAATAGTAACACTGAAATGTTTAATAGATTCACGAATCTCGAATAGGTTGTCTTGAACTATTAGCTGTCTGGTCGGTATTCACTTGGTAGATCTGTTGCAAGAAAATGCTATGGCTTTTGTTTTGTCATTATTTATTCATATCTTCCATTTGCTCAGGTATTTTTAACTTGTTTTACTCCACATTCTTAAGCTCTTATAATACATTAAACACTTCTCCAGTTGTAATAAAAACGCTGTCGTCCGACTTTAAAAGTGCGATAGCAAAATCTGAGGTAAATATAAAATACAAAAATGATCTTGTGGAAGACCAGCTTTTCCGTTGAAAAAGAAAACTCCTGATTATTATTTTATATACAATACAGTTTAATTTGTATATAAGACCTTTATGCCAAATGGAATCGAATGCTTCTTCGATGTCTATAAACACAATTCCTGTGCTTTTCCGTCTACTACATGATCTCATTTATTTCAAAATATTATTTGAAAAAAATTCCATTTCAAGATATGTTTTAATATCAATCAATAACGGATATTCGTACATACATACATACATACATACATATGTACATACAATGCTTATTCGTGAGTATAGAATATATTAAAATAAAATGCTTTTATCTCTTACACATACACAAGTAAATATTCGCATATGATTTGACCTTTTCCATAACAATTTTATTGCATTACATACGATAGAGAAACCAGTCAATCGGTACACCTGAGTCTTGTATGGGTCTGATAAGATAAAATTACATCAATTTAACGTATACATTTTTAAAGTGCAATTTCAATAGCTACCCTCGTTACCAATATGCTAAAATATGTACTTTTGTAATCACACAAAAAAAAATTGTACTTGAGTAACTTTCTTAAACTTAAATATCGAGAATCAAACTTTTCATTTGGAATTCAAGAAAACTGAAATACTAAAGCCTCGTTAAACTAGTGTCACTATATGCCTACATGACTCTAATGCCACCAAAACAAAACAAAAAACAAAATCGTAAATTTCTTAAAAATAATTTATACGTTTTAAAGCAGTTTTTGCGTTGGCGCACAACAAAAATGCAACAGTCAACTGACAACAACTCGCAACAAATTTTAACGATCAACAATGCTTTTCTCAAGGCAATACTGATTTTAAAACCCCTACATCACCTAAATTTTACCGTTTTCTATAAAGACCACAAATTTAAAAAAAATACAGTCGATCATAAAAGTCACCGAAATCTAAGAGAACTACAAAAAAACTTAAATCACTTTCAAGCAATTAGTTTTAAGAATTTAGGTATTTTGGTTACAATAGCAACCAAAGCAACTAATTTCTGAAGCATGTGTTTCAAAGAAATTTTCATCGCCTAAAATACCGACTGTATAGAGCATTTAAAGTCTATGTGTAATACGAGTACTACACAGGTACATACATGCATACAAACATGCATACATAGATACATATAAAATAAAGAAAACCAAAACATAAAAAATGTGTACAAGCCTTAGTACATATCTGAATGCAGCTCAGATAAAACGAAAAACATGCTCACAAACAACAATATCGACCGACATTAACAACAACTGCGCAAAAAAAAGCTACAACGTCTGAACATGTTAAATGAATTACAGACACAAGAGTCTCAAATGCTTATGGAAAATATGTCTTATTATTTATTTATTTATTTTTTATTTCTTTTAGTCTCTTAGTCTTTTATTTTAATTTTTATTATTATCATTGTTGTTATTTTTTGTCTCAATTCATTTCGAATTGTGGTAAAAATATTTGAAGACATAAAACAATTATAAACAATACTAATAACTATTAAACATTAAAACATTATTTCAAATCGAAAATACATACACACACATGTTAAAAATTTTAGATATTTTTAAAGTTTATAATAATAAATTCAATATTTAAGATTGCAGTAGATAAACTATAACTAAAACTAAAACTAAACTAAATTATTCATTATTTGCATTCAGTTCTTTTGGATTTCTATCGCCGTTTATACTTAAAGTATTGAAAGATATTTTTCAAAGTGTATTTTCTAAGCAATACGATACGATACGATACGATACGATTCGATTCTCAAGAGCCGCATAATGGTTCAAATGTTGTGGCCGTTGTTCTTTACAAATATTCAAAAAATCAAAAGCCAAAAATTGTAAGTTTTCAAACTTAAGAGTTGTGGTACAACAAAGAGGTGAGGTCTTATAGATGAAATAGCAGAAAAAAAATAACAAACAAACTAAAAAAGAAAGAAAAACAATAAAATAAACATTTATTTGTGTTCAAATTGTATATTGTCTTCACTCTCCCCCCCACCTACCGACAAACAACAAAAGACATGATAAAGACTTGAAAAGGTCTACAAAATCAAGAGCAAAAACAAAAAGATCTGACAACAACATAAACGTACACATCTACTCATAAAAATATTCAATTCTATTGCGAGTTTGTGTGCTTGTTTGTGTATGCACGTATGTGTGTATGTGTGTATATGTGTATCTGTGTGTGTTTGTAAAAGTTGGTAAGATGAAACGTTAAAAACAACATGACAATAAGAAAAACAAAATAAGTAATAAAACAAAACAAAAGTCCAAAAACAACAATACAAAAAAATATATATACACAAACAATAAGGTGAATAAGAAACAACATAAAAAGAAAGTCAACGAAAATGTCTTAAACCGAAAACATGGACACAAATTTTCAACTGAGATGCATAGTTGCCAGATTTAGCGATTTATCGTCATTTTGACAATTTTGTGCCCCGAAAGAAATAGAATATTGACCATATGACGATTTTTGTCCTTATATTAGCCATTTACATCATTTACTTTACTTAAGTGCTTTCAAAAATATTAATTTGTTAGAGTCTACATAAAAAATATAAATTCTTTTTGCCAACTTTAGCATCTATAGCAGCTTGAAATCTTCTTCTCATATAATTTACTAGATTCTTAGTTATATTAGGTGGTATGGGTTCAGGATAACAGCTTTGAGACTATTTTTGCTCCTTAATTGGCGTTCTAGTAATTTGTTCGTCATATACGATCACAAATACTCTATAGGATTATAAAATTAATTCCCTTACTATTAAGGAAGAATGCAATTGTGCTAAATTGTCCTTTAGTATCTTTAAACAATCCATCGTATTCATTCTTCCTTCTATGAAAACAAGATTTACTACAACATTCAACTCCACTGAACCATGCTTGAACTAAAATTTTTGTTTATAATAGAATATGTACTTATGCCTTGGAACATAAATTCAATTAATTTTTTTTATTTTACAATAAATTTTTAAACTTATGTATGTATTCTGAAAAAAAAAGGATTTTCGGGTAATTTTTTTAACGATTTTGTTAAACCACTATGGCGATTTTGATGATTTTTCCCTTAACATTTGGCGATTTTATGCAATATTTGTCTGGCAGCTATGCTAAGATGCTGTGCTAATCCAAATTCAACAAAACAAATACATACACATTCACGCATATTACGATACAGAGATACATCAAACAGTGAGTGAGCAGAAAAGAGATGACAGAGAAAAGTGTAGTGAGAGGATTAATTCTCTCAAATAAATACATAAGTAACTGACTAACTTACACTTACGCAGAAGAAATAAAAATATTGCAAAAATAACAATAAAGAGCAAAAACGAAGAAAACAAAATAACGAGAAAAAAACGAAAAAAACACATAATACAAGCCAAGACGAAATAAAGTTAAACTCAATATACATATATGTACATACATACATACATACAGATAACACAAAAAGACACACAAAAAGGCAGAAAACAAAAAAAAAGTAAGAATTGAGCACGAATGCGAGATCAGATCACCTTTTGAATGTCTCATGCAGACCTCCATGCCATGGCATACCAGTAAACTTAAAAAAAGAAAAAAAAACAAGAACGACACGAGCACAAGTTACTAGTACTTTAACGAAAAAAAGATACCGACCGCCATCCACACCCCTCCCCCTCCTCTCTTTTTTCCGTCAACGCTCTACGAAAAACGACATGCAGCAATAAAGCATATACATATACATTTAGACAAACACATAAGGCTGCTGAGAGTTGGTCGCATGGACCATTATGGCAAAGAAAAGTTGGCAAAAGAAAAAAAAAAATCGCACATAATAAATGCATTTTAAGTGCACTTAATATTAACAAAAACCCCACACACATACATATACATTACAAATGTTCGACATACACACATGTACCATGTGTACTCGTACATACTTATGTACATATTATACAAACAGACACTAATACAAATAAATTGTCTTACTTAAGCAATATAACGAAAATGCAATCAACTGAAAACAGGGCGTTTAGGCAGGCAGACAGACAGACGGGCAGACAGTCAGTCAGTCAGTTGCATATACATACGTTTACAATATGTACATACGTACAATACATACATACACTTTTTTTAAGTTTTACAATATAATAAACAAAAGACTTAAGACACAAACGCTACCAACCAAATACCAGACACCCATTATTCTTTCTATCTATTCCATTCGCTTATATTTTTATTATTTTCGATTGTGTGTGTGTGTGTGTGTGTGTGTGTGCTTTTTTTAATTTAAACTTTCGAAAGTTCAACAGGAGTCTCTTTTTATTTTGTTTTCACATTTTGCTTTTAGTTTTTGTGGACTGGTAGATATGTATGTATGTAGGTATCTCTCCTTGGCATTCATCGAGAGGGAGTTACTTTTTATCATGTTCAATTAACTTTTTTAGGAGATTTATAGAATTTTTTTTTTTTAAATACATATTCTTGTCTTTGCTTAAGATTTCAACATTGCCATTACTAACATAAGAAAAAAAAATTAATAAATAATTAAACAGCGATAACAATAAAATTTTAGAAAAATATAAGTCAACAAATAATAAATATAAAATAAAACAATATAAGCTAAATATCTTAAAGACAAAAAAATAAAAGACTCGGAATCAGTCAAGTCCAATTATGGTGTTAACGTACCGTAATTAATAAACTAACGAAAAGCATAAAAAGCATATAACAAACATTTAATGCTTGTTTCAGTGTAGATTACTTGTACTCCACAATATTTGAAACATATCGGAAGAAATTCGAATAATTTCAAAAGTACTAACATTAAAGGAATATAAGCAAAAAATATTTGTCCTCTATTTGTTGTGCAATTAAGCTACAATATATTACAAAAATATGTAGAAGTAGCTTTCAAAATTACAATTCCAAGCTGACTGATAAGATAGAAAGCAAACGAAAACAGAAAGTAAAAAGGAATCAAATAAAATAATAAAAATATTCATAAATAAGAGCAAAACAGAACAAAACAAAACAAAAAACACAGTCTGGCTTGGGAAAAGATTTTAATTTATACCAACGAATAATTATAAATTGTTTATACAACAACAACAATTCCAATACAAACATATTAACTCTCATCTCCAATCATATGTATATGTAGTATATGTAGTTATTTTATATATTCACAATGAACAACAACAAAAACAACAACAATAATATAAACATAACAACACTTAGATTGTATTTTAAAAACTATTATGAAGACGACAAAAAAAGCGCGCATTTACGATAATCGATATTCGGAGAAAATAAATAACAACCTTTATTTCATTATGAAAACTTAATATGAGAAAATACAAAATAATTATGAAACACTCACCACTAATAATAAAAAATTAATTATATTTATATCCACATACATTCATATAGACAGACAGACAGACAGACAGACAGACAGACAGATAGATATCTCAACAAATTAACAACAACAAAATTATGGAAGAAAAAGAAAACGAGAGACTTACGTAAGCTCCATGAAACCATAATCATTAAAATACTGAGTTTCTTTTACAGTTGCAGACGGTAAAAGGTTTTTTTCTTTTTAATTTAATTTTATTTCATTTTATTTTTATTTCATTTTGTGGTATTTTTATTTAATTTTTTGTTTTTTCTTTGTGCACTACTTCTTTTGTGCTATATTTTGTTGTATCAATATATTTTAATTAAATTATTTATCATTATACTCTCTGGTTTCTCTCCATCTCTATCTCTCTTTTTTCTCCTTTTTTCTCATGCTCTTATTCGTAAAACTAATGAAATACTTTAAAGCATTTTTTTCTTATTAAACAATTATTGCCTGTTATTGTTGCTGCTATTTGATAGTTTATTACATTATTGTTTCAATTTAAAAATATTTGATTTTTTTTTTTTTGCTTCTAAGAAAACTATATGGCAGACTTATTCAGATTAACTATTTATATATAACTTTGTTTTTATCACATTTTTGTTTTTGTTTTTTTTTTTTTGTTTGTTTGTTTAACTTAAATTAGAGTGAAGAAGCGTTATAACAATAATTTGTAATTGTAACTATAAATTCTTTGCATTTTGTTTTAAAACATATTCATTTGTTGTTTATTTCTTCATTTATTTTCATTTTGAGTTTAACGAAATCTGTCTATTCCCGCACGAAGTCACTGACGCTTAAACGAATTGTATTGAGCCGCGTTTACTCACAAGCCACTGCACCGTTGGTATTTTTCCCCCTCCTTTTTTTCCTCTTCTACTTCTTCTTCTTCTTCTTCGTCTTCTTCTTCTTGTACTACTACTTCTATGAATGTATTCCTCCTCAATGTGGTTGTAAACTATGACGAGGTTGATTATATTTTTCTTAAAATTATCTTTCAATTATTCTTGATTTTTTTTTTCTCTTGTTTCGTTAAAACAAAAAACAACAACAATTTTTATAATAATCTTTTTTATATTTATTACCAACAATTTAATTTGTTGTTACGATACTGTTAGTTATTCGATCAATCCGTATGTTAGACGCGTCGATTTGTGGAGTTTACTAATATATTTAGTAATTTTCGTTGCTTTTTTTTTTAAACAAACCACTGCCAAAAGCAAAATCAATCCTATTTCAAAATGCAATAGCTTAAGCACTCTTTGATTAAAGGTAAGTAGTAAAAGTTCACTGTTTCACAAAAATAAACGATTGAATTAAATTAATTTCAATCTTACACACACATACACAAACACACACACCGCGCACACACACACACAGCATCATTTTGCTGTAAATATAAACTTATTCATCATATTCGTAAGCACTAAGAACTTCTTTTTAAGAATTGATAATTCATTTGATCATTTTTGATAGTTTTTAATGTAAAATTTTTTATTTTTAAATTTTAATTTGAAGGGAATTCTGTTTCTGTTTTTTTCACAAAATATTGTTTAATTTAACGAGAAATTTCTAATGTTACGAAGGGGAATATAATGTTGCTTGCGCCGAAGGTATGAAAAACTTGTTGTAGATGGTGAACGTTGATGTTAAGGAACGTGCAGAGTCGTCTCGGATACCTACAAATTTACTTTTCCACATTTATTTTTCCACACTGATACCGAGACAATAGCGCAGTTTATCTCTCTTTTTTTTCTCTTGTGCTCTTTACAATCGAAAAATAATAAATATCACCACTACTGTGGCACTAAAACTGTAAGTGAATTGGTATTTTTCGATATTTTATACTCAGGTGCCTTCACATACAGGTGTCATACAAGCGTTGGTGTCTTATTCGTGTAAATTGTGGGAGATTTGTATTTCCATTACTTCTCTCTTTTCAAGTGAATGTATTTGTGTGGTTTATTGATTGAGTGTAATTCCAATAGTCTCTATGAAGAGTATGAAGAATAAAAGATCAAAATAAATGGAGAAAGAGAGAAAGAGAGAGAGAGAGAGAAAGAATAACAAGCAAGGAGAGTTATTTGATCTTTTTATGGTTTCATCTTACATATGTAGCCAGTTAGCCGTTCATGCAACGATGTCTGTGTAATTAAATTTACTCTCGTATTGAATACATTATTTGCCAGTATTTTTATTACCTGTGTAGCTGTGCTAACGTATATTTATAAATATTTTCTCGTGTATGTAAGTATTTGTGTGTATTTATTAACGTGCCTTAGAAACGTAAATGTGCGAGTAAATACAAAAAAAAACACACACACACAACAACAATAATAGTAGTTGGCCAAAACACAGTTAATGCAGGCTAAAAGACACAAAAGAAACAAAAATTTTATATTGGTTTAGAGAAGAGCAATAATTGTCTTAGCTAACGCTCTCAAACCTTACATTTTATTGTAGAGATACATCCATAGAGCCATAATAAATGAGAAAAAAACAACGAGCACAACAACGAAACTAAAGAAACAAAACAAAAAAAAGTAGCGAAAATGAGGTGCGGAGCAAAAAGTGCACAAGATATATTAGTAGTAGTAGTAGTAGTAGTAGTAGTTCTTGTTGTTGTCGCTGTATACGAATGCATGTCATAAGTAATGTTAGAAAAATCAACAAGTCAAAAAGTCACATAATCAGAAGCGTCACAAAACAAAAGACTTAAGATACATGCGCAAGAGCATATGTTCATAGAAACTTGCGTCTATTAATTTTGTTTTTACTTTTTCATATGTATATATATATACATAATATATACAAAATAATAATTTTTTGAAATTAAATTTAAAAATTAAAAAAAAATTTATGTATTTTTATCTTTATATAGAAAAATCAATGTGTGTTTGTTTGTATGTATGTATGCATGTATATATGAGTGTTTGAAGTCTATAGACAGCTAAACGGCTGAACCGATTTTCTTGAAACTTTTACTGCATCATCCTGTATGCCTGGAAGGAGACATAGGCAACATTTTTTTCGATAGGGTCATAAGGAGAGGTACCCTCATACAAACCAAATATTAATAATCGCATCTCTAAAGAACTGTATCAGCTAGAGTCATGAAACGTGTGAAATTGATTTTTTGGAAAAAATCAAGGGCGGACATAATCAGGGAGACGGGTATATCCAATACACAGCAAATTTTAATTTTCGTATATCTAAAAAACTATTATAGTTCCAGTCTTCAAATTTTGTTCCAATCACTTTTCTATGAAACTAATTTACTGGAATAAATGTAGGTCAGATATAAAACTGATCTACAAATAACAAAAAATTTTCTATGCCATTGAATAAAACTATATGGAATATAATGATTTTGATGCGCTGAATTCAAATCCGTTTTCAGTTGTTTTTGCAACTTTTGACAAATTTTTCGCCCAAAATATGGTAGTTATGTAAATATATTTCATCATAACTTGAAAACGACTTGACCGATTTTAATGCATTTAGCGCCAAATTTTTAAGAACAAAATATCCTATAAGTCAACTGAAATAACATTTTTTGTTAATTAACCAGTTTCGGAGATATTCATAACTTTTTTTTGAAAAATTCAAAAAAAAATTTTTAGAAAAAAAATTGTAAAGGGTCAGCCATCTAACGCTTTTTTTTAAATAGTGCTTATTTCGTGAATGGTAACACTTACCTCATGTCTGATGTGACAGATAATTAGTTTTATTCTTCCGCTGAACGAATATGGTTGTGTATACGCTTTGTTTGCTTCGCTAAGTGGGCCTGCGATCGATTCAGAGAAGATGCCGATTTTGCCAAAAAAAAAAAATCATCTTTTCATATGAAGCTCATTTTGATCTTGGTATGTAAACAAGCAACATTGTTGCATTTGAGGCACAAAAAACCCGCACGCATAAATTGAAAAGCCGATACACCCAAGACGAGGCACTGTTTGGTGCTGATTTTGGTCCAGAGGTATAATTGGGCCATTTTTCTTCGAAAATGAGCAAGGAGTGGCCGTTACAGTCAATGGCGATCGTTATCTTACCATGTTGAATGAATTTTTGTTCAAAAAAATTGAAGAGGACGATATTAGCAACATTTGGTTTCAACAGGACGGCCCTATGTGCCACACAGCCGAAGCTACGATGTTTTGCGCCCTGTTTCTGATGATCGCATTATCAGCCGCAGCGCTGATGTCGTTTGGCCACCTCGGAGCTGCGATTTGACACCGTTGGATTGTTATTTGTGGGGTGCCGTCAAAGATAAGTGTCACGCCAACAAGCCAGGACAATATTCGTGAAGCCATTGGTGAAATACAGCTGCACACAATCGATAATGTGCTTAAAAATTTGACCGATCGTGTAGGCTACTGCATGGCCAGCCGAGGCAGCCATTTAATTATTTTCCATTATTAACCGGAAGGATTGTACTTTCAAATAAAAAAAGAATTTTGAGAAAATATTCAGTAGTTTTTTTTATAGCATTTTCAAAAAAAAATTATTTGGCGGACCCCTTATATATTAAACATTTATTTATTTATTTACATGTTAAAACTTGAAATGGTGAAAATAAAATAAGCTATAAATCGTGAAAATCGGTTGGCTAGTGCTGGTACCTTACTTTGACCAAAATTAGCGAACAAAATTTTTCTTGCAAAATTAATGGAATTTATTTTTTATTTTACGTTCAAAAAGTTATTAAAAAAATCTTAGCATATAAGTTTTACATTTTAAGCATTAAAATGAAAGTCAGATATGTTGAAAGTAAAATAACCCATAAAGGCAGATGCCTAACTTTGACAAAAATGTGTGATACATTATTAGGCAACATACAAATACAATAAAAGGAAATGTCTGATAGGAAGAAATACGTACACTTATTTATATGTATTTATTTTATTTGCAACATTTTAAGCTTTAGTTTATGTGCTTAACATGTAAATTTACATTCTGAAAATTTTTGGTGAATTTTTTGAAAAAAAAATGCTCTAATTTTGCGCAAAAAAGTTTTGTTAAAATACCAAAAATGTTATTTAGATGACTTATAGGATATATTGTTCCTAAAAACTTGATGATAATTGCATTAAAATCGGTTAGTTATGATGAAATGTATTGTTACGAAAATAAGGTTGGGCACCCCAGCATTTATTACATCGCTAAAATAAATAAACAAAAGCTGCTAGAACAACTATACGTGCTATTTACAAATCACCAAATCTACAAAAACAAACATTAGCAGAGATAAAGTAAATAAAAATAACACGGCGACAACAATAATTAAGCAGCAAAGAAAACAAGTAACAGACAATAAACAAGCAACAACAAACACTAAGAGCTGAAAGAGGTAGATGTTTACATACACATGGCTACAAAAGAACTAAAAAGAAATTAAAAGAAAGAAATGGAATCTACCTGAAATATCGAGAGGTTCGAGAGCTTTCGATGTGTTGTTTACTCAACCATATAAAAAGCACATCGATGCGAACAACAATGAGTTTAAGTAAAGTTAACTCAGCGCATGTGTTATTGGTGTGAAGAGAGTTTATAAGGAGTAAACTCATGAAGCTAGTAGTGAAGTAAAAACCAGTTTAGTTGGAGCTAACTCAGTATAGAGGGTTAAGTGTGGATAACCTCTGGTTGAAAAGGTTGTGATCGAACCTAATTTATAACTACGATCGGATTGGAAGATCCTTAGGTAGAATGATCTGTCGAGGAATTGTTGTTGTTTACAAAGTTGTAAACAGACGGAGGTTGCAAGCAGTGGTGCACAAAACTGTATTGAATAAAGGATTTTTAATTAAGATCAAACACATAATTTATTTTATTTTAACTACAATCTACGAACTCAAACATACACGTTTTTAAAAAGGTAAGAACGTAACGTATTTTGGTCGAAAAATTTGCCACGCTCATAACAAAAAACTTGAGCCCGATGGAAAAAAATCAAAAACGGATTTGAATTCAGTGCATCGAAATCACTATATACCACATAGTTTTACTTAAAGGCTTTTTTTGCTGTAGGCCAGTGTAATTAGAGGGAAAGGTACCCTCATATAAACCAAATATTAATTTTTGAATACTATTACACTGATTACGATAAAATGCTATATAAAAATGAATGTGTGTTTGTTTGAAGAAAGTATACAGCTAAACCGCGGATCCTACAGTCTTTCTGGCAGGAACTATAGCCTATCTCAAATGTTTGAATTTGGACCGAAAGGGTAACAAAATGGAGAAAAATGGTTTAAAAAAATGTTGCCAATATAATATGTAATTCAGATAGCGGTAGGGAAGTACGCCGTATTTTATCTAATTTATTAATAAAATATAAAGTGCTGTTCTGTATTCCGAATCAGAAAGATTTTATTCGGAATCGGAATATTCCGTATTTCTTAGCTGTTCTGTATTCCATTTCCGAATATTTTTTTTTTTTTTTGTCGTTTTATTTCGTGTGGGAAAATGTTAGTGGAATCAAATCGAATCAAGTTTTTTTTTAATAGAACTTCCTTGAACTGTAAGAAACATCGATTGTAATCCATAATTTGGAATGTTTCCTTTAATTTTTCATATTATTTATACAACTCTTTGAACTGAAATTGCTATAAATTATGGAATTAAAATTTGCTTAGAAATATGAAGACTAGCAAATTTCCGAACTTTTGATTTACTTTCTCGTATTTTATAGTTCCGCATTGATTGATTCCACTCTGAATACAGAACAGGGACGATAGACTGAACTTTAATACCCAGTATATGTATGTATACATAAAATACAATCCCATGATACGCCACTGTAATTTAATTTTTTTCAGTTTGTTTTCTTCCTTATCCGCACCTCTAGCCACCGCGTAATAGAAGGGTAGCGTTGAAGAAAAAAACAAAACAAAAGACACACACTCACAGTAACAAAAACAGCATTAAGAAGCTGAGAGGCATTTTGTTTACCTTTCCTATGTATTTGTTGGGAGAATTTAAAATTTTAAGTCAGCAAGCGAAACTCTACACACATGCATGGGAAGTTTAGCTTAAATTGAAAGTATGTATACAAAAAACTTAAAGATACACAGCAATATTTATGCAGCAACTAATACCAAACAATACTGACACTGACAACAACAACAGCAACACAATCATTACAATATCCATACCATAACAATAACCATTACATTCCCTACACAACCAATTTGAAAACGAGCACACAAAAAAATAGAAATTAAAAGAAAAACTTATAAAACCAACAATAGATGCAATAGAACAAAAAATTCAGATAAATATTCAAACACATTCTCGTATCAATAAAAGTTAAAGGCAAGCATACAAACACACACACAAAGATGAACACCTACATACATACATACATACATACATAGTTACGTATGAAATAACTATATGTAGATATATGTATAACATAAACACAACAGCAACAAAAATAGTTAAATTAACAAACAAACAAACAAACACACACACACACACACAAATACTCGATCGAATATTAAACTTAACCAAAAAGTGTTAAATTCAGAGTTAAAAGGCTAATCTGAACACAGCTGAACCGATCGATCTCAAAGAAAAGAAATCAAATATTTTTCTATTGTCATAGTACGTCTTA
The DNA here is from genome assembly GCA_023159175.1 of Wohlfahrtia magnifica. Classification (NCBI taxonomy): domain Eukaryota; kingdom Metazoa; phylum Arthropoda; class Insecta; order Diptera; family Sarcophagidae; genus Wohlfahrtia; species Wohlfahrtia magnifica. The sequence continues at coordinate 832,932 of JAKWBJ010000505.1, read as the reverse complement.
AACTGCACCTACATATGTATGTACGAGTACATACATATATGTACATACTGTATCGTATCCATTGTTGTTTTACAATTATCGTTTTGTATGTAACAACAACACTGCACTACAACACCGCCAACTAACAATAATATGTACTTTGCTAGAGGCTTTACAATTTAAATTCGAAGGAAATGCGAATTTTTATTTTAAATAAATAAATATTATTGTCTATGGAAAATCAAAATAAATTTAATTAAAAAAATATCCGTTTCAATACATTTGCTCAAATGAGCTATTTCTCGATTGGATCTTTTGTTCCTTTATTTCTTAATCACTTGTAGCCATTACTGTCTTTGGTCATTAAAGAATATCTACATACATACATACGAGTATGCATAGTACAAATGAGACTTTGGAGGTGTTTTGAAAATTTCAAAAACAGATCCTTGTTCTACTCTATAGCGTCTATCAGAAAAATAGTATCACTTGACTGTTTTTTTTTTTTTTGTTTTCGAATAATTCGAAAAGTAGGACTTTGAAAAAAACCGGTTTTCGGTTAATAATAATTCAAATAACCGGTTAACCGGTTCATTTATTTAAATAAAATTCTTCCTAATTCTTGAAGCGCTGGACCATGTCGTCTTAAAAATAAGCAGAAGCTGAAGGAGAGCTAAAAATTAAAGTGGCATTCAATACTAAAAATAATTCGAGCAAAACGGTGTGCGGAGGCCATAGACAGCAAATGCTTAAGTTTCGAACAGAGCTACTCAATCTATTCTATTATAAGACCAGCACTCAGGGGATAATCCCTACTCATGCAGTGCATTGTGTTGGTACTAGGAAAATAGGTTGGGGGAAGGAGGATAAATAGAGTAGTGTCTGTGGACGTTCGGTTTAAATTTGCTCACGACGTAAGTGGCAGTAAAGACATTCGTAGGAAGATTGTTCCACAAACCAATAGTGAGACCAAAGAACGAATTCTCCCTATCATGAGTTGTGCGATTTGCTGGACAATCAACTACAAAGGATGAGCTCTACGAAAAATACGAGCACTACGTAAAAATATGTGATTACTACGAATAAGCTCCTTAATTTCGTCAGAACACATTCCGTTATAGTACCGATAGAACAATTAAATACACGCCACATTGCGACGATACTCTAATGTGTCGATAGAATTGGCTACCCTACCGTCATTAATAAGAACCTTCGCCTTCTCCTGTACGCAGTCGAGAAGCTCCAAAATAGACTTTGAAGCACCGACCCATACATGAGTGTTGTATTCCAATTTGGGTCGGATAGAGGCCTTGTAAATATTAAGGAGATCAGATGGCTTGAAGTAATTCTTACACCGTCTTAAGAAGCCGAGACACTTGAATGCTTCTTTCGACACTCGAAATATATGCTCGTTCCAACGAACGTCACAGCGAATTCTCATATCTACATACAAATGACAACACACCACTACGTCTGTATGTCAGAAAACCTCTTTCCCGTTCTCCACTCTTCACAACGCTTCACATACAGCAACGAAGCGCTTCGTTTTCAATTACGGGAAAGCTCGTTAGACTGAGCTTAACGATTTCTATGGGCATTTCAATTGGAAACTTTGTTTCCTTGATTTTAACCTGAATGCAATGATCGAAATGGTTGTCAATATATTAAAGCCAGGGATGGATAATTTCATACCATTAAGAAAGCTTCCGATTAATTCAAGTAATAAATCTTGATTTAATTGATTTGAGCAACGGCAACGCTGCTCGCACTACTGGCCTCTTTTGAAACAGCTGTTTTCATTTAACTTTGTTTTGGTTTTTTACGTATCGTGTAAACGTAAAGAAATCTGTCGTAAGATTTTTACTCTCAATTTAAAATACGAACGAAATTTTATAATATTTTCTATGTGATTTTACGTACGTAAAGTCTTATCGTCTAAGCTCATCTTTATGGCAATCGTAAAATTTTAACGAATAGCGCGCAAAGTTACCCGATTACGGCACGCATTTCGATGTAACAAATTTATCATTTGCACGTCTTGTTGAACGCTCTATCCGTCTATGATAATTTGACACAAAAAAAAAAACTGAATAACTGACAGCCAATTGGACAAACGTAACTTTTGCAATATGGTAGCTATCAACTGTTAAAACTCGGAAGTCCCGATTGAAAAACACGTTAGAAACGAGAAAGTTTAAGAACAAACTTACGCGAACAGAAAATAATAGTTAATGTAGAGAAGCAACGAATAAATTAATTATGAGTTTTATTCCTTGTCTTTCTTCGTAAAAGCAACAGTTTTAATCTGGCCTGTTAGTGCGTCATTTCTACTATAGTTTATATACATTTAGTAAAATGGTTTTTAAGACTATTTACTATGTACGGAAGGTGCAACACCTAACTTATGCGGTACCGAACACAAAGTTTTTGGATCAAATTTAAAAACCCTTATTACCAGAAAATAAATTCAAATAAATTTAATTTCTAAGGGCGTAGCACCGCTCACTCTGTATTTTTGAAATATATAGTCTATAGTACCTCCCAGATATGAGTATGTATGTTAAAATTTTAAGAAAACCAGATCAGCCGTTTAGCTATCTGTAGGCGTCAAACATACATACATACATACATACCATACATCCAAACATATATTCATTTTGATATGTAAGATATACCTACAATACTTAAAAAAACAATGGAAACTCTTTCGTATTAAATTTGACAAAGAACATATAAAGCGATCTACGCAGCAATGGAAAGATTCAACTACAACTTATAGGGTAATGATGAAAGAGCATTTGTTAGTCGGCGAAAAGGAAAAAAACTGGACCCTAAGTATACAAATAAGACAGTAACCTTTGGTGACGGAAATATAATTTTAATATTTGGGGTTGTTTTTCGAATCATGGAATGGGCAGAGAATTTTTTTGTAAATAAGTTGTCAAACAGAATACGTCCGCAACTTCAAAACACAAACGCAGTCAAAAAATATGACCCATAATAAAATCGACAGTCGCAACTTCATATACTATCAATTGTCCTTTTTGTGTTTATGTTTGCTTTGCTTTTTATTTTTTTTTTTCACTCCAAACCAAAAACATATGTTTTTTGTTTACAAAATTTCTAAAATTCAGTGAAAGTACGGCAACACCACATACAGATTGTGGGCGTACAATAGAGAGAGTAAAAAAAGACGCTGTCACCGACTGATTTTGCGAACGATTTTCTATATCATTTCGTATAGAAAAAATCGTAAGCCCCAATTCTGTTTCATCTCTAAATAATAACTTTCCATTTTTTAGCCAACACCGGAGTATCGAACGCTTTAAATTTTTCTTTGAATTTTCTTAACTGTATACCACATAACACACATAAATGTTAATAACAGTGCGTATTAACAAATTACACAAATATTTTGCCGCTTTCTTAATAAGAATATTGGTTCTTCGCCCGATTAGACCAATTTTAATTTGAATTTTTTTTTTTAAGTTTCCATTGTATTGTCAAGCTCTGTATAAAGTCATGTGAAAAATAATAGGGACGCATTGCGTTCTTTCTTAAAAACTTAAGAGAACAACGTACTATAACTGAGAAATGCTACAAAGTTTATTCTTTACGTCGTCGATATTCAAGCAGGCAATTTATAAGATCTTTTTGATAAATGTTTGAATGTAAAAACAGAGTTGGATTTTTAACTATTTGATACAAGTGTCTCTATTATTTTTCACATGACTATATACCCATAAGTATCTGTGTAGATATGGAAGAATAGTTTAAGTCGAAACATGAAATTTTGAGATATTTACAATTTTGTGTAATTTTTATCCGTAACTTAACATGTTAGTGACAACAATCTCACTAAACAACAAATGTAAACGATCTAAAAATATGTATATTGGTAAAGAGAGAGCACCCCTACAACTTCTATAACTTAGGCAATTTTTTGATACTGAGTTTTGCGGTTTATTATTCATAGATCTGATAAATTTTATTATAATTTGGCATAACATTGTGAGCCAGATTGGCACTTTACTATTGAGTTCCATTTATTAAATTTAATTTAACTACATATGTAAAATTATTACAAAAAAAATATTACAAAATGTAATAGAAATGTTAATATTGTAAGATTGCATAGAAAATTCATTTATAATCAATTTACGGTATTTTAAATAAGTTTTGATGTAGTAATACAGGGAAGAAAAATTACCACCATTTAAGATGCTTAATACATCGTCCATATAGAGATAGCTTTCACTAAAGCAACTCCTTCTAATTTCATTGTATATTGGACACACGACTATAATTCAGCATGCCACCTCGTGCTTTTATGAGTAGACAAGTCAGTCTTGATGAGAAATTTAATGCAAGTAATGGAGTAAAGTCGTAGCTTAATTGCGAATACTCTTGAACTCTTCACATTCCTTTCACTTTTCTAATGTAGAAGAGATGAGTTTTTAATGTTACAGTGGATAAAGAATCGATAGCAGTTTCAACATGAAGAATGTAGTTTGGAGTATTAGATGGATTGGATTATTGGATTATTTTCTTAATGAAGAAACGGAACAAATTTTCAACCACCTTTGGGATCTGGATGCAGCATGAAATATTTTGAATTTGTTTCTTTTTGATATATGGGGATGGGGATGGAGATGGGGATGGTTTATGTACTTAGAGCACGTTGAGTTGATATCGAGCTTAGATATTGACAGTTTGCTTCACAGATAGGTGTTAAACGACAAGTTAAAAGTGATCCCAACTTCCAGATATTTATAAGCTTTTACAATTTCAATGTTTTCAGCATTATAATGCAATTTCAATTATTTAGGGATTCTTGGACCAGATCGAAATATCATTATCTTAGATTTATTTCATTTCACAGTTAGACTTCAGGTAGAACAGTAATTACATAAAGCATTTATCATATCATCATATCATTGTATAACAATAGGAGATTCCGATGACAAGACTATATCATCTACATAAAGAAGTATTGTAATATTTGTTGCAGTAACATTTACACCACCAGGTAATTCTTCAGGTAAGTCATTTAAATAAAATGAGAATAAAAGTCTTGTTTAACACCAACATCGATATCAAAATAGTCCGAATAGAAAGAACCGTCCCAAACGTGGCATTCTGTTTTCACATATGAGTTCTTCACTATTCTAATAAATTTTGTTGATAATCCAAGACAGGAGAGCTTGTCAAATAGACTATTTCTTGGAGTATTTACCAGGTTGAAAATGTTGTCAACAGTTGAATAATTCTTTCGAAATCCAGCTTGATATTCATTTAATGTGTTATTGTGATTACAGCATTCAGTTAGACGATTTAATACGATTGTATTAAAAATTTTACATATCGTGTCAATCAAAGATGCACCATGATAATTTGAAGGCACATTCGGATCGCCCTTCTTACATAATGGTAATAAAATAGATCTGTTTACAGGCGTCGGAATACATTTAAAAAACAAATTGGAGCAAATTTGTAGAATTCATATGCTATATCATCTTCACCAGGTGATTTATTAAGTTTCAGAGTTTTTACAATGGACAAAATCTTACAGAGTTCAAACGGGGAGTCCAGAAACGGGTACGTTATGTACAGCATTTTATTTCGTTTGTTCGTTTTCCTTTATACTTTTTTTATTTTAGGAAAATATATACTCGTATGTAGTATATGTATGGTATATACATATGTACGTATGTACACATACACATATTTGGAAATTTGGATTTATTAACTATTGCCAATAATTCAAATTAATTTTTATTGTCGTCTAATGTAATAAAGGGTCCGCCAAATAAATTTTATTTTTTGAAAATGCTATTAAAAAAACTACTGAATATTTTCTCAAAATTCTTTTTTTATTTGAAAGTAAAATCCTTCCGGTTAATAATGGAAAATAATTCATTCAAATGGCTGCCACGGCTGGCCATGCAGTAGCCTACACCATCGGTCCAATTTTTAAGCACATTATCGATTGTGTGCAGCTGTATTTCACCAATGGCTTCACGAATATTGTCCATTAAAGCGTCAGTTGTCTAGGCTTGTTGGCGTAACACTTATCGTTGACGGCACCCCACAAATAATAGTCCAACGGTGTCAAATCGCGGCTCCGAGGTGGCCAAACGACATCAGCTCTGATAATGCGATCTTCAAAAACAGAGCGCAAAACATTGAGTGTAGCTTCGGCTGTGTGGCACGTAGCGCCATCCTGTTAAAACCAAATGTTGCTAATATCCTCCTCTTCAATTTTTGTGAACAAAAATTCGTTCAACATGGCCCGATAACGATCGCCATTCACTGCAACGGCCACTCCTTGCTCATTTTCGATGAAGAATGGCCCAATTATGCCTCTGGACCAAAATCCGCAACAAACAGTAACTCGTCTTGGGTGTATCGGCTTTTCAATGTATGCGTGCGGGTTTTCTATGCCCCAAATGCGACAATTTTGCTTGTTTACATACCCGCCAATATAAAAATGAGCTTCATCTGAAAAGATGATTTTTTGGGAAAATCGGCATCTTCTGAAAGTCGATCGCAGGCCCACTTAGCGAAGCGCATGCACAACCATATTCGTTCAGTGGAAGGATAAAACTAATTATCTGTCAAATCAGTCATGAGCCAAGTGTTACAATTCACGAAATAAGCACTAGTTGAAAAAAAAACGTTAGATGGCGGACCCTATATTTATATATTCAAAGTACGAAAGCATAATTTAACCGTTACTATAAAAATAAAATTTCTCACAATTTCAATGGGTCGGTCGGTCATACACGAAATTCAATTAAGTTCCTTTCGTTTTAAATAAAAGTATTTGAAATAGACATGAATTACCGGTATGACAACAAAATGTATTTATTATTATTAATTGTATTGTTGTTTTCTATTTAAAGGTATACAACAAAATTTACATACATATATATGTGTATGTACATACATATATACTGGTCATTTTTAAAGTTGAAACTGCCATCTCTTATAAACAAAATTCAAGTGGCCTATGTTCAGAATAACTTCAGAAAAATGATCGCTGACTTTAATAATGGAAAACACAAAAAAGGAGAACAATATTTGAAATCATACCTTAAGTAATATAAAATATTTCTTATTTTTAGCGCGTAGTACATCATGAAGTACATCATACATATCTACATATGAGAAGTTTGTTTAGTTGTTATTTAAAATCAAAGAAACGGATATCTATAGTTTGTGCAAATGTTCTATAATCAAGAATATTCCGTACAAAAGTGTTATCCCGAAAAAAAGCCATTTGGATACAAGAAAGCGGTTAACCTTAAATCATACATGAAATTGTGCATATTGTGTTCGTAGTTGTATTCTAATTGCACTAATGATCTCATCATGTTCCAAATATCACAATAGAACACAAACTGTCATGAATTGACAGCACATAGCTTACCAAATACCGCACAACGTAGATATGTGCACACACACATACATACATACATACATATGTACTCGTATGTACATATGGTAGATGCACATCAATCGCCTAAAACAATTCCAATAATTCAAAACGAATTTTTTACATTTAGTATATACGGAAGAAAAGAATGCATTGATTATTATTCTATACAAAAAAAAAATCAAATCAAAATTAAAGTCAACTACGCTCCTGCAAATACATAATTGACTTTAAATACATACATATCTGCCATTTAACTTGTAACTATTTTTTTATATTTTGGTTTAAGCACTTCATTTTTATCATATCTTAACCCAATACCAGTCCCATTAGAAAAGTTCATTCGAATGAATTGAAACCATTTTGCAATTAATTTTATTTATTTATTTAGTTTTTTTTTATTATACATATAAAAGAGGATTATAAAATGCGTTGTACGGTTTTTGTAAGTCCATTGGTTCACGAGTTATTGACTTTAGAGTGAACGCCTTTGTATTGCATAAGTTTTACTTGGAAACGAAATTTGTTACAGCATTTAAACTTTGTGTGAAATAAAAAATATTTATAAAACTGTGTAAAACCTGTGTAAAAAGTGTGTGTGTGTGTGTGTATGTAGAAAGCTTTCATTTAATGTGTGGCTTCGCTATTGTTTAACTGAGTAGTGCCACGGCCATATAAAATTTGTATTTACGTGTCTATATCTTTAAAGCGGTAATAATAGCAAGAGTCTCTAAATTTAGCCCAAATAACTTCGTGTTCAATACAAATCACCAGTTAAAAATTGGGCCTAATTGGATAAGTGGGAACAGCACCTCCCATACAAATTAAATATTGATTTTTGTATAATTTGGTCTAAACGACTTCTCAGATAGTACAAACCATCAGTTAAAAAGTGAGCAGAATCGGATAAGTGGACATGGTACCTCACATGCAAATTAAATAAGAATTTTTTTATATCTTGAGAAGGGCTAGAGTTGAAGTTACTAAATTTGGTTTAAATAACTTGGCAGTCAATACAAACCACAATTAAAAAAAAAAAATTGAATTCTGCATGTGTAGAGAACGGTAACAATTGAGGCTTTCTTTATCTATCCACATCAGTCCAAAATCAGATATTGGCAGAATATACTATGAAAAATGCATACATACTCGTATGTCGTCCATACATACTTACATACTTATATAGAAAAATGAAAAGAAATTTACAAATTCAATTTTTCGATTTTTCTAAAACAAAGTATAATGAAAAGTATGTGCATTAGGATGGTCCTAATTTTTCAACTTTGTTGTTTCGAGTGTAACTCCCCCGAAAAATGTTGATTAAAGTTTATAAAGAACGGTGCGGAAAATATTATGACGATCTGGCAAGGTTAAAACGTGGCTCATCGATCTTGAAATTTGGCTTGAAAACATTAAAAACAAATTTTTGATATTTATTAATTTTTTTCACATACATCTGTACGTACATAAATAACTGAAAATAAATAAAAACATACAGAGAAATGTTTTTTTATTACGTCATTATGTTATTTTATCGTTTAGAGAACTTATCTATAAGAGAAAAAAATGTGTCCGATTATGCGTCGGAATCGCTGTATATTTTTGAATATTTCACCAGCTGAGGCCATCCTAAGAAGCTATGCGCCACTCCTTCCTTTTATCTGACGACCATAACTTTTTGCACAACGTATTTTTACACAAAACCACACATTTTAGAGGGGAGTTACGGTCTCTAACTTGAAAAAGAATTCTTGCATACATCCAAACATCACCCTACTGTGCATACGCATTTATTTTTATTCACTATATACGACATATGTATACATACATACATACACATGTATTATATATTTCTCACGGCTTTAAATTCTTCAAGGCTGCAACCCAGGTAGGGCATTTTCAGCGGGAAGTTAGCACCGATTTAAAATAAAGTAACAAACGCTTTAATTAATTTTGCAGAGCATTTTTTATGGTTTATAATTAATTTAGCAGCTCTTTCTTAATTTAAAAGTTGTAGTTTTTAAAAAAGAACTAAATTTAAAGTAACGTAACAAAATCATGACATTGCCCTGTATTGGGTTAATTTAACTTCAATTGCGTTTAATTTATTTCAATCCATTGAATTTGATTTTATTAAAGTTTTCATTGTTGTTTGTTATTGTTCTTATGGTACATCTGTCATTGTGTCAATTTAGAATAAAAATGTAAACAAAACAATAACAAAAACAAAACATTCGTAGAACAGTCAAACATGCATTTATTCAACTTTCATGTATGTATATAGATATGTGCATACATTTCATGCATACATACATACATAGGTATATATACGAGTATATATACATAATATATATGTACAAGTCAACTAAGAATTATATAAAATAAGAATGGATGCATGTATGTACAGCAAAAGACAAAACTAAGCTCAAATTAGACGTGACTTAACGTAGCGGCATAGTTGCAACGCTACCAACCAATCTTACGGACAACAATGTATTTAATTAGTGGTGACATACCATGATGCCATAACCGAACAATTGAATTTTCATTGTTTAGACTATGATTACGGTTATGACATTTTACTAAAGGGCTAACCATAATATCATGTGTAGGCTAGTTTAAACAACTATGCGACACTGTTGCCAATTTAGTTATTTTTAGTCAAATCTAGCGATTTTTAATCCCATTTGGCGTTAAAATGTTGACTTAGCTATTAGCGGAAAATTTTTAAAGCGCTTTTCAAAAGCTTAATATTGTTGAAATCAAATTAAAATTAATTAATTAGTTTCTAATTTCAGTTAATGCCGTTTTACATGTAAGGTAATCGCTTTAGAATTCACAACTGTACGACGTTTTGATGAACTAAAAATATATGTACATTGTATGTGTATCTCTTAAATGTTTACTAATCTTTTTTAAAACACATATGTATGTACACATTTATTTTAATAGAAATTTGCATTTAAATGCATTATTATTTTCTTTTCAGTCATAATTTCTACAGAGTTTCTCAAAAACCTACTGAATTTCTTAAATAATAAAAAAGAAACGATAGAAATTTAACGCATCATCTATTTTTCACTTCACTGTGACGATATTTTGTAAGAAAAAGTTGGCAACAGTGCTGTGCCAATACATACAATCAAATGTGTATACATATGTAACTGTAATGTTCTTAATAAACTTTTCGGCATGTTTCGTTAAATTTTATTTGTTTACGTTTAAAGCGAAGCTGATCGCACTGCACGTACGTAAACGGCTGTATGTGTGGTATATGCAAAACAGTAATAAAAGAAACACGTTGTGCAATGAATGCTGAAAGCAACCGCTGTATTATTTTTTACTATTTTGTTTATTTATAATTTAATTTCTGTTTCTTAATAAAACAAATAATAGAATTAACTCGGTTATAGTAAAATGTTTATTAATAGTTGACGTTAAAACAATATTTCCCAGTGATGGAAAATTGAAAGGAACGTACTTTTTTTGATATTATTTATGTAGTTTCAAAAAATACCGTAGTGCTCCTCAAACAAATTTGATACTCTTACAAATATTTCCATAGTAACTGCATAGCAGATATACTTGAGCAGCCAGATAATCCGAATGGATTGAATGGGAACATCGATGCTCCTTTTAGGCAAAATAAACGGCTGATGGGACGAAAATTTCGCCAAATGGCGATCACACGATGGCAAAATTAACCCTCTTGCTATGAGAGCAGAAGGATATGGATAAATTTGGGTGATGCTACCTAGAGCACATTCGAAGAACCTTATATTGGTTGTTACTGACCGTTGGGCTGTTGGCAGACATGCGTAAAGGTTGGAAATTAAATATAATTATCTTTGCAGAAGTTGCAATGATATTAAGAGAAGAATGAGTCTACAGAACACTAGCTTGACAAAATCCATGTTTTCATTAGACCAACTAAAAAACAAACTGTTGCGATACAGGAGCTGCGAGAACCATCGTGTGGTAATGGACACATGGTAACACAACTGGTCCTACAATTAGGATCCAAATGAGCTGATGCTAGCTGCCAGATTAACCAAACTTAACCTAACCCATGTTTAGTTAAGAATAAAATTCCACTTTGCTTTTGAAAATCCATTGGAAATTGAAAGCTATTAAGTCTGTTGGTATAGCGGCTCATGAAAAAATCTTTTTGTTTTATAAAATATAAAGTTTGTTACTCCGTAAATTTTCAACGGATTTTTAAACCATAAGTTTCATTTTATGCATAACTAAATACGGTTTTTTTTAATTAATTTATAAATAGTACGGTTTTCATATAAAAACGCATCTAAGCTTAAAAAATTTGGAAAATAATTTATGAAAAATGTGTTTGCTTGAGAAATACACCCAGATTCTTCAAGACTACTTAGAAGAATATATATCATATAAAAAGTCCATTTGCCTTCTTTCCAGAAACTTAAAATCGGGTAAAATTCAGCTTAGTTATTAGCTTATAGCTCGAGATTTTGGAAGTGTTCCGGAAATTCCGAAAACAGATTCTTGTTCCACTCGATAGCGCCTGTCAGAAAAATAGTATTACTTTGCAGGTATTTTTTTTTTCTCGCACAGTGTTATTTAACACTATATTGCTCTTAAATGGTTATTTTACTAAAGCTACGGTCACATTCAAATATTTGACAAATTTGTAGCTTAAGAAAAAGTATCGTTATTGTTTGCTAAAAAATTTGCCCTCATAAAATGCGAAAATATTGTACTTTTAGACCCAAAGAAAATTTAAATCTTAGGATGAATATGTTGCGCTAAAAAAGGTGACAATTAAAAATGTTTTTGTTCTTATTTGATGTACTTTTCATAGCCTTTTTTTATTTTATTTTTTGGCGCTATAACTTTTTACACATCTGTATAAACATAGTTGAGAAATTGTTGTTGTGTAGTCTTTCTGATTGTGATAAAACATTTCTCGTATTACAAATGTTAAAATGCAATTTTTAGTTGTTTTTTATTCGAAATTATTTTCTAAACTTATTGAAATATCTTATCAAATCTTAGGTTAGAATAGCTACGCTGTTTCAAGTCAAAAAGACTTACACCTACACTGAACGAAAAATTTTCGTAAATACTCTAAAAAGGGGTGTAGAATTGAAAAAATTTCTTCATATATCAGCTAACAAAAATGTGTAATCCTATCTACGTTTTTTTTTTAGTATATTATTCATATTGAAAAAATGTCTTCATAATAAATAAATTTCTTCATTTATTCATATTAAAGAAATTTCTTCAATATGAATAAGATGCCTTGGTTATATAGCGGGATGCAAATATGACGAAATTTAGTTGAATTTAATAAAGAAAATACTAAATTTAAGTAATTATTTTAGTACAATTTTGTTCATTATTGAAGAATATTTATTTAAATTTGCTATTAATTTTTATTTGTATTGAAGAATAGCTTTTTAAATTAATTAATAAATTTTGTTAATTTTAAGATTTTTTTCAATTTTATTAACAGCTCTTACTAACATTTTTTGTAAGTTCTAGGCAAAAATAGAAATAAATTTGAAAACTTTATTTTAATTTGTTTTTTTTTTATTATAAGCAATATATAATAATTATATATAATAATTATATATGTACAGTATGTCAAACCGAAATTCGTACACCCGATAAAAATAAGAAAATTTACAAAATATTCAAATTGTTACTGTGTACGAATACGGTTTTTGTTATCCAATATATGAATACATCGAAACAATAAATAGACACGAAATTGGGTGGAATTGGATAATGGGTTTTGCATACTGTATGTAAGCTTATAATTAAAGCATAAAAAGTAAAAAAAGTATTAATGTGATATAATTTTAGTATTTTGTTCGGTATTCTTTGCTATTTTTTAGAGCCTTCTTGGCATGAACTCCACAAGATATTGCACGTTTAAGGAGATATTTTATTCCATTCTTTTTGCTGTGCTTCCCGTAGGACCCTTTTGTTGGATAAGGATATTACATATTTTTTTGTCTTGTATTTTCTAGAGATGTTCAACAGCGTTCACAGCTGATGACTGGGACGGGGTTGTTTTACCTTTAGACAGTTATATAGCATCTAAAACCGAAAAGATTACTTTAAATCTTTATCAACGTATGACATAAAAGTATTCGATGTATACATTTTTTCCCAATTTTTTTTTTTTTTTTTTTTAATTGTGATTTTCAACTCTCGAATAGATAAATTTATACATATTGCCTTCAACAAAAAATACTAAGTTATCCACTCCAGCAGCTAATATACAACCCCAAACTATTTGTCATATTTCACCATGTTTCACAGTTAATTGCAAGTTGGCATTATCCATTACTTTACAGAGTTTTATCCACGCCATTAGTTTTCCATAAGAGCAAAATATATTCAATTTTGAGTTTGGTTGACTATTTGAGATCGTCATTGGTAAACAATAGTTTTCTAAGTCTATTTTGGTCACTAATATACGGTTTGTTTTCATTAATTTGGCTATGATAGCTGTTAAGATAGAATAATTACTTCCTTTTCCAAATATATTTTCAACAAATTTTGTAGGGACTTTGCTTTATTTTCCTGATTATCTGGCGCTCATCATTATGAACTGACTTTAATTTAAAACATTTTCTAAACTCAAGTGTTATCAGATTTTCTTTTTCGTATCTTTTAACTACATATTAGACACTATTACGACTTTGATTAATTAATTAAATAATTTTTTTTACTAAAATTATTATGTTAATTTGAAGAAAAATCGTTGCTTTCAATAAAATTTATGTAGATTTGAAGAAAACTTGTGTAGACTTGCATAAAAAATCTGTAGATTTCAATTGTATTTCGTTGAAGGTTTATTAAATTTTTTAGTTACTGCGATATTTTTTTGACAGTAAGTCACACTGGGCTTCAGTGTCACGCACAAAAACCAAAAAATATTCATTCTGCGAAAAAGCGATGTTTCTTTATCGTTAATCACCTAGATTCACAGTCGCTATAACATAGTTCCTTAGAATCTTTCAATCAATGCATTGATAAGCACCCCTATGTGCGACAACGAAAAGCATGGCATGTGCAGAGGAAGTGTCCGAAAGTGTCGACATACACCTCGCATGCCTTAAAATTATAAGGCTCAACACAGTATATCCTATATATGTAGCTGAGCTCACACTACAGGGTTTCCCTTCAAAAGGTACACCACCCTTCTAAGCTAGGCAATGCCAAATTTGTCTTAAAAACTTTTGTAAAGGAAAAGTTTTTTTCATATATCGATATATGTACGAGTATGTACATATAAATTATTGTTGATAATTATTTTCCAATTGGCAATACGACAATAAAAGCAAATAACCTGTTGACTTTAGTTTTGTCGTTACACTCTTAAGATACATATACTATAGTATGATATATGTGCAACATGGATAGTGGAAACTATTTCTCTTTTCTTTTCAGTTTTAATTTTTTTAAGTTTTATTAAGTAAAAATGCGGGTATTAGTTTTGTCCGACACTGTCTGTTGTCACATAAATTTGAACTGCTGGCTTTTTTATTGAACATTTTACTGCCAGGCAATTATGTCATCCTGTTAAAAAAAGAAACCACATTAAAAGCAGTAGTAGATAGTAAAACTCGTTTAAGTTTATATTGTCAAACAATAAAGAGACAAACCAAAGACAAAATTAGCCAGCAGAACTAAACAAAAAATAAAACAGAACAATGACACACGAAAAAGTAACATTTAAACAGCTAAGTGTATATGGTCTACATCATTTTACAAGACATTGTTTTTGTAATATGACCAATGCCAATAAAGCATAATCAAAAATATTCAATACCAAACGCTAAAGGGACGCCAGCAAGACATAATCAACTTCTGTCATATATGAAAATATTGACAATTATACATAAAGTTTGTTACATAACTAACTTTTAAAATAGACCCACACATTACAACGCTAATAACAAAAAAAGATCTTCAGCTGATTTCTTTGCCGTAAAATAAGTGCATTCAAAAATAAGAAATTATTGATGAATGTTGTCGTATGTAAAAGACGTCACATAGTGTTTAGCAATATAAAATTGGACAAACGTGCAACAAGTGACTCTATATTTAAACAAAAACATTTAGTGAACACGAGTCTCAAAAGATTGGAGTATACCCATTGGTTTGAAGTCAAGCCAGCTAGATTTTCCTGATTTGTTTTCAAGGCCGTGTACAAGGTCATATCCCCCGATGAGAAACTACAGTACGGGATGTGTACAAAAAAAAAAATAAACATTTTAAGAATTTGTTGTAGGAATTCTCAAATGAAAATAAGATTTTAATTTTTTTTCAGCTTTGAAAAGACTTTTTTTACAAACTGTATATGATACCAAAGAAAATGTATCATCAGTCATCGGTGATTTACCATTGTCAGCGTTTGTCACAATGATTTTCTAAGACGTTCGCTACGGGGAACATTTATATGTATATATTAAATTTTGCGCCCAAAAATGGTTAAAAGTGACTGTGAACTTTAAACCAGCCACTACACAGAGAGAAAATGATTGGAAAATCAATTTTTTAATAATGATTATGCTTCATTATCGTTTCATGTAAAAGTTCTAGTTAAATCAAGGTGATAATCATTTCGAAATAATGTAAAATTATTATTGGAATCACAATTGTTAAAAGTTAAAATAACATGAGTTTCATGTTGAATCAATACAAAATTAATATTTAATTAATTATGAAATCGCTAAAAAACTAATATGATCATCATATTAACATAACATGAAGACATGTTGTTATATCGGGTGGGCCATCTATCGGTTCAAATTTGAATCAACGGTTATTTCGAATCTAGCAATACTTATGTCATTCTATTCTATCACAAAATTCAGTATATTATCTCTACTGAACGAAATGAATCGATTTACGCTTGAGCAACGTTAGGATTTATTAGAAATTTATTTCCAAAACAAAGACAATTGGTCGGAAATTGCAAAACAATAAAAAAAATTAAACAAAAATACAAATTTCATCTTTTCGGATGAAGCTCATTTTCATCTTGGTGGGTACGTTAATAAGCAAAATTGCCGTATTTGTGACTAAGAAAACTCAAACATGGTCTTAAAGAAGCCAATGCGCCAACGCATTACGAGTGACCGTTTGGTGCGGTTTGTAAAGCGGAGGCATCATTGACTAATATTTCTTCGAAAATGAGGAGACATCTATCACACCATTATAGCAGATTTTTTTGTGCATGCTTTTCATGGTATTAATGTAAATGATGTTTGGTTTCAACAGGATGGTGCAACTTGTCACACATCTCATGCCACAATCGATTTATTGCGTCAAACGTTAGATGAGCGTTTAATTAACAGAAATGGTGATGTCAGCTGGCCGCCAAGAAGCTCCGATTTGACACCGTTAGGCTATATTCTGTGGGGCGCCGATAAAGACAAATGTTATGCCGACAAACCAGAGACAATTAAGCATTTGAAGGCCAACAATCGTGATGCCTTTGCTAAGATACGCTCCCATACACTCGAAAAAGTTCTCGAAAATTGTTCGATGGAATGGGTACTGTGAGACCAGCCGCGGCAGTTATATTAATGAAA
This sequence comes from Wohlfahrtia magnifica, assembly GCA_023159175.1. Taxonomy (NCBI): domain Eukaryota; kingdom Metazoa; phylum Arthropoda; class Insecta; order Diptera; family Sarcophagidae; genus Wohlfahrtia; species Wohlfahrtia magnifica. Next base: position 815,928 of record JAKWBJ010000505.1, on the reverse strand, counting down.
TAAAATTTCATTTCTAACCGGAATAATTGTATTCCATAACATAAAAATAAATTTGGCAAGATTTCAAACCGTTTTTGTTTTATTGCATTTTTAAATTTAAACTTTTAAATGGTCCACCCGATAACATAAAATTTCATGTTAATTCGAAAAGATTTCTACATTTCTACACTTATTCAGCCGCTGCTAAACTTGTTATGTATGGACCATATATGTACATATTGTTACGTTTTTACCTTTTTAAAAACGTGTTTTTATGAGTTCGTAGATTGTAGTTAAAATAAAATAAATTTTGTGTTTGGTTTTAATTAAAAATCCTTTATTCAACACAGTTTTGTGCACCACTGCTTGTAACCCTTTTACAGGCAATAACAATTTTCTATTCTTAATTACTCCGTCTGTTTACAATTTTGTAAACAACATTAATTACTCGACAGATCTTTCTTTTTAAAGATTTTCCAACCCAATCGTAGTTACAACTTAGGTTCGATCACAACCTTTTCAACCAGAGGTTATCCACACTTAACTCTCTTTACTGAGTTAGCTCCAACTAAACTGGTTTTTTACTTCACGATTTACTTCACGAGTTTACTCCTCATAAACTCTCTTCATACCAATAACACTTTCACTGAGTTTACACCAAATAAACTGATTGCTGTTCGCATCGATGTGCTTTTTATATGGCTGAGTAAACAACACATCGAAAGCTCTCGAACCTCTCGATATTTCAGGTAGATTCCATTTCTTTCTTTTAATTTCTTTTTAGTTCTTTTTTAGCCAAGCGTATGTATACATCTACCTCTTTCAGCTCTTAGTGTTTGTTGATGCTTGTTTATTGTCTGTTACTTGTTTTCTTTGCTGCTTAATTATTGTTGTTGCCGTGTTATTTTTATTTACTTTGTCTCTGTTAATAGTTGTTGCTGTAGATTTGGTTATTTGTAAACAGCACATATAGTTGTCCTTGTAGCTTTTGTTTATTTATTTTAGCGATGTAATAAACGCTGTGATGTCCAACCTTATGTTCGTAACAATATGTATGTCCATATTAAAAATGTTATGGTATATGGACATTTCGATAGATGAAGCATATACATAAATACATACATACATTCATACATATCGCACTTGATCAGCAAGATGGTATTAACTCAAAATTTTTAAAATTTTACTTTTTGCAAGAAATCAATTAGCAACGTCAAATCTATCTACTGTTAAAATTTCAACGTATTCCGATTACTCTTTCATCTCGAAAACCACATTTGAGACCATTTCCGTGATAGTGTAGTGACAACTTTTATATCGCCAAAAAGATATCATTTTGAGTTAATACAAAAGTGGAAATAGGAATGTATCGTATATTTTCATAGAAAATGTATTATTTTTTGCTAACTATGATGTATTCGAATTTTCAAATTCTCTTAAAATGTAATCACAAACAGTTTTTCACCTCTAGTTGATATGTATGTAGTACATACATCTTGATATGCATGTAATACATACATATATTCAAATACATATGAATATTAATGTTTCCTATGCATATGTATGTAAACTTACACGTCATTTTTCGGGTATGGATTTTATGGTCCATATAAATCAATTCTAGCTAAGATGTTGTCTCTTTTAAAATCAAATGATTTTTTTCTATTTTTTATTTATTTATTCATACAAATGGAACAAAAAACATTCACATTTGAAAAATAAAAACAAATATACATATATACACACGTACATAAAATCGATTAAATAATATAAAACAAAAACTTATTATTTTGTTGTATGCCAACAATGTAATATTAACATTGAATCATTTTATTTTTACTGCGAAAGAGATTAAAATTAATATGTATAATTTTATGTTAACAGGAACAACAGCGTTGAATATTAAAACAACTTGTATAACTACAGTGCACACTCGGGATAACGGCAACACTTGTCTTCGTCAACATTCCAAAACATCAAATTTTTTTTCTTCTAACATTGTCTACTCTAAAACGTCAACCAAACCACAAAGCTCTAAAACACCAACTCTAAATAAAACAGAATTTTAGCTTCAGTAACAGTTAAAATACATATGTACATACATGGGTGCGTACATAGATTTATTTTACGAAATTAGCCCCTTATAGCTATTATAGAAATGAAGTTACATATGTAGGTAATACATCTATATTCGGTTGAAATTTTGTTCTGGTTGGAAGCCTTTTTTATTTCTTTGAATTTATTCTTGTTTGGTCTTAGTTTATAAAAAATAAAAGCGCTTTGAACTACACTATCAATATGTTTTTTTTTTTTTTTTTTGTATTAAATAACTACATACATAAACGTCAACAATTTGATAAACTTCAACACCTGAGGTTTTAATTAGTTGATGTTATATCGCGTGCATTGTATTAATTTAATATGAAACAACGTTAACAAAATAAAAAACACTATTTTTTCAGGAATTTACAAAAACTAAATTTAACATTTTTTCATGTTGATTTTACGTTGGGGTTTTTTGTGTGTGTGTGTAAGAACTAAATCTAAGTTTCTTTAGAAATGATTTAAACTAAACCGTCAATTAGTCGCGATTAAACATAACTTCATAGTAGCGACGCAACTAACAAAACTTATGATTAACAAAGTGTTTGATTAGTGGTGACATACGAAACACTATAGCCGATCAATTGATATTTGATTGTTTCGACTATGGTTACGGTTATGACACTACCATATATTAAGTCACGTCTAACTGAGCCTTAAGTCAATAACATAAGTTGAGTGCTTGCGCAATTTGTAAAAATGCTTATAATTGAACTTTTTAATTTTGAAAAAAATGTATAGTTCGAAACTCTTGGAACACATCGGTTAACTTTTTCGAGATTCTACTGTATTAAAATGTGATTTAAGCTATAACAAAAACCAATAACTAATAATTATAAGGAGTGTGATATTTTTTAAGGCGATTAAGTAAGTGCAGTACTAATTTGCATTGTTTGTACTGTCACGTAGTCTCTTTCCTAATATAATGCTTATAACAAACACTAAACAATTCTTCTTCAGATTTCTCAAAGTCACTTGCATTAAAGCTTTCGCTATCACTATCATAAATATTATTCCGCATTTCTGACATAATGTGGCAATGTATCGCAAACAAGTACATGACTTGTCTCAGACGTCATATGTACTGAAGTGGTACTTAAATAAAAACTAGGGAGATCGGACGGTTATTATTCGACCGGTCATTTTAACCGGTTTTTTTGGTTTTGGCGAATACGGTATTTTCAAAATACACATAACCAGCAGCTAGTAATGTTGTAAGGTGATATCGCTGTTAAAAATTGTCAGGTGGTGTGGCCTGGGATTGAACCGACGACTTATTGGTTAAAAGGTGGGTTCTTACCTAACATACCACAGTGGCACACTCTATTAAATACGTGATGCATAAATTCACATACAGTGCTGCTTTTTGTAGTCTTAGGCACCTAAATTATAAGTATAATAACAAACCTTTAACTCCATTCTATACCAAGTAATATAACAAAAACGAAATTAGCTCCTTGAGTAGCTGTTCGAAACTTAAGCATTTTTCAGCACTTTGTGTAATAAACTATGTTTTTATGGCCTCCGCACACCGTTTTGGCATAGTTTTCATGAGATTTGTTAGAATTATTGTCAACTCTGCGGTTCAAGAATTAGGAACAATTTTATTTAAATAAAAGAACCGGTTAACCGGTTATTTCAATTATTATTAACTGAAAACCGGTTTTAACAAAAGTGATACTTTTCGAATTATTCGAAAACCGGTTTTTGAAAAAAGTCGAATAATCGATCTCCCTAATAAAAACTAAATTCTATAGAATAGGAGTGTACACTTTTTTTGACGCTGGCTGTATATTAACAAATATTCAATTCACGGGCATTTTGCTACTAAACATATGACAATAACAAATATGCCTTTAGACCAAAAACCAGGATGAACTATGGTATATTTCCATCAGGAACCGTAATTTTAACCAATGTTATCATCCTCAGTTGGGAGTATGTACAAACAATTCACAACAATTCATAATGATTCCCATTATGTGTGATCTCTGCTACAAGAAATTACTGTGAATCATTATGTGTGATCTCTCCTATAAGAAATTACAACGCAATGAAAGATGGGGGAATTTGATGGTGTGGGGAGGAATATCCTACAATGGCATCTGTTAGTTTCAGTTTTTAACATCGCTTATGTATGCGGAGAACTATTATAGCGTTCTTAAAACGGCTTTTCCCCACTTTCAAAACTTATTTGTAAATCTAAAGTGCTCCAATCCATACAAACCGATCCATGAAGTCATGGATTCAAAGCCAAATAGTTGATGCCCTTGGATGGCCACCTTACTCGCCCGACCTAAATGTAATCAAGAACGTCTTGAGATGGGTGGCTAGGAAAGTATGCCCGCCCGATAAGCATTGCAACATAAAAACTGAAATAATGGAAGGGTTCAAACACGCTTGGTTCACGATTCCGTTGAATTATATTGAAAAACTTTACAATTTAATTTCCAATTGAATTTTCGAAGTTATTTCAAACAAGGGGGTCGTCACACGCATTACTAATTATCCTTAATACTGTTTAAAGTATAGTATTCAAGAATTAGAAAGATATGAAGTTGCTTAAAAGACTAATTAAATTGAATTTATAGCAGATGGCGCTATCCTGATTACCATTTTTTTTAATACGTTTTTAGTATACCACATTGATCAAAAAGTTCCCGAAATTTATTCAGAAAATTAAAAATACAAGTTTATTCATGTAAATCTATATTGTCCCCTTCAAAGTAATCCCTATCGACTGCAACACATTTATGCCAGCGCTTGATCCAATCCTCGAAGCATTTTTTATATTCGGTTTTCGTTATATCCATCAGTGCTTCCTGCGATTTATCCATTATTTCATATCGGCTGTTGAAACGCGTTCCCCGTAATGGTTTCTTAACTCGATTAAATGGAAACGAGTCACAGGAAGCCAAATCAGGTGAATTCGGTGGCTATTGGATGGTATTTGTTACATTTTTCGTCAAAAAATTTCGAATAATGATGGCACTGTCCGACGGTGTGTTATCATGGTGTAAAATCCACGAGTTTTCTGCCCACAATTCTGGTCTCTTTCGGCGAACTTCTTCACGAAAACCTCTAATAACGCCCAAATAATACTCTTTGTTTACTGTCTGGCCTTATGGCAAAAATTCATGATGCACTACACCGTTATAATCCATGAAAACTGTGAGTATGGCCTTCTTTTTTGAAAACGACGTGTTTTTTTTGTTCTCGGCTCATTTTGTGAACGCCATTCACTTGTCTTACGTGTCGTACTCATAAACCCACGTCCCGTCTCCAGTTATGATCCTTTTAATGAATGTGGGATCAGATTAAGCCTTGCAAATCATGTCTTTTGCGACCTTAACATGGTCTCTTTTTTGCATGAAATTGCAGTCTTTTGGCACCAACTTTGCTTTTGCGTAAAAATCGCAAAATTTTAATTATATTTCGTTGTTGCAAATTTAAATCCACTTCTAAAATTGTAAGCAATCGTCAACACACATAGAGATAGATGTACTCTTGGCTACGTAGCTTTTGCAAATGTCAAGCTGTGACACTAAGGTTTAGCGTCAAAAACAGATGTACCAATTTCACAAAAAAAAAAAAAAAATCAAATCGGAACGATGGGACCGCCGCACGGTGGTTATTCCGAGAACTTTTTGATCAATGTGATTGTTTTCTTAAAAAAAAATTATTAAGATATTACCTGCTGTTCCACAGTTATTGTTAATTTATTTTAAGGAGAATTACATTAAAAATTAATTGTTAGAAAAATTTAACTGGAATTGTATTAAAAATGCTTTAATTGCATTTAGAATTAGAATTGTCATCACTTAAACAAGTGTCCGGTAATGGGTTAAGTTGGTTTTAATCAATGCGTGTAACTAAGAATAAACGCAAGATCAAAAATTGTTAAAATGATTTTGGAAAGGCTTGAAGAAACAAATACAGTCGTAACAATTAAAAAAAAAAATTATTTAAAATTTATAGGGTCCGCCAAATAAAATTTTTTTTGAAAATGCTATAAAAAAACTACTGAATATTTTCTTAAATTTCTTTTTTCATTTGAAAGTACAATCCTTCCGGTCAGTAATGGAAAATAATTTCACTCAAATGGCTGCCTCGACTGGCCATGCAGTAGCCCACACGTTCGTTCCAATTTTTAGGGACATTATCGATTGTGTGCAGCTGTATTTCACCAATGGCTTCACGAATATTGGCCTTTACAGCGTCAATTGTCTCTGGCTTTTTGGCGTAACACTTATCTTTGACGGCACCCCACAAATAATAGTCCAACGGTGTCAAATCGCAGCTCCGAGGTGGCCAAAAAACATCAGCTCTGCGTCTGATAATGCGATCTTCAGAAACATGGCGCAAAACATCGAGTGTAGCTTCGGCTGTGTTGCATGTAGCGCCGTCCTGTTGAAACCAAATGTTGCTAATATCCTCCTCTTCAATTTTTGTGAACAAAAATTCGTTCAACATAGTAAGATAACGATCGCCATTGACTGTAACGGCCACTCTTTGGTCATTTTCGAGGAAAAATGGCCGAATTATGCCTCTGGACCAAAATCCGCACCAAACCGTGACTCGTCTTGGATGTATCGGCTTTTCAATGTATGCGTGCGGGTTTTCTGTGCTCCAAATGCGACAATTTTGCTTGTTTACATAAACGCCAAGATCAAAATGAGCTTCATCTGAAAACATGATTTTTTTTGGCAAAATCGGCATCTTCTGTAAGCCGATCGCAGGCCCACTTAGCGAAGCGTATACACAACCATATTCGTTCAGCGGAAGGATAAAACTAATTATCTGCCAACAGAAGAGAATTAGGTATTTTAGAAAATTGCGGGATTTGGGGTGTGGCCTGGGTAAATTGACGAAATAGACATGAAAATATGTTGACAAAAAAATGTATGATTTTTATACATTTATGGATAGATTGTGCGACAAAAATGACTATGGACACTTAACATCATGGTTCTTACGACGTTTGTAGTGGAAAATCGATAAAAATATCATATTACAAGAGACTCAAGTATTTTAGAAAATTGCGGGATTTGGGGTGTGGCATTGACAAAATAGACATGAAAAAATGTTGACAAAAAAATGTATGATTTGTATACATTTATGGATAGATTGTGCGAAAAAAATGACTATGAACACTTAACATCATGGTTCTTACGACATTTTTAGTGGAAAAAATCGAAAGAAAAAAATTATTTCCCACCCATACATGTATGACTATGAACACTTAACATCATGGTTCTTACGACATTTTTAGTGGAAAAAATCGAAAGAAAAAAATTATTTCCCACTCATACATGTGTGATCAGCTAAAGTGACAAAACCGACTGAGAACCCCTGACAATACGTTTATTCAGCTAAATATACTGAGAAAATCGATAAAAATATCATATTAAGAGAGACTCAAGTATTTTAGAAAATTGCGGGATTTGGGGTGTGGCTTGGGTACATTGACGAAATAGACATGAAAAAATGTTGACAAAAAAATGCATGATTTTTATACATTTATGGATAGATTGTGCGAAAAAAAAAAACTATGAACACTTAACATCATGGTTCTTACGACATTTTTAGTGGAAAAAATCGAAAGAAAAAAATTATTTCCCACCCATACATGTATGCTCAGCTAAAGTGACAAAACTGACTGAGAACCCCTGACAATGCGTTTATTCAGCTAAATACCTTGAGAAAATCGATAAAAACATAATTTTACAAGAGAAGTAGGTATTTTAGAAAATTTTGGGATTTTGGGTGGCTTGGGTACATTGACGAAATAGACATGAAAAAATGTTGACAAAAAAATGTATGAGTTTTACACATTTATGGATAGATTGTGCGAAAAAAATGACTATGAATACTTAACATGATGGTTCTTACGACATTTTTAGTGGAAAAAATCGAAAGAAAAAAATTATTTCCCACCCATACATGTATGGTCAGCTAAAGTGACAAAACTGACTGAGAACCCCTGACAATGCGTTTATTCAGCTAAATACACTGAGAAAATCGATAAAAACATCATTTTACAAGAGGATTAGGTATTTTAGAAAATTGCGGGATTTGGGAGTGTGGGTTGGGTACATTGACGAAATAGACATGAAAAAATGTTGACAAAAAAATGTATGAGTTTCACACGTTTATGGATAGATTGTGCGAAAAAAATGACTATGAATACTTAACATCATGGTTCTTACGACATTTTTAGTGGAAAACATCGAAAAAAAAATTATTTCCCACCCATACATGTATGATCAGCTAAAGTGACAAAACTGACTGAGAACCCCTGACAATGCGTTTATTCAGCTAAATACACTGAGAAAATCGATAAAAACATCATTTTACAAGAGACTTAAGTATTTTAGAAAATTGCGGGATTTGGGGTATGGCTGGGTACATTGACGAAATAGACATGAAAAAATGTTGACAAAAAATGTATGATTTTTATACATTTATGGATAGATTGTGCGACAAAAATGACTATGAACACTTAACATCATGGTTCTTACGACATTTTTAGTGGAAAAAATCGAACGAAAATAATTATTTCCCACCCATACATGTATGGTCAGCTAAAATGACAAAACTGACTGAGAACCCCTGACAATGCGTTTATTCAGTAAATACACTGAGAAAATCGATAAAACATCATTTTACAAGAGACTCAAGTATTTTAGAAAATTGCGGGATTTGGGGTGTGGCTTGGGTACATTGACGAAATAGACATGAAAAAATGTTGACAAAAAAATGTATGATTTTTATACATTTATGGATAGATTGTGCGACAAAAATGACTATAAACACTTAACATCATAGTTCTTACGACATTTTTAGTGGAAAAAATCGAAAGAAAAAAATTATTTCCCACCCATACATGTATGATCAGCTAAAGTAACAAAACTGACTGAGAACCCCTGACAATGCGTTTATTCAGATAAATATACTGAGAAAATCGATAAAAACATCATTTTACAAGAGAATTAGGTATTTTAGAAAATTGCGGGATTTGGGGTGTGGCTTGGGTACATTGACGAAATAGACATGAAAAAATGTTGACAAAAAAAAGTATGACTTTTATACATTTATGGATAGATTGTGCGACAAAAATGACTATGAACACTTAACATCATGGTTCTTACGACATTTTTAGTGGAAAAAATCGAAAAAAAAATTATATCCCACCCATACATATATGATCAACTAAAGTGACAAAACTGACTGAGAACCCCTGACAATGCGTTTATTCAGCTAAATACACTGAGAAAATCGATAAAAACATCATTTTACAAGAGACTTAAGTATTTCAGAAAATTGCGGGATTTGGGGTATGGCTGGGTACATTGACGAAATAGACATGAAAAAATGTTGACAAAAAATGTATGATTTTTATACATTTATGGATAGATTGTGCGACAAAAATGACTATGAACACTTAACATCATGGTTCTTACGACATTTTTAGTGGAAAAAATCGAACGAAAATAATTATTTCCCACCCATACATGTATGGTCAGCTAAAGTGACAAAACTGACTGAGAACCCCTAACAATGCGTTTATTCAGTAAATACACTGAGAAAATCGATAAAAACATCATTTTACAAGAGACTCAAGTATTTTAGAAAATTGCGGGATTTGGGGTGTGGCTTGGGTACATTGACGAAATAGACATGAAAAAATGTTGACAAAAAAATGTATGATTTTTATACATTTATGGATAGATTGTGCGACAAAAATGACTATGAACACTTAACATCATGGTTCTTACGACATTTTTAGTGGAAAAAATCGAAAGAAAAAAATTATGTCCCACCCATACATGTACGATCAGCTAAAGTGACAAAACTGACTGGGAACCCCTGACAATGCGTTTATTCAGCTAAATATACTGAGAAAATCGTTAAAAACATTATTTTACAAGAGACTTAAGAATTTTAGAAAATTGCGGGATTTGGGTGTGGCTTGGGTACATTGACGAAATAGACATGAAAAAATGTTGACAAAAAATGTATGATTTTTATACATTTATGGATAGATTGTGCGAAAAAAATGACTATGAACACTTAACATCATGGTTCTTACGACATTTTTAGTGGAAAAAGTCGAAAGAAAAAAATTATTTCCCACCCATACGTGTATGATCAGCTAAAGTGACAAAACTGACTGAGAACCCCTGACAATGCGTTTATTCAGCTAAATATACTGAGAAAATCGATAGAAACATCATTTTACAAGAGAATTAGGTATTTTAGAAAATTGTTGGAGATGGGGTGTGGGTACATTGACGAAATAGACATGAAAAAGTGTTGACAAAAAATGTATGATTTCTATACATTTATGGATAGATTGTGCGAAAAAAATGACTTTGAATACTTAGCATCATGGTTCTTACGACATTTTTAGTGGAAAAAGGCTAAAGTGACAAAACTGACTGAGAACCCCTGACAATGCGTTTATTCAGTAAATACACCGAGAAAGTCGATAAAAACAACATTTTACAAGAGACTTAAGTATTTTAGAAAATTGCGGGATTTGGGGTGTGGCTTGGGTACATTGACTAAATAGACATGAAAAAATGTTGACAAAAAAATGTATGATTTTTATACATTTGTGGATAGATTGTGCGACAAAAATGACTATGAACACTTAATATCATGGTTCTTACGACATTTTTAGTGGAAAAAATCGAAAGAAGAATTATTATTTCCCACCCATACATGTATGATCAGCTGAAGTGACAAAACTGACTGAGAACCCCTGACAATGCGTTTATTCAGCTAAATACACTGAGAAAATCGATAAAAACATCATTTTACAAGAGAATTACGTATTTTAGAAAATTGTTGGAGATGGGGTGTGGGTACATTGACGAAATAGACATGAAAATGTGATGACAAAAAAATATATGATTTTTGTACATTTATGGATAGATTGTGCGAAATAAATGACTATGAACACTTAACATCATGGTTCTTACGACTTTTTTAATGGAAAAAATCGAAAGAAAAAATTATTTCCACGCATACATGTATGATCAGCTAAAGTGACAAAACTGACTGAGAACCACTGACAATGCGTTTATTCAGCTAAATATACTGAGAAAGTCGATAAAAACATAATTTTACAAGAGAATTAGGTATTTTAGAAGATTGCGGGATTTGGGGTGTGGCTCCGGTACATTGACGAAATAGACATGAAAAAATGTTGACAAAAAAATGTATGATTTTTATAGATTTATGGATAGATTGTGCGAAAAAATGACTATGAACACTTGACATCATGGTTCTTACGAAAATGTCAAATCAGACATGAAATTCACGAAATAAGCACTAGTTGAAAAAAAACGTTAGATGGCGGACCCTTTATTTAAATATTAATATGTTTTGTTCATTTCACACTTGGTAAGTATAGCAATGCTTTAGATTCTTGCTTCTACATGATTGGAATTTATTTATGTTTCCATTCTTAAAAAATCTTTGCTTTTTCCCTCTTCATCTTATTAAGCTTAAAACTTAAAAGTATAAGTATATATTTAATAATTGCTCGACTCGTGAATAGCTACTTCTGACTGAGATAATATTTGATGTTAAAAACATAAAAAATTGTTTGTAAGCAAAAGTATCAAAAACAAATTTATTGCAATGATTAATTGACAGCTATTACAATTCTATTTACGGACCTTATACTGAGCCAACTGCCATCTTTATTGTAATTGTCTTTGCCTTGATCAACGTAAAAGTAAAAATATACTGGCATTAAAGCACATGCTGCAGAGTTCTGCTAATGAGCATTGGCAAAATGCTGTGCTTAGCCGAGGACGCAAAGATAAGTAGAATACATGCTTTCTTTAAGGCATAAACCTAACAACTGCCTGACAAATGATACCCAATAACTATCCACAACAAGTCATAATACCCATAATTACGGATTTACTTCATAACCATAACACTCAACTTGGACATCACATTTTGAAGTAAAATTTTGTTTTTGTTTTATTTTTCAATCATTCGAACGGAAACATACATACATGTAAACTGGCATAAGAAGCAAAATCGTAGGGTTTTTCGTATTCATCATGTAGAAATTAGCTCCTTGAGCTTTACCTTTTCTCCTTTTTCTTCTTCTTATCCGTATTCGAACAAAGTCAGGTCTTTAATTGATTTCTCAACCAAGCTTCACGGAAGTGATGATAATTGTTTTCTCACTGAAATGGTTAGGTACTGATTCTCTAAATGACACCATATTTATTGCTGTCGAAGTGTATTTGCTTTTCATATAGTAATTACAGTTTAACGACTACAATTTCAGAATTATGTATGTACACACATATATTGTAAATTACTTGCAACTCCATACACACATACATACATATGTATGTATGGTATGTACATACACCTTTGGCTTTTGATTTAGTTGTTAAATATTATTTCTGTATATTTTGAGCTTTCGTTTTAAATTTTTTCTTCCATTTACGGGACATGTTCGCTCACAATTAACTTTAAAATAAATGACCATTGTAATTAGTCATCATTTTATTTTATATATTCTTAATATTCCTAGTATATATATATACATACATACATACATATGTATATGTATGTAGAGTATTCATGTATGTATATATAAATGTATATCATATTCGCAAATGCATTGTATACATATGTATGTATATAATTTCCAAAAATGCAATACATAATTCATTTCATATTTCTTTCATATCTGCATATGAATGGCGACTCTTTATTGATTCATCAAAGAAAAACATACATACGTATGTATATGCGTATTTACAGTTTCCTACCAGACATTTCCTTTCATTATATGTATTTGTATGTTGAACAATAATGTATTACAAATTTGTTGCCTTTATGGATTATTTTACTTTCAACAAATCTGGCTTTCATTTAAATGCTTCAAATGCAAAACTTATATTCTAAGAATTTTTTTTATAATTTTTTAGAAATCAAAAATGAATTTAATCCACTAATGAATTTAAGCTCTAAGTGCTTAACATGAAAAAATTCTTTTTGTATGACTTTTTGAAAAAAGCTAATTTTTATTTCATAACTTAATTACGAATAACTCCGAAACTGTTGAAAATCCAAAAAAAAAATTATATTTCAGTTGATTTATAGGAAATTTTGTTCCTAAGCATTTGGTTGTAATTGCATTAAAATCGGTCAAGTCCTTTTCAAGTTATAATGAAATATATTGACATAACTATTATATTTTTTGGGCGCAAAATTTGCCAAAAGTTGCAAAAACAACTGAAAACGGATTTGAAGTCAGCGCATCTAAATCATTATATCTCATATAGTTTTAATTAAAGGCCAGAATATTTTTTTGTTTTTTGTAGACCAGTGTTAGTAATTTTCTGAGAGAGAACAAAATATTAAATCAAAAAAATTCAAAGTTTTCTTTTTGTAAGACAAGCAGAAAAATATAAGAACATTGCGTTTTTTGCCCTTTTGCCATTTTTGTGTTCTTTTGTGAAGAATAAGGTTACATTCAAAAAAGTTGCATGTTCTTTTAAAAAACTAAAATATTTTGCACTTCTCACCCTCAATAAAGTCTCTCGGTGAGAATTTTGCACTTTTGAATATATGACTCCATGACTGTGTTATTTTGTGTTTGTTGTCAGCTGTTTTTGTTTGCTTGCCGTTGATTAAAATGTAAACAACATCTGCGTTTATATGTTGTAACCAGTGTTGCCACAAAAAAGTAAACGAAAAATAACCATAATTTTACTAAAAAAAAAAAAAATTAAGATAAAACAATAAATGATTAAACAAATCATTATGATAATGATATATGTATGTAACATAATATTATGACAATGTTATGTATATCGATTTTATAGAAATATTAATTAACAGCCTGGCCCACGATGTCGAATGTTATCGTTTCGAATGACAAAAACTAATACTTTATAGTCGAAATAAAATGAATACGAACGATAACGTAAGCAATTCAATACAAAATTGCGACTCACTATATCGTTTTTCTTATGTTTGTACGAACAGGAATGACAAAATTACTATTACTTTTTTATTGTCGTTTGCATTACGAAATGCACATTGGAGCACTCTGGAATGTTTATTCCTTTACCTGGCTTTATTGAGTATTTGGTCCCTATAAAGGCTTCTATTTGTAACCGCCATCGCATAAATGAAGTAAATTTATTTATATGTATAAATGTTATTGTTTTTGTTCATTTGCTTATTAATTCATTTACAGTATGTCAATATTCGCACACCTTTTCAAAAATCATTTTTTAATAAAAATAAATAATTATAAATAATATTTTATACGATTTCGAAAACAAGAGGCGATATGTTTTTTTAGAACAAATAAAAGAGGATAATAACGAAAATCAAGTCAATAAATTTATAAAGTTGTACGAATACGAATTTTTGATACTGTATTTTAGTTTGTTTACAGTATTTACCGTCAAGTTCCAGTAATACCACAGAGACGTTTTTCATATTAAAATTTTTACATTTAAGCGCTTTTTATTGTATACCGGCGGTTTTTTTTGTGCAATTAAGCTATGACAATCCAGTTATTTTTTTTGATTACGTTTGCAACGTAAAGCCAAGCGAACGATAAATCGTAAGATAGTGGGCCACTGTTACGAAAGAGAGTGAGTGACTGCCTTTCGGTGGAATAAATTTTCTTTCAAGACCGTGGGCCAGGCTGTAAATATAGACTGGTCTAGCACAACTTGGTATAATAATTGACAAGTTTGTGTAGAATTTTTTAACTTTTTAACTTAATGTGCAAAAGATGATTTGTGCGATTCAAAAGTTATTATTTCGATACAAATAGATAGACCTACAGATCAGCAAAATATTTCTCAAAAGCCATCGAAATATATTGCGGCATCCAATTATTACTAGCGACGAAATATGGATCCATTACCACAACCCAAAGTGCAAGCTTTGGCATAAAAATATACCTAAAATATTTGACCAGACTTAAAACCGTTAGATTATATCATTGCAGATTTTAAAACCAATTTAAACTATAAAATAGTGGTTCGATATTTTTGTCTTACATGCCTCATACTATTATAATATTTGCTTCGATCGGAATACATTTCACTTCAAAACTGAGTATACGAAATTGACTTGATTCGTTCCTGTCCTTAAAAAAATGAGCAGTCTTTTGATATGTAATCCACATGTTATAAAAAAGATAAAAAAGTTTATAGCTAACGCTTATCAATATATAGAATAAATTTGGGTTGTATCAATGTTTCACAACGAAAGTCGGGTATTTTAATCTAATAAAAAACTGAATAATAAGCATTTGAAGAAATCATTACCTATATTTCGTACTTCGAGAAAAAAAAAGTAACCAAAATGGAAAAAAAAGTCCACACCTACACATCGAAGAATAAAACAACCAATTTTGGTTAAAAATAACCGAAACGGCAACACTGGTTGTAACCAAATCATTGAAGACTTGTAGAGTGATCTGATGATGATGACGAAATCTTACAGGACGAGTGACAAGAGTAAAATAAAACCGATGTAAGTTTATGTTTTAAGAAGGACGATTACATTTTTACTACATTTTACTTCAGTTTAAGAACAATTTGTGCCTTAGTCGGGAAAGTGCCATGTATCGAATGGAAATATACTCGCTTTCATATGTAGCAAGATCTTATCAAGGTTGAAGAAAACAATCAATGAAGGAAACATAGATTCTCTCTTTTTTGTGGTAAGCGTATTAAGAAATACTTATGTAAGTATACAAAAAATGAACAAAGAAAATGTCGGCTGGTGATCAGATATAAAAGAGGGCATTTTTTTGTTGTTCTATTGTGATGATAAAAAAAGAAATATTTTAGAAATGTGACGTTGACATTTTAAAAACATTACTATTTAAAAATGGAAAATTTTATTCAGAAAAGAAAACGCTATTACATTGAGCCATTTTTGCACCACAGTGTGTTTAAATTTCCGTTTTTTAATTATATTAAAAATTAGTTACATATAAATTTATTTAACCGAAAACAGCACAATTACATTGAATAATTATGCAGTATAATTTAGTTATTGTTTATTTTATGAAACTAGAATTGCCAGGATTACATATAGTATGTATATGGAGTTGTTTTCACTTATCTGAAACGACTGCTCGCTGCTCATCGTCAATGTGAAAATAGTGTCTGTCGGTATGTATTTAATACATCTGTCTACCTGTCTCAGAGTATGTCTGACTTTCCGTTTATCTGCTTGCTTTGAACGCTGCACACCCAAGTGTATTTTTCGTAATGCAACAACTCTTCGATTGTATTGTCACATCCTGTATGTCAAGTTAAATTTTTAATATTCCCACCTCATTTCATCCCAGCAAACATTTAAAATTATTTAATTGATGTTTTCAGTGTTGCAGTTGAAAATTTTGATAAAGTGTCATAAAAAGGGTATTAGAGGAAAAAAAGGATCAAAAAAAGTGTATTTTAAAGTAAAATAGGGTCAAGTTTTTGCAAAACAAATAAAAATTTTTTCAATTAAAAAAAAAACTAATTTTAACAGCTAATTTAATAAATTAAACTAAAATAAAAGTAATTATAGGTACAAACTTAAATTATAAATCAATGTTAAAACTAAAAAACCAATTCACAGATACATTCAAATATTAGTCATATTATCAAAAAGAAAGAAGTTACTTTCACAAAAACTTTTGATAATGTTTATCACTTTTTAGAAATACTTTTTCTACGTATATCTTGTAATTAATTCTTTACTTGGAGTCCATTTTTCCAGCCCCGATTCGAACAAAATGAGAGATTAAAGCATGGATCCACAAGTTTATATTTTAAGTTTGTTTGTAAGTTTATTTTTAATCAGTGATAGTTTTGAAAAATTCTTTTAGCGGAAGCACAGGTTTAGACTTTTAAAAACGATATAATGTAAAGTATATAAGCTTTGGCATAACATATCCTTTAAGCTTAAAGAAAAATAATAAACTGAAATTTTCTGCACACAGAAAAGTATACATGCTCTGCAATATTAGGTAACTAATTATCCTCAAAAAAATGTTCAAAATTGTTTTATTGTTCATTTATATTTTATAGAGCCATTTTGAATCATTGAATCTAAGTACAATTTGTTTGTCATAGTTTCACTTGAATTATTGTAATATTCTTTAGGAAGAGCAGTCTTACAACCTTGTTTATTTGTAATTGCACTTTTTTTGTACTAGGTTATCCAATTTATCAAATAAATTGTCTGTGGGACTTATGTCAGGTGACTAATAAGTAGAATGAAGCCGTCAAGTCAATGTCGGAACATCCAGTCTTTTTAATTTTTTGTTTTCGTTACACTTATAATATAAACGCGATTATATACATATGTTAGGCAGTTTTCTTATGGTTTTTCATATTGCTTGATGTATATTTTTATACATAAGTTAATATAATTAGATATTTGGGAATGTAATACTTGCTTGTCCATTCGCATTTATTTTGTTGCAAATATGAACGAACATATGGGTGTATGGATGGCACGCGGAATTACAAAATGAAATGGAAAATGGAAATCTATAAAAGCTTCTTATTGTCAAAACTTAAGCCAAAACATATACATAAAACAGGGCATAATCGCAGTTGATCATTCATTAATTCATTTTACACAATTATTAAACTTTATATGAAACAAATAGGTATGCATAGAATATGACATTTGCATAAAAGTCAGTTGTTGTAATAATAACGAATGCCATTTTATATATATGTTCACAAAATTCATGCATGTGATGTATATATACAACATACATATATAAAAGCTAAATGTACTGAGAATTTCCGTGAGGAATTTGTAAACTTTACTGATTTTCAAAAAGGGTCGAAAAGGGACAACGGCAACGCTGGATGCTTTTTTTTACAAAAAAAAAGTTTGCCAAACAATTTCTTGAAAACACTTCAGAGTATCACAACCAGCCAAGCACAATCGACTGATAAACTGAATCACGATTGAATCGCAACCTATTTACAACTACCATACTCAAGTGTTGAGGTAAATTATTTATTTATAAGCCTCAAGGGTGGTGTGACCAAAAGTTAAAAAAATACAACAATAGTCCCACTCGTCACCAAGTAAAGAATTGTTATATTTAACAATCATTTTATCTGTATTAACATCCGCGAATCAAATCATGTAATCATACCTTTTTGTGGAAATAAGTTATTTAAATCATAACAATAATATAGGGACCAAAAACAAAAAACAATTAATTGTAGCCATTTACATTTGAAAGACCTTGGGGAAAAGCTTATTATTTATTTTTGGTTTTTTTTAACACTAGTTTTCTTAAATTCTTTTCAGTTTTATATGTTAACAAACGTTTATCGTTTGGAATAAGTTTATCATTTGATTTAAAAACGAAATATTTGCTGGGTTAGACTAGTATACAGTGCTCATACTGATATACAGATATTGTGTTTTAAAATGAGTGCATTAACGTCTTGATTGAATGCCAAGCCATACTCCATTTGACGACAGTTTGACTGCAATTAACAACGAAGACGCGTTCTTAAGTGAACAAAGTGCGTAGCGGAGAAACTTCAAATGGCCTAACAAGATACAGTTTAAGAAAAAGTGTGTTTTCTGTGACGAACATCAACTAAAGTTTATCAGCCATAAACACAAAAATTCTATTTTTAATTCCTGTATTCAAGCACACAATAACTACCAGTCACAGAAGTAACCGCATCATTTGCTCCATTATTGTTGCTACCAACTGGTAAAGCAGACAATTAAAGATTTGCGGCAATTAAAATGTTGATCAGAATTTTTTTGTTTTTTTAAGAAATAAGAACTTTTAATGCCATTTAGAATTTTTGTAGTTTAGTGCTCTACAAAGAATTCATCGTTGTTGTCCTTAAGTGTTGGTTAAAAATGCAATTAGAATTATGTCCGACTGTTTTTCAAGTCTACATAGATTCATACATATATATGTATGTATTAACATAAGTACACATGTATTACATCGTATATATCTATGTATATAATACTAGAGTAATCCATTTCGCGTTGCTGTGATATGGATAGATAAAGAAAGCTTTAACTGTTACCGTTCTCTACACATGCAAAACTCAATATATTTTTTTTAAATAATGGTTTGTATTGACTGCCAACTTATTTAAACCAAATTTAGAAACTTCAACACTACCATTTCCAAGATACACAAAATTCCTTATTTAATTTGTATGGGAGGTACCATGCCCACTTAACCAATCCCGCCCACTTGTAAGCTAATGGCTTGTACTATCTAAAAAGTCATTTAGACCAAATTTAGAACCTTCCATTCTAATCGTTGTAGATAGATAGATATACAAAAATCAATATTTACTTTGTATGGGATGTGCTACTCCCACCTATCCAATTTGGACCAATTTTTGACTGATGATTTGTATTGACCAAAAAGTTATTTGGCTCAAATAAACCGTTTTAAAGATATAGACATATAAATACAACCATACAAATTTTATCTGGGCGTGGCACCGCCCACTTGAACAATAGTGGAGCAACACACCAAATGAAAGCTGTCTACATATGCTTTTTATATACACAGTCAAAAAAAAAACTTAACTAACTCACACAATGTTTAAGTTCTTAAATGCTATAACAAATTTCGTTTTCGTATAAAACTTGTGCAATACAAACGGGTACTCTATAACGTCAATAACTCGCGAACCAATGGATCTACAAAAACCACATATACATAAAAATCGGTTGGCGCATTTCGGAGAACATCAATTACAACGTAAGATTTCTGTCGTAAGATTTATATTCTCATTTTTAAAATATGGATGGAGTTTCATAATATTTTCTCACTGATTGTATGTATGTAAAGTATAATCGTGTAAACTACCATTAAACAAACATCAACTATCAACTGTTAAACCGGTTGCTAAATAAAGCAGTGTTGCCATCGCAGGACTGGTGATTAATTTAACCCAGGAACCGTAACCTTAGTCGATTCGAATAACGTGGCCTTTATTTTCATATACAGCTTTTTATTTAATTGCGCGATCAAGTTGAACTCTTTTGTATTCTCTGTCGCCAGTGTTCTCTTCTTGTGAGCATTATTATTTCTTCAGTAAGTATTGCTTTTTTCTGTGTTATAGAGCTCGTGTTAGTCGATTCGATTAATAATTAGTGTTTATGTAACTTTCAATCTTATATTCTGATATATTTTTAATGAATATGATTTTTTTGGAGAATGAAATGAGTTTTAAAAATGATTTAATTGGTAATTTTAAGCAAATAAAAGCAAGATTTGTGGTTTTGGCCCTATTCAAAGCATATAATGACAAAATCAATATCCACAAAATGTGGTAATGTGGTAAGAGCGTATGCAGAACATACAGAATTTGTGGGTTTCGATATTATTTTTTTTTTTTTTTTTTGTTAATTAAAGTAGTTAATCTTAATAGTGTCTCCTGCAATATGTTCCTAATAAATATTTAAAAAATTATTTATTCTTATATAGGAAAGGTAAATAATATATCTTGTGAAATTTCTATTCAAAACAAAGTTAAAAAGCTACTTTTAACAATACTATTGTGAGTATGCGCATAGGCACGGTAAAATTCGGTTGTAAATGTATGTTAGTCGTATCGATTCATGGTTATTGTTTACGTATTAAAACAAGGTTACGGTTCTAGGGGTAAATATAGATCCTTTTTTATCCCTAAAAGGTGGGCTAAGGCTCACGTCCATGATTGTTCCCCCGCTTCTACAGCAAATACGGTTGCTGCAATTAAGCAGCAAAGTTCTGCAGGACGTTATGTTTTTGCGCAGTCCTACAAGCGACCGAGAACTGTCGTCTCCCTGCCCGCACCCTCTAAATCTTTCACGTGGGCGGTGTGAATAAGAATCACCCACAGGATACCATTCCCCTACCCAACAATGAAGGTTGGTGGAAAAGTCCTGCTGAAAGTATTCGTCGAATATCGAACGGTTTATACCCACTACAAATGTTGACCTATCTACCTACTTTTTTCTTTACAGATTTAGCTCCATTCCCACAAGAGCTCGTAGGCCGACTGGTGTGTTTTTTTTTTGATTTTTCTGTGGCAAATATTTTCAGCATTGCTAATCGTGGTGATGAACCAACCTTTCTTACTGCGAACAGAAGGGCGGTCTTGGACATCACTTTGGTTACTGGACACCCTTGTGTTATCATTAAAAACTTGTATGTTCCTGGTGAATGTTCCTTCTGGATCACAGATACCTTTTACCTTACCTTTTCTATTGAAATGTCACGCGTACAAAGGCAGGTTTAGGCCCTTAGTGGAATCGTGAAATTAAGCATCTTCGCCGTCTGTGTGGCAGGCTCTTTAAAAGAGCTAAGTTAACCGGCGAATGGGAGCCTATAAGACTAGGAAGAGGGAGCTAAAATACGCAGTTAGGCGGGCGAAAAGAGCCTTGAGGAACTTCTGCGAGTGCGTTGACTTCTCTACTGAGACCAGTCTACCCGACCGATGAAACGTTCGATCTATTTCTTGACACCCACTTTCCGGGTGGTGTTCATTCCAAAGGTCGGAAGGGCATTACACAATAACGTAAAGGACTTCAGACCCATCAATCTACACCTTCAGTGAATGGTGAAGTAGGCTTAGACTTAGTGTAAGACCGATACAATGCTCTTCACTAAAGTTGCAAAATACCTGATTTTAAATTGCCTAGTATTAACGGAGCCAGACTTAGTCTAAGCCCCACGGTCAAATATCTGGGCCTTATTCTCGACCCCAAGCTACGTCGAAAAGCCAACTTGTCTGAGATAGCTAGTAAGGGGATTCAGTCCTAGCGTCATTCGTTGGATTTACTTGACGGATATCAAAGGTAATCTTCTTTACGGAGTGGTCTTCTGGTAGACTGTCACCGATAGGATCCAATGTGCATGTGCGTTGCCACGCTGGCATATTATACCCTCGGGACATTCCTCTATTTTTTCTGAGGAATCACGAATCCTGGGTGAAATTGATTATGTCTCATCTGTACCTGAACTGTATAGGGCATTACATACCGTGATTAGGGATGATTTGGCCTCTGGCTTTATCATCACCGGAGATTCAATCAAGGTGTCTATACGCATGGCTCTAAACTTGAGAACAGGGTGGGCACTGAAATTTTTTCCGAGAGATTCAACATTAGGCTGTCTCTACGCCTCCCTTAGTGTACAACTGTAGTGGGTTTCGGGTCGAAGTTATGACTTTTCGTAATACTGCGGAGTTGATCCGGAGTAAAAGGTCTTCTACCACTGTCTTATAAGATTCGAAAATAAAAACCTTTCGAATGGCATATTCGATACGAAAATTAAATTGTACTCTGTTACATTTGCCAATAACTTGCAGAGATGTATTCGAACGTATGAGGGTACAAGTAGCAAGTACTTGGAAGCATTTAGACAAAATGTCAAAATAACAATAATAACAATAATAAATAACAATAACAATAATAAATAATAAATACGTTTTAAATAAAAAAGTGAAAGTGTGTAATAAAATGGATTGTGTTTATGCCTGGATGGATGACAGTAACGATGATGCTCTACCGGAAAGAGTCCAAAGAAAATTAATAAGAGACAAAAAGTAAGTACATACATAATTACCCTTATCATGAATAAAAGGCGAATAAAATTTTCACGTGAACAAAAAAACAGTGAAAAATTCTACGAAATAGTCCAGAAAGGCAGAAGCAATTTAATATTCCCGACCAGAATTGGGTGAAAATGGCATAGATTTCACGTGAAATGTTTTTCACGATAAGGGCCAATATGTAAATACTCTAAGGATTCATAAGAATAACAAAATTTGTATTAATATACATATATTCATCCAAAGCTTGAAACAAATGCCGAAACGGAAGTTCGTTGAAATGTAGAAGGCAAACGAACTAATGCAATGGTTTATTTAACATCAATTCAAATCGTCGTATAATTCCACCGTGTAGCCCAGTGTTTGTGGGCTCAACATCAGTGTATATACCAATTAATGCATCCAGTGATATATTTTTATCGTTGAAAAAATCATTGAATTTGGTCATTTTGTGTTCAGATATTTCATGTTTCAGTCTTATGTAACGAATCAATTGAGAGCTTGGTTCTTTTACCATCCCAGTATGATACTCCCCATCAATTTTATCTCTCGTTATAGTATCATCTTTTCTACCATCAAATGAAAACGCTAACAAACTGGTATCGTCTAACCGTTTGCGAAGCACTTCTCGTCTACATTTGCCTTTTCCTCTACGAACTTTCGATTTATCCATGATGGGAGGTTCACCATGCCGATCTTTCATTTCGTAATCTTAGAAATGAGCGGTTCCTAGTGCTGATGCTACTCTATCAGGCACACAAATCTGTCATCTGAACCATACCATTTGGTTATGGTATCTTTGCTTGCCTTCGGCTTTATATTTATTGAGCAATCTATTCAATTTAATCAATACACTATTTTTCGGCATTATTTCCATACCAAGTTTTTCCCAAATTCCAATCAACTTATTTGGTACTTTTTTGTTCTTTTTTAGCACGTTCACTCACGTAAAAATAATATCTCAAGATCAGTCAAATCAGAACACGCACCAAAAAGAGTAACATAGTTGTTGATGTTGTTGTTGCTTCATCTTGCGGTGTAGAGGATGGTGGATTCATTTCGCTGAAAAAATAAAAAACAATACTTAATACTAAATATAGCTTAAACCAAAGACCATAATCAAGAGTTTCAGAGAATTATTTAGTTGGCACTCACCTTGGAAACATATTCAACACAAAAGATATCACAAAATATATTAAATATGTATATATTTTAAATGTGTTGGAATGTTTAAAAAAAAATTTTTAATCTTTTTTTAACTTTTTGTTAAACTTTCTTCTTTTAAAATTCTTTTTTTTTTGCACTTTACTTTACATTTATGTTGAGTCTTTTGAAATACTGAAAAAATCTCAACACAATATAACTACATTAGGTTTTCCAAATTCCTTTTGCCTGAATGTGGAGGTCGGTCATACATTTAGACTCGA
Organism: Wohlfahrtia magnifica; assembly: GCA_023159175.1. Lineage (NCBI taxonomy): Eukaryota > Metazoa > Arthropoda > Insecta > Diptera > Sarcophagidae > Wohlfahrtia > Wohlfahrtia magnifica. Next base: position 791,792 of record JAKWBJ010000505.1, on the reverse strand, counting down.
TTGGAGCACTTTAAATGGGTCAAAGTGGGATTTTTTCAAAATTTAACCTTTGGGTCAAAATAAGGAACATCAGAATTCATTTTAGATCTATGGTTCCTCGGGCAAAGCGACCCGCCCATACATATGTATATTTATTGTTTTTTTTTGTGAATTTTAAATGTCAAAAAACTTAATATAAAATATATTTTAAATAGAATACACCTTATCCTATTATACATAAACGTATAATGGAAGTAATTAAGCTTCCTTATAAAAAGTTTTATATAAAAAAGCAGAACGTAAAGTTGGAAAAGATAGTTATATTGATTTAACTTTGAAATTAAAATTACTTGGTTCTCGCATTTTAAATCAAGTAAATAACTCAACAATTATATTATTTTTATATACGTCGTAGAATGAATTTAGTGGATCTTAATTTGAAAAAATGAAGACCTGAAAAGTCGATACAATTCTCGCTCTTTACGATTTGTTTAATGAAAAATTAACTTTTAACCCACATATTTTTCATACCGTAAAAAAATCAAGAAGAATAGAAAAGGAGTGGAGGAGGGGTAGAGATCCCTATGTTTTAAAGCAATTGTTAAAATATTAATTTTCAAATTTTGTAGTATACTTTTGCGTTCTGAGATCACATAAGCAAATTTGAATCAGTTCAAAATCAACTTTTCGTTGTCTATAAAATACGAATACGGTTTGACAGCTGGACGATGGTCGTCTTGCACTTATTAAATTTCTTATTTTTAAAAGTTAATTTACTTCATTAATAATTTCATATACGGTATCATTGATTCCGATGTCCATCTTAAGCGGGAGTCAAACGATTGTCGCAAATGCACCAATATACCACATTTTTTAATCTCCTTTTTTGCCGCAAATATCCAAATTGTCGCAATAATTCCAATTTGACTAACAAAATATTACATTCTCTTAAGTCTGCAACATTTCCGTTTCAATTACGCAAATTGTAACCGTTTCGAATTCAATGAATACTCATTACATTATTATTATTATTTACAATGTATGGTATATAGCCTTTTACAAATAACAAACTTGCTCTAAGATAAGAAAAATATTGTGAATACTACTGTAAAAGACTTATTCAAAATTGTTTAATAATGAAAACTGAATTCTTGCGGTAATATTGCTCGTGTATCATATACAATAAGCTTAAAAGTATAATTGGAGAATAAGCTTAGAGCAAAGTAGTTTTATAATCATGCTTATGATAAGTTTACATTCGTAATATTTTTGTACGCTTAAGCATATAAATGAGAATTGAGAATTTTTCGACAATAACAAAAAATGCCTGGAAAGCTGTCATTGGGCTTATGAAAACATGTTGGAACTACGGCAACGAATATAATAAGAATGGCACCGAAATTAAAATAATAGTAAATAAATATTTTTTGTCCTTGTGTGCCGCTGTGGTACGGTAGGTAAGACTAGGCGGGTGTCTTACCATCCAGAAGGTCGTCGGTTCAATGCCAGACCAGACCATCTTAATAGAAGAAAGAAGTTTTTCGACAGCGGTATCACCTCATAACATTAGCTAGTAACTGGTTATGAGTATTACTACTACTGAAAACTTCTCTATTGGTCCCTTTCAATGAGTTTTAAAAATAGAATCGGGTGCAGCTCATTGACTGAGAAGAAGTCCCTATGTTCATTAATGGAATGTTATTGGGAATTAATATCTTTTGTCCATTGTCAAAAAAATAATTTTTAAAAACCAGGGACTGAAATCAAACCCGAATCTGAACTCGAATTCATGTTTATGAAAACTATGAATCCGAACCAGTTGAACCCATGTGAGATGTGGTTATGAAAGAAAACAATAAAAAATACCTATTATTTTTTACGGCAAAGTAACCAGAGCACAATGTTCACACAAAATAGAGTAAAAAGAGAAATCTCTAAAAATTTACAAGTCAAAAGGGAAGAGAAATGTTTATAAATTCTTCGAATGTAAATGTCACCGGTCGTGGTAGAAATAGATATTACCAGTCAAATAACCAGTTATGGTATGTTTAGCGTTAATTATAAAATTAAACCAAAATTTCTTTGAAAACAAATAAAATCCATACTAATAAGACATTAGTACTTTGTTTATTTTTTAACACAATCCAAACCCTGAACCGAATCCGAACCTCAACTTTTTATTTTGATTAACCCGAACCCGAACTTTATCCAGGATTTTATTTCCTTTCAAAAGCATATATGTAATCATATTTGTTAAATTGTTATCAATATTAAGCGTAAACAAAGTATATTTTATTGTAAAGGTATTGTAGTGTGAAGCATTTTCAAAATAGTATTTAAAAACTGTTAAATTTGTGTATTTACGTATGTAAGAAAACTTATACTAAGCATGTGTTCTTATAAAAAGTAGCAAAAAAAGTCTTGATATGCTTATTCTACAATTAATTTACATTTTACTACTGAAATGGTGTTGGGAATTCATAAATAATATAATACTAGACGACCCGTGCGAATATTTCGTACTCCTAATGACAATTTTTGTAATACAATGAAGTAAAAATATTAAATGTGAATATTCAATATTATTAAAACATCAATATACTATATCATTAGATATATATAAAATCGAGAACCACTAAGCCGATTTACAAACTCATACATGCATTGAAAAGGTGTATTTCCACTGATGGTCTTTGTTCATTTGGGCGGTGCCACGCCCATATAAAATTTGTATTTTTAAGTTTAAAACGGTAATATTTTTAAAACGGTTTATCTCTTTATATCTCTAAAACGGTAATAGTAAGAGTTTCTAAATGTATCCCAAATAACTTTGTGGCCAATACAAATCATCACTCAAAAAGTTCGTAGTCAGTACACACCATCAGTCAAAATATGGATTAAACTGCGTGAATGGGTGTGGCACCTCCCATACAAAATAGTTATTGATTTCTGTATATCTAGAGAACGGTTAGAATGGCAATTTCTGAACTTAGTCTAAATGACCAGAAATCATTAATTTTAATGCATTCCTTTAATTTTTTCTTATGAGAAATACATTTTATAGGTATACAACACAAAGGCTCCCAGCAAAAAGGATTTCTGTAGTTTTATTATAAAAAAAGTGTAACAAAGTCAATCGTTTATAAATGATATTAATTCATATTTCTTATTAAATAATTTTGTAATATGGCATTTCTTTAAAAACAATCTTTGTAGTTATGATGTGATCATCGTTTACATTTTGCGCGTACGATCTTTAACAGAAACAAAAATACCTTTATATTAAAAGCACGAACTCGTGAAAATGTTCGTATTACTGTACATGAGAAAAACACGGTTTCGGGTTAATACAATCCTGAAGACCTTACGCCTTGTTAATAGTCCGAAGCTTATAATTAACATTATAATTGCGTTATTCTTTAAAATCAATTTGTAATGTGTAAGCCAGATGTATTTTATGTATTTAAAATGCTGTAGGGTACAACTGAGCACAATCAGAACTCAAATAAATCTTTTTCTCTCCAAGTAAGTGATAGAAAATAATATATTCATTAATTTTTGCCAATCATTGATTTTTGAATACAGAATTTACGTTGAGTAAAATTTATTCGCGACTTAAAATGTTTCGTGATTGTAACGTGCTGTAAAGAACATCTTTGCAACCGTAAAAAACACTTTTAAAAACTAATATATCTATTTAATGGCGAAAATATGTTTAAAGGCAAAAACCAATTTAATTCGTGTATTCATTACTTAAAAGCAAATAAACTGTTAAGGTTCAATATCATCTAACACTATATGTGTATTAAACAACCCTGTATTAATACACATGATAAAACAAACACAGCATTGCCAACAACTTGCAATAGTTATGAACGCATTTGCAACCGACAAAAAAATTTATGAAATAATACGTGTGAATATCATGTTGGTTATGACAGAAAGCTTAAAAAACTTACTTTTTTAATCTAAATAATACGTTGTTTTTATGTTATTTACATATGTGCTTATTTTCTTGAAAACTCTTTAATTTTTAAGGTTTTGCATCACTTGGCCATATATATCAAACACTGCATAGCCGACAATAGCGACAGAGGAATTTGCAATCGACGGAAAATACCTTTTAGAAATAATGTATGTATGTATATATAATTATGATGTTGTTTATGATAAAATACACGTTACTTTACGTTATGTGCTCATTTTCATGAAACTTTTTAAACTGTAAGTTTAGCACCACTTGACACTATAAATTAAACAGCCCTGTGTTAATACATTTGAAAAACAAACACAGCATAGCCGACAACAGTATACCAAGAACTGTTCTTGCAACAACAGTATATTTTAGTTCAGCTTGCAATCTTTTGCAATTGGTCTGGCATCATGGCATTTGCCATGAGTATTTTTTTACCACACAATTTGTCAAATATCCCATACTCAAAACCGTAGTTTATATTTGCCATACTTAAGTAAATGAACAGCTGATAATAGAAATAAAAGCATTGAAAAATAAACCCGAAAGATAGGAAACGTACAACGTTAAAAAAAAAACGAAGAAATAAAATAGTTTGCAAAATGTGTTGCAAAGTTAAACAAAAAATAACCGCTCACAATTAATGGCAAATATTTAGAATGATATCAATTTGCCCAAGATTGTGAACTGAGCTGTTATGTTAAATTGTAATACAGAATTTGCCCAAGATTGTGAACTGAGCTGTTATGTTAAATTGTAATACAGAAAACGATGAACCTAAAGAAAAAAACATTAACTTCAAGACTTCTCAATACTTTTCTTTATTAGAGTAAAAATTTATTTTAAAATGAATCAATATCATCATAAATTTTGATGCAATAATACGGAAAATATTTGCAACCGACAAAAAATATATTTTAGAAATAAAATATATATGATGATACATACATATATACGTAGTTATAACATAATAAACACATTATTTTCACTTCTATTGTACTGCGCCAATTTTGATAAGATATACATACATATATAGGTTTAAAACTTTTTCTGTACAAAATCAAACTTATTTAAATCGCTTCTATACTTTTGGACTAATACGACTATAAAATTCTTACTGATGCAAACAGTGTGACCATATTAGCTTTTTTAAGCTAAATTAAGCTCTTTTATGTTCGATTTAGCTTCGATATTTTTCATTTAGCTTTCAGCTTTTTTCAAAAATGTATTTAGCTTTTTTAGCCTTTTTTGACATTTCAACAAAAAAGGACAATAAAGCAAAAATAATTCTCCTTCTCGGATTCCTTTTTTCAGCGATTTTCGTGGAATTTCCGCATATGACTAGTTGAAGATTAAATTTTTCAAAAAAAAAAAAAAAAAAAAAACTTTTAGGCAGTTGAATAGTACTCACCAGTCACTTGAACTGAGAAAAAAAAACTTAATTGCTATCTGATAAGCAAAAGCGACAGGAACCACTCAAAAGCTGGTATAGATTTAAATGGAAAAAAGTCTACTTGTTGTTACTGTCAAAAATTTAACTGTAATTTAAAGGAATGTGATCCATTCGTTAGAATTTATATAAATTGTCTTAGATAAGGACATAATATCAGTATGTGGATGCAAGCTAAAAGAAAAAAGCTAATGTTTGCAAAATTATCAGATTTCCACTTTTTCATATTACTCGCATGCTTCATCAATTTTTGTATATCTTGAAAACGATAATAGTAGAAAATTCAGAATAAGGTTCAAACAACGTCATAAACAAAACACATCATCAATTAGTAACTGGGAGGGTTTTGATAAGTGGGCGTGGCAACATACATTCATACTAAATACTGAATTTTATATACATATATGCAAGCAGGAGGACAACTATTAAGGCTTCGTTACCTATCCACACCAGCCAAAAAGCAGTTTTTGCAGAAACCACACTGAACTTAAGTTTGGAACAGTAACGTGCTTGCGATCGTTATCTTGATAGTATTCACGATTGTTAGCTATACACAATTTACCTACATTTTTGATGAACATTTTCTTTTCGAATATTGAAATACACAATATCTACATCATTTTACCAAAAAAAAAAAAAAAAAACACACACAAATTGTCAACTTGCCCACTCCAGCATTCGAGACAAAGCCAAAGCCCCACAATGCCTTTTGCATTTATTTGATTAAAATTCAATTTGGTTAAGCAACAGTAATTTAATGGTAAATCATCTCAAAATAATAATTGAAAACTTTAATTTTATTACGGTTTTATTCACCGACGGAAGCAATTTCTATTTTCTAGGATCAGATGGCATGCTAGTTGTATAAGTAAACCAAATGCCGAATTTAGTCATAAAAATACAAGTCACTGTTGTCCGTCTTTACAGAATGTCGTTTATTAATACAAAATCTTTAGTAATATATAGTAGAGTACTCACCCATTTTTAAATACCAAACAGGGAATAGAAGTAATGAACTTTAATTAATTCTACTTGTTCTAATCTACAGACCAAAAACCTAGACTATAAAGCAGTTTTAAGAGTGTTCGACGAGATGATCCTACACAAAATATATGGACCTATTGTTGTAAACGCCGAGTATCGTCTCCGTATGAATCACGAGATATAACAGACATCTACAAGGTCGATGTTGGTCGACCTTGTAAAGTTTAAACAAGAAAGAGGGAGATTGAAACTCTGGTGGAAGGACCTAGTCAGACATAATCGAAAGTTATAGTTTAGAAACTGTAAAAAACAAAAAAAAACAAAGCGCCTGGAACTCATTATTCAACGACGCCAGCAGTACGGTGTCAATATAAAGCGCACACTCAATATGGTCATCTAAGTAATTTGTCGTTTTTCAAAATTCAAATAAATTAAATATCAGACTAAGGGGCTGATATACCATATCCCAAATTAAGCTTGACCGGTTGGTTCCCATCATATTTAAATAAATATTGTCGTTATTACAAGTAATTATGGACTTCTTAAAATTTCTAACGTCTTACTTAATTTTCTCTAGAACAGAATTAATTTAAACATGGAACTTACCGTGTATTTAAAAGGTTTCTTTTTTTATTACGTAGAGAGTGCGTAACCAAAGGAAGCTGTATTATTTAAGCGCTACCTGAAAATGAAAAGTTTTAACAAATGGCAGTAACATAAATGTGATCATTGATACCCAAAAAGGTCACGAACATCATTTGCAGGTTAATTATTATTCCAAAATATGTTTAAGGAACGTAGTTCTGAACATTATTTTTACAGTTTTTTAATCGTACTTTAAATAGTTTTAACATTTTTGAATATTGTCGACTAAAACAACTTCCATTTAATTTTATAAATAAAAACGTTTTCGACTAAAGTTTTGTTATTTTGCTTTTTTCAGTTAAAACAACAATACCACAAAGTAAATTTCTTCAAGAATAATCTATTCACACTTTCTTTCGTAAACAAAGGATACCGTTATTTTTAATTTAACATTTCAGAGTTGTATTTTCAAAATAGAAGTAAGTTCGATCTTTATATTTAGTGATACGACTAGAAATCTTTAATCAAACCATTATTAACTGCTAAAAAATTATATCATCCTACGATTCAATACATCCAAAAGACTTAAAATGTGTAAAAACGTTCAGTAGAGACAAAACATTGCTTGGTAAGCTATAGATGCTCATGGAAATATCCATTTAAGAATCTTCTTCTTTTGAATTTAGTCTTATCGCTCATTTACTACAATAATATTATAACTCAGAAAACGAAATTTTTCAAGAGAGCTGTTTAAAACTTTCAATTTCCTATTATTTGGCATTGATAAAGGAATAAACTGCTCCTAATTTTGTACGAATCAGAAAAAATTTTGTACACAATATAGATCATAATACTGCTCATACTTTTATATGTTTATTGAGTTATGACTCTATTGAAGTAAATGTACATAAAATTACATCATTATGCTGTGTAATAGTATATAAAAATAAAGAAAAACCATCTAAACTCATTTATAGGGTCCGCCAAATAATTTTTTTTTTTTTAACACTATAAAAAAAACTACTGAATATTTTCTCATTTTTTTTTTATTTGAAAGTACAATCCTTCCGGTTAATAATGGAAAATAATTTCATTCAAATGCCTCGGCTGGTCATGCAGTAGCCTACACGATCAGTCCAATTTTTAAGCACATTATCGATTTTGTGCAGCTGTATTTCACCAATGGCTTCACGAATATTGTCCTTTAAGTCCTGTTATTACAGTAAAATCAGTCTGGTCGTATGATTAAAACTCTGCAAAAGAGTTTTTAAAAACTACTTATTTAAGGTGAAACCTAATGCTAATTTATGTTTATTGTCATATAAATAAAATTCGTTTTCGATCCTTAATAAGGCGTACGATACAGATATGTATGTATATGCTAAATATGTGTAGCATATGTATGTACAATAGCTTTATACAAATTTAATTTTTGTTTATGTAAGTATACATTTGTATTTGATATTTATTTACATTTTATTAAGTATTTTATAAAAGACATTTGCATTACTATTCTTAATTCTAAACGACTTGTAGTTGAAGAGATTGATCCTCTATTTGCTGGTGTGGAGCGTTATCGTAACGAACAAATTTATTAATTTGGAATGATTCGTCATCATTGTGATAGTCACTGTCGACAACAAAAACATCGACCACCTTCTCCATGGTGTACTGTTCCTGCATTAAAGTATTTACTAGTATTAAAGGAGAGATTTTGATAAGACCCAACTTAGAAGGACACACTGTCAAAGGAAACTCGCAATGCAAGCCAGGATCTATAACACCTATTTTAAATTCACTTGAACCTGTGTATGGACAATTAAAATTTAATGGTGTAGGTAGTTTAACGGTCATGTCCATAGGTCTATTTGCAGTGTTTGTCACTCTGCACATGAATGTAAACGGTTCTCCAATTTTTATAATGTTCTTGGCATCAATCACTTCCAATCGAACATCTTTATACTCAAATGGCTGAAAAAAAAAAATATTGTTTTATATTATATTGACTAAAATTATAAAAACGAAATTTAATATTAGATTACCAATCTTTGCAATTGACTAGTTTGTAATCTTCCCTTCTCGCCCAGATTTGAACGCCAAACAATGTCCAATTTTCCTACAGTGTTGGCTATTCGAAGAGCTTTAATATCTTTTGCAACTTCCGGTTTAGGCTATAAATACATTTGTTTTAGATTTGCTTTTAAGTGATCCATTCTAATCTCTTCGTCTATTACTTTCTCTTACCTTTATGCAGTACAAAAACTGGCAGCTATTGTTTGGTTGCAACATATTTTTAGATGTAAACACAGACTCTCCATTAGGTAAGGTATTAAGCGACGTAACTGTATAATGCTCCGAACTATCTAGTTCAACTTTTTCTAAACAAAATGGCCCTGTTGTGATATTTTGAATTTGGGCTTCCAAATATATTTCGTCCATTTCAGCGTTATAGAATTTGGTTTTAACATCCAATGGTTTCAAAACTTGAAATTTAAAAAATTTCCGAAAATATTGTTGCAATCCAGCCGGTGTCGTATAATTAACTTCACAAACAAGACTACAAAGTTAACAAATTTCATTTCAATATCATACTAACATACATATGCATGTATATATATACTACTAACATATGTGTTCCAATTTCTTTGACTTCGTAACGAATAACATCATCTAGAGTTTCGTCAGGTCCTAAAGTAGCTGACTTTGCCTTATTCTCATGCATCGGTAAATTGATTCGCGTGTTGTTTGACTGTAGATCTGCCTTTACCGTTACGCCATCCACTGAATGAGAAGTGCAATTGTGTACGCAAATGTAACTAGAAAATGTTTCTCCCAAATAAATATTGCCGAAAGATTGTGGCAATAGCATAAACTGGCCAGCAGCTAAATATTCCGATCCAGCAATAGATGTGCCTTCAGACTCAAAAGCTTGTTTAAAACTCAATTGAGGCAAATCTCTAGGTTCACATGAAATAATTTGAGGACACACCAAAGTTGGCCGAGTCAGACGCATGACTACAAACAAATATATTGTAAACTTTGTAAACCACCCATAAAACCAAAAGTATAGAAGTCCAATTAAAATTACCTTTTAAGGCTAACAAATGTTCACTTTGATCAATTGGATTCATTTTTTAAAGTTTTGTTATAAGTTAATAAAATATATCTTCTGTTACACATATATATATAAAAATATAAAATAAAAATATCTGTTTCACAAATGTGCAAAAAAAAATGTTTATTTCCCTTTTGGATGAAATTTAAAGCTAAAACAAAAACAATAAAAATACCATTGTTGCCAATGAACAGTGCCGAAGGAAACACGCTGAAAACCATTTATACGATTATAAACTTTAGACAGTTTTCTAAGCAGTTGTTGCTAATACTGTTTAATAAAACGATCTATATTTAAGAATCCAATTGAAACAACATAGACAAATAATTGTATAAATCCAGAATATTAATTTAGAGCATGAATATTTCTATAAAATTGCAATGTAAGGTCTATTTCTATACTTTTTGAGTAAAGTTCGGTAAAGTGAAAGTAAACAACAATTTCTCTCAATATGAAACAAAAGCAAACAAAAATATGGGAACGCTAAAAACCACAAATTTTACCACAAAAGAAACATAAGTGGAGGTAAAAACTGGCGCAAAATACATTTATTCAATGTTTACATTATTTCGCTTAATTCAAATAAATAAAATAAAACAAAATTTGTTTATAAATATTTTTAAAGGCTTTAAAAACTCTTTTATGAACACAACTTGCAAATGTACACAAAACATTTGTCTTATGAAGTAAAGTTAGAGTAAAGAAACAGACCTATAGCTAAACAAAAAAACTAAATTATTTATTTTTCTAATCCTACAAACGCTTCCGCGTACACATAATTTCGTCCTTTCAATATATTTTTCGGTTTTGAGATGAGACCACACTGTTTTCATCCATTTTGACAATTATTATATTCTGCCTTTTATTGATATTCTTTTACACATATGCATGTACAAATCGTCATATGAAATCCAAGAAACCAAAATTTATATTTTAACTATTTAACAGAAGCAAAAAAACTTTCCGAAAGTTAAAATTAACCATTTAAGTTAAGCTAAGAATGTTGCGGATAAGAACGTTGTTTTTAATTGTAAGGATGTAAAAATATTTGGGAATATGTATTTCGAAAGAGCGCATTATAGTCAATCAAAAGTTTGATTTTGAATTTTTAGTTAATTAGGACATTTTGGATTTCATATGACGATAAGTACTTAATTGACATTTGTTCTATTCATGCATCGAAATAAAATCCAAAACACGTAATTATTTAATAAGTAAAAGAAAGTTGATTTTTAAATTAAATTATAAAACTCAGTGGAAGTTTTATTTAAAAAAATGTGGCCAATTATTATGGCTGTTCTGCGTCGTAACGCCGTTTACATTACTCTACCTATAGCTGGTGTGGTTGGGTTTATAGGTTATAATTTGGAAAGCCTTTTATCAGACAAATACACTCCATACAGCAGTTAATAGATGAAATTAGCCGGTTATTGTTGTTTAAAAATGTTAAATAAATTTTTATTTTTTATTTTTAGAATCCATCCAAGAAAATCGAGCAGAACGCTTAACGGAAGACGATATTTTGGCAAACGCTAGTCAAGTGGACAAACTTCGTTTAAAAGAAAATGTTTTAGAAAGAAATTTACCTCCATCGCTTCAAAAAAAAGCCTAGTCAATATTATACTTATTATTTAAGAAATTGATTTAGATTCGTATTAAAATAAATGTATAATAGGTATGAAACTATCGTAATAACATTTAATTTCTTTTAGAAATTATAACAATAGTACCGAAAATAAATTACGATCTGGCAGACCTAAGAAGCTTTCGAAACATGTTACCAGTATTATGAAATTAGGTCATCAGGATCCGATAGTCAACGCCCCAAAATTGGCGCAACACATTGAAGAATGTTCCAATTAAATTCTTGCTCCTCGAACAATAATAAAAGTTTTACATGACAATTAATTTCGTAGCAGAATAGCATAGTGAATTTCGTCTCGAGTTTGCTAATGCACATGTAGACAAGGGTATGGTTTTTTAATGGTGTTATATTTACCGACGAAAGTAACTATAACAGTTTCGGAAGAGTTGGCCGTTCCAAAGTTTGGAGAAAACCAAACATTGCACTTGATCCAAACAATATTATACCCACAGTCAAACATGGTGGCAGCAACGTTATGGTTAAGGGCGATATGGCGTCAAATAAAGTGGCTCGTTTGGCTTCATCCGGCGATAATATTGACCGCTATCATTATAAAATCATATTGGAACAAACTCTGAGGCATCTGTTAATAACTTGGGCTTGGGATACTAATGGGTTTTCCAGTAAGATAACGGCCCTAAACACAGTGCGCACTTTTTTCGAGAATGGCTTCTTTACTATGCTTCCAAACAGCTAAATTCACCACCCCAGTCAACAGACTTAAACCCAATACTGAATATATGGGAACCTTTTTACGAAAATACTTCATTAGTAACGGTATTACATTAAAAACTGCCTTAATTCGAGCATGGGCCGAAATAACACCCTCTATTACAGAGAATTTGATGACATTAATGTCCCGTCTTCTTCAAGCGGTTATTGATGCCAAAGGTGGATCAACCAAATATTAAAAGTAACATTTTTATCTTTTTATAAAAAAATTTGTAAATAATAATTATTTTTTTTTTTTTTTTGTAAGCTGTATGTGGACTTTTTCCTATGAATTTTTAATATTTCTATTATTATTGTTATTATTATTATGTAATTGAATTTTTGATTCACACCTTGTGTTTTGTAAATAAAAAAGCATGGCACAATAAATAAGGTACATGCAGATCTACATCAATATAAATAATAACAAGAACAGTCAATTTGTTTTTGTATTTCTTTTTTCCAACCAGCTCGAATGTGTCAAAGACAGCTGATAACGTTTTGTTTTATTAGTAAGCACAGATTTTATCTAAATTTTTTTAATCGATGTATCAACTAAATGTAATACTGAGTTTTACATGGATATGAAATATCATCAGGATCTTAACCCGAAGAGTGTTTTGAAATGAAGGTTAATAAGATGAGGAAATTCAAATGAAATTTTAATATTTCATTTAATGTTATGTATGTTTATCATATATATTTGTATATTCACTTCAATATTTTTAATTGAAAATATCTTGGTATTGAACCGACGTCCTGGTTACGGCAGTACTTATCAGAAATTTTACAGAATCTGTTAGAGAAATCTGGAAGTTTGAAATACTTAAAAAGTTTTAAAGTAGGAGTGCATTTAAGAATTTCGAAGAAATACTATATGCAATTTTTATAACACATTCAGACGTTTTAACTAATTTATTATGAAATGTTTTTGAATAAAAGAAAAATAGAGAAATAAACTATAAATTATACACCAAGGACAAAAGGCTAGAAATATATTTAATTTGTTTATAGAAATATATATATATGCATGTATATTGTTTATATTTTTTGTTTTAGTAAAATCGCTACAAAAGCAAGTGTATCTTTTACAATTACTAATTTAAAAAAATTGCTTAAACTGTTTTAAAAGGAATAAGTTTTGTAGATACGTATTATTGTTTTATAAATGTACTGATTCTGATTTTTGTAATTTTAAATCTGGCAACACAGATTTGAAACAAAGAAAGAAAGAATAATTAAACTTTGAGAACTGGAAACTGAAAACATGAATGTCCAAAAAATATATATAGGGTGTTTTTATAGAGGTATAGTACTTTAAGTTGCAATAAAACAACGATGAATTAGTTGATTGACATGAATTTTATTTATCCGAAAGATAATCTTGTGGCATTATATTTTGAATATGTTTTCTGGCATATGACCGCCACGGCTGACGCGGATGTGGTCGAATCTGGACGTCCAATTTTCGATGACTTTTTCCAACATTTTTGGCCGTATATCGGCAATAACACGACGAATGTTGTCTTCCAAATGGTCAAGCGTTTGTGGCTTTACCGCATAGACCAATGACTTTACATAGCCCCACAGAAAGTAGTCTAGCGGTGTTATATCACAAGATCTTGGAGGCCAATTCACAGGTCCAAAACGTGATTATTAGGCGGCAAATGATCGTTTGGCTTCAATTTTTGCACGAGTTGGATTTTGTAAGCACGCAAACCAAAATCCTTCCGCAAAATCTTCCATAAAGTGGATGGACACAGATCCAATTCCAGTGCTCAATGGCAGATGGACTCATTCGGGTCTACCTCAATGCTACGCTCTACAGCAGCAATAGCTTTTTCTGTACGCAGCTTACAGCGTCTCTGGGGATGCGAGTTATCAATAGGAGTAAACTTGGTGCGAAACGTTCCATGGTTAATCGAATTAACTGCTCTGATGGACGATTTTGTCGACGATAAAATGGACGTAGTGCGCGATACGTTTCCTCACAGAACCATTATTTTCGAAATAAAATTGCACTATTTGCAAGCGTTGTTCAGGCGTGAGTCTATTTATGATTAATTGCCAAACCAAACTGAGAATCAATCACTTGACAGCTGTTAAATCGGTTGCCATCCTGAAAATAAATGCCAACTCGAAGTTCTATACCTCTATAAAAAACACGCTATACATATGTAGACTCGCAAGTACCTTCTTTAGTGTGCCCAGTATAAAAGCTCTTATTTCACATGGAGTAGAGTAGCCAGATTTTTAGTTGGCAAAAAAGTACGTTGAGAAAAAATGAGCAGTACAATTATTAAAAAAGTACCTTGGTTTCTTAAATTGAAATCGCATTTAAAATTTATTAAATGACATAAAATGACATTTGATTCAATAAAGAATATAATAATAAAATCGTTCTATAATAGTGAATCTATCGAATTCTTAACTACAATGTAGAGGCACGGTTATATTGAAGCAAATATGTATTTGGTAACAAAAGCAATATATCTATAATTTAAACTAAAGGTATGGTTAAATTGAAAAAAATTTTGATAAAAAAGTGTAACCACTAGAACAAATAATAGTGTAAAGATGTTTTAAAAATTAAATTTAAAAAATTTAATATAACAGCCTTCAATACAAAAAGAAGTACTTTAGCATACTGTTATAGGTGTTATGCAGAAAGCTATATAATGAATAAAAAACTACTCGTACTGCTGAAAACAGTACATCTGGCTACTCTGATGTTTCTTCACGTATGTCAATAAAAAAATAATTCAATATAAACACATATCGCCATATATGCATACGTAATTGATAACATTACAACGCAATAAATAATATGTATGCCTTGATTATTATCAAAATTAATTGAAACATTAATTTAAAAGCATATGCATTTGTTTAAATATTTTAATATGAAAATATACCCTATATTCTTATATATATTTAGCCAAGGGCCAAGCATCAGCCCCAGTGGCCTAATGGATAAGGCATCGGCCTCCTAAGCCGGGGATTGTGGGTTCGAGTCCCATCTGGGGTAAACAACAACATCCATGTTTTTTCTTAAAAAGAAAAAATAGAAGCGATTACTTTTTATCTGCTTAATTTTTTTTAGGAATAATACGAATTTTTTAACAATTGAGTATTTTTTACACAAATTCTTTGTGGTCGTGTATAAATCTATAGCGTTGATATAATTCAAATTGGAAACAATTCAAAGCGAAACGTCGCGGTCGTTAAAGATATAACACATCCGTCAGTGTTATGAAATAACAATAAAATCAAATTTATCCGTGAGGTGGGTGGTGTGGTTGGTTGTTGGTAGGTGGTAATCTAATAATTTTTGACCGGCTAATACGGAAGGAAACAAAAAAAATTAGCTTCTTAAACATCCCTTGCGGGGATCGAACCCGCGACCTTTGGATTAGAAGTCCAACGCGCTATCCTCTGCGCCAAAGGGACAACTGACGGGTTTTGTGCAATAGACTTTTTTAACACTATGCATACAGTCATTGCAAGGTGTTAATCATGTAAAACAACAAACATCAATAGAACCAGTGTTGCCGACTTTCCTATAATTACACATATTGCGTGTAATTTTTCATTGTGTGTATAGCCTATGTTTAATTAGCTTCATGTGTTACTTGTACGTAATTTTACTTTGTGTTCCATCGTTTTCTTTAATAGCTATATTTTTAATCTTCGTCATATGAAATTACCTGATTACAAATACTTTTATCAAATACGATTTTGCGCAAAAGCCTCGATATTACAAGCAAGCTATAAAATAATTGTTTAGAATTTTTAGTTCAAATGTTAAGGTACGGTCTCATTTGCCATAAATGTTGCGAGAAAACGTGACCGCTATTTCATAGAAATAACACATATGCACATGAATATTAAAAAAAAATAAGTACAACAAATTCTGTTTGTAAACGGTAGATACGTTCCAGAGACAACCGTGAAAAAATATATTTACCTAAAACTAAATGATTCATTGAAAAAAATAATTAGTATGAGAGTTTTTATAAAAACCAAATTAAATTTGTGTGTATGTGCATTGAATGTATTGTTTATTTTATAAAACAAAAAGCAATTAAAATCCCAAAGTAATGGCCGCGTTTCTGAAAATGACAACTCGTATATAACATAATCCATTTCTTAAAACAAATTTAAACAAATTAAAAATTTATAAACAAAATTTTAAAAACCGTCAAGGAGAGTAGTTCTAAATTTATGGTTAATCAAAATAATTTTCTTGAAAATTTCAAAAAAAAGGTCTTTCAAACCGTGCTAAATCAAGTAAAATCGTGTAAAAAAGTGCCTGATATTTTTTAAACCGTGTTATTTTAAAAAGCTGTATAAAAACAAAATTGGGTGTACAATATAACAATCATATCTACTTTCATTGCACAACACAACTGTACTCCAAAATTTTTCGATGCAAAAACTTGATACCCACGGTAGACCATGTAGGCGGCTTTAAACAATGGCTACTCGTTTTTATTGAAAGAAACTTGAACCGTTTTACACATTTGAACCCATTTGAAGATAATTCGATGCAATCGGTGAACAATACAGGTCTTTTTGGAAGCTGGCAATTCCAACAAGGTAATAACCCAAACCATATGATACAACAAGTATTGTAAAAATCATAGAAAAATAGTATCACTTGCTAGGTATTTTTTTCTTCCCCACCCAATGTTATAAGTTAATATAAGTGTACAATTTTAAGTGAAGCATGCATTTTGCGATATTTTTATAACTTTTTGCAGTACTGTTTTAAAGAACTAAATTTTGTTAATTTCTTTTAAGACATATTTCTTATTCTAATTAATGATTTGTAATATAATTCTTAATACAATCAATATCTTTCTTTACATTGCCTGTTTTATTCAAGCTATATATTAAAAAAAGAAAAAAATTGTGCTCTACGATTTGAAGTGCCGCCCACTGTATGTATTTATAGACAGTGACTGTATAAAAATAAATCTATCTATAAAAATGAATCTGCGTTTGTATGTACGGATGATTGTTTGAAGTCTATGAACACCCAAACGGCTGAACCGATTTTCTTGAAATATTTCAATATCTCTCTTTATTTTTGAAAGAACGATAGACGTCATATATGTATATTAAAATAATTTTAGCTGGGGGGCGCCACGCCCATGCAATGTAAATGTTGATTTGGCTACATCATTAAAGTCTTAATAATAAAAATCTCTAAATTTGATCCAAATAGCTTCATAGTCAATACAAATCATCAGTCAAAAACGGGGGAGATTTGATAAGCGGGTGTGGCACCCTCCATTTACACCTAAAATGTAATCTTATGTACGTATCTATATGGAGAACAAAAATTAAAGCTACGTTATCTATCTACTTCTGCCAAAAAGCGGTAGATTGGATAAGCGGGTATTGCAACATTAATGTGTATTTGAAGACTGTATACAGCTAAAAAACAGATGCTACCGTCTCTTTCTGAAAGAAACTCTGTGTAGGCTATATTTAATGTTTAGTAAATCTAAAGCGGATGGTAATAGCGAAGCATGCCGGGTTTTATCCAGTACTTTATAAAGGGGCTGTCAAATAATTTTTTTTTTTTTTTTTTTTGAAAATGCTATAAAAAAACTACTGAATATTTTCTTAAATTTCTTTTTTTATTTGAAAGTACAATCCTTCCGACCCCACAAATAATAGTCCAACGGTGTCAAATCGCAGCTCCGAGGTGGCCAAACGACATCAGCTCTGCGGCTGATAATGCGATCTTCAAAAACAGGGCGCAGTCCTGTTGAAACCAAATGTTGCTAATATCCTCCTCTTCCATTTTCGTTCAACATGGCCCGATAACGATCGCCATTGACTGCAACGGCCACTCCTTGCTCATTTTCGAAGAAAATGGCCCAATTATGCCTCTGGACCAAAATCCTCACCAATCAGTGACTCGTCTTGGGTGTATCGGCTTTTCAATGTATGCGTGCGGGTTTTTTGTGCCCCAAATGCGAAAATTTTGCTTGTTTACATACCCACCAAGATCAAAATGAGCTTCATCTGAAAAGATGATTTTGTTGGCAAAATTTTCAAAGTAATGTCGCAATATTGCCCAGCGTTGTTCAAGCGTTTACACAACCATATTCGTTCAGCGGAAGGACAAAACTAATTATCTGTCAAATCAGACATGAGCTAAGTGTTACCACTCACGAAATAAGCACTAGTTGAAAAAAAAAAGTTAGATGGCGGACCCTTTACATTGAATATCGTCGTCTTATCATCTCCTTTATAAAGACAAATAGTCGGCACAAGAACGGATATCAGCATCTTGATAACAAAGGTAAAGGAGGGGAGAGGACTCTGTGGAGGGTCCCCTGTTGACGCTACTTGGATAAAAGCTATGGGTAATATTTTTGTATTGTTGCTGTAATAATAGGAATCGGTATATATATACAACAATAAAAATGCATCCCTTGCGGGGATCGAACCCGCGACCTTTGGATTAGAAGTCCAACGCGCTATCCTCTGCGCCAAAGGGACATGATGTGGGGTTTCGACCAAGAACATTATGCAAGCATCAAACAATATAATAAATGTTAAATTACAAAGTTTCCAAACAATTGAATAAATAATTCTTATACAGACTCTACTTGATTGATAAAGGTTGAAGATCATTGAAGTATTTCTAATTAAGATTTTTTAATTTTTCATAATTATTAATATAAATGTATATGTAATTTTACCTACATGTTCATGCAACTAAAAAAAAAAAACAAAGTTAATTGCCTAACAATTATGTATTTTTTAGATTTAAGTAATTCAGAAATTAGATTTTATTGAATGATAAATTAGAATATTTAAATGTCCTAAATTTTATTTATATAAGATATTGCTGAAGCACGGGTATAGCCTCGGTGGCGCAGTAGGCAGCGCGTAAGTCTCATAATCTTAAGGTCGTGAGTTCGAGCCTCACCCGGGGCATTTGACTTTTTGTCCCTTACTTTTGTACCATAAAAACGCGAGTTTGATTTGGCATTAACAACAGATTACGCCGCTTTTCTATTCTACCCTTCTTTTTTTTAATGTTAATTAAAACAAATTTTTTTGAAGAATATTTGCAGTTGTATATTATTTAGAATTCATAACTTATTTTTTTTAATACAAAAAGAAAAATAATAAACTTTACAAACGTACGCACATCTGGAACAAACACCATTATTTTCCCATACGCTGTATAGACCATTCCTGTTGACATAAGGGACAGCGATTATTTTGCTTCACCCACAATGACATGCAGCAATGATGAAATGAATGATTACATTCCCCCCACACAACAACGCAGTCTTGTCGGCCCAAAACATCACGTTTATTTTCAGCCTGACATCGAAGACAAGCATCTAAAAAAAAATAAATAAATAAATAAATAAATAATAATTATAACTAGTGTACTCAGCGACTGACACCATCATCCCTATTCTGGCATCTAACGTTTATTTTATTTTATTTACATAAACATACATACATACATACATACATATATACATATATACATATATACTTATATATATACATATATACGTATATATATATATATATATATGTAGGTATTTTAAAATTAAAAATATAAAAAAACAAACAAATTAAAAAAAAACTAATTTTAATATGACAAATGATACAATACATATACACATAAGTATCGTCACCTTAAATTCAAACGGATGTAACTACTCTTCTATTTTTTACAGGAGAAGCAAAAAACGTTAATAGTAAAGTTTTTTTTTTTTTTTTTTTTTTTTTTTTTTTTTTTTTTTTTTTTTAAAGAAGTCTTAAATGAATGTACAGAAATAAATTGAATACAGAATTAAAATTTTTAATTTGGTAAAATGTTAAGAAAAATTTAAAATGAGCGAATATTTAATGAAGCGACTGTAAACGCACTTGTAGTTACGTCCGTTTAAATTTCTTTAATAAAGTCGTCATTTTTGATCACAGGAGGCTAACATTTTGCATAAGCATGTAGTTTGATAAAATGAACCAATATCAATCAAAAAGTCGATTTTGAATTTTTGGAACACACATTTTGTTCCGAAACAATGGGTGAATCGAGCTTCACACAGTCATGCATATTTCTTAGAACTTTTGTTCACGCTCAGTTTACACGTATTCTTAAAGGTAGAATTAGGCGAATTAGCTGTGTCAGCTGATCGCCTTTGTTATATGAGAAGCTATGAAAGTGCTTACTTGACCGTAATGTAATGTAACTGTAACGTCTCAATCTGTTGAAAATAGAATTTGACGGCAACGTTACGTGACATTTGTTAAGCAGTGATGGTCTGTTTGTATGTTAAATAATATGAAGGAATTTTTACCCTCTTTTTGGCACTTTTTGCACACAATTAAAAAGAGCAATTTAAGCAATTGAAGAAAGTAATTTATAATAATTTGAACAAATTTAAAATATATTTTAGAGAATGTGAATCCGATTTTAAAAAATATTACTATTTTATTTTATTTATATAGTTTTATTACAAAATAGCTTCTTATGTATATGTGATGACTTAATAAACATTCTTAGGTGACAAGAAAACATTTTCACGCAAATAACAGATAATCAATTATGTATGTAATTGTTAGATAAAATTAAAAAGAACTTTGGATCAGCAACGACTAGTTTCCGAGGTGTAGGCCACTTAGTATCAACATTTAACCGATTAGTATTTTAAAATTTTGATAAACAAAAAAAGGAGGTTGTCAAGTAAAAGATATTTCCAATGACTTTAATTTGGTGTGCAAAAACTTTTGATTATGTTTGTCTATCGTGAACCAGGGAGAAAGAAAATCTTTTGTATGTTGACTTTTTATAAAATTGCATTTATTTGATAAATAAATTTATACTCCATGAGCTTTTTTTTGGTAATAATTTGGTATATAATTTGTTGTATTTTATATTTGTAAATATGTACATATATGATTATATTATTTTTCTATTCTTAGATAAAAAATACTATTTAAACCTATTTGGTACTTTCTCCAAAGCGTACACAATTCCAACATTTATAATACCCATCACTGTGGTTTAAGCAGCTGTTTCTTTTCCATATTTAATTATTTATATACACACAATGACAAAAACATATGAACATACTTTTTACACACAATTAAAAAGAGTAATTTAAAACGATTGATTAAAGAATTTTTTTATAATTTAAATATAAAATATATTTTAGAAATTTTTTATCCGATTTAAAAAATATTACTATTTTTTATTATATAAAAGCTCCTACGTATATCGTAATGTGGAAAAGGAATAAACTAAAGAGTTAGCTATAATATACTTTCTCAGGTGATAGATAAGCAATTATATAATTCTTAGATCAAATTAAAAACAAAATTTTTGTTAAATTGGCCTATAGTGTACCAGGGAGAAAAAATTATAAAATTGCATTTATTTGATAAATAACTTTATATTCCATATAAGCTTTTTTTTGGCAATAATTTTGTATATGATTTGTAATAATACTTAAATAAAAAACACTATTTAAACCTATTTACTACTTTTTTAATTTTGTATCAACTTAAGAACTCTCATCACTATTCTGAACAACTGACATTTTAAATTTATATAAAATAATAATTTTGAAAAATGAAGAATTTCAAAAAAATGTTTGTTTTGTTTTTATTTACATTATCTTTTGACATACGGCAGGCCTTAACTATCAAAGATAAAAATCGACCGTAACGTTTACGTGTCCGCAACATTTACGTGAGACTAATCAGGCCTTGAAACACACACGGCTAAAAACAGCCGACACGTTTTTATTTCACCAACTAGCTACACTTGACGTTTTGATCACGTTACTTTTACGTCCTAATAGTCTACGCCAAATTAGTCTAGACGCATGTAAACGCTCTTGCTTTTACTCGTCAATTAAACAGCAACGAGTGAACATGCGTACGGGTGTATGCTGATGTTTTAATTTTTTTTTTTTTAACTGTATTATTTACACTGGCGAGCAAAACCGAGTACAAAATCAAAATTTTTTGGTTAAATGTACAATTTATTTATAATAACCAAAAGGACGATTCTTTTGCAATTTGAAATAATTACTTTTTTTTATTAATTTTAGGATAAAAATATGTATTTAGAATATTAATAACACAACAATATAAAAAAAATTCAATTTAAAAACATAAGGCAACTCTAAGTACTCAGTTTTTCACGTTTTCGATATGAATAATTTTTATCAGTAATAGCGGCTTTATAGAGCAAAATAAAACCAAAATTAAGAAAATTAATATTGACGTCGAAAATACTATAGTATCTTTGACTGAAAGTGGATATTCATCCAGAGTAATTGCAAAAAAAGTTAATTTGAGTCAACGTTCAGTGATTAAAGTTCAAAAAAAGCGATATGAAGCTCCTAAAACGAATGTTGGAGGTCGCCTCGGTTACTAAAGGATTCAGACGCGCGCCTAATGGTCCGAGAAATGAAAAAAAATTCCATAAAAACACCCAAACAGGCTGCTATTGCCATAAATAAAGACGTGAGTGAGTGGACAGCTCGTAGAGCACTTCACAGAATCGGTTTAGTAGCAGGTGTTAAAAAGAAAAAGTCAGCTCTTTCAGATAAAAACATAAAAGCACGTTTGGAATTCTGCAAAAAACATGAGCATTAGACCATTGATGATTGGAAGCGAGTTATTTGGTCTGACGAGACAAAAATCAATCGATTCCAATCTGATGGTAAGAATATTTTTGGAGCAGACCTCATGAGTCCATTCAAAAGCATCATGTAAAACATACTGTTAAACACGGCGGAGGTAGCTTGATGATTTGGGGCTGTTTCACATGGTGGCACTTGGGTCCAATAGTAAGGATTAATGGTGAAGACTACCTCTAAATTCTGAAAACCCATTTACCCGATTTCGTTGACCGCAGCGCCTATCCGGAGGACGAAGTCATTTTTCAGCAGGACGGAGACCATAAACACACGGCTAAAATTGTCCAAAAATGGTTGTCTGAGTAAAAATTTCAGGTAATTAAATGGCCAGTGCAGAGCCCGGATCTTAATCCGATAGAAAATTTGTGGTCCATATTAAAAAGACGATTGGGAAAACATAATAGAGCGCCTACCAATATTGAGGAACTTTAAAACCGTGTGCAGTTAGAATGGGGAAATATTCCTAGTGAATGAATTTAAAGAAAACTTGGTTAAAAGTATGCCGAGGCGCATTAAAAATGTTATTAAAAACAAAGGATTATGGATACCATACTAAAATTGTAACTTTATAATTGCACTAAAGAATCCTACAAAACAGTACTTGGAGTGGCCTTATGTTTTTATATTGAATTTTTTTGATTTTGTTGTGTTATTACTATTCTATATAAATATTTTTATCCTACAATGAATAAAAAATAATTATTTTACATTAGAAAAAAAAATCGTCCTTTTAGTTATTAATTTATAGCACATTTAACCTAAAAATGCTGATTTTGTACTCAGTTTTGCTCGCCAGTGTATTTTTTCCGATAATACTACAATTTTTCAGAAAATATTAAGATTTTTACTTATTTAATAGAAATACATTTATTCCGATACTAATAATGCTAATTATCCATTCCACTTAATTCTCAGAGAACAATTTTCATGATTTCAAAATTGGTTATTTTGTTCTTTGATGTGTAGATGTGTACTTTTTCTACATTTTGGTTACTTTTTTCTCGAAGTAAAAATATAAAGACAACGATTTTTTTTTAACGTTTATTTCCCAAGTATTTTTTTTTTTT
This sequence comes from Wohlfahrtia magnifica, assembly GCA_023159175.1. NCBI lineage: Eukaryota > Metazoa > Arthropoda > Insecta > Diptera > Sarcophagidae > Wohlfahrtia > Wohlfahrtia magnifica. Next base: position 767,583 of record JAKWBJ010000505.1, on the reverse strand, counting down.
TTTTGAGTGTATTACTTTCAAAACTAAAATTCAAATTTTTTTTGCAAACTTTTGCCTTTTGTTGCGAGTATGCTATGACCTTTCCCTTCCTTCTAGTAACATATGGATTTCGTGCCAAAAGACTGCACATTTTTTGAGGTCAAGAATGAAACTGCCAATTTCTTATACTCTGTTCTAAAGCGAAAGGTACTCCGTTCAAAACAAATGGTAGTCTGACGAGCATGGCCTGGATTATAAGCGGCTGAAACTATTTTCTAAATAGTTCTAACTGATCTTGGAACATTTGGCCGAACAAACCAAAACTCTAACGACCACAAAAATTTCGTTTGCATATCTGTCATTTTTAACTAATAAAATGCTGTTATGCTACTTGTGTCGCTTGAAAATAATCAATTAAAGGTTCAGTTAGACGTGACTTATTGTAACGCAATAATTCCTACGTAACAAACTAACGTTATGGGCAACACTGTGACCAATTAGTGGTGGCATACCATAACTTCACAATCGATCAATTAATTTTCCAACAATGCACTTTGGAGCAGCCCGAATTGAGAAAAATTTAAAAAAAATATTTATAAAATTTTGTTTTTATTCCAAATATGAATGCCATCAAATTAATTATTTTTTTTTTTTACATTTAGACATATATATATGTATTTCGTTACACTAACTTTTATTAACACTGCAAGAATTCAAATAATACGATGGCTATAGGGCCAATTTAAAAAATCGAATTTTTTTTCTATCGAATAAATCAAAATTTAATTTTTCACGGGTTGGCAAGCTTATTTTATCTAGTTTCTAGCGACAGTAATTTAGTTCTGCCTACGGTTGCCCATCAGAACACTTTTTTAAAATTTCAGACCTGATTCATTACAATTTTATCTTTGTTATGTTTTATACAAGTAAATAATACACCTGGGATGTGATACAGTTTTCCGATAGGCGTTATCGTATACAAGAATCTGTTTTTGAAATTTTTGAAACAATTCAAAAATCTTGAGATACCAATAAAAAACCGGTTTTTTGTACCTTTAAGAACTTATGAGCTTAAAACATATGTGAATTTTATCCAATTTTAAGTTTCTCAACGGATTTGGAAGGGAGACAAACATACCTTTTAACTGATATATGTACATATATTACGTTTAAGTAACATTCAGAAATGTGTGTGTATTTCTTCAAGTTATTGGCAGAGATAATAAAAAAATAATTCAGGAAGAGTTTAAAATATTTTTGAACTATGTACAGAGTATTAGCGAAAGATACGTGGTTTAGGAAGTACAAAATTTCAGCAAAAATATCAAGAATACATGCCAACATAATAAAAAATATACCATATTTTATATACGTAAGTACGTGTAAGCAAAAACTAAATTAATTTAAAGATCATTTGCTATAGCAACGGCGAAAATGTTCGTAAAAAATTATCCACGGTATTACATGTTGCCAAAGCTACACAAATTGTTGAGTCACAGTTTGAAGTTATTCACAATTACCTGTTGGTTCTTTGTCTGAAGAAGCGAAGGAATCAATTAAAAATATTTCAGAAAATTAGAAAGTGTAACGCAAAGAAATCTAGTAGAATTATTAATTTGTACGATATCTTTAACTTCCTTTTAATAAATCACACCTAGTGATCGCGGCTACTTGCAAGACTCGCATGACAAAACAAATGGATGTGACTGAGGGAGCAAAATATTTTTTCCTTTAATCATCTGAATAGGCGAATTTGACCGCAAGCAGTGACGAAGATACGGATGAAACATAAAGGGTTGACGAATATACATGCATATATAAAATTGACGCCTTAAAAATGTCAAATGTGTGTTTTAATCTTAGATATTTTTATTATTGCTTGCATTAGCTTCATGATTTTACTAAGATAAAAAAATTTTTTTTATCTTTTTATTTATTTATAATATATTTTATAAAATAAATTTACAAAATATATGGAAGTAATGCGCCGGGTAACCGGACCATATGCGCATGTGTCATCGAAAAAGAGGAAATTTATAGGAATTGATTTCAAATTTCAATTATCCCATACTCTTTCAGGCTTATTTTAATTCTTCCGAGATTCATAACAGAGGTACAGTCGAGAAATTTCACCAGTGTCAGACTATGAGAAACGGTGAGAGAAACGTTGCAAAGTCTGCATTTGGGTGGTAGATGCACTTAAGTGGTCATTTATAATAACAATATTTTTCGAATGAATAGGTTCCTTTGGTTTCGGTGGAATAGAAATTAAAATTAAATTAAATTTCTTTAACAATGCTAAAATACTTTTCGTGGCTGATGCGAAGGAATTCGTTGGCGATGTTATATGATTCCAAAATATATAGTGCATGCCATCACTTGGAATTGTTATAGCTCTTAATTGCACTTTTTCTAGTAATGTTTCGAAGTCGGAAAAATTAGCTTCAAATCTTAGTTAGTTAGTTTTGTTTATATTCTTCTTCGAAGTCTATCCATTAATTGTTAAGCCATGTAATATGGTACCGGATGTCAAAGAGTTGCAGATTTTCAGTGCGGTATCAATATGGGGACCTTTAATAATAAGTTTTAATAAGTTGTTAATTTTGCCCAATTTATGTTTCAGTTTACTAAATTTTCTAGTCCAAGTAATCAAGATCATTCGCCACACTAACTGGGTCGCCTGATCCTATTGCAAAAATGTTATCGGTGTATATGCCAACATAGTCTATGCCCGGTAAGTCTGTTATTGCTTTTGCCAAGGAATTATAGTAAATAGTATACAAAACCACTGAAAGTGGTGAGCCCTGAGGCACCCCTTTATCTAAGCAGTGTGTAGAGGAGAAGAAACCATCAATTTTCACAACAACTCTGCGATGTTCAAGAAAGAATTTAATAAAGACCAATATATTCAAAGGGACGCCCCAGTCATTTAGCTCTTCTATGACAGATAATGATGTTACACGGTCGAATGCCTTCTCAATATCCGCAGAAAGTAACAAACTACCATATTTAAGGTTGTGGCGTAGAACTTCCTCCAGTTGGTGACATATGGTGTGCACACCATGTCTCGGAATAAAGGCGTGCTGCAGTTTGGATATTTGCATTCAAGCAAATTTCCAAAAGCGTTTAGCAATTATTTTATGGAATGGTGATAGTATGGAAACCCTCCCATCGTGCGGGAAACTACTGGTAGCTAAGATTTTGTTGTATAGTTTACATAATCGGCATTTTAGAACTGCATGAGCAAATTTAATCATCTTGGAAGTAATCTTGTCCCTTCCAGATGGAGACCCCTTTAAAGATTTTAAAGAAATCTTTTCAGTTATTTTCTTTGTAACACTATTCAATCAAATATATTTAGAAAAGCAAAAAAAAAAAAAAATAAAAATTTGAATTTGAATTTTCATTTGCAATAATCATTCAAGTTCGTTAAGAGAAAGACACAGAAAAGATTTAATGGACTGATTGCCAAATGTCAATTAATTGTTTATGTAAGGACGTAAATATATACATACATATATGCACACATACATAAATACATATATGTACAATATATATATATATATATATACATGTCTATACATTTCCACTAATACATACATACATGCATACATATTTATATTTGCTTTATTTTCATTTTCTTTTATTTATCAAGTATCATCATCACATGATGACGAAGATAACGATGTTGATCATTTTTTATTATGCCATATAGTAGTAAATGCCCCTCAATGATTACTCACAATTAAAAAAAACTATGTTATTTGTTGTTGGTATAAGCATTTTATTTATTGACATTGTTATGATATATAGTATATACATATGTATGTTTGTATGTATTTCATATATTCTTGCTTAATATAAACGACAAAGAACACACCTCCCATCTTTCAAAAAAGAAAACATTTAGTAGTAATATGCATATGTATGTATGTAGCCCGCCAAAGAAACTACATATACAAATTGATTGAATTCTAATATCAGTTTAAGTATATTTCAAGGCGAATTCAATAAGGTGGTCTTAAATTGAAAACGAATACAACACTGTAAATCATGATTCCGGTGTGTATATATAATACAACACTGTAGTAAGCAAAAAGCTGTAGCGTCAAAAGTATTTTTTGTCAACAAAATATAGAATGTTTGTGTTTTTGACATACGCGAATGTATCAGCTGTTGCTTACGTAGTAAATTAGGGCCACCTTATTAAATTCGCCTTCCTTGGTATATTTGTTATTGTACAAATGTAAACAATTATTTGAAATTGTAGCTCAATAGCTCAAAAATTAAAACGTGCACAACGTGTACACAGCTAAAGAAAAAGAAATAAATACATAAATAAATAAAATAAAAAAATTAAAACTAAAAGTATTTAACTTAAGAAACAAATTTAGTCAAATAATTCTGTTTTTTTTTTTTTCGAGAAAAAAATGCAAACGTTTTCAAAAACCTTACCATCGCTATTCATTCATTCATAAGGCTTGACAAAACCACCTCATTAGGCTCGGTCAGTGACTCACAAATAAATCTGCTTTAAAAATAAAAATAAAAAAGAATACGATCGGGTTTCACGCATAATATTCTAAGAAACTTTGTTGAACAACTGCTAACGACATCGCTTTTGAAATGGCATGTTCTTAAACAAGGGTATTGGTTTTTGTGAAAAATACATACATATGTATGTAAATATAGGCGTGATTAGTGATAGGTGGGGATAATAAAGTTTTGTGTGTGGAGTACTGATCACGACAACAAATTTTCAAAAAGCTCATATGCTGCAGTTTGTAAAACATAATGTTGGGTTTTTCGTCATGATAATGACCTGAAACATGCTTTAAAACTTGTCAAAGTATGATTGGGTAATTCAAATGTAAGAGTTCTCGGGTAGCCAACTTAATCGCTTGACCTTAACTTTATTGGAAGTCTTTGCAACATCATAGGACGCGACAAAAAAAAGGGAACCTAAGAAAAACAAGCACAACCAGCGGGTTTCTTACACTCAAATTGAGACAATGCGCTGCAGATGTGTTGCCAAGATTACGCTACGACTACTAATTTTATTTTTAAGTTTTGTGACAGAAATGCAGAAGTTTTTCTTGTTATTTTGATAAGAAAATATTTTTTGGTAAAGTAAATTATAAAATCTTTTCATTTATTTGTGAATAGAGTGTTAATATCAAAAAAGAAAAATGTTCCGTCTACATTTTTTTTAAGATATTATACAGTAGAATCTCGAAAAAGTGAATAGCACGGGTAAGTTAACTTAATTTTAAATAAAATAAATTTTGTGTTTGGTTTTAATTAAAAATCCTTTATTCAACACAGTTATGTGCACCACTGCTTGTAATCTTTTTACAGGCAATAACAATTTTTATTTTTAATTACTCTGTCTGTAAACAACAACAATTACTTGACAGATCTTTCTTCCTAAAGATCTTCCAACCCGATCGTAGTTATAACTTAGGTTCGATGACAACACATTCGCTGAGTTAACTTTACTTAAACTGCACTCGCTGAGTTTACGACACATAAACTTATTGATGTTCGCATCGATGTGCTTTTTATATGGCTGAGTAAACAACACATCGAAAGCTCTCGAACCTCTCGATATTTTAGGTAGATTCCATTTCTTTCTTTTAATTTCTTTTTAGTTCTTTTGTAGCCATGCGTATGTGAACATCCACCTCTTTCAGCTCTTATTATTTGTTGTTGCTTGTTTATTGTCTGTTACTTGTTTTCTAAGCTGATTAATTATTGTTGTTGCCGTGTTATTTTTATTTACTTTATCTCTGCTAAATAAACACTGTGGTGCCCAACCTTATTTTCGTAACAATATTAAGTTTTAGCGCTGAAAAATGGTAATCAGTGGCTGGGGTCTTTAAATCAGCCAGTAGAAATTAAATCCAATTCTCTTAAGTAATAGTGAAGTCAAAAGACTCAATTAGACGTGACTTAACATAACGCCATAGTTCAAATGTAACAAATCAAACTTATGAGCAACAATGAGTTTGATTAGTGGTGGCATACTATAACACAGTAACCGATAAATTGAATTTTGAGTGTTCCGAATTTTGTTACGGTTATGTCACTGTATTAAATCACATCTAATTGAGCCTTAAGTCATTCAAATACGATAAGTGTTTGCGAAAAATCTGCGTTTGTATTATTTTTTTTTTTTTAATTTGAAAATCACTTAGAAAAGTTAATAATATATGTAGAAATATGTAGTTAATTACCCTTGGAACACATCGGAAAACTTTTTTGAGATTCTACTGTATTTGCTGTAACGTCGTTGTGTAATATCAGTTGCTCTAGTTATGACCACCAATGTATCTACATATGTATATACGTACATGCATAGTGTGTACCGCACAAACATGTTTACGTTATTTAAAACAATTGGCTTTAATTAAAGTCCAATCAAGTGAAATAAATGTGAATTGGATTTTGCGTCATTGTAACATAGAGTATATACATACATATACATATGTATGTACCACATAACGTTCTTTTTTTCTTTTATTTAGTTTTCAATTTGTACATTTTTAAAATGAACGCAAAATTTAAACTTTGTGAAAAGCATATTAGTGGACCGCGAATTCATTATTATTATTTTAAATTTAATTTCGAAACGTTCACTCTTCACATCAATTAAATATTTAAGCGTTACGTGTCGTCATACACGGGGGCTTGTCTTTTAAATGTCAATAACATGTGTTCCTATGCATGCATATACGTATGTCCATATGCATGTTCACACATACATACCTATGTATAATATAAAATGTTTATAAGCACTACTTGATCGAGAGCTTTTCGAAATAAATAATAAAAAGAGATACAACAAGAGAGTACAAGAGTACAAAAATAATCGTACGTAATGTACACAATAAAAAAAACTGAACAATTCTGTGTGTGTAGAAAGTACTCGTACATATCGTTTATTTACTTCAATAGTGTTATAACTCAAAAAAGCAATTTTTTTTAGATCAAAATATTGCGCATACTTGTGAATACTTAACTAAAAAATCAAGTTTTTTGAGTTATTGAAATAAATAAGCGATATGTACTTTGTTACTGTATAAGTATTTGTGCCAAAAAGCTAATGTTCTATCACACATAGGATGGAACACTGCATGAACTTGGAAATGAAGTCAAGTCTTTTAGATGGATTCAGCTACCATAAGGCACCACACTAAATGTAACTAATGTTTAATATCAAGCCTTTTCATTAGGGAAAAAGTACAGTTTTGTTAAAAGGAAAGTTGGTGGTCATGTGTGGATTCATAATTTAAGGTTAATGGACGATCCTTATGGCCAACCACACTAAAAATCTTACTGCCTCCGAGTGGCGGCCGGTAACATACTCAAGTCTTTACCTTCAGGAAGTCTCGCCTACTCTCCATACTGTGATTTATTTAGTGTGGAGGAAAGGGATCTTTTATTTATGACTTGTACTTGCGCATGTGCAAAAGTAAGCAATGCAGGCGGTTTGCTGTATGTGTATTTGGGTACTGTGCTAAGTTTAACCATTGGGTTAACACTTAGTACAGTCCCGCTATCTGAAAACGCATACATCAGTGTGATCTTTACCATCTTCAGAGGGTAACCGCAGCTCAGTCATGCGGGAGGTTGATGCTCCTTATAAATTGTCCCCCTATTCTAAGGTGGAACAACATATGCTGAATGATGAACGGTCAAGGGGTACTTGGCAGCTAGTATGCGAACTCTGCATACCAGATGTGCTCCAGTTTCAATTAAATCGTCCTCCTGCAGCATGCCGGGAAATACTACAGGTGACTTGCTGACCCGTGCATAATAAACCAGTATAGTTTTAAAAAGCAAAAATAGGAGCGATGCCACTCATGCAACTCGATTAATATGAATTATAACACCGAGGGGATAGAGGATATGAGTGTCACTAACCTCGTGACTGAACTGGATATGACGGCCAGTGTACCAAATTTAGGTGACATAAGTGTCAACGATAACATCAGTATAGATCTGTTACAAGAGCCCCGGGCTTTTGGTGGGGAATTCAGAGGACAGGCAGGTTGTGTAAGTTGATTTACGCACCTAGGGAAAGACCACGGGCAATTATCGTGGTAAATGCCAATGCTTTCTTTTTTATTACAAAATTTATAACTATGGCACTGGTGGCTGGCAGTGTGCGATTTGCCACGGGTGAAGGTGTCAAGAAGGTAATATGTGTCTCTGCTTACTTTCCGGGGAATGTGGAATGTGTCCCACCCTTGGGAATACAGAAATTCATAGAGTTCTGTCGAGTCAATAACCACCACTATATTATTGACTGAGACGCCAACTTTCATTATGTGGTGTTGGGCAGCACGGACAACAATGTGAGAAGAGAGAGTCTTTTACATTTTTTAGTTAGCAACAATTGTAGCTGTGGGCCAATAAGGGCAGCAGACCTACGTTTGTTAATGCAGTACGATTGGAAGTCCAATCTTTTAAGGGACTGGCATGTGTCGGACGAGGTATCCATATCTGATCGTATGCATATTAGATTTGATTTGGTAAATGTTGCTGGTACCAATGATAATCCCATGTTCTCTTTTTTCAGGGAGAACATGACAAGGGGAGTTGACTGTTAATATGCGTTATAATGACCAGTTTGCCAAACGTAGGGTTTCATTGTGGAATGACACGTTCGCAAAATTTCAATATGGCCAAGCGCTCAGGCGACTGACAAACTTAGAGTGCTAGCCTCATGGAGTACAATAGGTAAATTAGAAGGTCTAAGAGAGATAAATTAAGGAAATATTTTCAGTCCATTGAAGATTTGCCGACTTTGGCCCGACTTCAAAAGTCCTTCGCAATAGATCATTATAACGGTATTGGGGCCATATGTACTGAAACGCATCGTACACTAAATCTAAAAGGCAAACTTTGGATCTATTGCTGAGATTACATTTTCTTGACTACCGAACGGTTGCACCTGTACACGAGTATCGGGGTGTTCCCGCTTCTGTGCGTGTCACCAGAAGGGTCAAGTCTTGCGGGTAGAATATTCACCTCAGACAGGGTTGTATGGGTGATTGGTTCCTTTAAACCTTATAAAGCTCCGGATAGGGATAGTATTTTTCCGGCTCTCTTGCAGAAGAGCTATGACATAATCCTATCAAAATTGTTTTTGATTTTTAAACCCAGCTTTGGTTTGGGTAATGTCCCACAAGCGTGGCGGGAGACGCGACAACATTTTTCACCAAAGGGTCTCGAAATGCGTCGAGAAGTCTGTCCATTCTACGCAGGGTGGTCGGAGAACCATCTAGGGTCTTGAATGTTATGCCTTCGAATCTTTGCTTTGGCAGGAGATTTAGAGTTGAAATACCGGATCGGGATTCTTTATCTAATGGGGCTTTAGCTCGGAGTGACTTTGATCTAAACTGGTATACCGATGGCACCAAAAAGGATGACTGTGTCGGTGCTGGTGTCCATGAACACAACCGAGACTTATCGATCCCACTGGGAAGATCGCTAAGTGTCTTCCAGGCTGAGATCATATCCATTGACATATGTGCGGAGATCAACCTAGACAGTAGTATAAGGGGTAAGACCATTAATATATTTTTTGACAGGCACGCTGACTTAAAGGCACTTGGCTAGAATCGAACGACAACTAGACTGCTCAAGCATTGCTACGATACGTTGCAAAAGTTTTTGTTTGGTAATAAGGTCCAGTTGTTTTGGGTACCTGAACACTGTGAAATAGATGGTAATGAAATATCGGATGCATTGGCCAGAAAGAGTTTCATGATACCATATATTGATCCGGAACCTTGCTGTGCAGCACCACTCATGTTCAGTAGGAAGACAGCAGATCTGCTGAACAAACTATAGACCGGAAGCGGCAAAATAGATCCTATGGGTCGCAGTGTCTTGCAATAGTGTTATCAGGCACTAATAGTAATACAAAATAATAATATAATAAAAGGAAAGTAAAAGAGGTACGTGTTGTTTAAAAGAAAAGAAAAAAGGATATTTTGTTGTGTGTTTTTTTTTTAATATTTATATTTTAGCAAAATGTTCTACTGTTAGCGTCAAAAAAAGTAAACGCCGTTCTCAAGAATTTAGTTCATATTTCAGTCTTTTAAATTGCGATGAATTTAAACATCTTATATTTTTTAAGACTGTATCGGCTTTACAAAGTCCATTAAAAACAACAACAAAATTGTTACAACAACTAAAGTTACGTCTTAGAATTACATAGACTCTATGAAGTTCAATACTTCCGGCTCTAAGGAGTTCAATACTTTCAATTATGTCACATAAGGCTGAACAATGCTGTTGACCTTTTTTAATTAACTCCCCTAGATAATTCTTATCATAGACGTCCATTTAGATAATATTCTGTACTCCTCACAGGTGTTTTTATAAGTTCGGAACAATTACAGACCAACTAAAGCTCTGACACCTGATGTGCTCTTTGGATCGTTATCTTGATAGAATTCACGGTTGTTTGCGATGCTCAATTTCCCAGATCTTGTTTTCAATTTTTTTCGAATTCCCAGGCATGTCTTGATTTTCTTAACTTATAACTTTCAAATTCAACAATCAGGGAAGTATACAATTTACCGTGATTTGAGGAATCTAGATTTTGACTTTTATGTAAATACTCATCTCGGATTACTTGGGATGACAACTACATCATGCCAATTGTGGAGAAAAGAACGACTGGACTGAAAGAATTTCAAGATGACACAAAATATACAAAAATCCCACAATACAGTGTTGTATTTTTATTTTCATAACAATATTAATCTATTAATCGTTGTTTTTTAATTTATAGCTGTTAATTTCGTTCCATTTTTAGTCAAATTTGTATATTTTCTGTAAGAAAATTCATTTCAATTAGTGAAATATTTTCTTTTTTGCAACGGCTTTAAAAAGAAAAGCATTTATCCTGCCCAAAGAAAACTTATTATTTTTCTCAGAAAGCAAGAAAAAACCTACAAAGAAATTGCAGAAAAGGTAGAGAGAGAAAACGTATTCCTCTACCTAGAAAACCATCAACTTTTACAAAGTAACTGGAGACTTTATATCAAAACCTCGTTCTGGCCGTCCTTTAAAAATAATTTTGAGAGAGAAGATACATATCATCAACTTTGTGCACCAAGATCCCAAAATAATAGACTCAAAAGTAGCTGAAAGCTTAATTTAGAATTGAACAGGAGTATATGTATGTGATGATTATTTCAGAAATATCTTAAATCGAAGCGGTTTTCATGCTCGAATAGAACGTAAGAAGCCCTTTATTTCATTAAAAAAGGGTCAGAGAGGAATGTTGTTCGGTAGAGAGCTGTTAAATAAACCATTAGAATTCTGGGAATGGGTTATATTTTTGGTTGAGAGTAAGTATTGTATTTTTATAATAAAAAGTCAATTCGTACGGAAAAAATCTGGTACAGCACTAAATAAAGCATTAGCTTATACGACACGGGCATATACGGTGGTGGAGGTGTAATGGTTAGGGGGTATGTGCTGGCTAACGGGGTATACAATATGCAGGTTATTGAGTCCACTATGGTCATTCTGAAAGTCAACTGGAAGCAAAATTCAACGAATCTGGGTTTTGGTAGCAATGTTTTATTTGAATAAGGTCACGATTCTAAGAACGCAGTCGACATTGTAAAGCTTTAGATGCTTTATAATGTCCCAAAGCAGTTGCGTGTGTCACCAGAAACTACTCTACCTGCCAATACTCAACTTGTAGATCTAATGTAGAGAACCACTTTGTTCCAGCTAGCGTGTCATCAATTTTTGGTAGCGGGTAACTGTCTTTTTTAGTGAGATCGTTTGGCTTCCTGTAGCCAACGTAGAATATTGTGCTGTCAATATTGAGCTCCACGGACTGGATAATGGCTCGATGCACCGCTCTTCTCCATTTCTTTTACCAGCTCCTTAAGCTCATAGCGTTTGGCTAGTCATATACTTCTTAGTGCTTGTTTTATCGGTCTCGCTTCGTCAGTATTAATTCGTGTTTCACTATGGCCGCTCATTCTTGATTTTTCATTTTCGTGGCGAAAACGCAGGCATGTCTTTTTACAAGCTCTCTGGCTTTATTCTTTCGGGATAAGCTAATCCTGCTAGCTATTTCTCTACATGTTAATCAAATCTGCTGGCCCTTGGATAATAAATTTTCAGGTTCTGTCAATTTTTCGCTAGAGCACATTAGCCTACCTCGGAATTTTCGCCGATGATCTCTTTTTGGCATGATAGATTGAATACTCTCACAGAAGCAATACCTTGTTTACTGTCTGTTTCTGCTGGTTCTACTACCCAGAAGACATTGTCATCACAATCTCCCTCGATACGTGCCCATATTAAGGATTCAGTCTGAGGTGCTACTTTTTATAGTTCGACAGCAATAAGTCTTCTAACGTGCATGTGATGCTCGTATCTTACTTCAAGAGGTATATCTACATTAGGCCAACTCATCACCTGTTGTCCCATGTTTGAATTGATGCCATGGACTATCATGAAGTCGGCATCAATGATAATCTCGTCTACAATAGCGGTGATAATAAATACATGGCTTACACTGAAGTTAGCTTTTGCTTCACCTCTATTTTTCGCAGTCGGTAAAAGACTTGCCACTAGCTGTATTTCTAGTAGTTCGCTCGTTTATTATTTCTAGATGGTCAGACTGATCTTGCCCCATTCCGTGGCGCTTTACAGTTTCTCTGGAATTGACCGCACTTTCCACAGTTAAAACATTTCCGTTTTGAATTTTGTCCTTTTCAGCCAGCAGTTGCTTTACTACGTCTTTTAATTAATTAATAATGGATTCTTTTTCTTCCCCGACTTCCATATTACACACTTTGTGTATTTAACGCTTAGAAACCGTGCGAACGGTGTCCTGGGTCAGTGCAAACGACACGGTATCCGCAAAGGTTAACATCAGGGTCCCGTATGTCGTTAAAAAGCGCTATGGTCTTAAAATTATCTATTAGCGAGTGGTTTCTCCTGGATAGGTAAGCTACACTAACCTCTCAGCTTCCAAAGCAAAGGTTTGAATGGATTTACTAGCTTTTTGCATTCAGCACCTTAACTCCCTACGATATAGTTCTCGTTTGTGCTAATCATATATTCTTGTAACTACTGGGTTGTTTCTTTAAATTTGTTTTCAATTTTAACCAGAAGTCTTTTGTTATCAGCTTTAGAATGTTCTCTTACCTCATCTAAAAGCCTTTGCTTGTAAGCTTTAGAAGTTTTTCGTAACTCATCTAAAAGCTTTTGGTTGTCAACTTTAGAACTTCAGAACTTACATCATCATGGTAATTATAATTTTATTCGTAACTAAACGTACTACTTTAATAAATCCAAAAATAGAACGGTTCTTATATAAAATAGCGTGCAAAAAATTCTTGAAACTTCAAAAATTTTGAATTAATTCGACAAAAAAAAATTGTTTGCTTGAGAAATATACGCAGATTCCTTAACTCAAGTAAAGTATACTTTATTGGTTAACATTTACAAGCTAAGTTGTCAGCTTATAAGTGCATGCAGATTCTTGTTGAACTCGATAGTATCGATTAGAAAAATGGTATCACTTCCTAAGTATTTCTACATGATGCTTTTTTGTTGCTTAGTTTTGTCTTGTATATTTTAAGAATAAGGTTGTACACTTTACGAGTATTGTGACGCTCACAGAAATTTCTTTAAATAAATTTGCTGCTGACAACAACAAAAAATTCCTTCCAATATTTAATATTCACATTACATTAATTAATAGCACGGAAACCAATACAACTTTTTAAAAACACATGACAAAAATTTATATGCGTGTACGACATTTTTATTTGAACACTTCCAATAACAATCGTACAACTTTTTTTATTTCAGCAAAATGAAACATTGGATACAATGATACAAAGGTTTTGTGAATTTGAAAAGTGTTTTGTAGGGTTAAACCTCATATGGACGCAAGCAACAAGCTTATGTGACTGACCACATGTAATGTAAAAACCTCTACAAACTGGTTTTTAATATGAATCTCTGTATACGGGTGAGCCAATATGTTTAAAATAATCAAGGAAGATAAATGTATTAATATACTTACAGTGTTGCCCACTTCTCAAATATTTGTACCCAAATATCGCAAAAAATAATTAATCAAAAATGGGAAAGGAAAAACTAAACTAAACATAAGATCTATGTACGAGTATATAATACTATTTTAAACGTAAAAAATATCATGAAGAAGAACAAATTTTTGTAATTGTGCAAGTGATTTACTCCAAAAAAAAAAAAAAAATCGCTTATTCGCTCTTAACAATTTAACTTTCTTATCAAAACAAGTTTTGCTATACAGTCAGCAAAAAACAACTTGTACAGTAAGAGTTTCGATTTTCAAATCCAGATATCTTTGTAACCGTTAAAGTTATTAAGCTAAGCCCAAAATCAATTTAAAGGTACATCAATCCGCTTTCTATAACATTTTTTAAATTTAATTTAACAAATTCATTTTAATATCAAAAATAAGCTTGCGCCATTTTTTGACTATTAGGAAAAAATTGTTTGCTGACCGTATGTAGTAATAATGGCTACAATGGATTTTCTAATATGATAAAATGTAATAACACATACATACCTTTATAAAAAATTAATCCCATTTATAAAGAAATGTACTGATAAAAATCGTTTCGCAGTAGATAACTACTTAATGGCACTTCAAAATTATATTTTCTATAGTAAACATTTAAAGCTTCATTCTCAGACATTCACCTTGGAATGACATGATATAGGAAAACTGATAAAGTACACAGTAGCCAACGTCATATGAACAGTGGATCGATCATAAGAACACATTAATGATGTTAAAATGTAATAAATAGCAGTCTAATGCATACATTTTAAGATAATTAAAATAAAAATAATTTAAATTTATATTTCAGATGAAATTAATGTTAGTTTTTAAATCACTAAAGTAAGTAAACAGTTATTCAACCTATATATGTACATATTTCTTCTTAATAAAAGTCCATAAATGATTTCCAACAAAAAACGTTTGTTTATTTTTGTACAGTTAAAGGCAGTTAACAATATTAATAAAAAATTAAAAATATTCTTGTATTTGTTTAATTTGTGCAAGAAAAATAATAAAATTGCCTAAATTAACATCACAAAAGTAAGTAAACAACAGGTAACATACCATGTCGTCATATGAAATCCAAAAAGCCCTATGTTACATTTCAATAATTTTATAAGGGAAGCGAAATACTTTCAAATGTGGAATAAAGCGTTTAGGTTAAGCCTAGAATATTGTTGATAAAAACGTTGTTTTCAATTGTGAAAGTGTAAAAATTCGTGGGAATATGTATTTCGAAAGAAGGCATCATAATCAATCAAAAAGTCGATTTCGATTTTTTGTAACTTAACAATTTTAACGAAAACTCTATTTGTTTTGTTTGGGAACTCTATTTGTTATATTTTTTTTACTTTAGTATGTATCCGTATGTATTAGGAGTGTTGCGAATATTCGCATTCGCATACTTTCCGCTTATTTGAGATAAATTCATTCGCTAAAATGTTTGCGAAGACTTAAGAAGATTTGTCAACTAAGTTTTACATAAAAATATAATAACAAACTTAAATAGCACAAATAGTTATTTAAAGCATAAATCGAATACTCACGCACACACATACATTCACAATAGGTGAATTTTTGCGTTTTTTAGTGTATATTTTCTTAGTGTAAAAAATGATTCGTGACATGTGGCAATGCTCAAAATGCGAATAACATTTGCTATTCATTGAATTCTGTTGTCAAATGTATGATGTGTGAAAAATGTGTTTCGTAAATTGCGTCCATTTTATAGATGGAGCTCATTTTTGGCTCAATGGGTACATTAACAAGCAGAGTTTCTGAATTTGATGTGAAAAGCAGCCAGAGGCAGTTCAAGAGCTGCCAATGCACCCTGAGAGATGAATACTAGAATACCATTATCACTCACCATTAGGAATCTCAGTCCATTTAACATAGTTTCTTAGATTGCCATGGAGTTAAGTTTATGTATGTATGTATATCACATACATACATATGCATGTACATACATATTGCTAGTTTCAACAAAAAATCATGTATTATAAGATAATTTAAAAATTTCTTTTGTTTTTATTAAATATTGTGTATCATGCCAAATTACAAACATATTGTTATAAGACATCTAGAAATCCTTAAGTTACATTTCAAAAAATTTACAGAAGAAGCAAAAAACTTTCTGAATTGAAAAATAAACCAAGGAATTTTATAATTTTATAACTTATAAGCGCATGAAGGGGCGAATAACCAGTTTTTTAACCATGACTCAAAATTTTGAAAGTGTTTTGAAAATTTCCAAAAACAAATTATTGTTGCACTCGATAGCGTCTTTAAAAAAAAAGAAAAGAAAAAATTACTATAACTTTTCAAGTATTTCAAATAGGTTCTTTTTCGCATAGTGTCGCATAGTGTCATACTCTAAAAATAATAATTAAAAAAGCGTAATTTACATTTTTGTTTTCTGATTTTGTTGATAGAAATCTTATTTTTAATTGCCGAAGTGTAAAAATTTGTGGAAACATGTATTTTGTAAAGCTGCATCATAATCCATCAAAAAGTCGATTTCGACTTTTTTGTAACTTAGGGCTTTTTGGATTTCATATGACGATATGCGCATATGAATGCTCCAAATGCCAAATCGATCGAGTTCCATAAAACAAAAAATTAAAAAAAAAAACTCAAAAAATATTTTCAAATTTATATTAAACCACTATAAAAATTATAGGTATTTTTGTCATTTAGCAGTGTTAATACGATCATAGAAATTAGTTTTGAATATATTATATACCATAGTTAATACGGTCAATACAATGTTATGACATTACTATCTAATTTTGCTATGCGTTTTTACCATTTTGTAAAGATAACAAGCAAATTGTAAAATTAAAAAAACAAACAGCGATTAATGGCAAAACATTTCAATTATTCAAAAAAGTTTTTGCTGCAAAAGGCTATCTTTTTTAATTTATATTTCCACAGACGTTTATTGACAATGCAATGTTATGTGAACATGGAAAAATAATTTGTATAAAAAATTCAACGGAATTATTTGCATGTTCGTTCTGAAATGAAAAATTATTTACATATATAGCACACTAAATCGTAAAGTCACATCTCTAAATTTTCAAATGTTCAGTTGAGGCAAAAAACTGTTTTTAAAACATTGTTGTAAAATTAAATTGATCGGTTATGAAATTATCGTTTGTCCCTACTAATCGATCACAGTGTTGCCTATAAGGTTGATTTATTATGTTGCAGCTATAGCGTTATAATGAGTCATTTCTAACTGAACCTTCAGTTAATTATGTTCAAGCGACACAAATTTGCAAACGAAATTTTTGTGGTCATTAGAGATTTGATCGGTGAATTTATTTATGGAAAAAAGGCTATTTTGATAAATTTTGAGTTGTAACTGTTCATGATTTAGTGTGCGATATGTATATGAAATTGATTCATACACTGTTAAAATAAAAGGATATTGTATTATTTGAAATTGTGCAGTAATGCTTGTGGGAATTTTATTGTGTATCTAAATTTGAATTGCTCGTATACAATGATTATAATTGTTGTTGTCGTTTAATTGTTTTGCTTTTGCGTTCTTTTTTCCTCTTTTTTATTTTATTTATATTATTTTTGTAATTACATTTGAGTAAAACAAATATTGGAGGCTCGTCTCTCAAATTGTTAGATGGTGTGTGTGTGTGTGTGTGTGTGTGAACGTTTGTGCGACATACCTCTTAATTTAGATGATGTATTAAAATTATTTCTCAGCCGTAGTATGTACATATGTATGTATGTAAGAGAAAACTTATTCCACACACGCACCCACACCTAAACAGACATTACGTTGAAAAAGAAAAACATGTAAGCAGCATTGGTAACCACAATTAATAATGAAAATCATAATAAATACAAATATTGAAAAATAAAATCGAAAAGAAAAATCTGCCGTTTTTATGATAATTTCTTTGTATCGTGACAATTAACTTAAATATGACGATATTAACAATATTATTTGAATGGACATTAGAAAATTAAATATAATGAAAAAAAAATAAAATAAAATACAATAAATCACTTTTGTGCTAAATGTGCAACACAACTATGAATGTATGTATATACTATGTATGTATGTATGTATATATTGTATGGAATTTAACAATAATTGTGTAATAATGTTAATGAATCGAATAATATATTAAAAGTTGATGCATTCAAGACAAATTTTTTACAGAACAAATAAGAAATAACAAATTTGCGCATTTTTAATTTTGTGAGATTTTATTCTTTTATTTTTTATTATTATTATTATTTGTTGTTATTTTTAGGCCATATGTTTAAAAATGCATATTGGATATTTTTAGAAATTTCAAAACCGAAAGAAAAAATAATAAAAAAATTTGCAGTCATCAGTTCATATACATGCACATTTAGAATGTTAATCTATGTACGTATACGCTACATACATACATACTTGCATGTACACACAAATATACATATTTATATACATATGTATGTATGTATATAGTAGATATTGTCGTACTATATACATATGTTTGTATATAATTTAAAATGAAAATGTTGTCTCATTACGAAATTGTTTATTTAATATACACATTCTAAGTATGTACATATGTATGTACGTATGTATATACACAACGAGAAAGTTAAAACTTCAAATAAACATATTCTACTCCCAAGCAAAGGTTATAAATGAAAGGAAAGAAATACATACAAACATATTTACAATTTGTAAGAAATTGATTGATTTTTATTTTTTTACTTCTGCACTCACAAAAATACATACATACATACATAGATATGAATGCAAGTAATTATATTGTTTTAGAGAATATTGTATCGAAAAAGCAAATCACATCATCTTAAAATATATACGAGTAATTCGAAAATTTGTTTTTTATGTCCTTGAATTTATATGTATGTAAAGAGATATAAAAATATATACGTTTTTATAACAATTTCTCCTACAACTGAATGATATGAAATTTATTTCATTCGCGTTTTCACTCTCTAGTTTTTCTACAAAGAGTATTGGGATGCGACGCATTTACGTGATTTTGGCGTTTTTTCAATTCGTAATTTCTTTTTGATCTTCCAAATTATGACGATTTTGCATTTTTTTTTATTACATTCATACATATTCATATGTGCATAAAGGGTGGTCCAACCATAATACACAATGTTAGTTGTGAGTCACACCTTAAGGTCAAGTTTTTTGCCAAACTTAATTTGACATTTCTTTGTTTCAGTGTTCGACAAATTTAACCATGAAGAAGTACACAATTTAGCAGCACAATTGAAGAGCTAAAGGATGAGATAATTCGGCACATTAATGACATTGAACCACAATTATGTGTCAGAGTCATTGAAAATATGGACCGACAAGTAGAGGAATGCCACCGAAGCCGTGGCAAGCATTTAGCCGATATTTTGTTTCACACATAATTGTCATAGATCCTTCCATCATAATAAAAGATATTAAGATAATTCTCTGAAAACTTTTTGTTTTATTTACAATTAATATCGTGCGTTTTGGCTGGACCAACCTTTACGTATACAGCGTGCGTCAAAAAAGTAAACACCCACATCTTTAGAGTTTAGCTTATATTTTAGACTTTTAAAATGCGATGAATTTAAACGTTTTATATTTGTAAGACTGTATTTACGGCTTTACAAAACGACAACAAAATTTTTACAACAACTAAGGTTGTACAACAAAAACGACAACCCCCTTATTTTACGCATCAAAAGAAAAGAAAAACAATGAAAAAACTTATGCGATAAGAAAGAAAAAAGTAGAAAAATCTGAGAAGTGATACCATTTTTCTGATAGGTGATATCGTGTACAACAAGAATCTGATTTAAAAATTTTCACAACACCTCCAAAATACTGAGTTACGGGTGAAAAACCGGTTGTCGTACCTTTTATACACTTATAAGTTAATAACTTAGCCAAATATTAACCGATTTTAAGATTTTTGGAATAAAGAGAAACAGAGCTATTAATGGTTTATAATTTGCTTAAGTAAACTTCAGAAATCTGTGTTTGTTTTTTAAACAACCACATTTTTAATTAATAAATTACTAAATTTCAAAATGTAGAGTTCTTTTTACACACTGTTTTATATAGGACTAGTACTATTTCTAAATTCATTGAATTTTAAAAGTCTGAAATACAAGCTAAGTTCTAAAGTATGAGGGTGTTTACTTTTTTTTACGCTCACCGTACATATCTACAATATTGAATAAAAGGCTGTACATACTTTTGTTTTATCAAATATCAGATGAAGGAAAATTAAGTAAGATAGAGTTTAATGATATGCAGTAAATAAAAATGACTTATTTAGTGATTTTTATAATTTCATTTAATCGACTTTCATGCAACTGTCAAAATAGTTTAAACGGAACGCAACCGTTATTACATCTATTTGTATTCTGAATTATATATCGTTGAACTCAAATAGAAAGGCCCTAAACTCAAATGATTTAAAATTTTCAGGAAAAGGATTACGAACACAATTTGGGAAAAATTTGAGTTGGGGCCTTTTTGCATGAGCCCAACGATATTTGTATACATATGTATATTTACATATGTAGTACGTATATATTTTTAAACTCGTGCATAAATTGAAAAAATAAGATATTTTCACCGCTATTTTGTGTTTCGATTCAAATAGAAATTTACTCCGATTGGAAAATTTGGTATTCTGAGTTTCGATTGTGTATTCTGCATTATTTAGTAGGTACGTTGTTAAAATTGTGATCTATTCTTCTGTACCGAATCAGAGGGTTTAAGATTAATTCGGGGTATGATTGTACCACTTATTAATTACTATTTAGCGTTAAGACTTTTAACTAACATTATATTGCATTATTCTTGAATACAAATTTATGAGGTGGTAAGACTGATGGATTTAATGAATTAGAAAAATTCTGTTGGATAGAACTGAGCATAGTCTCTTTCCTCCTATTAAACACAATCAGAACTGAAATAAATCTTTTCCTCTCCAAGTAAAAAATTTTATATATTATGCTCATTAATTTATGTACAATCATTGTTTTTTGAACATAATATTGACGTTTAGTAAAGTTGCGAATCATTGGTTTCTCTGGAGTTAAAAATGTTGGGAATAATTGCATCATAACTGCATTAACCATGCCACGGGATCTTAATTGCTACGTTATTGTAACTTGTTTGAGGTTCTAAATCACAGTTACACAATTTTAGCAACCATTCAGTGAAAGAAATGTCCTCATATTTTGAGTAAACTTATTAAATTCAACATAAGAACACAAGGACTACTAGCTTGTCTGACAACGGGTAACACCACGCGATAATCTCCTCCAAACAGAATCATTTTTCCTCCACAAGGGAGATTATTATTCGTAATGTTTTTAAAAGGCGATCGACAACGTTTGGATACCATTGAAATTTCATCCCGAATATTGAGATCTGTTTTATAAAGTGTTTTATCTGAGTGTGAATCGATGACCGCCGATGTGTCTAAGACAAATACACGTATTTTAAAAACCAAATATAATGTTCGTCTCTCTGGTAGCTTAGCTGCAATGGCGGTCCATAGAATTGGTATAAGGTATAGCATCACCTGAAACTATATATGAAAAAGCTCACTATTACCCCACTTGGTAAAGCATATACTGCGTTGCCGACAACATGCAGTAGTTAGTAGGAAGATATTTGCACTTCGAGTAATTATATACATACATACATACATACATACGTATATGATGATGGTTATAATTAAAAAAAATCTTTTAAAAGCAATTACTTGTTTTAGACTAAACGACACGTTGTTTGTTTATAAGTTATTTATCTGCTTATTTAATTAAAAGTTCTTTAACTGTTAAAGTTTGACATCGCTTGACAGTATATATTAAATGACTGTATTACCACACTTGATAAAACAAACACTACAATGCTGACAAAAGTATTATTAATAACGGTTTTTGCAACAACAAAATATATTATATTAAACTGCATTACAGAAAACTATCAGTATTTAGGCTTTGAAATTTATTTATTTTTTTAACAAAAACATAAAGTTAATTAATTACTTTAACTATTTTTCGTCATTAGAGTAGTTGATTATCTTCAAAATGAAGCATCAATCATTAATTTTGATATACAGTCAAGGAAAAAAGTCTACATACCCTCTTTGTTTTAAGAATTTTAGAAAGTTTGTGAAAAAAATTAAAAAAATTTTTATATTAATATTTAAGGCATTAATAATAAGTTTATTTATAAAATAAAAAAGTAATTCATTTACATAATAAAAACGACAATAACAAAAATGTTAAAAATTCATAGGAAAAGTCTACATACGGCTTACAAAAAAATAATTATTATTTAAAAATTTTTTATATAAAAAAATAAAAATTTTACTTTTAATATTTGGTTGATCCACCTTGGGCATCAATAACCGCTTGAAGACGAGAGGGCATTAATGTATTAATTCTCTGTAATAGAGGGTGTTATTTCGGCCCATGCACGAATAAGGGCAGTTTTTAATGTTATACCGTTACTAATGAAGTATTTTCGTAAAAAAGTCCCATATGTGCTGTATTAGGATTAAGCCTGGTGACTGGGGTGCTGAATTTCGCTGTTTTGAAGTATAATAAACAAACCAATGTCGAAAAACGTGCGCACTATGTTTAGGACCGTTATCTTACTGGAAAATCCATTGGTATTCCAATCCCAAGCTATTAACAGATGCCTTAGAATTTCTTCCAATATGATTTTATAACGATAGCGGTCAATATTATCACTGAATGAAGCCAAACGAGTCACTTTATTTGACGCCATATCGCCACAAATCATAACGTTGCCGCCACCATGTTTGACTGTAGGTATAATACTCTTTGGATCAAGTCCAGTGTTTGGTTTTCTCCAAATTTGGAACAGCCTACTCTTCCGAAAATGTTATAATTACAAATTAAATAAAGGGTCCGCCAAATAATTTTTTTTTTGAATATTTACTTGAAAGTACAATCCTTCCGGTTAATAATGGAAAATAATTTCATTCAAATGGCTGCCTCGGCTGGCCATGCAGTAGCCTACATGATCAGTCCAATTTTTAAGCACATTATCGATTGTGTGCAGCTGTATTTCACCAATGGCTTCACGAATATTGTCCTTTAAAGCGTCAATTGTCTCTGGCTTGTTGGCGTAACATTTATCTTTGACGGCACCCCACAAATAAGAGTCCAACGGTGTCAAATCGCAGCTCCGATGTGGCCAAACGACATCAGCTCTGCGGCTGATAATGCGATCTTCAAAAACAGGGCGCAAAACATCGAGTGTAGCTTCGGCTGTGTGGGACGTGGCGCCGTCCTGTTGAAACCAAATCCTCCTCTTCAATTTTTGTGAACAAAAATTCGTTCAACATGGCCTGATACCGATCGCTGTAACGGCCACTCTTTGCTCATTTTCGGAGAAAAATGTCACAATTATGCCTCTGGACCAAAATCCGCACCAAACAGTGACTCGTCTTGGGTGTATCGGCTTTTCAATGTATGCGTGCGGGTTTTCTGTGCTCCAAATGCCACAATTTTGCTTGCTTACATAAACGCCAAGATCGAAATGAGCTTCATCTGAAAACATGATTTTTTTTGGCAAAATCGGCATCTTCTTTAAGTCGATCGCAGGCCCACTTAGCGAAGCGTATACACAACCATATTCGTTCAGCGGAAGGATAAAACTAATTATCTGTCGAATCAGACATGAGCTAAGTGTTACCATTCACGAAATAAGCACTAGTTGAAAGAAAAAACGTTAGATGGCGGATCCTATATAATACGATTAAAAATTTTTTACATGTGCTTTAGCAAACTCAAGACGAAGTTCACGATTCTTTACTGAAGCGGCTCATGCGTGCTATTCTGCTATGAAATCCATTGTAATGAAAACGTTTATTATTATTCGTGAAGCTACAATTTAATTGGAAAATTTTTCGATGTGTTCCGTTAAATTTGAGGCGTTTATTGTCGGATCCTGATGGACTAATTTCACGATACTGGTAACATCACGTCTCGAAAGCTTCTGAAGTCTGCAAGATCGTGGTTTATTTTCGATATTATTGTTGTTATTATAATTTATAATGATCATCTGAACGACTGAATTTTGTTGTCATAGCAATTTCTTCATATGATTGATTTTCCTTTTGCAGATTTACTACCATATTTCGATCTGAAATATGTGTCTCTTTTCGATTTGCCATTTTCGAGAATAAAAACCCAAATAATATCTTCTTTTATTATTACTTTGTCCACTTCAACAATTGTAATGCTTGCAAACTTGAATATATCAACAAAGTTAACTATTATTTCGTTTTCTCTGTTTTTAAATTTCTATTTCATATAAGTAGTTACACGTTGTATGTAGACTTTTTTCCTGCTAATTATCATTATATTTTTCCCTAATAACTTCTAAGTTATATTTTTTGCATATTATTTTTTTCTTCAGATAAGCTTTTTTATAAATACCTTAAACATTGGTATGATATCTTTTTCAAATTTCGCCACTAATTCTCTAAAACTTAAAAATCGTGTGTGTATGTAGACTTTTTTCCTTGACTGCAGTAATACGAAAGATATTTGCAACCGAAAAAAATACATTTTAGAAATAATACACTATACATGGCTCATTTATTTCAAAGTGTCATAACTCAAAAAACTCAATAAAAAAGTTTTTCAGAAAAGCTGTTTTAAAATTTCAATATCCTATTAGTCAGCATTGATATAGAAATAAATATTTTGTATCTTTGCTTTTAATTTTGTGCGAATTAGAAAGAATTTTTTACACAATATAGATCATAATACTGCACATATTTTTGTTTGTTTAACTAAAAAAAAAATGTTTTTTGAGTTATGAAACAACTAAGCGATATGATGATTGAGAATAAAAACTTACATATTGAAAATTGAATTTAATTATTTACATAAAATTTATTTAAATTCGATCATTATTGTCTTTTTCGTTTTTCTTAACTCTTTTCAACGTTTTAGTTATTAAAATAATAAAAACAGAACACGATTGACGACATTATTAAACATGCAAAAGCACTAAATAAGCATTACATATTTATTAAATAATTGTAGATCGGTGTTTCAACGATTCTCAAAAATTTGCTCTTTTATTTACTCTGTAAATGCATTACTAGGGTTGCCAATTATGCAATTGAATTTGATGACCACATCATATACATATCTTAGTTGATTCAATTATTATTATAAACTCGAGTAGGCTCATATGCAAGTCTTTTAATTCTTTTAATTTTTTCCTAGATTTTTAATCTGAAATTGACTCAAATTGGCAACCCTTAATTCAAGTGCACTTTCTCATTTTTATAATTTTGAAAATCAAATGAGAGCTTTTTTATTCTCGGCGTATAAAATATGTGATGGTGTGTAACAAGAAATCGCTGTAAAGTTTTTTGCGAGGACAGAAGAGAGTCACCCAATGGCTTACTATATAAACAACAGACATTTAGATCTTATACTTTAGTTTTACCGTGGATATAATCAATAAACTAAAGGTAAATAAAAAAAACACATAAAACCTCAATTCGAAAAAGAAAACGCATTAAAATATCAAAAAGTATATCAATAATAAAAAAAACAAAAACGAATTTTTGGTAATAACGAACGTAATGCAATGTTATTAAATACATATAAAATATAGCTAACGGCGGCGAAGTGATTAAAATGCATTTTTGAAAATTGTTTCGGCTAACAGTTATTATTTACAAGTAAATAACTTTGTGTATCTTTTAATTCATTCTTGAACACCACTACTGTTCTATATACGAGATACTTTAAGTAAAAGAAAATCAATGTTGAAGTCGCCAAAGTTGATAAAATAAAGAAGAAAAAATAAACGTGAACAATTAAAATATTTAATATACCATACCGAAATATAATACTTAACATATATATAACAATATATATATATATATATATATATATATATATATATATATATATATATATATATATATATATATTATATATATTACATCTCTCATTTACTATTAATAATAAAAATTTGATTTGAGAGACAATGCTTGTTTATTACTAATAAATGAAATTCGTACTCTAATTAAATAGAAAAATGTAATAATTGTCAACAACAAAAAAATCTGGTTTAAATAAAAAGATCGCTTTGGATATATAAATTCATTTGAATTGAAGCAGAATGCAATTTCGCTATAATGATAAAAAATCTCAGATATGCAAATTGTGTTAAGTTAATTAATAAAATAAATTATTTAAAGTATTTTATTTATTTTTTTTACATAACAAATGTAAAATAGATTTACTATAAAGTCGCGTTAAAATTTTGCCAAGGGCGTAATGTCACTCTGAAATACAAAACAAATAAAAAAAAACAAAAAAAAAATCCCGAAATAATTAAAGAAAACAAAACGTGATTGTAAAAAAGAAAATGCAGATCGTGTATAAATCGTGAGAAAAGACCGTGAATTTTATGTATATTCTTTAAAAAATATGCTTAAAAGAAAAGTGTATATATTTTTATTGTATTGCTCGAATAATTATAAACATACATACCTACATACATACATATCCTAAATTTGAAAGAAAATAATCAAAAAAAGCGCAAAAATCTAAATAATTCAAAATTAACAATTAACATAATAACAAAATTGTGTTTTAAGGGAAAATTATTGCCAATAGAACAATAATAGTCTGCAAGTTCAATTTAGCAATATTATTAAATTAAAAAATAGTGCGATGTAAGCACAATAATAACATGAAATAACTAAATAAGTAAAACAATAAAGTGAAACAACACTCCGAAAAAGAGAAACAAAAAATACGTACTAAAAAAATATATAGTCAAAATAGGGATGGAAATGGAGGTACAATTGTACTTTTTTGGACTTTGCTTTTGCTGTCCATTATGAAAATTTTAATCATCCCTATTCTGTCTTTAGATTACGTCTCCGCAATCGAATTTGTATTCCAAATAAGAACTGAATCGAAAGAAAATGAAGACAATAATGTTCTCAAAAGCTTAGGAACATATGAAATAAAAACAAAAAAAAGCAAATTCGAATAAAAACCTTAAAAGTAGTGCATACACTAAGTGGCTCAATAGAAAACACTTAAAAATTCTTAATAAATTTTTTTCATATTTTGTATATTTTCATTTCGTATTTAATAATAATGAATTTTAGGCAAATAATACATTTTTACAAAAAAAAAAAAAAATCGAAAGAATCTCCATCATAACTTTAGAAACTTAGAAAAACGTAGCTACGATCTTAATGCAAAATACATACAATCGGTAGAAACTTAACAGAATCGAAACGAAGGATACCAAATTTACAAAACAGAGAAAATTTTGATTCGAGTCGAAAAGCAGAAGTTTAGTGTAGGCTGGTATTAAATGGACATGCTTAGTTGACAGTAATTCTTATGTTTAATCTTAATTTAGTTTAGATAAAGAAAACAAAAAAAAAACATTATAGTGTTCTAGTGAAGAAAATACTTTGGTATTTGAATACATACATACATATATAAAAATTTCTTAAATTTCAACTAACCAGAACATTATTTTTATTATTATAAATTTTAATTTTTACAAATTTTCAAAA
This sequence comes from Wohlfahrtia magnifica, assembly GCA_023159175.1. Lineage (NCBI taxonomy): Eukaryota > Metazoa > Arthropoda > Insecta > Diptera > Sarcophagidae > Wohlfahrtia > Wohlfahrtia magnifica. The sequence continues at coordinate 739,881 of JAKWBJ010000505.1, read as the reverse complement.
TGAAAAGAAATAATATCCGAAATACAATAAGAATAAAATAAAAATTACGTTATAAATGCTGGAAAAGCTTTCATTGTAACTTTGTATGTGAAACAAGCCTTTTTAGCATATTTAAATACTTTATAATTTTGAAAGTTGACAACGTTTACTAATTAATTTTAAATATATATTTCCTCTTTTTTAATCTCTTTAGTTCAGTTCTCTTTAATATAATTTTTTATTTTTAGCACAGACAAAAACCTTATATAAAGTACATATTGTGTTTGTGAATAAACAAAATACGAATTCCACATTCAGTTGAAGTAAAAGAGCGTTTTCAACTGTTTATAATTTCCAAGAAAGTAAAACAAAATGAGTGGACGAGAAAATCGGGGAAGCGGGAACCATCAGCCGCTTAGCAGTGCGATGGGAAAATTTAAGGACAGACTATCAAGGGTAAGATAATATTCGATTCTTAAAATTAATATTTAACATTTTTATTTATTTAATTGGTATATTTTATTGTACACACAAACTTAAAAGACTATAATATTTCATCCAGCTTATTTTATGCGCTTATTAAAAAATAATAAGAAAATTATAATTATAAAAACTTTTATTTTGTTGATCATTTTCTTATTGATATTTGTTATAAAGCATTTGTTCAGAAACTCATCTAGTATAATCCAATCTGAAGCAATATAAAAGTTATATATATATATATATATATATATGTATGCTATAAAGAGATTATTGTTTTATTTTGTGATTGATTTGTTATCAGTTAATTACAATAAAATATATATTTAATAAAAAGATAATGTATAAGAAGAAAATTGTAATATTCATAGACATATCATAGAGCTTTACACAATTATTGAAGTCCTTATTTAACGGTTATTCATTTAATTTATTATAGGAAGATCAACCATATCAAAGAGTGGATCTAGATGAGGCAGTAACTTTATCAACATCCAATACCGCTACCAGTCTTGATACCATACTACCAGAGGATCCCTTTTTATATCCTTCGCATAGTAGGCCAACAGCACAACAACAACAGCAACAACAACAACAAAAACAGCAACCTTTTAGTCAAAAACAGAAACCGCAAAGTTTTGAAACAGAAATACCTTTGAATTTCGGACCCATTATTGATGCAGATGATATTAATGAACCACCAATTCCAATAGTAAATACCAAAGTAAAACAAGAAACCGTTCCCTTACCTCTACCGCCACCACCATCATCCCAACATCTGCATAGAGATCATCACACACGTAGTGTTGTTTCTATACCCAATGAAGATTTAAATCGCAGCAAACAATCGCTTAAAAGCTCAAGAGTATCGTTTGAAAAAAGACGTGGAAACGATAGCAGTGATGAAGACAGTTTTGAGGAAAAACGTTACGGTTTTCAACAGCAAAAAGCTGTAAGTGTCGACCACAAAGGCATACTTAAGGACCTTAAGACAATTTTAGCTCATGACAATCGTCGTCAATTTCAAGCTAAAAAGCATGTATCATTGGATCTGAAGGGAACACGCTATTTACAAGATCTTTTAAAAGAATCATCATCTGAAGAAGAGTTTCGCAAAAATCGCCGTGAGTTTCAGAGTCGAAAGCATCAGAGCTTAGATCCCCGCGTTAGTTTTAAATTGGAAAAAGTATTACAAGGATCTAGTGAAGATAGTGACGAAGAGAATGATGACGTTGAACAGAAACGCTTAATACATCGTCCCAAGGATATAACAAAACCTGTCGTTATTGACCTTAAAGATTTAGAAAGCGAAAGCGAGGAGGACTACGTTTCTTCGCGACAACATTTTCAACAGCAACGTTCCATTAGCACAGACTCAAGGAAAAGGTTTGCACTTAAAATTTTAAAAAATGTATTGCATTGTACATGTAAATATTTAATCTTTATTTAGTATACGCTTTTACGAAATGGATGAAATGGGACGTAAAAAAGGTGAAAATTTACGTACAGCTGTGCCATTCGTTAGACAAATTACAGAAGATGGTAAACCAAAACTGGAAGTCTATAGGCCTACAACAAATCCCATTTATATATGGACCCAGGTGAGCATGACTAACCACACAGTGTTATAAAAATGATTTTAATATATTTTAAAAAAATTTACATATTCAATTCAATACACACCTAATTCATAATAAACTATTTATAACCAGTAAAAAATTCAATTAATGTTATGGATTTTAAACAATTTATAGTCTTTGCCGTTCAAAGTAATAAATATAAGAAATGATGAATGATTTTGTATTTGTTTCAATGCATTAAAATTCAATAGTTAAAAAAGACATTGTTAACTTTTCCATGAGAAGTTCAGTGCTATTTTGATAACTTAAGTTGAATATTATCGTCTAATAGACTACATGTGTAATATGTGCAATAACAAAGAATAAAGTTGAACAGAAATCTTTTAGTATATCAATTTAAAGTGAAACATCTTTGGTCGCAAAAACAATTTTACGGACTTTAACATATACATGTACTTAAATATTTTATTTCGAAATCTGCCTATCTATCTATCTCCTTGTTAATAAAGTATCAAAATCCATTTGATGCGAATCGCTACAAAAGCACTGCATATTAAAATCTTATCACTTTTAATATGAATTTTTAAACGCCATATAAAAACAGCGTGATTTTAATTGGAAAAACAAAGAAAACTTTACAAATTATAATGATAATAAATACAAATAACATTTGAAACTAAATAAACTACTGTTTGTTAAAAAAAAGTGTAATATACTCTTAATTAAAGTTAAAAAAAAACATTCCACAACTTTTTTTTTGAGAACTTATAACGCCAAAAGGTGTTATATTCTGCTTTCAAAACTTCTTCAAATAAGTTATTATAACAACTGTATATATAATAATAACTTATACTTGAATGTTTCAAAAGTCCAAAAAGAAATGTTTATAATTTTTATAAATACAGTGCTCTCGGGATAACGTCAATTAATTAAAACCGCGGGTGTTGACGTTTTTCAGATTGTTGATGCTTATGAATGTAGAAATTTAATATAAAACATATTGATAGATAGGGTAGCTTAAAGCGTTTTTATTGTTTATAAACTAAAACCAAACAAACAAAACTCCAAAGAAACAAAAAAGGCTTTCACCGAGAACAAAAAATCCACCGAACTTTATTTCTATAATAGTTGTAAGGAGAATCCCCAATTTTGGAACTAGTTTCGTAAAACAAAAGTATGTATGCACATATGTATGTGTTTTCACTGTTACTGAAGCTAAATGATTTAATTGATGTTTTATAGCTTTGTGGTTTGACGTTTTAGAGTAGACAATGAGTATTAGAAAAAAAGGGCTAACGTTTTGACGTTTAATGTTGACGAAAAAGAGTGCTCCGTTATCCCGAGTGTACTGTAGTGTAATAATTTTATATATGTACGTAAATACATGTATGTATGTACATATGTATAAATATTATACATGTAGAATTTTGATTTTGTTTTTTCTTAATACTAAAATTTTCATCGATAATCGATTAAAAATATATGAGAATAGAATTTATATTAAAAATACTCTCCATTTTGTTCAAACGAACTAACTTTTAAACTTAAGCTGTTCACCTTTGTTTAATACGACGACATCGTATTGCTGTTAAAATCAACAATACTAAATCAATATTTTGAATCACATCGAATAATTGTTTAATAATCTCGTAACATACATTTTAGTTTCAACCTTACATTTGAGCGGTCTTTTCAATTCTCAACGGAAGCTGTAGTAGTACTCTTCAGTAAAATAAATTTATTTTAATCGGAATAAATTGGTTATATATTTGAGCACTGCTTTAAAAAAAAAAAAACAAAATGAAAATCTTAATGAGAGCTGATACACATGTGTCGTTTCATTTACCCGAAGATCTTCCAGCTGCTAAATGCACATACACACAGGTTAATTTTCTTAAAATTGTTTATGGCATTTTATTAACTATACTTCTCTTCTATAATACGAGTATTTAAACAACCCAATCCAAAATATCGCATCCAAAGCATTGGTAATGTAAGATATTTTTAATTTTAATTCTAGGTTTTAGCAGCCTTTAGCGTTTCTCTGGGTTCTTTAGTAGTTGGATTTTCATCTGCTTATACATCTCCTGCTTTAGTCTCTATGACTAACCGCAATATAACATCATTTGAAGTAACGACACAAGATGTAAGTAAGAAAAGTGTTTTTATATATTATTTAAAAACTAAATACATATGTATGTATATATTCTCTTTAGGCTTCTTGGGTCGGTGGTCTAATGCCTTTGGCTGGTTTGGCTGGCGGGATAAGTGGTGGTCCTTTTATAGAGTATCTAGGTCGTAGGAATACTATTCTTGCAACTGCGGTTCCATTTATAATTTCCTGGCTTCTGATTGCATGTGCTGTCAATGTGGGCATGGTTTTAGCTGGACGTGCCTTGGCAGGTTTTTGTGTTGGCGTTGCTTCGTTATCTTTGCCTGTTTATCTTGGTGAAACCATACAGCCAGAAGTTCGTGGCACTTTGGGATTACTACCCACAGCTTTTGGAAATATTGGCATATTGGTTTGCTTTGTAGCTGGGACTTATATGGATTGGTCAATGTTGGCATTTTTAGGTGGCGCTTTACCTGTACCATTTTTAATATTGATGTTCCTTATTCCTGAAACGCCTCGCTGGTATGTATCTAGAAATAGAGAAGAAAGGGCTCGCAAGGCTTTAGTTTGGTTACGCGGCAAAGAGGCCGATGTTGAGCCAGAACTGAAGGGTTTAATGCGCTCTCAAGCCGATGCAGACCGCCAAGCTACAAAAAACCAATTTATGGAGCTGCTTAAGCGCAATAACCTAAAGCCTTTATCCATTTCTCTTGGCTTGATGTTTTTCCAACAATTCAGCGGCATTAACGCAGTTATTTTTTATACCGTGCAAATATTCAAAGATGCTGGCTCCACCATTGATGGCAATATATGTACTATAATAGTAGGCGTGGTAAATTTTATAGCAACATTTATTGCCACCGTTTTGATAGACCGTTTGGGAAGAAAGGTTAGTTTTATAAATTTAAAAGCAAAAATAAATAAAACAAAATTATTTTCTTTGATACATATTTTTACTTTTGCCATATTTACAGATTCTTTTATACATTTCTGATACAGCCATGATTATAACACTTTTTGTATTGGGAGGTTTCTTCTATTGCAAATCCAGTGGCATTGATGTGTCAAACGTTGGATGGCTACCATTAGCAAGTTTTGTAGTTTATATATTGGGTTTTTCCCTAGGATTTGGTCCAATACCATGGTTAATGATGGGCGAAATCTTACCAGCTAAAATAAGAGGTTCTGCAGCTTCTGTAGCTACTGCATTTAACTGGTCATGCACATTTATTGTTACTAAAACCTTTCAAGATATGATAGGTTTGCATTAAAACTCTCCTCTTATCCATTCATTTCAATTAATGGTGTTTCTCTCCACAGAGTCAATTGGCGGCCATGGTGCATTCTGGTTATTCGGAGTTATTTGCTTCATTGGAATGTTTTTTGTTGTTCTATATGTACCTGAAACTCAAGGCAAATCTTTAGAAGATATTGAACGCAAAATGATGGGACGCGTAAGGCGCATGTCATCAGTAGCCAATATAAAACCTCTATCTTTCAATATGTAAAAAAAACCTATAATATTTTCTCATTATATTTAGTAAATTGTGCTTCTCATTATCCATTTAAACAAAACCAAATACTAGATTAATTTTAGAATATTTAAGAAATTCAAAGTTTTTAGACTCTAAAGTAAACATAATCGACTAAGATACACTTATTAGCCTCCATATTAAATTTATGAATAATACAACCATTAACTAATAATTATAAAAATGCCTACATATATGAATATCATATAGTCTTAACTCAATAGTGTTTTCACGAATAGTTATACGTATACGCATAGCGTATACCTCATTAAGAGCATAATTAATTAAAATATATATATATATATATATATATATATATATATATATATATATATATATAGAGCATAATATATATGATGATTATATATATATATATATATATATATATATTGTTTGTTTTTAGTTATATTTAATAAAAACTCTTTTTACATCAATTTTACGAATGTAAATACCCTAAATTTAGATGAACTTTCAATTCAATTTGTATTTATGCCCCTTAATGATCGATAGGAGAATAAATGCAATTTATTTAATCGATTATTCGTAAACAAAAAACCATGCATATATTGGCAGTACACACCAAACTGTAATTTAAATTATCGTTGATTTCTTTTCTTCTTTTGAATATTACAATACAAGTTTTTTATTTGACATGTAGAAGTAATGAACAAATCCCTATATGGGCATATATAGTCAAATAGGCCATTTAAAACTATGAAGAAATATATTTTTACTTTTTCAACGGCGTCAAAAAAGTTCACGCACCAACAGCGATGAAGTTTAAAATTTGTATTTGTATGCAATTAGTTTATTTGCGGCCAATGGTGCGATATATACTTCTTAGATCAACTATTTCACGAAGATAACTATTAAACCAGCAAAATTCGAAAACGTTCAGACTGCGCTGTCTTAAACATTAGATTCAAAATCATACATTAAACAAAAATCAGCAAAGGACTAATATTTATGCAAAGCATGAAATATTTTACAAATATGCATATGCTGGAAACTTAAAATTTTTATCCTAAAAAAATACACAATTAAATGATAGTGTAATATTGTTGTTACATATTTTCTTAATTATATAAACATTAGCAATAAAAAATATTTTTTTAATTGATTTAATAAATGAATTAAACGCGTGCAATTTCTTTTTTTACAAAATGACGCAAGATAACGTTTTTCGTTAATAAAACAGCATTACCTACCTCGTGGTACTATTACCCACCCCGTGGTTATGGCCCTAATGTGCATATCTATATATATAAAAAAAGTGGACACTTTGATGTCACCACTAACTGCGGAAACGGGTCGACCAATTTCAACAATAGTTGAGTGGTCTGTGGATAGTTTGTGTGAAATTTTCCCGAAATCGGCCCAGTGGCTTCAGAGATATGGCATTTAGATTTTCCTATATATTCCCATACAAATATCGACAAAATACCCTCCATTTTCCATATTATGATTTTTTATTGTCAGTTGAAAAGTTACCAAACCATGTATCGTAATGTCTTATGTGTACAATGACATTCGATAATACTGATTTTTGTATATCTTGAGAACGATTAGAGTGGAAGGTTCTGAATTTATTTTGAATGACTTCTTAGATAATAAAAATCATTAGTTAAAAAGTGGGCAGAATTGGATAAGTCGGCATGGTACCTCCATACAAAGTCGACATTGATATTTGTATATCTTGAGAATGTTTAGAGTTTAAGTTTCGAAATAACTTGGCGGTCAATTCAAACCATCAGTTTTAAGAAAATATAGAATTTTGCATCTTTGGAGAACGATGATAGTTAAAACTTCGTTATCTATTCACATGAGTCAAAAAGCAAGTACAGGTAGGCTCCCAGCAACGCGGGAGGGGTTACTCTGGTTATAAATAAAAATAAGTTGTCCTATGTTCGCCATTTTATAACTCGAGAACCACTAAACCGATTTACAAACGAATACATGCGTTGGAAAGGTGTAGTTTCACTAATGGTTTAGCTTCAACTAAGCGGTGCCACGCCAACATAACATTTTGATTTTTATGTATATATCGTCAAAATGGTAATAGTAAGATTTTATAAACTTGGCTCAAATTACTTTGTGGTCAATACAAAAAGTGGGAGGAATTGTATAAGTGGATGTGACATCTCCCATACGTATTAAATATTAATTTTTGTATATCTTGAGAACGATAATAGTAAGAGTTTCTATATTTGGTTTGAAAAACTTCTTGGCCAGGACACATCATTAGTCCATAACTGGACGAGATTGAATAAGTGAACTTGGCTGCTCCCATTTATACTAAACATGGAATTTTGCATGTGTGGGAAAATGGTAACTCTAAAAGTCTCATGATCTATCCATATCAGTCTAAAAACGGGGGATATTGAAACAGCGGGTATTCCGTAAAGCACACAGAGTAAAGGCTATTTATATACGTATTCTTATCTATATATACAAAATAAGTTGCCCTGAGATATACATTTTATAGGTATACAACATAAAGCCTCCCAGCAATGCGGAAAGGGTTACTCTAGTATATTATAAATTTCTTTGTAAGTTTATTTAATTGTTCGTCCGACAATCATGCGTAAACGACTGAACCGATTTCGATGAACCTTGGAACACAGATAGCACCAACTAACAAAAGTGCTAAAAGGTGTTTCAAAATTGAAGCTGGGTGAGGTTAAAGTCGGGAGAAACCGGCCAAATTCTTAATAACATTTAGCATACTCTTTTAATGTAAATTTAAATTTTTTAGCACACCTTTAATATTGCAAATTTATTAAATTGATCACCCTAAAATATGCAAATAAAACTGAGAAGTTTTGTTTACTCAATTTGTTTATGAGCCAACCACGCGTGAACTACTAAACCGATTTTGTCAAAATTTGAAGCAAAGCGACATAGATCAAATTAATGAAAGTGCAATAATTCAAATTTGGTGGAAATGGGCGAAATTTTTTTACTTTTGTTCTAAAACGATTTTTGTTGTTGCAAATTTTGCACTTTCTTCTCTACTAAAAAGCTTAATAACTCCGTCAATGTTTAACTGATTTCTAAAACGTAAGACTCATTTTATTCATAACTAAACACAAAGTCTTAATTCATAAATAGTACGGTTCCTATTTAGCCAAGTTACGAGTATTAACTTAAAAGTGAATGAAGGTGAGAAAAACCAGTTTTTTACCCGTAACTTAAATTTCTGAGGGTGTTTCGAAAATTTGAAAATCAGATTATTGTTGTGCTCGATAGCAACTTTCAGAAAAATATAAACTCTTTCCAAGTTTTTCAACTTAGTTCTGTTTTGTAGTACCGTGTTATTAAATTATTCCTCAGAGATCACCATTGTCAGCAATTTATTCCAAATTGCTTTCAACGAAATAAGGAAAATCGTAAACGAACGTCCTTTGCTTGATCACTGCCTTTACGAAGATGCTCTGTATATTCTATGCAGCGTTGCCAGAAGTTTCGGAAAGAAAATCATCCTTTTTGTTTTTATTTAAACATTTTATTAAAAAAAAAAAAAAAAATATATATATATATATATATATATATATATATATATATATATAAGTAACACAACAATTATTTTTATTAAAAGAAAAACAGATGTGTTTTTACATAAACTAAGCATGAACTAAAGTTAAAAATGTGCATAGGGTGATTTTTTTTGCTATTTGGTTTTTCAGTGTGAAAAAATATTCGTGACATGCCATTAATATACTAACAAATGAACAACTTCTACTTGAAGCTCATTTTTGGACCAACAAACAAAATTGCTGAATTTAGTGCGAAGAGCAGCCAACAAGAGCTGCCAATAAATCCTGAAAAATCCACTGTTTGGTGCGGTTTGTAGACTGGCAGCATCAATCGAATGTACTTTTTCAAGAAAGCTGAAAATCAAGGTACCGTGCGATGATTACCGGATTTTTTTCTAAACTGAACGAATTGGACTTGGTTGACATGTGGTTCATTGGCAACCAATCATCATCATCATTGACCCTACTAGACTAGATTCTTGTGTACAGACAAGCCGGCAACAATTCCAGCCATGTAAAACGACTCGGAAAAAGTATTCAAAATTGGAGCTAACGAATGGCCACCTACGGCATAGGCTCGGGGAACATATTTACATGAAAACCCCTTTCAAGAAGAAAATGGCATGAACTCACTTATCGCCACAAATAAATATTCCATTCATGTTATCAAATTTTCTGTGTTAGAAATGAAATCTATTTTGATATTTGGTTTCATTTAAATTTACTTTTGAGAATATTCGACCAATTTTAATTCAGTAATTTTTTATACTTTTGGCCTAAATTCTTCACAACTCAGTTTACGAAAATTTAGAGTTACAAAGTTATCATTAAAGTTGACAAGACGAAATTTTCACTGTATTTATCTAAAGAAGTTTCATTGAAATTAATTAAATATGTACTCGTATGTATAAACATACAACACTTTGTTTGCAATAATACACACTAGTCAGAAAAAGTCTGCGTACCATTATGTCCATAATAATACAAAAAATTACACAATAGCTCTTAAGAATATAAAATTATTTTTTTCTTTTTTTAGATCTTGTTGCATAGTTTTAATAAATATTAAAATTCAGCAAATAAAATTAATTATATACAAAATAGTTACAAAAAAGTAAGATTGTGTTAAAAAATACGCAGAAAAAGATTGCGTACAAAAGTGTATGCACTTGTCTTAAAGTCTTATTTTTGGATATTTTTAACAGTATTAACAATAAATTAGTGTTTAGTTGGATGGTCTGTTCTTTTGAGAACAGCCAATCTTCTTTGCATGGAATAAACCAGTTAGTTTTGTGTTGACTTCCAGTGATAATTTCTTTTATTCGGTTGGCAAATCTTTTTTAATATAATTTTTGATATTACAACATGATAGAGAATTTTTTGTTCCAACAGATCTCATAAATAATCAATGGAATTGAGATCTGCAGAATGTGGTGGCAAATGCAACTATTTTTGAACATTATAAAGATTCTAAAGCTTTACAATATCGGCCGCGTTCTTAGAATCGTTACCTTATTCAAATAAAGTATTGCTACCAAAATCCAGTTTCGTTAAATTTTGCTTCCAGTTGACCTTATAATGGTAAGGTAAGCTCTCTTGGCCACAGTGGACTCAATAACCTGCAAATTGTATACCACAATAGCCGGCACAGACACCCTAACGATTACACCTCCACCACCGTATATGACCGTGTCGAACAAAATAACTTTATGTAGTGCTGTACCAGATTTTCTCCACATGAATAGACTTTTTAGTATAAAAATGCAATACTTACTACTCTCATCCAAAAATAATATCCTTCCCCAAAATTCTAATGATTTATTTAACAGCTCTACAGCTTCTTCTTTAACTCTTTTTAATGAAATAAAGGACTTCTTACGTTCTATACGAACATGAAAGCCGTTTCGATTTAAGATATTTCTGAAATTATCATCACATATACTCCTGCTCAATTTCAAATTTATACTTTCAGACACTCATAGAGTTGATGAGACGTATCTTTACTCTGGAGGCTTTGTATAAAAAGCACATTTTCCTATTTTTTCTAGAACTTCTTTGAATGCTTTTCTTTTGCGCTCTTATAAAAGTAATAAGTATTCTTTCAGCAGGATAAATGCTTTTCTTTTGGAACCCATTGCAAACAAAAATTCATTATGAAAAATTGAAAAACAACGATTAATAGATCAATATTTTATGTGTACGCAGACTTTTCCTGAGTAAATAAATGCACTTTTTTTCAATTATGATGCCTAGCAATGGATTTACTTCCTTTAAAAACACAAATTTTGATTATAATATATTACAGGGATCTAAGACACATAACAGGACCAAAAGTTTACGATTTATTGCGAATTCTTAGAAATAAAAAGTAGGATTTTGAAACAAAAAGTTTTGTACGCAAACTTTTTCTGACTAGTGTACATTTTTATTTTTTAATACACAAAACTTTAAAAAATGAATTTTTTTTTCACAATTATATTATATTATAATTATATATCTTCCAAAATGATTAGTTAAGTTACTCCCTAATGCCCAAACACAATGATACGTTCTTGTTCAGATTAGACACAGGGTACATAGCAAACAAAAACAACAAACTACAAGTTGCTTGATACAAAATTTTTTCGTTTTAAAAATTAACTGTTGATTTTTGATTTTTTTTTTTAGAGACATTATATTTTGTTCAAATTAAAAAATCACCATTTTTAAATTTAAAAAATCATTATTTGGTATTAAAAATCATCAAATCATATTTTGGTAAAAAAAAAAACTATGATAAAATCATCATTTTAGCAACGCTGATTCTATGTAAAAGGAATAGGAATGAAGAAACTACTGACATTTTAGAGAAATTATTGCTTGACAACGATAGATGTACCAGATACTCTGTGGCCAAGATTTCCGTTCCACTTTTGTGATTTCGATTTCTATACACTTCAGATTGATAACTATCAAGCAGAAAAGTTTAAAAAGATGAGTCCTCACATAAAGATTAACCTCTCATCCAGAGAGAACATAATACAGTAAAACCTTAATAATTTTGACCATGCTAATCTGGATTTTTTGGTAATCCAGTCATCATTTTTCATTCCATTGTGTACTCTATAATCCAAATTGAGTGTAACTTTAAAATCCGGATTATTCTCAAACTGTTGTGTAATATTAATTTCTATTAATTATTACATAAATAACATAGTTTTTTTTTCTTTTTTGAGCAAAAACGAAATGTTTTGCTAGTTGTAAAGAGTTTTATTGTTATTTTCATGATTTGTAAAAATTAAACATGTAATTACTTTTTTATAAAATGTACATATGTTTTTGTTTATAGTTCTTTTTTAAAGTAATTACTTATTTAAGTGATAAATAAATACTAGTGTACTCAGCGGCTGACATAATCAGCCGCATTCTTAGGATTATATAAAAATATAAAATAATTTAAAAAAATTATTTTTTATTTATTTATTTATTTTATTATAATTTTTTCAAAAAAGAAATATTTTTAATTAAAAAAAATATTTGTATATGACCTACTTCAGTTGCTGAAAAGTAAGTCCACACCATAACGTTGCCTCCCATTAAAATTAAATGCTTAAAATTATTTTTACAACCTTTATTTATTATTATTATTTTTTTTTGTACACCTTTATTTTAAGACCTCGATTGTTTTCCTTGATATTCGAAGAAACGTCGACATAGAGCAATATATATATTTTTTTAATCTAAATCTGAGTATATATAAATGTAAACAAAGTAACAACAAACTTTCTTTTCTCAATGAAATACTTTGAGAAATAAATGGCATTTATTGGTTTTTACATGATTTGTTGCTTTTATTTTGCACGACACTGTACATGATAACGGCATTATGGTACGATATAAACATAAGATCTATAATTAAGTGAGATAGATATACATAGATAAGGATTCAGATTTCAGTGAGTTTTTCCCCAAACTGATTATAAAAAAAACTTTAACTGCAAAGTTTTAAGAGTCCAAAATTTAATATTTTCTTGATTTGCTTAAATTTGTCATTTGTTTACAGAAAATGTTTAAAATACTTAACGGTTAATTTTTATTGTAATTATAACATTTATACATATATACATACAATTACTTGTTTGTCTAGTAAATATAGAAACATGATTATAGACAAAAACATAGATTTACAATTGTAAATCTATCTATCTTCGCAGCATCAATAAATCTGTAACTTTTTGTTTTTGATATTTTCATAAGCCGCAAGAGACGGACTTCGTTTAATAAATTAAATTTATATTAAATCTGAATTCTGATTAGTGAAGAATACTTTAATAAATTTATTATAAACTATATTTTAATAAAACAAATCTTTAAGTGTTTTTTTTTTTTACTGATCATAAGGACGATTATTATTATAGACAATTAAATCTCCTACAATGACAAATAAAAAAAATCTATACATACGTACACACATACATATTTCTTTGGTTTTTATTTATACACAACATGCCATATATCAATCAAACTACAATACAACTTGAGAATAAATTTACAAAAAATAGTAAAATATAAGCTTGTCTTAATTTAATTTAAAAAAAAAAATTGAATTCATAAAACTTTTTAACAGTGCTTTAGAAATTCTTATTATATGGAAATGTTTCTAAATAATGCTTATAAAGGACTTAAATTGGTAATAATTAACGGTCTGTTTCACTATATCGATAAATCAGTTCGTTCGCTTCCTTTTTTGTTCCTCTATCTCTATTTTTTATGAACAGTAAATCGAACAACGAGTCGAATGAAAACGTAAGCATTTTCATTTTCAAACGTCAAAATCACTCAATACCTGTTTTTTTTATTATTTCTATTACAATTACATGCATACATGCATATACAATTGTCTTTTTTTTACAAATTATTGGCAATTCTTATTAACGCTTTTGTAATCTCTTGCTTGACTTCTTTCTCTTTTTCTTCTGCAGCTTCTTCTCCCACTTTTCCCCAAAGTGTTGTGTGGAGTCAAATTTTCAACGAATCTAATCAGAAATACATATACATATATACAGGGAAACCTGTTTTTGTGTGGTGGGTAGGGACCGCATACAATAAATCGCATAAAAAAATTACACAAAACCTCACAAAACGCCATATGAAATAGTTTTCGCAACATAAATAAACATTTTTTTTGTGCGGTTAATATGGACCACATAGAAAAGTTTCGCGTCGAATATAGCTCAAAAGTTTTTTAATTCATTTAATTAAGTGCAAACGTGAATATTTTTAATAATATAATTTACATATCTACATATTTTACATATAAAAATCAATTTGATCATTATTCTTCATAAAAGCTTTCATCACTAAAAGATACCATCTCACTTGCCATTTTTTGTGGTACCATGTAGTCGGTAATCAGTTTTTACGACGTTGCTTGTTTCATCATACGCTTGTATATATCTCGATAGCCAGATATACAGGATTAAAGTTCCTTTTGGAATTTTAAAGCTCTTTCAGAATTGATATCGATGGCCAGGAAATGACGTTCTAATTTATTGCAAAGTTGAAGTCCGGCATAAATGTTACCCGCTGTCATTTTATAGGGTTCTTTTTTTATCGGAAATATATGTCACATAATTTATAATATCATGGCCCCTTGAGATTTCATCCTGAATCATTTCGATAAGATGAAAAACATATCAGTAATCGATATAAAAAGTGACCGTTGTTTTCCATATTTCCTTATTAAATACCAAACAAAAAATAACCGATATATTTTTAATTATGTTCCTTTTTCAAGCACTAATGATAATTTCGTTTATTAAGTTTAGCTTTCATATATCGACCAAAAACTATCGTAAAAATAAATACATCGCACAAAAAACCGCATAAAATAAATCGCATTAAGAAATCGTATAAAAGTCGCACAAAAATAATCCACATAAAAACAGTTCTGTACTTGTATTGCTTTTAAATTTTGTTATAGCTTGTATATGCACATACCAGAGAATGGCAATAAGTACTCAAAAACAAAGTACACTTAAGTACTTATCTATATTTTTATGTATTGTGTATGCTCATACATTAACAACATACGGATATAATTCCACTTCACATTTATAGCAAACATCAGTGTACACAACCATATTAAATAACTTAAATAACATGTTTGTATCTATGTTATTCGCTATACCTATAAAAATACTTGGGTGAGCGCATACTCATACATTCGAAGTACAAGTATGAAAGGGTATGGATAAATATTTTAAGTATATTAAGTATTCATGTGTATAATAAAAAATCACATGACATGCGTGTATGAATGAATAAATGTTTGTTTTTCTACTTTATTTTATTTATTATTATTATTATTATTTTTTTTATTTTTATTTTTTGTGACAGATTTATATATATCTATGCCCAAGAAGCAATACAAGCAGAAATAATGTAATTAAAACATTAGGCAAATTCCTAGAATTTTTTAAATAGCAATTAAAAACTGATTTATAAAAAAATACCTGATACTTTAGCGTAGAAAAACAAAGGGTTATTGCATTTTTTAACACCCATTGCAATGTTCTTTTTTTTTGGAAAACCCATTGAATAACACTATCTGCATAAAAGAAAAAATAAGCAGCCTTTTTGAAGAATTCGATGTGACTGACATATCAAATGTGGTGTTCGTAACTGATCGCGAAAGTAATATTTTAAGTGCACTAAGAGATTACGCAAGACTAAACTATTCGGCCCATCTTTTTAATGTCCTAACCGATGCTTTCCTTCCAAGTCGCAGTCACACGTCAGTCGGTATACTGGAAACAGTATACCCAAATTATTAAAACTATGTATTAAAAAATTGTCTATTCCTGCTAGTAGCGTAGCATCCGAACGTGTTTTTTCCGTCGCTGGAAATATTGTTACCGAAAAAATAAATCACTTGCAATGCAAAACAATACACAGTATCATTTTTTAAATTTTTTGCATAAAAAAATGTTTTGTAAAATACTACCGATTTGGGATATTTGATAGAATTGTTTTTCCACCATAGCATTACGTCAAAATTCTCTTTAATCCCTACTTTTTCATTGCACTAACACTAGTATAGTATTACTTCCTAGTTTGTAGTAATGAGGTGTAAATTTGCTCTTTGTTTTTGTAGCTAAGCATTATTATAAGTATATACTATATATTTTAATAAATTAAATTATCTAAAAATCAAACTCGAAAGTTTTTTAATGAATTTAATTCGGTTTGCACTAATTTTGTAAATTTGATTGAAATTCAGCATCAACCTTAAAAAGTTGTCTTTGACCGAGTACTGATGAAGTAATTAAATAATTGTTCTAAATAAAAGCTTAAACATACAAATATTTATTAGAGATTTTTTTTATCATATGAATTTTTAATGATGTTAATTTTATCAAAACTTTATCGGTTTTTATTTTTTAACTAAAATCCGTTGAAAATGTTTTGAAAATATCCTACATATGTATATAGTCATATTAGCACTATTAAAACTTCAAATATTAACAAAATTACATAACATACATAGTTAAGAAATGAAATTTAAATCGATAAAATATTTAACTTTGAAGAACAAGACAGTGTGCATACTAATTTAAACTAATGAGCACCTCAATTATAAAATACCATGTGAAGACCGTATCTCTTGTAGCCATAATAACTTATTGTTTTGCAAATCTCAACGTTAACAAGTCTTCTGGGCCAGATGGCATACCAGCACTGGTCCTGAAGCAGTGCTCTTCGACGCTTGCGCGTCCATTAGCTCACATTTTCAGTGCGTCATATCGCGCCGGTACTTTTCCATCTTGCTGGAAGGTTGCTAATGTAACGCCAATCCCCAAAAAGGGCGAGGCTAGTAACCCTGAGAACTACTGTCCAATAGCAGTTTGTTCCACACTCTCCAAGGTTATGGAAAGTATGATTAATCACCACCTTGTGAGATATCTGGAGTCCAACGATTTACTTAGCGATCGTCAGTACGGTTTCCGAAAGGGCCGTTCTACTGGTGACCTGCTGGCGTTGCTCTCGGAGAAGTGGAACAAGTCCATTCATGGTTTTGGCGAGAGTAAGGTTGTGGCTCTGGATATCTCAAAGGCGTTTGATAGAGTTTGGCACGAGGCTCTCATTTCGAAACTTAATGCTTTTGGTGTCGGTAGTCACTTCTCTCGATTTATATCGAGCTTTCTCAGAGATCGCTCTATAAGAGTGGTTATAGATGGGGTCTCATCCGACTCAAAGCCGCAAGGCTCTGTTCTTTCTCCTACTCTTTTTCTAATATTTCTTAACGACTTTCTTCTTCTCACTTCTAATCCTATCTACTCTTTTGCGGATGACAGTAACATTTGTCACTCATATTCCTTTGATCGTAGACCGAGACTTTTGGAGGTTGGGGTAAGAAGGATGAATATGAACGTCACACTCACAAGTGACCTGGTGAAGGTCTCCGAGTAAGGTCGTGCGAACAGGGTCGATTTTAATGCACGTAAGACTCAATGTTGTTTTTTAACACACAGGCGTGGTGGTGTGCTGTCATCTGTGTCAATGGGTAATGTGGATATTGAGGAATCAGATGCTCTTGATGTTCTGGGCATGAGAATTCACTGTGACGTTCGTTGGAATGATCACATATTTCAAGTGTCGAAAGAAGCATTCAAGTGCCTTGCTTTTTTGAGACGGTGCAAGAAATACTTCACCCCATCTGATCTCCTTAATATTTACAAGACCTACATCCGTCCCAAAATGGAATACAACTCTCATGTATGTGCCGGTGCTTCAAAGTCTATTTTGGAGCTTCTCGACCGCGTACAGGAGAGGGCGAAGATGCTCATCAATGACGGTAGGGTAGCCAACTCTATCGATTCATTGGAGCACCGTCGCAATGTGGCGTGTGTTTTATTGTTTTATCGGTACTATAACGGAATGTGTTCTAACGAAATTAAGGAATTAATTCCCAAAAATCATATATTTTTACGTAGTACTCGTATTTCTCGTAGAGCGCATCCCTTTGTAGTTGATTGTCCAGTAAATCGCACAACGCATTATAGGGAGAATTCGTTCTTTGGTCGCACTGTTCGGTTGTGGAATAATCTTCCAGCGAAAGTATTTCCTGCCATTACGACATGAGTAAATTTAAATCTAACGTCCATAAACACTACTCCCTCTGTCGTCCTTCCAATAACCTATTTTCCCAGTACCAGCACAATACACTGCATGAGTAGGGGCCATCCCCTGGGTGCTGGTCTTATATAAAAAAAAAGAAATGGATTAAGATCAAAAAATTATTTTTTACCCCTTATAACATCTCAAATTGCAGCATTTAAAGTATAGTTTTGTACAACACATTTATTATATGATGAAAATGAAACAAAAAATGTGGTTTAAAAAGAAAAAATATAATTTTAAAAGAAAATTTAAAAAGAAAAACTGGCGAACACTTGGCAAAGTCGCGATTTTCTTCGTGGCGTACAAGTCAGTCACAGACACTTGTAGCATCGATTTTTTTTAAGCTAAATGAAAAATTATTATTATCATATTTTAATTTTTAAATTGCTGCATTTGAACTAACCATTTGTCCACCATTAAAAAAAAAGAATATTTTATATTTTGAAATTTTTATTATTATGTATTGTTTTTTTAAAATAATTTGAAAATGTTTCAATACTAAAACAAAAAAGCTACTCGTAGTGTGTGGTTTTGACATTTGTGTTCGTATTGTAGACAACCTGTTCGTAACAGAATATTGTATGAAAATGCTTATCATGATATAATAACTATAAGATAGCCTTTCATCGTCATATGACTGCGAAAAAGTTGTCAAAAGTTGTTTACGTTTTCGTTTATTTGTTTACATTAATGTTGCGAAAAGAAAAACAAATAATAATGAGGGTATTAATTTCAGATTTTTTTCTTTTTTTTTGTAAAAATGGAAAAGCGGAAAAATGGATAGTTTTGCAACAAACGCAAAGAAAAAATGTTCCATCAAAAATTGCATTTTTATCATACCTATATCAAGTGTAAAAAAATCAAAGTAAAATGTTGGAATTTTCCGCTACAAACGTCAAACAAAATGATGCTGCAAGTTTTAAAAAAATAGATTATTTTTACTAAAAAGTACAAAAATTACATATCGTTTCATACCACCTTAAATTGTGCAACTATAATTTTATGACATTTCTAACATTTCATGCATAGTTGAACTAACCATCGTTTTTAAAACGAAAATAAAAAATTAATGGGTCGATTAGGAATGGCAACCGAGCTTGAGTTGTGTTGCCGAACGGCAACTAGAAATTTGTAGTTGCCTATATGGCAATTAAAATTAATAGATTTTTAGTTGCTAGTTGCCATATGTAATGCGTTTTTGCCAACTAGCAACGCAACTAAAGTTCGTTTGCCATCCATAATCGATTCATAAAAATTAGCTTATGAAAAAATGAATATGTACATATTTAAAAAGAATATATTGTAAAAACAAAATAGAGGTGAGATCGAAAAAATGGGCGGACACAGAAAATTAAAAAATAATAAGTAATAACAAATTTTTTTTCAGTAAAAATATTTACACTTCAAAAAAGAAAAAAAAAAATAAACTACACCGTTCAAATCAATTAAGTGTAATTTTCCATTTTTCCAACCAGAAAAAAATCTGAACTCAATACTCTTAATATTATTTAAAGAAAAAATATAAATTTTTTTACTATTTTCTTTCAAACACATATTTTGTGTTAAAGTTTTTAAAGTTGTTTCAACATGTTGCTTTTGTGCTTCATAACATCTATTTGATAGGGGTTGCATCGTTAAATATTATTGTGCTAAATTTTCCAAAAATTCGAAACAAATTTCATAAATTTGCATTTATTACATTTTTTTCTTTTCCAAAATTATGAAAGAAATTTGAACTTAAACAAAATGCTAACAAATACAATTATGTTTTTCTATTTTTGCTTTACACTACAACTGTAATTTGACAGGTAATAGTTCAAAACAACAATAAAAATGCAGTTGTTTTTCTTTTTGTATATGTGAGCGTACCTTATAGTTATTCTACCATGATGCTTATCAACAAGGCACATTGAACAAGGTAGTGTTGCCTGTACAACTAACTTTTTAACGAAAACAGCATATATTTGTTGCTTTTTGTGAATTTTTAATGTAAAAAAATAGTAATTTAAATTAAATACACCTAATCCTATTCTTATAGTCTAGATAAATTCCAAGCGATATAGTGCAAAAAATGGCGTAAATACAGAATTAGGTGTAAAATAAAAAAGCGTTTGACATTTATAACAAAATACACCTGAGCCTGTTTGTACACTTTACTTACGTTTCAAACAATACCGTGTAAAAAATCATGCAAAATAAGGTTTAGGTGTAAACTAAATATAGGGTCCGCCAAATATATATATATATATATATATATATATATATATATATATATATATATATATATATATATATATATATATATATATATATATATATATATATTTTTTTTTTTTTTTTTTTTGAAAATGCTATAAAAAGCTACTGAATATTTTCTCAAATTTCTTCTTTTTTTTTGAAAGTACAATCCTTCCTGTTAATAATGTTCAAATGGCTGCCTCGGCTGGCCATGCAGTAGCCTACACGATCGGTCCAATTTTTAAGCACATTATCAATTATGTACAGCTGTATTTCACCAAAGGCTTCATGAATATTGTCCTTTAAAGCCTCAATTGTCTCTGGCTGATTGGCGTAACACTTATCTTTGACGACACCCCACAAATAATAGTCCAACGGTGTCAAATCGCAGCTCCGAGGTGGCCAAACGACATCAGCTCTGCGGCTGATAATGCGATCTTCAAAAACAGGGCGCAAAACATTGAGTGTAACTTCGGCTGTGTGGCACGTAGCACCGTTCTGTTGAAACCAAATGTTACTAATATCCTCCTCTTCAATTTTTGTGAACAAAAATTCGTTCAACATGGCCCGATAACGATCGCCATTGACTGTAACGGCCACTCCTTGCTCTTTTTCGAAGAAAAATGGCCTAATTATGCCTCTGGACCAAAATCCGCACCAAACAGTGACTCGTCTTGGGTGTATCGGCTTTTCAATGTATGCGTGCGAGTTTTCTGTGCCCCAAATGCGACAATTTTGCTTGTTTACATAAACGCCAAGATCAAAATGAGCTTCATCTGAAAAGATGATTTTTTTGGCAAAATTTTCAAAGTAATGTCGCAATATTGCCCAGTGTTGTTCAAGCGTCTACACAACCATATTCATTCAGCGGAAGGATAAAACTAATTATCTGTCAAATCAGACAAGAGCTAAGTGTTACCATTCACGAAATATGCACTAGTTAAAAAAAACGTTAAATGGCGGACCCTATAGTACCATTGACAATGATGAATCACTGCATTACATAAAAAAAACAATCAGCCGAACCCGCAACATCACCTTCTTAACTGTGTCTGTATGTTTACTTTTTCATTCGACTCGTCGTGCGTGTCATTGTTCATAAAAAGCAGAGATAGAGAAACAAAAACGTGTTTTCTTTCACTAAGGAAGGGAACGAACTTATTCATTCGATATCGTGAAACAGGATGTAAATGATAAAGTAATTATTTTGAAAGAAATTTTTTTTTCGTTTTTCGTTTTTTAATAATGTAATGAAACTGAAATCGATGATAATTGAAATCGAATGGAACTTCAAATAATCCCCTAGTGACCTTTCAAGTCATTATCAATACTTTAAAACACATTTGGATTTTTAAGCTTTTCAATTAAAACATGTACATATATATGAGCATATACATACACATTATTTTTAAAACTTCACTGCAGATAAAGTAAGTAGTATAGGGTTAGATATATACTAGTTGTTTTTGTTTTCCAACAGTCGTATATGTATTTTTTCATATCAGCAACTATTGATTTTTACATTGGGTTGTCATTGGACCCCAACTAGTTGCATTTGTGAATACTAACATACCAGTTAAACTAGTATAAAATTAACTAGTGTGATTACTAGTTTTTTTATATACTAGTATTATATACTGCTTATATTATACTACTTTATTATACTACTTTTTAAATAAGTTGCATCTGCCCCATTCTACACCAGTTTCGGACGAAGTACTTTGGTTATGCAAGTAATTTAAGTTGTATTATTTATTTTGTACATAAAAACAAAAAATCTTAAAAATATAGAATTCTCATCTTAAACATAAAAAACAAGCATTTCAATGAAATCAAACAAAATATCTTAAACATGAAAGTATATAAAAAATCTAAATCAAAATATTGCACAACTTCATGGCCTATTGCAGTACCGCCCCATGGTTTTTCTTCCCTATGCTGGGTAAGCTTGCAATGGAGCACTCTTGTAAAAGATCGTGTAGTTGTGAAAACGAATTTTGCCATGCAAACCATCTAGGTTGTATTCCGTTACATCTAGAACTTGCTTCAAATTTGTTTGCCACGCAGTTAAACCTAATACACATAATGCGTTGTTTTTATTTATCTAACTAGGTTACGTTTATTTTTTTTGCTAAATACATAATTAATTCAAGTACTTACTCTGTTCAATTATATCGCGTACGAATAAATAAATTAGTTTCTTTAAAAAAAAAAAAAAAACACTTACACGGTTGATTTTTAAATTCAAATCGATTTATGTCACTTTAACGTTATTCTGTGACTTAAACCAAATTAACTTTTCATCTATCAAAATCCAAATCAATTGAATTGTAAAATTTTTTTAAATTCATTTATATATTTTCTACTTTAAAAAAAGTTGAACACCTTTCTAACCATTAAACATAAACACACTCTAACCATGAAACTCTTTATTACCAAAATAACAAAATTCAAATCTAAAAGATAAATTTTGGTTATTAAATAACCAAAACGGTAACACTTTTAATATTTTCCAATTTTTTTTTTTTTTATAATAGAAAATTTTGAAAAAGCGGTACATAATAAACAGTGTAGTTAAATTTTAAATTTTTAAAAGCTTTAAATATAAGAAAAAAGGCGTACTTAAAAAAAAAAAAAACTAAAATTCGAATTTTTCATGCATGTGGACATTTCCACCGAAATGTAATGCCATACCAGATAAATTTATCGTATATTAAAAACAAAAATTTAACCGGCGCGACGTTAAAATTCTGTGAAAAAGCCGATATATTAAATTTTATGAATTGAAAATAATGGTAAAATGGTTCATCTATAAGAAATTTCATAAATTTTTAACACGTTTATAAAATATATCATTTACTGCGTTGATAGACATTCTGTTATTTACTAACGTTTTAAATTTAAGCTTGTTGTCAATAAAAATCACTAATCACGAAATCGATCGAGTCTATTACTTTTGTTACAGTCTTATTGCAACTAGTGATATGACTGTCTGAAAAAGTAACTAGTTACTATTTTAGCTGCAGGATTATTCTACAATTATAAAAAGATTGTAAATATATAATGGCGAGTAAGCTTTCCTCATAAAGATTGAAAAAATATTAATTTCGTAAGCTTACTCTACAATTACAATAATAAGCTTAAAGTAATCTTGCACACATAATATTTTCACGAAGGTTTCGTTTTGATTTTACTACAATTGTTTTGATAGCTTTTTTCAATATTTTCTTAAGTATTTTTTAAGCTTAAGGCTTATATTAGTAAGCTTAATATAATATTATTTTCAAGTCGTTTGGTATGTTGGGTAGTTACACAAGAAATGTGTTTTTTTCTAAGTGTTAGTAAGAATTTTATAGTAGTATTACTCCCAAAGTACTGAGCCAATTTAAATAAAAGTGTTATTATGCACATCTACAAAGAAAATGATTTCAACCTATATATATCAATTCAAAGTCGTTGTAGCAGAACAGGTGGGAAGACACATGGTAGCCTATTAATTATATATGTCCATAATATACTATTCGACATGTTTTAAAAGCATTTTAAATACAAGAACAATATTCTAAATTTTTTAATTAATCCGGATAATTAATTAATCTGGATGAGGATCTGTATTATACTCAAAAGTCAAAATCCTGCCTAAACTTCTAAACATCTAATTCATCCATTCAATTATTTACAAAGATGTAAGATCAACCATAACCGCTAAACGTCAAATGAGATTTGGATCTGCAATATCTGAATCGCTTGGCTTTGCACCTAAGTTGAATGTACCTATAACCCATACTAAAAAACTGTTAAACAAAGCCGCTTGGAAATTCAACACGTCGCTTTTGGAACCTTTACTCACCCATTTCAATAAATATAACACTCCGCAAAATGCATTCCATTACTTGTTGTCGGAAGTTTAGAACATGCTAAAAAATAATGGCTGGAGCTTTATGTTCACAGATGGTACAAAATCACATCTTTTGCCAGCTTATGCAGTAGTAGACGAAAGAGGAAAAAACCTAATATTTGGGGTATTCCATGAACATTCATCGATTTTTACAGCAGAATCATGTGCTATTTACCAGGCCATACGTAAATAGTAAAAAGAAGACTGTCATATTTACAGACAGCTTATCAGTCAAAAGAGCTGTAAATAGCTCACGGAACAACAACTGGAAAACAATATTACTTATAATAAAAGTCCTCGTAGGCATCGAACAAAAAAATAAAGTTATGCCGAATACCTAGCCATACTGGCATTATGGGCAATGAAGACAAATATGCATCCTCTGCACTCTTATAATGGTTGCCACCACCAAAAAAATTTACACTCATCGCCCCAAGTTTGTTAATACGGATCGATAGGGTATAATCGAACGAATCTGAATTAGTTAAACCATCGATGTTAATATGCATCGATAGGGTATAGAAATATGAAAAACTACAGTATAGAAGATACTGCCCAACGTACTTTGAACAGGGTAGTGTTGCCTGTAAAACAACTAACTTTTTAACAAAAACAACACATATTTGTTGCTTCTTTTTATAAATTTTGAATGTCAAATATATTATATTATAAAATATGCACCTAATCCTATTATTACACTCTAGATAAATTGCAAACGATATCGTGCAAACATAGAAAAAAAAACAGTCCGCCGAACCGGCAACACCACCTTCTTAAATATGCCTTGATACTGGCCTGGCGGCGTATAAATTTTAGTTTTCTAAATATTTTTTAGTTACATACAATTGCAATTTTTTTTATAACTTTAAAATGGTTAATGTTGTTAATGATTGAGTGTTGCAAAACCAAAACCCAAGTATATTTATTTTACTTTTACTTAAATGTATTACTTTCACTTAAATAATAATAAACCTAAAATAAACCGTCCAAAGGAAAAATCAAAACAAACAACGCATATCTGGCAGCTGCTAGCTGGTTGGATTATTTCTAACAAAAAATATTAATATAAACAGATTCTATGACACCATTCTCTAGTAAAAATTCTGATTCGAATATTACGTCGATAACATTGGATTCTGTGACTCCAAAATCACGTTTTTGTTGAATTCAGTTCTGTTTCTTACTATAATCAGATTCTGTAACAAACCTGAATATCTACATTGAGTTCTTCTTCTTAAGTGTACACTATATTTATATCGTTTAGGGGACTGTTTCTCGTAAATATTTGCATATGGATCAGATAAGTACGTATCATTTATAAGCTATTTTATATTGCACAGCGTATTATACTATATAATTAAAACATTGACACGGAATACCATTTACAGAACAGTATAAAAACAAAAATAAGCCGATCCAATTAAGATGAAAATTGAGGTACTTAGTAGGTGGAATTACTGAAACATTATTCATTTTGTATGAAAATCAGTGGCAACGGAACTTGTTCAGATTTGCTGTCGAAACTATTTAAATAATAATATTGACCCGATTACTTCAATAAAGACTTATTAAATACCAAAAATATTATCAAATTTCATAATAAACAAAACAAACCATTAGAATTACATACCCATTACTTGCACCCGACAAATGGCACAAATATCACATTCGACATCCCAACTCCACATAGCAACAGCATTCCATTTCTTAAGAGTGAACATTTTTTCAGGTCTACCGCCTTCATTTTCATCAATTTGTTTATCCAGGGAATTTTCACTTTGGTCATCCATCATTATTTTAAAGTGCCACTACCGACAACAAAACACTTTTTGTTTAGTTCTATGTTATCTTTGTTTTTCTTCTATGTTTTTTTTTTTTAATTTTTATTATTGTAAAAAAACACAGCATTGGTTGAACTTGTATCTTTCCGGGCAGAGTTGTATTTTTTGTGCCTTTCTTAGTTCTACATTCACGATATAAATACTAGATACAACAAGAAAGAGAACTAACGTTATTTTCAAAAAATATGTTATTATTCCAGTGCATTTTTAAAAATTGATGTCCACCATTAAGTCAAAACACGTTCACTTATAAAAATTTCGTTTTGATTTTAAGACTTGTTAAAATTAATAATTATTATTTTCATTCATGTATTAATTTATTCAGAATTGTTTACACTTAACTAATACGGCAATGTAGAGTTTAGCAATTTGCAAATTGCTTTTCTACTTTAACATAATGTTTCGTTTTAATATTAATATTTGTGTTATGTATTACGATTTTAAAGGAAAAGCAAAAAAACCCCTTAAATCGATTCCTATAAACTAAAAGATTAAAAGTTATAAGAAGATTAGCTCGTTTATATATATGTTAGTAATCTGAGTGTTCGCATTTTCTGATAAAATTATCTGTTAAATAAATGTATTTTACACTAACAGAGAGATATTCATCGAGTGTATGCAGTCTTCGTGCTGAATGCAGTTAGCTCTCATATAATACGGTACTTATGTTTTGATATTAGTAATTTATAATAGTATATAATAGTAATTTGAGAGTCTCTCACCACTTTGCACTGTATTTTGCCACTTGTTTTCTCTTTATTTCTCTTTGTTTATTTTTTGCCTATACGTGTGACTACGTACGTGTGAAAATAGAAGAGAAGAGCAGCTCTTTGCTTGAATCTGCCTTAAGCTAGGATCACACGATTGTCGCAAATGTACCAATATGACACAACTTGCTATTGTGCTTTATTGACGTAAAATATTAAATTTATCCCAATTTATCGTGCGAATTTTAATAATAAAGAATAATTTAATTATTGGTGCGTATTGTTAGCTTCGATTGTCGTACAAGAACATAATAAATGTTTGCGCATTTTTGATATTTTTGTTGCCGTATTATTACTTATTGGGCGGTCACACGATTGCCGTACCAATAGTTGATGCATTGCTACAGTCGTGTGATCCCAGCTTTAAAATGAAAAATAGAACTAGTACAATTTCGAAAATGATATAGACAAGGCAAAAAACAAAAAAATCTTGTTAAATGTTGATATGGAAAATTTTACCACTTCAAAATTAACGTGAAAAGCAATACAACTTTCGGAGCAATGAAATATAAGCAAGCTAAGTTCACCAATTATTTTCGTACAAAAAAAAATAGTTCGAACATAATATTTGACGTGTCTCACTCTCTCCCTCTTTAAAAGAGTGAAATAACGGGTGATTTTATAAAAATTTGGATTTTGAAAATTAAAATTTAAACCCAAAAATTTTCAAAAGTGAACACAATATTCCACACCAAACATTATCACCAATTAGTATCTCACCAATGGCTTCAGCCGCAGCAAACAGGACATATTTTAGGATGCATTTGCAGCTCTTGAACTGCCTCTGGCTCTGCTCGTCACACCAAAGTCGGCAATATGTTTTATTGCTGCTGTTATAGTGTTGTTAAAAGAAGAGATGATATCAATTTCAGAGGTGCTTGATACTTCTCTAAGGTTTGGTTGAAAAAATCTAGCGTAGTCTCCTTCTTGGGTCAGCAAAATATTCCTATTTTCTAAGGGATACACGATTTCCAAATGATTAAGTCGAATTTTCTCATAAAGCACATTACCTATACAGTTATTTGGATGACAACCACAAAAACGATTTCTATAATTTTGAACATTTGTTTACTGTTTGAGTGAGGTCTAAAATCTAACTTAAATAACATGAGTATAAATGAAGAAATTCATTCCCGATACGTACTTTAACCCCACCCCTATATGCTCAACTAATTCTGTGTTTTTAAGTGGTATCAACTCATGTGGTATATTTTTCTTCATTTATTTGTGGTCTTATTGGTAGCAATAATAATTACTGTGTCAGATATTTTATCATTTAGCCAAGTTTCACAAAGAAGACAGAAAACATTGTTTTTGTTTAAGCGGGAAAGACATTTCAATGCGGAACTAGTTATGACCTCAAATTGGTCAGCTCGAGACGTGTATTTGCTCAAATCGTCAATGAGCTCAACAGTGTGTTTTTAGCTGCCCAAAAAAAGGACATTTTCATTATTGCAATGTGTTTATGTTAAAGTATTTCTCCAAGAATTTGTATTCGCTATCATATTTTGATTTAATGCATTTGAAAAATGTATAGCATATTCTTTGCTGGTATTATTTAAATGTCTACGTACCTGTCTTGTAATAATTTTTGCTTGAGAACGATGTTTAGCTTCAAGATATATTGCTCTGTTTGGACAAAATGGAGACATAGCCCTATGGGCACCTTTACAATTAGCGCATTTAATGCATTAACACTGTGTAGGCTTTGATCGGTTTGGTTTCTGATACTCCCATCTAACCTTTATATAGTTAATTGAGAGTAATTTTGACTCAAGTCCTTCAGAGATATAGATTTTATATCAAAATAGATAATAAAAATTGCAACATCAAAGTCAGTGCATTTTAAGCTCTTAGCAAGAAAGTCATTTTTAATTATAATTGGGTAGCATTTATTCAAACCTAAAAGAACAGCTTTGAATGGCCTTTTATTTTTGGCGGTATGGGTGCAAAATTCAAATCCCTAATTTTCTTTTAAAGCTTTAGAAACAATGTCAATAGTCATTTTCTTCAAGCAAAAAACTTTTAGCCAAAGGTTGCCAACACTTTACTGCACAAATGGCGACAATTCAAATCTTGCGCTAATTATGGGACACACTTTAAAAGGTTCGCAAAAAAAAAGATTCGTTTTAACTTTTGGATAAAAGCGATTTGTAATTTAAAAAAAAATTATATACTACATTATAAATGCATAGGTGTTCGGTTATTAGTCACTGAATTAACGATATTTATTCAGAAAATTTTTTGTGAATTTTCTTTATTGCGAACATTTTATTAAAAATATTTGTAGAGTGAAACAAAAAATAAAATTTATTCTGTCTGCGCTTATGGCTTTTAGATTTTTGTTACTAAAAAAGCTGCTTTTAGTTGTAGAAGTCTAAAATTTCCGGGAACATGATGATTTCATAAAGGCGCAACATATTTAACTTAGGTCTTTTTGGCGAATCAATCGGGTATGTAAACGCATCAATTAACTTTTGATAATCAAACAGACCTGTTCTGAAAATCACGTAATTTCAAATCATTAACGATATCAAAAACATGGTAGCGATTTTTAGCTGTTCTGAAAATCACGAATTTCAATTTTTCGGAGTGATTTTTATTTTTCAAAACCACGAGCAAACAAGTTTCAAGTTTTGTTTTTATGTATTATTTGGATTAAATCATTCCATTCAGAGTTCTTTCCCTTTCAGTACTGTTAACTATTAGCATTTTTCAGCTATATTCCTTAAATATCTTACGTTTGCTTTTAATTTCCCCTCAATTTTTTTCAAAATTTGTAGGTACATTTGTTGAAATGATTGACTTCCAGTTCCTAAACATCCTTATTATTCTCAGCTAACAGCCAAAGAAAAAATGAAATCACGAAGCCATCTTCAAAAGGACAAAATTATGTATGCAGTTAGAAGTGTTTTTTAAAATTTCCATTTTTGCTTTTCAATGAGATGAGAAATTTTAAATCAAAAATGAATAATGTACACAATTTATTGAAGCTATTTAACATTTGTTTTAAAACAGTGTTTGCAAAAATAAGCAAGTTATTTGAAATCGTCTCTATAAAACTGATCGATTTGAAAATTGTTTGTTCACAGAACGCCTTTTCGGTGATTTGAAATCACTTCGACAAAATGCGATTTTCAGAACATACCTGAAAGATGTCATTTGAAAGGTGTTAAGTAAATTAAAAAGAAAAAATACCGAAATATTATCTGATCAGAAAATTATAGCAATTCGAAGTTCTGCGGAACATACAAAAATATCAAAAAATTATAGAAATATGTTTAATAAAATCCATCAAACCCTGTTTTTACACGGTAGACATGATCCAAATAATGCCGTGTACAAAATCATGTAAAAACAGGATTAGGTGCTACATTGCATTAAATATAAAAACACAGCCGGCCGAACCGTCAACACCAGCTCAACCAATTTGCATCGCAAGATTGATTACGCTAAGAAAATGCTAAAGCATAGCAATGTTTGTCTCCAGTGTATAACTTAATCATTTCCGAGAAAGCAATTTAAATAATTACTACAATACATACAATTAAGTAAATAACAATGAAAATTTATTAAAAAATTATATATCATGTTAGTCCATTTAAAAATAGTTTAAGATTTATTGTGTTTCACATAAATTATCCAGTATGTGTAAATTCTATCATATAATTCATTTTCTTCATTTTCTTCGTACAAATTCAATGCTTCCTTTTATATTGTGCCAGTTTTTAATTCAATTAATTTTTTTATGTAAATTAAAATACAAATAATTACGCAGTCATTTTTTTTAAGTAAACAGAAGAAATGCAAAGGAAATAAAAACAAATAAAAGTAATGAGGGAAGGCCAATTGGCATTCTATTTTTGAAAACTACAATAAAAGTCATAAGTTTATGAGACTTTTTTTTACGAAAAAGAAATATGTATGCTTTAAACATTGAATTGTTGAAATTCAAAATAAGAATAAATTTAAAAATAATAGAAAAGGTTAAACTGAAAAGAAAAAATATTTGTAATAATCTTGAAAAAAGGAAATATTGTATATATAATAAAACATTTGTAATATTGGGGATAAGAATACGTTACATATAATTACATTTTCTAATTGTTCCAGCAACATTTGGGCATAGCTTTTGAATATTATATATTATTTTTTAAGTCATGGCGGCTCCAGTTACCGAAGCTGAAGTTGCATTATTAGACTGGTTGGTGACTGTAGTAACGGATGGGCTACTATTAGGCAACATGGTTTGAGTTTTAAACGCGGTTTTATTGTAAGAACGTGTATGACGCTTGGCACGCTGATTTTTTGGTGACTTTGTTGTAGAATCAGGCAAATTTATGGAGCTAACACCGCCTTGTTGCTTATCTCCACCAGCACCAACTTCATTGCCTCCAGAGCGAACTGCATTACCTTCATTGTTTCTTGAATTACGTACTAAAAAATACAAAATAGTATTTATAAAGAGTTTAATATACTTACATACGATATAATTCGTTGCACACTTACCACGTCTATTACGGCGACGATTGTTATTAGTTTTAACAAGCGGCTTAATAGTCGTTTTAGCTGGATCAAAGTAACTGTCAAACAAATCAGCCAATTCTATTTTCTCTTCAGCTTTAAGCTCTTCAATAGTTTGTAAAACCTCACTAATACCATCCTTTTTCTTTTCCAACCATATGGCGTTTAAAGTTTGTAAATCGTATCTATGTTCAGCTAAAATAATACGAAATCTGACAGCACGAACACGATGGTACAATGTAGTTTTAAAGTAGTTTAAGAAAACAGGGCGGAATGAATTTTGGCGCTCTAAATTTTCGTTTTGTGCTTTTAATTCATTTAAATCACATTCAACAGGCTGAGCAAAAGGTTGTAGAGCAATAAGCATCTTATCAATGGCATTTATTGAATTAAGTGTCTCTTTTGAGTCTGGATTACTTAAATGCAATGCAACTTCGTAAGCAAGTTTTGCGCGTACACTTGCATTACCATCAAATAAATCACGTTCCTGATTATGATTGTCTTTATTTGACTTTTGCTTTTGTAACAGTTTTTGTTCTGATATTGACTCGGCGCCACCGATATCAGATGTGGTTGATGACCCAACTATATTATTTTGCTCAATAGTACAATTGCTGCTGCTGTTTTTTAAGTGCTTTGAGAGCTTGCGCAATGTATAATGCTGTAATGATTCATTTGAATTAGACTTGGCGAGATTAAGACCATTGGCAAATGATTTAACTGTATTTAGGAACCTGTCCAGCAGGTTATATTTTTTAAGTGCCTCTAAAATCATGTACGGAATAAATTTACGCTCTTCATGATATAACAAAATAATTCCATGCGAACTTTTGTCTTTTGCTTTCAGAGCTTCAAGCCAATCCAAAAAATCTTTAAGGGCAGCTATTTCTGATTTAGACTTTATTATCTGAAACATTTAACATGATACACACATTATTGTTTACTTTTTCCAAACCTGAACAAACAAAATACCTACTTTATAAGTTTGCGTTGACTTAAGCATTCGATAGAAACCAATAGAAATTACACGTACTTGATGTCGTTGACGGGCAGCCGGATTTAAATTCATGTAGGGCATTATGTACTGTTCGAAATGATCATTTGGCGTGAAAGCAGCCAATTGAACAATCTGCAAAAGAGATAGAAGCTTTTAATAATAGAAAATTATCCTTTTCAGGAAGTTTTGTTTTTATAGTTCTGGATCACTTGCCTCATCAATTAGTCTACGACCGGTTGTGTCAATATCTATACCAACTAACGTATATTTCTCTTTCGGAAGGGTTTTTGAAGCAGTTTGATCATTATTGCTGCAACCTATAACATTTCCATTGGTTGAAGACGCTAAATTGTTTTCTTGTGATAATGTTGTTGCTGACGATGGTTTTAACGTCGTCGTAGACGATGATGTAGATGATGCGACCATTTTGTGTATCAATGATATTCCCTTTTATGTCAACTTAAATATTAAATAAAGTCGTTAAAGCTTTATGGTGATAGATAGATATGAAAACGTTTTCGATCTATACATAACATTGCTATTTCTCATTCATTAACAATTTAATCGCGTATGTTCTGTAAACCGAAATCGAGAGTAATAGAAATCGAATTAAACTTCACATTGATCTAATTTTCAATTCTTGACAAGATTTTGATATATTGGCTAAATTCCAAAACGTCAAAATAAATTGTATTGATGTGCTTTTACTACTGTACTACGATACATGGTAAACAGTTTTTTTGTTTTGTAAAAACTTTGCATTCTTTTTACATTTAGAAACATTTTTGTTGCAGTCAGCACCTCTTTCAATAAAACATTTTTTTTTTTTTTTTGACAAAATCATCCTCATTTCTTTCTGGAAGTCATTTTAATTTGAATAAATTTTCAAATTGTAAACATTGACAAAATGTATACTACACAGTTAGCTTTTGTTTGCACAGTTTAAAACTTTTATAATACATTTGGGAATATATGACTGTCAATGTTCGCATAGTTTCGATTAAGAATGCATGGCATTGTTCGGTTGCTTCGTAAATGATGTCTAGGAACTCATCCTTTATATTGTTAATTCGCTTAATTACCTTGCAATAACTTCCTCGATTATATGTCTTTCTTATTCAATTATTTTATCACTCTTTTTCGGCTTACAGAACACACCCGGAATAAATTGAAATTAACCTATTGTGCAAAATGTTTAAAAAAGAAATAAGATTTATGTATTTTAGTTTTGTACTTATGTTCTGTGCAAGAACATTGGTAAAATTTGAAGTTTGCCTCGATTCATATATGTTGACAAAATTGTTCAAATTTATTTCATGCATCTACTCAAGGCACATTTAAGAAGATGGTGTTGTCAGTTCGGCTGACTGTTTTTTTTTTTTTTTTTCTTATTTAATGCGTGTTTCTTGATTATCAATAGTTTAGTTTAGTTTACACCTAATTATGATTTTATATTTTTTGCACGACATCGTTTAGGATCAGGTTTATTTTGTTACAAACGTCAACGTTTTTTATTTCACACCTAATTCTAATCTACGATATAGTTTTAAATGTATCTAACGTGTAAAAACAGAATTTGATGATTATATAAAAATATTTATATTGATTTGACATTTACAATTCACAAAAAAGCAACAAATATACGTTGTTTTTGTTTAAAAAAATTAGTTGTTTTACAGGCAAGACTACTTTGTTCAATGAGCATTGCATCTACTCAATAACATTTGTCATTTCTCAAATTTTGTGAAAAATTTCAACTTTAGTTATAAAGCTATTTCTGTATTACAAAAGTATGTAGTGTGTATGCTTATATATTTATTAAATTAAAGTAAAATAATAAAATAAAAGAAACAACCCATTTCAAAAAATTTTCTACTTACAGTCCTTTTTTTTTCTTGTAATGCAATGGGAACCAATCCTTATAATATAGATAGCAGCTTTAAAAATTAATAAAGAAAAACTTCTAGCTCAAATTGTTCAAATAAAATGAGTCTGGTATTGAAATTAAAGTTGATTTTAACATAAAAAAGGGAAGACAAACAAACGGTAAATTACAGTTTTGTTTATATACTTTAAAGAGCAACACCAAATAGCTGTTCCCTTTTTTATTGCGTATAAAAAGAATTCTCTTTTTATGTTATATACATACAAACATATGCATGTCTGTATGTACGTATATAAAATGTCTGTGAATACCCCGATTTGAATCTTTTCTTTTACTAATACGGCTTAACGATATCACGCGTATTAGACAACTAAAATTCACCTTTATAATACCTGGATGGTTTTCTAATTTATATTTTTTTTCTATTTTGCAAAACTACTTATATTATATACACACTATTAAAAAATTAATTTTCAAATTTTACTGACATTTAATGCATTGATAACTTGAAAATTAAAAAAAAAATATATTTAAAAAGCAACTGGGGTTGGCATTTAGGTTTTTATTGAAACAACTATGGATCGTTTCATATATTTGAACCTATTTGAAGATAATTCGAGGAAATTTGTGAACAAAAAGGGTCTTTTTGGAAGCTGGTACTTCCAAAAACACGATAACCCAAAGCATAGAGCAAGCTTTGAAAAGGTGTAGAGTGGGGAATTTACACAACGTTTTCAAACAGCTTCACTCCTCTTCCTAGTCACCTCAAATAAGCCTGATAGATAATTTATTAAATAAATCGAACCGCAAAAAAACGGAATTAAAAAACAAAGAAAGCTCTTGCTGAAGAATATCACAATATTTCTGTGACATTCGAAATAAAAGTAGTAGGACCTTTCAATGAAATGTTATTTAAAAGAGCAATGATGGTTCTATAAAGTATTAGTAAACAATAACAATTTATTAATGTAGACTTTTCAGTCCTGAAAAATGAATTTCTAATTTTTTTCATTTTACTAAGGAATATTTCATATAAAAATCTGTATATTTCCTTCTTATTTTTCGCGTATATCCTAATTATAAAGTTTTTGAATGCGAGAACCCTATAGTTCTGTGTAAAGCCCAGTTTTAAGGGGGCTTTGTGCTTTAGCAATTTTTTGCGCCACTGTACGTGCATACATAGGTATGAAGTTTTTTGCTCAAGAATCACTCCGAGAATCTGCAATTGTATACATAAAATATACACTGATTGGAAAAATAAGGTTACTAATGTGTTACATCAATATTTGATAAAACAGTAAGTAACATTAAAGAATTGCTGATAACTGCTGATAATTCATTATCGAGGTCGTCATACTGTAAGAGACCAAATAAAACCGCGTACAATCCTAAGCATGGTTTAGGGTTAATTTTCCTGTGGTTTTGGGCCACACTATTTCATATACAGATCGAGAATTTGGGGAATGACAAAAAACAGAGGAAAGTGCTCCACAAAAATTAGTTTTAGGCATTTATTCAGGCTACGTGGTATGATATACCGGATTCAGTATTCCAAAATCTTTACATCTCTATGCCCAGACGATGTTTGGCAGTTTTAAACAACAACGGAGTCTCGACAAAATTTTAACCACTCTAAAACAACATTAAATCTATTATACTAATTTTTCATATTAAATATTTTGACTTCTGCTCTTTTTATGGTATGAATGTTGACATCAACATTTGCCAAAATTGTACAATAGCGATAAAATTCAAAACTATCTACCATTTGTACGTATTTTCATATAATTTCATAAAAATAATTGTTATTAGGACTGAGCATCTACATTTCTACTTTTTTATTCATCTACCCCTTTTGCGATAATTTTAATTATAAAAATAATTATCCCTAGCGACAATATGAGTCCGTTCGTAAATGCATCACTGCACTGCATCGTGACCTTCGGCGTTTTAAAACAATTCAATTTCACTACTTTACTAATAAATTTGTTTATGCAAATAAAAGAGGCCTGCCGCTAATTCATATGTATTATAGTGCATAATTTTCTTTTCTGTGGTAAGTTTGCCACAGCGATGCAGCGTGTGATGCATTTGCAAACAGGCCCTACGTGTAAGTGCACACAACTATGTACATGTCTATTACATACGAGTATGCATGCATTATGTGGCTAGATTTTTTAAACTGTAAATCTAACCACAAACACCCACTGTACCAACTTTAATTTTAGTTCTATTTAATCAGGTTACTTAAATATAGAAATTTGCAATGTGTAACACAGTACTTGAATATATATCTCTATTATTCGACTCGCTGACTGTAATTTCCTTACGAAGCGATAAAAACGCAAATGGATGCAAAAAAAGCCAATATGTAATAAAATGTGATTATTTTTCACATCAACTTTTTCTCCAATTAATTTTCCATTTAATTTGCTCTTTTCCTTACTTTGAATCGAATTTTTTTTTTTTGCCAGACTGTATTACTAATTTGGAATTAATCGCACTTAAAATGCAAAAAAAATTTTGATAATTTTAACCAAAACACACTTTTACTAAAAAAAAAAAATATGTTCTAGAAGTACGCACAAGCACCACACTCAATGAACGAACTGATAAGAATACCAGAACTGTATTTTCTTAGCAGTGATGATAATCTCACGTTTCTTGTATAAATTTTAGCGACTTTTTACTAACTTGGAGCAATTTTACAAAGGCGAATTCAATAAAGCGATTTATTAGTAATTTGTAACGTAAACAACAGCTGATACATTTGCGTGTGTCAAAAAACGCAAATATTCTGTATTTTATTGACTACAAATATTTTTGACACTACAGCTTTTTGTTTACCACAGTGTCGCATTATTTTGGTACACCGAAATTTTGTTTTACAGTGCTGTATTCATCTTCAATCTAAGACCACCTTCTTGAATTCGCCTTAGTACAGACAGTCATGTACAACGGCGATTAGACGATCCAGCTCTATAAGTTTCGACCCGTCAAGCTTGATGCGTCGTCTTTTTTTTTTTGGTGAAGAAGGAAAAGAGAATAGAAAGGAGTACAAACTGAACCGTACCATCAATTCGGTATTAGTTTTTGTTCGTGAGACACCTATCTGCCATTTGAGTCTTTTGACTTAAGATATTGCAAATACATATGTGAGTTCAATTGTTTCTGCAAATTTATTTTGCGAAAAGTTTCTCGAAGAGCTTTGAAAATAATTCACATTTTTAAAGGGCTCGATAATTATAAATTTATAACAAAAATAAATGTTTGAATTTTATTTAAACCTTAAACCTCACGTGAAATAATTCTCTCAGCGATTGAACTATATTACGTGTAGATTCCATGTAACAATTATATGAAAAAATAATTAAATACGTTCGTTATAAATTATATCTAGGGATGTACAAAATTTTTTGTTTTGTTATAAAACGTTTTCCATAGTAACAAATTTTATAAAACGAATTTATAATACAAATTAATTTATTAATATTTTAATAATTTATACTGATTTTGTAACTTCAAATTTAAAATTTTATAAATTTATTTATCATTTTTATTTGATAAGTGTTTGAATTTATTACCCAAGGCGAATTTATTAAATTAAATTAATTCGCCTTGTTACTACCTAAGTTTTTGTAAAGCTGTCGTTCATTTTTACGGTGTTGACACACCAAATTTTTATATTTTAGCAGCTTTTTATTGGAATCTATATCTATATGGATAATGTATACCATATTGTTACGACAATAAGGTTGCGCACCACAGCGTTTATTACATCGCTAAAATAAATAAACAAAAGCTGCAGGAACAACTATACGTGCTGTTTATAAATAACCAAATCTACAATAACAACCATTAGCAGAGACAAAGTAAATAAAAATAACACGGCAACAACAATAATTAAGCACCAAAGAAAACAAGTAACAGACAATAAACAAGCAACAACAAACACTAAGAGCTGAAGGAGGTAGATGCTTACATACCCATGGCTACAAAAGAACTAAAAAGAAATTAAAAGAAAGAAATGGAATCTACCTGAAATATCGAGAGCTTTCGATGTGTTGTTTACTCAGCCATATAAAAAGCACATCGTTGCGAACAGCAATCAGTTTATTTGGTGTAAACTCAGTGAAGAAGTTTGTGTGCCGTAAACTCAGCAAGTGCAGTTTGTGTGAAGAGAGTTTATAGGAGTAAACTCGTGAAATGAATCGTGAAGTAAAAAACTAGTTTAGTTGGAGCTAACTCAATAAAGAGAGTTAAGTGTGGATAACCTCTGGTTGAAAAGGTTGTGATCGAACCTAAGTTATAACTACGATCGGGTTGGAAGATCTTTAGGTGGAAAGATCTGTAGAGTAATTGTTGTTGTTTACAAACTTGTAAACAGACGGAGTAATTAAGAATAGAAAAATTGTTATTGCCTGTAAAAAGATTACAAGCAGTGGTGCACATAACTGTCTTGAATAAAGGATTTTTAATTAAAACCAAACAACATTTATTTTAACTACAATCTACGACTCATAAAAACACGTTTTTAAAAATGTAAAAACGTAACAATATTCTTATTCTTATATGTATATAAAAGAGTTGTGATTTGTTCGGATGCTTAAAACTTGAAAACGACTGGACGAAATTAGATACTTCCGTTTGCGATTTTGTTCGTAGTTGCTACGGAAAAGTTTAGGAAAGAAGAAAGTTTAAAAATTCTCAACAATTGGCGCTGTAGGCGGTTGTTCCTTTAACTCTACTCCTGTTAAAGGTATTTGAATAAAATTGTGCTAAGTTCTGCAACAAATATGAACGTGATTGTAAATGTGTGCGTGGCATTTCCATTACATAGTATTTTTGTTTATCTTGAGAACAGTAATAGTAAGTTTCTAAATTAGCTTAAATAACTTCTTAGAAATGACACATCAATAACTAATTGGAATTTGATAAGTGGACGTGGCAGCACCCATTCATACTAAATATGCAATTTTACATGTGTGGAGAATGGTAACAGTAAAAACATCGTTATCTATCTACATATTAGCCAAAAAGCGGGAGAACTCTGATAAGCGGGTATTGTACAAAGCACGCCGGATAAAAACTATTTATATAGGTTACTTTTCTATATATATACAAGAGAAGTTGTCCTTTTTTGTGATGGTGGTTTTCTCATATAAAATGTGTGCATTCCTTTATATTTACAGTATTTCAATAAAAAACAGAATCAACGTTTGTTATTTTTACATTGGGTTACAGCAACACTCTTTACTTACTAATCGAGAAACGATGAAAAGTTTTGTTTCGATGCAAAAACTTTTCACAAATAAATACAGAAACGAGAGACAGATACCAATCCGATTCTTTTAATCGAGAGGCTAAAAATTAAATGCAATATACTTGTGTGAATAAAGTTATGATATTCATAAGTTTTCTAGCAATTGATAGTCATTGGTCTGTCACACACGAGCATAATTAAGCTGGCACAAAATTGCAGCTTGTTGGCAAGAGACGCAAGGAGAATGGTTTTTTGCTGGCATTATTTTTCAACAAGCTTCCACCCCGCATTAACAGCATAAAACTAAACATACATATTTTAAAAAAATATAAACATCTACTTTACACGATGATTATTAAAAAATAATCTCGTGCGTAAATGACAGATTTATTAACATTAGATTTTTGTAGTAATTTAGTGCCAGCCGAATTCACACCAGGTGAACTTAGCTTGATACGTAAGCAACAGCTGATATATAACTATATGTCAAAATGATTCTCCATTATTATTTTTTTGTTAACAACAAATATATCTGACACGGTAAACTTGTTTATTATTTGCTAACTTCAGTGTTGTATTATTTCTACATGATGTTAAAGTATTTTCTAGTGTTGCATTCGTTTTCAAAATAAGACCATCTTTTTAAATTCGCTTTGATTAAGTGTTAACAGATTTTATGGTCATTTATCAACATTGTTAACTAGAAATTTAGTTTAATTTATGGCAACACTGGTATTCTGAATAAAAATATACATAAACAATGTAGAACATATGCTATAGTTGTAAAATAATAAAACAATGAAAAAGCAATAAATAATATAAATAACTTTGAGAAATGCCTTTATTGGTAAGGAGATAGCCGCAGCGTAATAAAAATTGTAATATGCGTTTAAGACGCAAAGTTTGGTTTCGTACATTAAAAAGACTTAAATGGGAACTTGTAGGTTTATTTTTGGTGATCATGATTCTTCATTCACTTTATCAGAAGGTAGAGTAAGAGTACGTCAATCAGTCACCCTTATGTTATGCAGTTTATATGTAAACATTTATATGAGCAATAATAATATTTTTCATTTTAGATTTTATACACTCCGTCAAAAATGTCTTCTTTATGTGAACCTATTGACGTGGTGTACACATGGGTAAATGGGTCGGACGTGGAGTTTTTAAAATCAATACGCGAATATGACCGAAACTTTGATCCTGCAAGATTTGATGATAAGAATGAATTGAAATATTCGTTGCGTTCTTTGGAGAAGTTTGCTCCTTGGGTTAGACACATTTATCTAGTGACAAATGGACAAGTACCGAAATGGTTGGACTTGACAAATGAACGAATAACAA
The DNA here is from genome assembly GCA_023159175.1 of Wohlfahrtia magnifica. Taxonomy (NCBI): domain Eukaryota; kingdom Metazoa; phylum Arthropoda; class Insecta; order Diptera; family Sarcophagidae; genus Wohlfahrtia; species Wohlfahrtia magnifica. The sequence continues at coordinate 698,742 of JAKWBJ010000505.1, read as the reverse complement.
TTGTACCACATGATGTTTTGGTGTCAGATACGAAGTGGCTACCAACATTTTCTAGTGCTGCTATCGAAACATTTATACATAGAATACCAAATCTCTCGGAGAGATTCATCTATTTTAATGATGACGTGTTTCTTGGATCAGACCTGTATCCTGAGGATCTTTATACTGATTCTGAAGGTGTTAGAATTTACCAAGCTTGGCTTGTGCCGGATTGTGCCGAAGATTGTCCATGGTCTTATATTGGCGATGGAGCATGTGATCGTCATTGCTGTATAGAAGTATGTCAATACGATGGTGGAGATTGTACGGAAGAACGGAATCATGATAGTAATTTAAACTATATGACAGACAGCATTGCAAATAATATAGATATCTTAAAATTTGATAAAAAAGTTTCTCCCCAAAAGAAAGAAGCGCTTTATAGCTACAACAATATCAATGGTAGTAGCTTTGAAAATGTAATTTTGCGACAAAAGAATTTATCATCATTAACAGATTATAAAAGTGTTGTTAAAGATTTTAATAAAAATATACAATCAAGATCACACGTTGCAAATACAGTTGATAGTAATTTACACTTTAAGTCTATTGAAAGCAATTCAACTTTCAAATCTAAGGACATTTATTCCGAGTCTCTAAAATACACTAATATGTTTTTGAATCGTAAATATGGTTTTAAAGCACGTAACGTTATTGCTCATGTGGGTTTTCTGATGGAAAGACGCATAATAGAGGCTATGCAGGAAAAGTTTGCGGATAAAGTAAAAATTACGGAAAAAAATAGGTTCCGAGCACCAAATGATTTACAATTTGCTTTTGCATATTACTCTTTTATTATGGAGGAGACGAGAAGCGTAAGCATTGCAGAAATATTTGATGAATTTGATACTGATCAATCTGAAACATGGTCTGATCGGGAAATACGCACCTTTTTGTCCAAAATATTTCCATTGCCTTTGGACTGGTCTGCAGTTAGATTTTTTGAGGAAGTCATTCATAACTGCAGCCGTCTGCAAAAGGTCGATGAAAACAATAACATACAGTATACTACAGTTATTTATGAACGTTATGAGGACTCCAATTTGGTACGTCCTTTTTGATTTAAAAAAAAAACAACATTAAAATACAGTCTTTTAGCCAACAATATCACGGGATTTTGTGAGAAAGTGTGCTCCATTAGCTGAAGCTCTTAAAGAGAACTTTGCTTTGAGACGAAAATATAAGTACCATGTAAATCCAAAACACAGTTTGCGTAATAATTTTATGATGCTAACTTCAAATATAACGGAAGTTGTAAATGGCTTAGATAAAATGCGTAAAAACATCAGGTATCGTAAAATATGTACATATCGCACACTAAATTATGAATAGGCAAAAAACTGTTTCTAATAACAATGATGTAATTATGTAATCAAATTAAGTTTCACAGTGAAAAAAGCCGTCTTAGAGGTCAGTTTGTTTAATTTTTTTTTTAATTTTGTACATTAGAGGTAATTTTGAGTTGTGACTCTAGTAGAAAATTAAGTTTAATTTTTTCCATTAAGCAGTGGGTATTATATTAAATTGTGTTTTTTTAACACTTTTTTCATTAATAGCGTCACAACTCGAAATAATACTATTTAGGTGAAATAAAACTACTCAATTACTTATAGTCTCACTGTCACAATTAAAAATAGTACAAGCGACACAAATAACACAAAACACACATAAAACTATTTTCTCAAGTAAAGAAGGCAGTGATACAAATGAAGTCTTCGTGTCGTTATAGATTTGATCTATGCAAAAAACGATGATGAATATTGAGTTGTGACTGTTCATGAATTAGTGTGCGTATTTTTAAAGCCTACATACATATTTCAATTATATTTATTTTTAGGAAATTTAATTGCATAAATGACAATTTAAACACGAATTTTACGGAAAATAATGAACTTATACGTCATCTGTTAGATGATTTCTATTTGTCTTTATTTCCAAAACGCAGTGAATTTGAATTGTTACCACAATACCGCAATCGTTTTCAGAATTGGGCAGATTACATTAGGTGGAGAAGTCAACAAAGAGTTATTTTGATTGTTATTTATGCTATAAGTATTTTAATATTAGCATACCTTGTACGTTCAATTTGTATTTACAGAGCAAAATTTGTAAACCGTTGTATACAGAAACTGTAATTCCTAAGGAACAATACAAAAAAATTCACAAAAGACGACTCAACAATTTCAACCAAAATGCACTAGTGTACTCAGCGTCCGACACAATCAGCCGCGTTCTAACATCCAAATTTTTCGTGTACTTTAAGCTAAAGAGCAATGTGTTTTTTTTAAAACTGGTTTTAATTTGCAGAAAAAAACTTCTGAAAAATGATTTTAGGTGTCTTCATTTTGCTTTTGCATAGTTTGGCAATGATTAGCAACCTTAAAACAATATTATGACATGTTTGTAGGTACGCAAAAATGTGCGTACTCAAAACTAAATGCTACTTCATAAATGTTTCTTGTTGTTGAATGGTACCATAGCACTTAAGTTTTAGGTCAAAGCTTATCAAAACCATCGATATAGCGATTTTTAGAGACTTTTTGGTTCAAATTGCAATAATAATAATCAAGAAGTGACCAGAAATGAAATGAATTTTGCTAAACGTAAAATAATATTATATTTATGGAAAAAATATTGAAGTGAATCGATTAAATAGTTGAATGGATTCACTCCTCTATAAAGAAAATAATTAACTAATGTTAAAACACGAGAGTTTTAATTCCAAAGCATCGTTCTAGCCGCCCTCCAAAATTATCTGAATGCAAAAGAAGATTTATAGTGCAATTAGTAAAGAAAAACTTCAGATAAAAGTCTTCAGAAAATCACGTTATTTCAAATCACGAACGATTTCAACATCACCCAAGTGATTTTTCAAGTGCTTTTGAATTTTTCGCAGTGATTTTTATTTTCTGTAATCATGTAATTTAATCAAGTTAAATTTTGTTTTTATGTATTTTTTAGATAATAATATGCCTAATCATTCTATTCAGCTCTTTATCAGTAATGTTATATATGTATCTGCTGTTTTTAGCTATATCCCTTTATATATTTATATATTTAAATTTCCCCAAATTTTTTTCTAAATTTGTACATATCGTCACCTAAATTCCAAAAGGCCGTAAGCGACAAAAAACTCAAAATCTATTTTTTGATTGATTATGATGTAATTCACCAAAATACATCCTTCCTTAAAATTTTACTCACATACATTCCAAAATCCCGTTTTTATTTATAAAATTTAAAAGGCCACAAGAAAAATGTCAAAGATTGTATAAACCTAAAATCCGTAACACTACAATTAAAAAAAATAAATTAGAACAAAGATGGTAAAGTCTCCAAATATTAAGCACATACATAATTACATATTCGGACGGTTGTTTCTATCAAAACCGAAATATCGTTTTATTAACTCTATGTGGTCAAAAAGACGACCGTAGAACATAAATCTGTAATAGTGGGATACACACAAATGGAGTGTGATTCCACGTAGTCTCTCATTCAAAGTTAGCAAATTTGATTAAGAAACCACAAAGGAACTAATTTCCTCTTAAAGTGCACCATCCCGATTATAAATATTTCTTTGATTCTTCCTAAGCGAATTATTTCCATTCGACCGGATAACCTTATATACTTACCATGTAACTACATGTCTAGAGAAAAGTTTCTTAATTGCAAAAAAATTGGCGACTCTACTGTTAATACGGTTCGTGCCTTGGGATATAATGCTTCATCTTTTTCACTATAAAGAAATTAGTTTTATCAGGTTAAAAAAACGGAATTTAGAAAAATATAGAGCGTTGAAAAGGTGTCTGGTATTCTAAAACGTCAGTAGGATAGTGACAGTTAAGCCACGTCAGTCACAGAGAGTTAAGAGTGAAATTAGGTACTGTATTTTTGGCATAAAAGGGCATCAGTTTATGTGGAGAAAAATAATGTAGAGTGTATTCTACTTAGACGTTCTGTAAACAAATCTAAGTGAAAATATTAGAAAATTAGGCATTGAGAATGATTAAATATTCCAACAACACAATGTCCCAAAACTACTTACACAGTTTCTCCCGTTGCTCTAAACTTATGCGATCATAATACATCGCAGACGAATTATTTAATCACCGCTCCGAACTCGGAAGAACCTTCAACGACTAAAAATGCTAGCTGCGTAAACAAAAAATGCGTTTTTTATTTGTGTTAGTAAGAATTTTGTAGTCGTATTATTCTTAAATTACTAAGCCGCTTTAAATAATTACTGCTATTCTGCGTTTCGATTACGTTTCCGCATTCAGTAACGTTTCGATCGATAATTGGTACTTCAAAAAAAAAAAAAAAAAAAAAAAAAACTGAATCAAAAGCAAAAGAAGACAATAATTATGGTGAAATTCGATATTTGCACAAAATCAATAGGCAATATTTTTTGTATATTGTATTGCATGTCAAAAATTTTCCGTATAAAAAAATGTCAACAAAAGCTGTACACGGTTAATACTTGTAAATTAAAAATATTTTATTTTGTTAAAGATATTAATTTTCAAATATTTCGTTTTTTGGACGTTTTTTTTTTTTTTTTTTTTTTTTTTTTTTTTGATAAGATATAGTTTAACGATATCCTTGAATTGTTCTTTTTAGTGAGCTTCTGCTGTGCAAGAAGAAATTTTGACAGCATGTGAGCACTAAAAAGCAATCAGCCGGACAAACAACTTGACATTATATAATTTCACCATGAGAATAATGTTATCAAGAGCAGAGGAACGTATGAAATAGAAACAGGAAAATAAGCAAATTGTAGTGAAAACTCAAAATGTAGTGCATACGCAATGGGGTGCAATAAAACACACTCATTTTTTGTTTTTTGTTTTTTTATTTATATTTGTAATTTATATTTTTATAAATTTTTTTTTACATTTTGTATATTTTCATTTTTTGTTTAATAAAAATCAATGTAATAAAGGATTTTTGCCAAATAATACATTTTGGACTAACACTTTATTTCCCAATACCCTTTATCATGAAAAACTATTACTGTTTTTACAGAATCTTTTCTTATTTAAGCTAAAAAAAAAGTTTCCTATTTTTTCTAAGCCGGGAAGAATATAAAACAGTCTTAGTACTCAGAATAATTGAGGGCCAATAGATCTTAATTTTATTTAACTTTCTTAGAAACAAAATGTGTCTCATTACCGTTTGTTTAAGTAGCGTTTGTATACGTATGTATGTATGTATTTATTAAAATCAAAAATTAAAATCCATACTTTTTCAATTTCAAAAGCCATTAGAACTGTTGATGAATAACTGATCTTATGAGCTGCGTGAGTAAAAAGCAAAAGTATTTTACTGTTATTGGAAGAAAATACGGTACATTATAAAACTGGTGAACATACATCGCAAAATTAAACCTGTATAAGTAAAGCATAAAAATAATTAATGTTACTTGTAAGTACCGTTGGGCAATAAAAGGCTAAAAAACAAAGATGGAGAATTCTCTCCTCACAACTTTAACAACTCAGAAAAACGTAGCTACGATCGTAATGCAGAGTATATGGAATCGAAAGAAACTGAAAGGAATTGAAACTCAGAATACTAAATTTGCCAAACAGAGAAAATTTCGACTAACACATGCAAAATTCTATAATAAACAAAAAATAAATTGTTTTCTTAATGATGAATTCATTTTCTCCAAATTTAATTGATACTATAATTTTTATACATAACAGTAATTTTATCTTTGGATAAATTTCTTTCATCTTCATCACTAAAATCATCATTAGCACTCGTTGATATTAGAACATGATGAGGTTCCTCATCTTGCCCCGGACGTATAACTAATAGCGCCTGTGTTTCCTTTTTAACATTACTTAGCACGGATATAGGAGGTATTGGCTGATCAATAAGATGAGCATTTTGCTTCCGTAATTTTCGAGTCTCTTCAAATTCTCTGGGATGTACTTTTTTGCGGTGTGAATGCATGTTTGCGTTAGAGTTAAATGTTTTAGGACAATGAGGGCATCGATATAAAACTTCGCCAGTGTGTGTAGTCATATGCTCTCGTAAAGATATAGGCTTCTTGAATGTTTTTCTGCAAACTCCGCACTCATAAGAACGTTCAGTTCCATGTACATATCGTTTATGACTTAACATAGCACTTCGACTTGGAGAAACTTTATGACAAATATCGCACACGTGTGGTTGTTTTGATTCTGTGTGTCTTTTTTTATGCTTGTTAAGAGCATATTTATCTTTGTGCCATGAGCCACATAAATCGCACTGAACTTTTGGCATCGTAACACCCTGATGTTCTAATTGATGACGCTTAAACGCTGCAGGTCCTCGTATAACCTTGGCACATATATCACACATTGTACCATAACTACAGTGTTCTTTATTATGCTGATATAATTCCTCCAAATTGTTAAATCTAAAAATATCATCTAAAATATTAGAAAAATAAAAGCTTGATAATTACTTTTAAGGATCATACCTTCTATTGCAAGATTTACAAGTTGTAGACCGATCACGGTGAGCAAACATTTTATGTTGTTCCAGAAGGTATTTTCTTACAAATTTTTTTGAGCATTGTGTGCATTCATATATTTTGTCTTCATCTTTTTGATGCTTAACTAAAAAGTGATTTCGCATGGATTGGCGATCTGCAAACGAGCGGTCACATTCTTCACACCTTATAAATAACGAGATATCAAAGAAAACGCATAAATGTCATTGAGAATACGTATACTCATAACGATATTTACATAATTATTGTTAAATTGTATTATAAAAAAATTTTCTATCAGAATTCACTCTTGTAAGTCAAACATTAGTTGTATATTCTTGTTGTACTCTAATAAGATAATGGATTTACATGAACATACCTATAGCAGTGCGGATCCAAATGTTGCCTAATGTGATCGAGTAAAAGGGCTCTTTTTAAAAACTTTTTATTGCAGCATTTGGCATAACCTTTTCCTATGTTATGAACTTCGCGCATATGAGCTCTTAAGCCTGCGAAATTTTCTGACTCACAATTACAAATTTCACAATGCAAAGTTAGATATTGTGCAATTTGGTCATCGATTTCTTTCATCTTAGTTTTATAAGCATCTTGCTCATCGTCACTTTTGTTCAATTTTTCTTTATGCATATTTAAGTTTTCTGACGATTTAGCACATTCATTCTTTTTAGGACGTCCGCGTCTTTTCTTTATCTGTTTTTTTTTACTAATATCTCTCGTATCATACATACTATTACTATTAACATTTAGCTCCAATTTCTTTGAATTTCTTGTTGATCTTCGTCTATACATTTTTGTAGATGATCCCTTGTGTGATTGTTCATTTTTATTTGTTAGAATATTATTCATAAAGGCTTCTCCGTCAAATGAAACGTCATTCTCACAATCTTGAGGTTGGGTGGGGGGTTTAGCAGATTTTTCGTCGCTGTTATAGCTTTCGTTATCACATTCATCTTGACTAAAGTTGTGGTTAGACAAAAGGTCATGGGAATCTTCTGCTCCTAAAGCAATTGCAGCAGCTTTTGCTACAGTTTTGCCAGGTTCGTCAGTCGAATCATCTATTAGCATATTAAATGGAACTTCACCAAGTTCGTCAAATTCATCATCTGGTTCCCGTTTGCTTGGTAAAGAACTATAATTTATAACATTACTAACATCCATAGATTGACGTCGTTTTGCCTTGGCACCCTCAGTTTTAACGATAAATCTCTCAGTCATATGCCGATGAGCATCTTCGACCATCTTGTAAAACTCATGAAAGTCGCAAACCTTAACCCAGCACATTTTGCAGATTGATGTTGAAATAGGATCATCTCTTCGGGGCTGAAAATATAAGTTTAGATAATTTCACTTTGCAATAGAAATATGTACAAACTATTGAATGTGCATATATACATATGTATGCACACACATGCATGCATATGCATGTACATATATATATATATATATAATATATATATATGTATATATATATATATGTACATATATATATATACATATGTGTGTGCATGTGTATTTTACCGTTCGTACCTCAAACCAAAAATGTTTACCAACAACTTCAGCAACATTTAACTCTTGCCCGCTGCCATCGAATATGTTTATGATATTTTCGAAATCTTTTAAACATAATCTACAAATCATTATTGATTCTTACATCTAAATGCAATGTAATACGAAACACAAACATAAAACTCAACCGACAATGAATAAATTGTTAAATTTTACAAATTGTTGAGAGCAACTCAAAATGTTTTCTAATACCACAAAACAATCACGGCGAGTTAATAACCAAATATATGGTAAATAAATAAACATTAGCACTTTTGACATTTCTTTAAATTAACCCAAAGTTACCAAATATCTCTCTGATATGCTAGATCTAATAACATTCTATTTTTGCACTGCTATTTTACACTGCGTATGAAAGCCGTGTATTGAAATGTTTGTATACGTATTATAAATAAAAATTCGTATAGAAAAATATCCTTGAAAGTATTTCATGGAAATTTTCAAGAAACTGAAATTTCTTATAAAAATGTCTAATTAGAGTTTAATTAGAGTTACCACGAATAACTACATATACATAATTATTTATATAAGCCGTTTCGTATACGTACATGAAAATATTAATTCCCAATTATTTATTTATCACTCGTAAGTTTGAATAAGTCGATTTTATCGGTAATCCTGTTTTATTTATTTGTCAGTTTACTTTCAGCAAGTGTCAAAAAATTATTTTCATGAACAAATCTTTGAAAGTTGAGCTGAGAGTTAACAGAATTTAATTTATTATTTACGGTTATAATTGTGAAATTAAATAAGGTGAAGTTGTCTGTACAACAACAAATTTTTTTACAAAAACAACAGTCAATATTTTTTGTACATTGTATGGTAGATGTCAAAAAATGTACACATAACAAAAATTGTATACAGTTAATACCAGACACCTTTTGCACGTTTATAGTACTTTGATAAACTCTTTTATATTTTCTTTTAAACTTTGTTTCGCTTCTGCACGTTAAAATTTTGCTTTGACAAATTTTGTCACATAAAACAAGTAACCAAATACAACTATGTATAAATATGAACGAAGAACGAAGCAAAACTGCGAGTATATTAAAGTGTGTACTCACGATATATCGTTTTTCTCTTCTCCCTAACAAACCAAAGATTTTGCAAAGTACTTTGAACGTGCAAAAGGCGACCTAGTAAATTAGAAATATTTTATTCTGTTGAAGATTTTAATTTTCAAATATTTAGTTCTTTGGACGTTTTTTATTTTTAATTATCAACTTTAAATATTTAGACATATTTATAAACACATTATTTTTTAATGCGTTTTGCAGCATGTTGTTGCAATAAGATATAGTTTAACGATATCCTTGGATAGTTCTTTTTAGTAAGTCTCTGCTGTGCAAGAAAATGTTTTGACAGCATGTGAACCATGGTGAACAAAAAAAAAGCTATCAGCTGGACAAACAACTTCAACTTATGTAATTTCACCACGGTTATAACAAAATCAAGGCGAATTCACATCAAGTGGTCTTAGCTTACTACGTAAGCAAAAGCTGATATTTAACCACATGTCAAAATGATTCTCCGGTAATCTTTTTTTTAACATTTCTATTTAAATGTTATAAGCGTAAATGTATGTATGTATGTATGTATGTAAATAATATTAACCAATAATTTTGTTGATTCAGTTTGCTTATGAGTCAAACTCACATAAAAGCCTAAGCCTAAAATATAACAAAAATAAATGACTAAAATAGAAATTATATATGGGAGAGGTTAAAATCGAGGGCGAACGGGCAAAATTAGTGAATTTTCTTAGGAAATGACGTGCATTTACCCCTTTAAAAGCTGTTTTCCGTTTTCTAACGTTCAACAACCACTAAAATATGTATGTAACACAAAATAATTATTTTCAAATTCTGCTCTCTGAGGGACTATTAAGTTGTAAGAGAAGAATTTAGATTTCATAGCCCTTTCCTAATTAAGGTCGTTTCACATCTGGCATCGCTGCCTCAAAATAAAAACATTGTGCATGGTACAATTTATCAGCTAGCTTCATAGCTACAACAATACAAAAACAACGGGTATTTTATTGCTCGAAGTTGTCAAAATTATCTGTTTTTTTTATTTGTGTCAGGGCACACTTAAGAAGGTACTTGCGAGTCTACATATGTATATTTTTTGCTTATTGTTTGCTTATAGTTTTGAGCTGTTAAAGTTTGTTGACTTTTACTTCGTTTGATTACATTTTTAATGCCGCCATTTTTTAAATTCAAATTGTTTTGTTTAAAAAGAATTGTTATGTAATTAAGTTGTTATAGAATTAAAGAAGTCAGTACATAAAGAATAGAATCAGTACATTCATAAAGGAATAGTACGTATCTAATTAACAACTAAATTAAATATGTAACGACAAACGATACTTTTTTTAATTAAAACTGTTTAAACATAATATTTTAATTAATAATTGCAATTGTTGCAAGATACCTTTATTTTTAGCGATCTTACTACAGAAATTTTTATAAATAATATTGTTAGGAAAATAAAAATGCATAAAAAAGAGAAGATACACAAACACTAGTACATTTGATACTATCAACTTTATTATGAGATTTTAGTCTATTGGTTTGTGTCACACTAGAACCACAAAGATAAAAACTCATCAATAAGAATATTTATAACAATATTTTTAATTGAAAATACCTGCGCTACATAAGAAAAATCATTAAATGATATATCAAAACGTAAATTGAATACACTAAGTGGTATCAGCTCTTTTCCTATATAAAGCAATAATAAAATACAAATGGTTCCAGTTATACGAGTATATTCATAAAAGTTAGTATTTCTTTGCAAAATTAACGACTATGTCACATATTCCGAACGAAATGGTTTTAATTCTATATTTGCAATTCCGATTAATTTAGTCATTTGTTCTCCAAATTCCGAATGATTTTGTTTATTCAAAAATAAAACTTTTCGGAGAAAATAAATGATACCATATGTGTTATATTTACACCAATTTTTCTTTATATGTGTTATATTTATAACAGTTTTCCTTCATAGGTTCATATATATATGCCTCGAGAAGCATACTTACAAAAATTTTGGCTTGTAAATAAAAATCAAACACAAAAATTATAAAAATTATATCACTTGTAATTTTAGTAATGGTTTCATTCTGAAGAAAATTTTCTTTTGACGTTTTCTGTATAAGCTAATTACGGAATTAATTTCACTTACAATCGGAATTGAATTTTGTGAGCTCTCGAGCCCGCTTTATGCTCATTATGAATATATTGACGCTTGGACTACGCTACCCCAAATTATACAGATATACTTTGAAAATTAATCAATTCGTGCAACTTATAGACGACAAAATTATATTCAGCGACGAGCCTCGTTTTTGACTTAACGGGTTTGTTAATAATTAAAATTGCGGCTTACACGCTGGTGGCATTTATTTCTTTTAAAATGTAGCCGAAGCCCCAAGATCAATGATCTTCGGGTGGATCATCGATTTTTTGTTTTAAAATATGGATGACATTGATCCGGGGGCATATGGCTAGCCAAAAGCATTAATTTCGAAAAAGTGACCACAAATTGTACGATCAGAATGCGCCTCCTTAAGACAACCGCGGTGGTCATATGCCCGAAATAATGTTGGAAAATATGCCAGACGTTTTATTGTTATCAGTGCATGTACTGTTTTATGCATAACATTGAAATCAGTACATAAATTTGCTGATTTTTTTATTTTGTATTGAGTTTTATTTCAAAATTATTCCAGCGCATAAAATTGTATTGTGTTATTGCTTATTCTCTTTGAAAGACCAAGTGAAGTATTTGCGGAGCTATAAAATAACAGTCAAGATTCAATAGGTATTTGTGTTTGTGTCAAGTTCTTCATAATGACCATTATCATGGTTGATGAATTTGTTGTCAATATTTTGCTGTTTTGAGTTAATCGTTCTATTAGGTTTCGCGTCATACTCTCTTTTATTTTGCTGAAACAGCAAAAGTCTAATTTAACCCAGAACAACTTCATGAGGGTTTTGCTAGCCAATGTCACTATTAAGTTATCTATAAAAGTCAACTTCAATTGCATTTTCTTCACAGGGTAATATTTTGACATTGGCCATTTTAGTTCTAAGCCACAGGTATTGAGCTGAATAAGAATAAGTAATCCTCTGGTTTTCTAGATAACCAAGTGACTTCAGGACAAATTACTGTAACAAAATAATTAAAACCTTTATTGATGTATAAATAAAATCATCTGAACTGATGCCACTTTGACAGGGACTGAAACCGAACTTGAATTCGAACGGATTCAGGATACAATCTTCACGCAATATGAAGTGAAAACGAAATTTTATTTGTTTGTTCAACAATTTACAAGTGGACGAAAGTTTATAGGAGAGTCAATATCTTATTCTTCAGATGGCGATAAAGATTTGCTCGAAAAAATTCTAAAAAAGAAGGAAAGATTTTCTGAATCAAATTCTTCGAATATATATGTTACCGGTTCGATTGATAACTTACCTGAAAAAACGAAATTGTTCAGTAGAGATAACAAATTGTTTATTTTCTTATATCAAAAAAAAAAAAAGAAATAAATAAATAAAATTGTTTATTCTACATTATTTATTATCCTTGTAATTAAAAAAAATATCTCAATTTAAATATATGGCATCAAGTAGTTTTTTAATAACTTCGTGATTGACTTTAACAGTTCTTCTGGGCTCTTTAGTAACCAGAACGTAATCACTTGGCAAGTAAATTTATCGATTTTTCAATCTGATCTCACTTTTTGTATGGGCACTATCACACTCCATTTGTGTTTGACCTTTTTTTAAAAATTTGTGTTTAATGATTTTTTAATGTTCTACCGCAAAATTGGATAACATATTGGACAAATAATGGTAGGCAATGAAAGTGTTAAAAAATTATTTTTGTTTTTGAAAACAAAACAAAAGATATGTACATACATACATATTTTTAAGTCTAAAAACCTTTTTTTTTGGGAAAAAATCTAAATATGGATATTACTGCATCTGTTTTATTTGCGAAAATTGAAATAAATCAGTTATTAGTTTCATCTTCGTCATCTTTTCTCTTTTGCAAAACAAATTTTTTAATTAACTGGTTAACACATGGCATTCCCCTTTTTAAAACATCGCACTTGATCAACAAGAGAGTATTAACTCAAAATTTTTTAAATTTCACTTTTTGCAAGAAATCAACTAACAACATCAATATCTATCTACTGTAAAAATTTCAACGCATTCCGATTACTCGTTCATCTCGAAAACCACATTTGAGACCATTTTCGTGATAGTGTATTAACTACCTTTATGTCACCAAAAAGTCAATATTTTGAGTTAATACAAAAGTGGAAATAGAAATGTATCGTATATTTTCATGAAAAAGGTATACATTTTTTGCTTACTATGATGTATTCGGGTTTTCAAATTCTCTTAAAATGCAACCACAAACAGTTTTTCACCTCTACTGAAAATTTTAAAATTTTGAGTTAATACCCTCTTGTTGATCAAGTGCATATGTATGTGTATATGTGTATATGTAATGTTCTTCCCAAATAAAAAAAAAATACATTATTACAGGGTTGGTTAACCATTTTTAATGCATCTTTTAACAGTGTGATAATTTTTTTGTAGAAAAGAAAACACCATTAGATTCAAAATAAACAGCTGCTTCTTTCTTTTTGATGGCACCAAGTTATTATTTTAAATGGTAATAAAAACTTTTACCAAAAAGTAGAAACGCAATAAAAAAGCTTAGTCCATATAAAAAAATTAAAAATGCTTATTTACTTATTAGATGAGTTGCATGGATATTGAATGCTTTTCTTTAGTACATGCAATCCAGAAAAGTATCAGCAAAAACACAAATTTTTTTCAAATTCTGGTTTCCAATCTAAAGGCTTGCATCATTGATTTGCAAAATATATATACACATCTAGACCAGTGTAAAATTTAGCTTGTCCTGTATGTTGTTAAGAGACAAGTGTTTTCGGAGTTCTCAAGGTTTCCCATCCTTGTTTTTTAAGTTAAGGGTTATTTTACCCCTTAGCGTCTTTGTAACACAATTTGGATGGCGACGCTGAGTGAGAAGTTGGCTTTGTAAGGATTGTACATTAATTGTGTATAGCGCAACAACAATGTCGATGATTTTCCTGGATCTTCTCGGTATAAAAATCCTTTTCAAAATGTATCAGTGAACGCCACTCAGCGGTATGCTACGCTAATTCGCTACGTAGCAACATGCAAGTGTACTCATTTTTCAAACTCAGAAATAGTTAAGTTTGCATATCTCGAGTACGGTAATAGTCAAAGTTTTTCAATTTGGTCTAAGTGAATTTATTGCCAATATAAATTATCAGTCAAAAAGTATCCGGCGTTGGATAGCACGTTCCATTTTTGTATCAAATACATACCTATGTTCAATAGGTGCAAACTAAACAAATATCGGTTTAGTTGTTGTTATGTTTGAATTAATATTAAAAAGAACCGAAAATGTAAATGTAGGATTTATCAAACTTTTATTAAAATGTAACAAGTACACCTATATATTAAAAACTATAAATAAAACTAAAAACATACAATTTTAAACTTAGTGTTTTTTTGAGAAATTACTCGTTTTTCGCAGCTTTAGTCCTTTTTGAAATTTATAATTAGACAACATTGGTGGTCGGCCTGACTGGTTGGTAAGAAGAAATTTTCTGGTGTAATCATTTGTGCATATTTTGAATCTGTAACGGCCTTTCTTTTTGAATTTATTTTACTTGTTGGTCAATCTTTCGAATTTGTAGCGTCCTTTCTTTTTTAATTTTTTTTGTTTGTTGGTGAAGATTTTCATTTTATAACGATCTTTTTATTTTAAAATAGTTTTTAAAGTTTTTTAATATGTTTAACAAGCAAAATATTGCTGACTAATAAAATTGCTGATTGAGGTGTTAAATAAAGCACTTTAAGGAAGGGTAACGTAGACGGTGGTATTTTATTCAATATATAGCTTGTACTTTCCTTTAAGATATAAATCTATTTACATTGTATACTATATAATCATAATTATTTTAACGATCCTCGGAAATCATAGGACCACAACATATTCTTTCGTTTAATAATCGCATATTTTCTCCTTTTTTCATTCCTTGTAATGATTCGCTTAAAAATTTCAATTTCGTTCAGTTTTACTGATGCCAGTCTGGTCAATAACATTTTTTTGATTAATTAATGAGCCTTATTCAAGTAGCCCGCCTTTTCTAAATGATATGAAACTACTATGCATATGGTTGATGTTTATTGTCCCAGCAATAGTGAGTTGCATCTTCAATATCAAAACAATCTTAACAATTTTTCTATCCTTATAAGTTATAATTTTCAACATGCTTTTGTAGCTTCTTTCCATTTTATACATTTAAAAAGTATAAATATGTCTTTTTACACGAGTTTTGCACGAATTAAAAAACTCTATTGACCAAAAATTTTAACTGAAATGTCATCTTTTAAGCAAGTGCTCTCTTTGCACAATCGAATTATTTTTGGGAAACATTTTACATGAACAATAAACCCAACAAAGTCCATCAAGTTCACAAACAAAATAAATTTTCTTCACTTTTTGAGAATTAAAAGCAACAAGCCTCTAATCAAATTAACTTCTTGCTTCTATACATACTTGGATCAACTTTTCTGTCAAAACTTATATGAAAAAAAAAAAATTATTACATAATATGTCTTACCATGTAAACAATGCAGAAACAATTGTTTCTTCAATGCTAAAATTTTACTGGTTTTTGATGTCAGATTTTACAATGTTTACAATGTTTGTATTACTTTTTCGGTTAATTTATTTGGTTATAGTTAAAAAAAGCGAAAACCACAATTGAAAACTTCCAAGCTAAATTGACCAAATTAAAATAAACTAAATTTAGATTAGAAAAAATTATATGGTCACACTGCTGCTGTCATCAAGATCTATCACAGAACTGAATGAAATTGTAGTTTATTTGATATTATCACTTTGTTTTCGTTCAGTTATGTACATAATTCTCATTCTCGGGAGTACTTATCTGGCCATGTACAATGTAGATCGATATGCATTAATAGGTGAATATGAAATGAAGAAGAAGTGGTTTTAGAGCTTAAAACCACTTAATGACTATATGCATATTTTATATATGCATACATACAGTTGTGGTCAAAAAAGCACCACTATAGGAAAAACTATACTTCATCTTATATTTTGAAGGAGGTTCAACTGATTTCATTGAAACTGTAAAACAAGATGCTTATAAGACTGTGTATCATTATTTAAAAAATAAGTTCATTTCAATTAGTTTTTATTATAAATTTTAAGTTTTTAAAAATAAAACCTAAAAAACACTCAGTCAAAAAAATAGCATTATATTCTTTTGCACTAAAAAATAAGTAACTAAACTATAAATACTCTAAACATTTTGAATTCACTATTATTATCATCGATGCACATATCAAAATTAATATTTTGTCGCATGCCCTTTTTTTGCCATGACCGCTGCACAGCGTCTTGATATTGAATTTACTAAGTCTTGACATCTTTCAATTAAAATTAAATTCCAGACCCGCCACCAGGACAGCCACATAAAGGGTGTGTTTGGTTGTATTTGAGATACACCCTTTTTATATATGTTCAAGGGTTCTCAATGGGATTCAGATCAGATAGCTGGGCGGGGCACGGGCATTCTTGCTGGTAAACTTAAGGTCATTGTCTTGCTGAAGGACCCATATCAGCAGAATTTCCTTAAAAGCATAAGTGAGAATAATATCGTTTACGATATTAACATTAATTTTCTTATCCACGCCATACCATACCATAATGCTTGACCCACTATATTTAACGGTGTTAGAGGTGAATTATGAATCTAATTCTGTGTTCTTTGACTTAAAATAAAACAATCTTGGACTCATCTGTGTAAAGCACATTCCTCCACTTTTAAACAGGCCAATACAATGTGCTTGTGTGTGAGCAATGGCACTTTTGTGGACTTCACGCATTTAATTTATTGGCTCTTAATCTTCGGGCAATAGTTTCAAAACTTGCAGTTACTTTTTGATGCTTCCTGCACTCTGTAGCTGGCATAAAATTGGGTCTTCTTGCTTTGTATGATCAAATGTTCAATTATTAAAGTCGACATTAATTTCATGCAACCACGTGTTTCAACTTTTTGAAAAAATTTGAAACCTTTTACAATCAATTTGTTGAAACATCTAACCAAATTTCTTATTTCGAAATATGGGTTACCCTCAGAAACCATTTCTTTAATAAAAGCACGTTTTTCAGGCATACAATGCTTGTAACGACCCATTTCTATTAAAATTAATTATAAAATTTGTGTGAAGCTAATTTATCTAAACTTAAATTTAGACAACCTTATGTTTTTGATTTTAAACCAAAATATTGAGAAACGGTGTTATTTTTATGACTGCCCAAACTCAACGTTTTTTTTTTTATTAAATCGGTCATAAGAAAAGTACCGTTTCTGTAACAACAAGTATTCTCAAAGAGAGTGCACCTAGCATAACATTTAATTGTGGTTTCGAATGTTTATTAATAATAAAAAAAGGCTTCAACTTCCCTCCAGATAACTCCATCTAAAAAAAAAAGAAAAAAGCCCTACTGACCTTCCCGCATACCTCTGGCGATGATGACAAACATCACGATTTTGGTGGTATTGGAAATTTAGTGCACTAAATAAAGCGATTTTAGTGGTAGTGAAAATTTAGTGCTCTAAAAAATAAAAATCGCAAAATACCTGTCAAGGTCCCTGATGAAAACGGATGTTATCTTTAAGATATTCTTTTTCTAATGTATTGAAATTTGTCGCTCTTTACCAGAGATGAATAAAGTTGTAAATATAAATTGTCAAACTAAAATAATGCGGTTCGAAATTTGCGATCAGTAGTAGAAATTTTCAGTAATCAGCAAAAATTTTACTGGTAATGCAAATGAAATTTCATTCTAAATAAACATTTATTTTTACCTCAATTTTATTGGTAATGCAGTGTCCATTTATGAATGACTTAAGCTATGTGTGTATGCAATAGTATTATGTCTATGTATGAAAGTAGCTCATCCCTTTATGAAAACGATAGTGGATCTGAGACAATGGAGCTGAATTTGCATTCCACTGTAGTGCCAATGGATTTCTAGTCCATTACCACTAAGCATTCATAAGTAGTGCACTAAATTTTCACTACCACAAAAATCCCTTCATTTAGTGCACTCAATTTCTAATGCCACTAAAATCGTTTCATTTAGTGCACTAAATTTCCAATACCACTAAAATCGTTTCATTTAGTGCACTCAATTTCAACTATCACTGAATATTAGAGGCAATAATGCACTTTTTTTCCAATACCACTAAAAGTAGTGGAAAATGAAATCCAATGCAATAAACCCAACTCTGATACTAAGTATAATAATAGCTGCGCAATTACTACTGAGTATGCGGATGTAAATATTTTTCATAATTTAATTCATTTTTATTGTACAAAATTTAACTGGAAATTTAACTTGATTGCAATTTAACTGGAATGGGGAAAAATTTTATTTTAGCCAAAAGCATAAAGATAAATTAAATAGTATAGATATTGATAATTTATAATAATGATATTGAAATACATTATCTGTAAAGACGTACATACCTTACATAAATAAGGTTGGGCACCACAGCGTTTATTACATCGCTAAAATAAATAAACAAAAGATGCAAGATGCTGTTTACAAATAACCAAACCTACAACAACACACATTAGCAGAGATAAAGTAAATAAAAATAACACGGCAACAGCAATAATAAAGCAGCAAAGAAAACGAATAACAGACAATGAACAAGCAACAACAAATACTAAGAGCTGAAAGAAGTAGATGTTTACATACGCATGGCTACAAAAGAAATTGAATCTACCTGAAACATCGAGAGGTTCGAGAGCTTTCGATGTGTTGTTTACTCAGCCATATAAAAAGCACATCGATGCAAACAGCAATCAGTTTATTTGGTGTAAACTCAGCGAACGTGTTATTGGCTGGAACCAGTGTTGCCGTTGAAAATTTCAAAAAAGTGTCTTAAAAAGGGTACTTAAGAAAAAAAGGGTATTTTAAATTAAAATATGGTCAAGTTTTTGTAAAAAAATTAAATTTATGTATTTCAATAAAAAACGAATTTTAACAGCTAATTTAATACATTAAACTAAAATAAAAGTAATTATACATACTTTAATTGCAAATCAATGTTAAAACTAAAAAACAATTCACAGATACATTCAAATATTAGCCACATTATCAAAAAGAAAGAACTTACTTTTACAAAAACTCTTGATAATGTTTACCACTTTTTAGAAACTCTTTCTCTATATTTTGTAATTAATTCTTTACTTGAAGTCCCTTTTTCCAGCTCCAATTAGAGCAAATCGAGAGAGGAAAGCATGGATTCACAAGTATATATTTTAAGTTTATTTTTAATCAGTGATAGTTCTGAAAAAATTGTTTTAGCGGAAGCACGACTACGGGGGCAAAGTAAATATTTATGTATGTAGCGAATTCATATAAAACTGGATTTTACATATAACTATAAGGTTTGTGCTTTCAAAAACGATGTACTGTAAATCTACGCGAGAAATAAAACAAAAGTATACGATCTTTTGCATAACATATCCTTTAAGCTTAAAAGAAAAGGATAAATTAAATTCTCTTCACACAGAAAAGTATGCATGCTCTGCAGTATTAGGTAACTAATTATCCCCAAAATAAATGTTAAAAATTGTTTTATTGTTAATTTATATTTTATAGAACCATATTTAATCATTAAATTTAAATACAATTTTTTATCATAGTTTCACTTGAATTATTGTGATATCCTTTAGGAAGAGCGGTCACACAGTTTTGTTTGTTTATCAATTTATCAAATAAATTTTCTGTGGAACTTATGTCAGGTGACTAATACCCCTACTTTCGTCGCACAAAACAACTTTACTCCAAAATTGTTCAACATAAAATTGTAATACCCGCGATTAAATATGTTGGGTAGTTTTCTTAAGGTTTTTCATATTGCTTGATAAAGCCTGCTGTTCATCTATTCTTCTTTAACCAAAAACAAACAAATATATTTTTATACATAAGTTAATATAATTTGATATTTGGGAATCTACTAAAAAAATATATTAAAGCTTCTCGCTATCAAAACTTAAACCGAAACACATACATAAATCAGGGCATAACCGCTGTTGATCATCAGTTCATTTTACACAATTGTCAAACTTTATTTGAAAAAAAAGGTATGCATAGAATATGACAGTTGCATAAAAGTCAGTTGTAATAATATTGAATGCAATTTTTATATATATGTTCACAAAACTCATGCATGTTATGTATATATACAACATATATATATAAATGCTAAGTGTACTGGGAATTTTCGTGAGAAATTTTGGACCTTTACTCCTTTTCAAAAACAGTCAAAAAGGAATACATTAAAAAACGGTGCATAAAAAGTGTGGTTTAGTGTGGTTAAACTCTGGTTGAAGAGGTTGTGATCGAACCTAAGTTGTGACACCGATCGGGCTGAAAGATCTTTAGGTAGAAAGATCTGTCGAGTAATTGTTGTTGTTTACAAAGTTGTAAATAGACGGAGTAGTTACGAATAGAAATTGTTATTGCTTGTGAAAAGGTTACAAGCAGTGAAACACAAAACTGTGTTTAATAAAGGATAATAATTAAAAACCAAACACAAAATTTATTTTATTTTAACTGCAATCTACGAACTCATAAATACACGTTTTTAAAAAGGTAAAAACGTACCAATATATGTACATATCGCTTATTTAATACAATTGTTTGCGTGATGACATTATTGTAGTAAATGAGTGTATGACTAATATTTTACAAACTTTTTACCTATCACCACGTCATAGCCAATACTAAAATAGTAATAATAATTTTTGTTTGATACAAAAACCTTCTGCATCAAATGCATTTTCTACAAACTCACATATAATTTTTTATAAAATAATTATGCATATTTAGTAAATATGTACACATACATACAAAGATGAAAATTTAAAATAAACATTATTTTACCATGTCAATTTATACGTGTTGTGTGATATTAGGTATGTTTAATGATTTATTTCAGAAAAATCATGTGCTTTAAGCTACGATGACATTTGTCAAATATTTAACGAAGAAAACGTTACCACTATTTTATAGAAATATTTTTTAAAAACATTTTTTTATGTAAGCCTATCATAAAAAATTATTTAAAAACAAATAATTGTATCAAAATTAAATTTAAATTTTTAAATTACTTATTTTAAAAAATAAATAATAAAAGAATAAATATTTCTATACAATAGTGGTCACGTTTTTTTCATCAAATATTTGACAAATGTGACCGTAGCTTTAGAGAAATATTTCTGTGGTCACAATCAATATCCGCCAAAGTCGACTTAAGTCAATATGTGTTATGTACGCTACTACTTGACGTAAGTCGTAATGAAGCCATATTACATTTATAATAAGTGCCTAAAAATACTAACGAAATATTTCCATAAAATTTTAATTTATTAAAATAGCCTACAATGACTTAAGCTACTTTGCACATTGTTTCTAAAATGAATTTTCATAAGTTTTCATAAGAAGTAAAGTAAAGATAAATGATTACCCCAAATGGAGAATGAAAATTTTCAATATAGGTATGTACATACAATAATTGATTAATTCAATATATGACTGGCAACAATTTGAACATTACTTTACAATAAAATTTTTAGTAGACATAATCTTTCTAATTTCATATTTTCCTTTTTATTTCATATTTTCATTTTTATTAAATATCTCATAAACAAATGCGATTTACATTATCGTTTTTGATCTTACATTATCGTTTTTGATCTTAATAAGTATCTTTATTTTTGCAATCAATTTTCTCTAATGCACTCATTCAATTTTTTCAGAAACACTTCTGTATATAAAATGTGAATTTTCTCAAAAGTATCATTTCCATTTTGCATATATGGTGTAATGGCAATTCATGGCGTTACGCAAGTGTACATACATACACTGGTGGCCAGCTATTTAGGCACAACAAGTGTTTGCATACTGACATGACTATTTAAAAATCATAAGCATAGCGCGGGTAAAGTTCTTAGTTTGATGAACGTCTAACATACTTTTTATCATCCGAACCAAAAAACTTTACTTGGATTCATATCAGTATACAAACACTTGTCCCTAAATAGAGGGCCACCAGTGTGTATACCATACATGCATTTCCTTGTTTTCTATGTTTATTTTTTAGCCACATTTTACTCTTTCTATAAAATTAAAAATAAAAAATAAAATTAAAAACGAAAATTTTATGAGTTTATTTCTATTATTTATTTAAATAAACAAAATATGTATGTAAAATACTTAAGCGCTACAAATGTCAACATTTTATATATGTACATACATCATATTGTATATATATGTACTTATTAATGTATGTATAATATCTTCATATATGTACATTTTTTTAATTTTTATTATACATATTAACACATTTGGCTTATTTATGGTAATTGGGAATGCTTTAAACATAGATATGTTGTATGTGTATGTATGTATACATATGCATGTACAATCCCAAAAATTCTTGAAGGATTTAGTGGTGTTACAGTTAAATCTGCTTTCTCCTTTTGTTTTTTGTTCTTCCTCCTCCTCCTCATTCCTCCGTTGTTTCTTATTGATGTTAATGTTTTATTTAATATTTTCAGTCCACAATTTCCTCAATATTGTGGATTGTTTAAGCGTAGTTTTCTCCTCTGCTCGTCCAGCTCAACACTGCGTGCGTTCGTTAAGCGTATAATGATATACTATAAACGCTTTCGATGGAAATGACGCAAATCTTGGTTGTTGTTCTATCACTTGTGATCGCGTTCTGTGATGGTTTTACTTTTAGTATAGATATTGATAATTGATGATGTGTGATGATGATGATCGGTCGCATTACATTTATTTTATATAATTACATATATTTATTGGGTCTAATTTTTTCTAGATAGTGTTAATGATTTCTAGATACTTGTAGATAAAATAGTTCTTTTATTTATGGTGATGATAAGAATGATGTTCTTCTTTTTCGAATATTGGCACTTCAACATGGTACTTTTCTGGAATTGGTATTTCCTTGTGGACAGGAACTTTGACTTCTGAATAGACGGGATATGGTTTTTCAATTGGAACCTTAACTTCGTAAGGGACAGGTTTTTCTACCGTATAATGAACTTTCTTTTCGACTGTGTACGGTTGAGGAACTGGTACTTTAACATGCACAGGATAAGGTTTTTCTACTTCCACCTTGTATGGCTTATCAACGGGCACTTTTACTTCATAAGGCACCTTTTTCTCAACGACAACAGGATAGGGTTTTTCAACTTCTACAGGGTATGGTTTAGGTACCTCAACGGGGTATGGCTTCTCAACAGGTACCTTAACTTCGTAAGGAACCTTTTTAATAACCTCATAAGGTTTGGGAACAGGAACTTCTACTTTAACCTCATAGGGTACCTTCTTAATGACCTCGTATGGCTGTGGTACTGGAACTTTTACTTCATAAGGGATTTTCTTAATGACTTCATATGGCTGGGGCACGGGCACTTTAACTTCATAAGGCTTATCTACGGGCACCTTAACTTCATATGGTACTTTCTTTTCGACAATATAAGGTTTCGGTACATGGACTGGTACTTTAACATACTCCTTAACATGAACTGGTACCTTTTTTTCCACAATATAAGGTTCAGGCACCGGAACTTTAACCTCATAAGGAACCTTTTTTTCAACTGTATATGGTACATGTTTTGTCACCGTATATGGTACTGGAACCTTCTTCTCTATGGTTACCGTCTTAATATGTTCATGATGACTGTGACCATAATCCCCCAAATGCAATCCACGTTTTTCGACCGCTTTACTTTTATCATCTGAGGCAACTTCCTCGGCACAACTGACCAATGCCACGCACAAAGCGAGACAAGGATAAACAAACTATTGAAATTAATATTAAAACAAAATAAATAAAATGAATTAGTCAAATAAAAAACACATATTAAATATTTAAAATACAGTAAATATGTACGTATGTATATATGCAAGATTATAATACCATGCGCATTGTTGAGCTGTTGGCTAGATAAACTTGGAGAGGAAAACTATTATACTATTTTATTGTATCGCTTTTAACGAGATCTGAGTTGATACTAATTCATGGAAAGGCAACACATTGTCTTTTATACTGTTTACCTTCCCCATTACCACCATTCACCAGAAGCATTTGAATTGTTACATGTTTTAATTTTTTTTATCATTTTTTATTTCTTTTCTTTTATTTTTGCTATTTGAGTGTCTTCAATGTTGGTTGTTTGTTAATTTTATATACTATATATTTTTTTTTTGTATTTTTATTTTTATTTTTATTTTACTTTTTTATTCATACCGACGATCAGTCAGTCAGTCATTTACTATCTAACAAATAAACAATTTACAAATATAACTATCTGTCTGTCTATGCAGTATATATGACTATGTAAGAGTCAACAATCCCAACAACAACAACAACAACAACAACAACAATAACAACGGCAACAGCGACTTAAGACATAATCCATGAATATACAATCTTATTCTTCGTTTTTTGTTTTTGCTTAAAGTTGTTACAAAAAGCGTTCAACCAAAAACTTGAAAAAAAAATAAATTCGAGAAAAAATGTAGCAAGTATATTTATAAGTATGTATGTATATATGTATCTATGTACATATGTATGCGCATGCATAGTATATATACATGTACATGCAATATACGCTTATAAATTGGTAAATATTTATACGCAAAGCTATCTTAACACCACTTGCTCGGTTGCTACCAATATTCATATTCATATTCATATTCATATTCATATTCATATTCATATTCATATTCATATTCATATGGAGCATTGAAAATGATGTGAGCGTCTGTCTATATTGTAAAGCGTAAATATGTAGATAAATATGTTTGTCTGTATATATGCACGTATGTATGTGTATATGTTCATCAACAAAATGTCTTAATTAAGCCGGAAACAAAAGGCAAATTGCAGGTTCTTTTTTTTCATTTGTTTTAAATAAATATTAAAATCTCTGTTTCAATGGGTCAAATTTCATAATACATATGTAGTAATGCAATACAATACAATACAATACAATACGACACAAGGTTATAGGTATGCATACATACATACATACATACATTTCTATGTACGTTGCCGTAACATCGCGGTATGATAAATAATGTTGTATATTAATTTTTCAACACACTATTGACTGTTACAGATTACTGATTAAGTATATTATTTATAACATACATGCATAAGTATGTACTTATGTAAATAAGAAACTTGTTTAACTTGTGTGGTTGGCTGCCAATTAAAACAGAAATTCAGTTTAAGCATTTTTCAAAGGACGAACAAGTGTTATGCAATTCATCGTGAATATCATATAAATAAAGTTCAATTAGACGTTACTCAACATAACGCCCTAACCGTAACAATAGTCGAAAGAACCAAAATTTAATTGATCGGTTACGGTGTTATGGTATGTTACCGCAAGTTGAACACAGTGTTGCCCATAAGGTTGGTTCATTACCTTGCAACTATCGCCTTTCTTTAATTTACGTCTAATTTGAGTTTTATAACCTATTTGTCATAATATATTCGGACTTGGACTTACATATATACATACGTACTACGTACGTATATACATACGTACTACAATAATATATATGCATGTAGAAAAGCTGTTAAATTCATACCCACATACATACAAATGTGTCTGTGTATGTAGAATGTAGTAATACACTTTTAAAATTATAGATATGGTCACTCTACTTTGGTATACAATTTTGGCATTTGTAAAATGAATAAATTTCACTGTAGGTAGTGTTACCTGTACAACAACAATAGGCAATATTTTTTGTGCACATATGTTAGGGCAAATGTAAATGATTTCATATGAAAAGAATCATAAACAAAAGTTTGATAAAGTTAATACTTGTACGTAAATTAGAAATATTTTATTTCGTTATTAATTTTTACTTTCAATAAATTCTTTTTCTAGACGTCTTTTAATCATAAACATAAAATAATACGACATTATACCACAAAACTCTAGAAACCAGATTTTTGGTTAATTTTGGAAAAAACTTCTCTTATTCTTCCGTTAAAATTGACTTAAGATGCTGAACAGATGGTGACTTCGTTTCTTGTGCTTGTATCTTTGATATGCCCACAGCTATTTAGTAACTTTTAGTTTAGTAGATTAAAGTGGCAACTCTAACTATGATTTAACGTTATATGACAGCCACAACCTCGGCTGCATAGAAGAATGATTGAGGTTCATGCTACGCATATGTGTATATCCACTATCCTGATACAGCTTTTACAAAATTTTCCAAATTAGATTCTTGTTGTACACTTCCCAAATAATTTTACTTTATTCCTTCTTGTCGCATAGGTTTTTGATTTGTATACTTTTTTTGGCCCGTAAAAAGACTTTCGTTTTTGTCGTATTTATAACTGCAGTTGTTGTAAGAATTTTGCTGTTGTGTTTTGTGTATTTTGTAAGGCCGTAAATACAGTATTAAAAAATATATTTTTTTAAAAGTATATTTATAGTACCAAAAGCAGACTTTTATCACTAAATCTACAAGATTTCGAAAAATCTCGTGACGAAGTAGACTTCGCTTTGTATGTAAATCTTGTTGAAATCTACTGGATGGGGATTAAATGCTTCCTATAATAGATTTTCATCTTGTATGATTTTATGATTTGCATTTGTCGACATGTCAAAAATAAAAAAACGGCCAATACGAAAACGAAGTAGTGTCAAAATTTTTGTTAATTTTTGTAAATTGTTCATTTAATAAAACATTTATCTCATCTTAAGACTTTTTTTATTTCAGTAAAGAACTTAAACATTAATATTTTGCCCGGTGCACTTACTCTTTGAAAAAATGGCAACA
Source organism: Wohlfahrtia magnifica (assembly GCA_023159175.1). Lineage (NCBI taxonomy): Eukaryota > Metazoa > Arthropoda > Insecta > Diptera > Sarcophagidae > Wohlfahrtia > Wohlfahrtia magnifica. The sequence continues at coordinate 671,591 of JAKWBJ010000505.1, read as the reverse complement.
CCGAAATTTATCAGTTAATGATAGGAAGTAGTGCGACAAGATTTTAAAATTACATAAAGCTAAATTGCGTTCAAAAAAATCTAAAAAAAAACTTTAAAAAAAATTGTTTTTGGCTAAAAAAAGGTAAATTTTTTAATATTTTTTAAACATATTGTTACGAAAATGAAAAAAATTAAAGAATTTTGGTATATTTGCTAGATATAGCACTGCCAAATCGACCATCGATACGTTACATTTGAAGTAACGGATATAAAAATAGAAGATGGTCGATATTTCCGGAACCTTCCAAACTGTGGGCAATTAAGTATATAAAAGCGCTGCTTTACCTACACGTCAGTTTGTTATCATTTGGCTGTCAATAAATAAAGTTGTGTTAAAACGGAAATAAAATTGTTGCATAAACGAATATTCAGTGTTGTATTAAGACAAACAGTATAAAAGTTATAGTGAAATAAATAAAAACTGTAAAACAACAAAATAAAGCGGTGTTTATTTTAACGTAATTTAAACGAACTCAAACGTTTTAAACAACTTAAAACGTAATATTAGTGTCAGAAGTAGGATTGCATATATAAAAATAAAATAAATAAATCAAACGGAGTAAAAATGAAATTTCAAGAATTAAAAGTGGACGGGCTCAAGCGTAAAGTAACAACCAGTAATAAAACCGAATTATAAAAACGTTTGTTAGAAGAATTTCAGAGACGTCGATACTCACGAATTTGACGATGAGAATGATCGTGAGATAAGTGCCCTACAACAACAATTAGTATAGACGTTACTTCGCTGTTGACTGCTATGATGGAAAAAATGCAGATACAGAGCAAAATGCTTTTGGCTGAGGTACGGCAAACTTCTAGAGCTGATAATGAAAAGCTCATAGAAAAAATTAATGCTGTGGCGAATGCACAAGAAATTTCCAGAGCTGATAATGAAAATCTTATGGAAAAAATTAATGCTGTGGCGAATGCACAAAAAATTTCTAAAGCTAATATTACAAAGCTGTTGGCTCAGATACAAGAAACTTTAAGAGCTGAAAACCAGAATTTTCTGGCAAAAACTGAAACGAAACTAAAAACCTGTAGAGCCGTAATACGAGAAACTTCTAAAGCGATAACAGAGAAGTTGCAGAAAATATATGAGACGGTCAGTAAAAGAGTAACTGATGTAAAGGCAAAAGTGTTAAATATAGAAAAGATTTGACGAAAAATTTGTTTGGCAACAACAGTCTCCAGCGCCAAAAACAAGAACCAGTGCGTATTATACCAGAAGTTTCCAGCGGAATAAAAACACCTTTTGTCGAACGCAAAAGACTAATTAATCATTACAAGGCAACATCATTAAGGCAACAGCATTAAGGCAACATAACTGTTCAGGCAATCACCCATTATCAAAGCTAAACTATTAACTGAACAAAAATTTAAATAAGAGTTCAAATGACATACGTATGTATTAGGGAGATCGATTATTCGACTTTTTTCAAAAACCGGTTTTCGAATAATAATAATTCAAATAACCGGTTAACCGGTTCATTTATTTAAATAAAATTGTTCCTAATTCTTGAAGCGCAGAGCTGGATCACGTCGTTTAAAAATAAGCAGAAGCTGATGGAGAGTTTAAAATTAAAGTGGCAATCAATACTAACAATAATTCTAACAAATCTGATAAAAACTATGCCAAAACGGTTGCGGAGGCAATAAAAACAAAGTTTATTACACAAAGTACTGAAAAATGCTTACGTTTCAAACAGCTACTGAAGGAGCTAATTCATTTTTTATTGTATTACTTCGTAGAAAATGAAATTAAAGGTTTGTTATTATAGCTATAATTTAGGTGCCTAAGATAATAAAAATTAAATGTTTTACTTTGAATAAATCTATTAGTAATATACTAATCCTTAATTGCCACCACGTATTTGATAGTGTGTGTGTCACTGTGGTATTTTGGGTAAGAACCAACCTTCCAACCAGGAAGTCGTCGGTTCAATTCCAGGCCACACCATTTGACAATTTACAATAGCGTAAACACCTCACACCATTACTAGTGACTGGTTAGGTGTATTTACGCTGTGAAAAACTTCACTAACTAATGTACATATCTGCCGTTCGGAACCTGCGTTTGTGGGTTTTTGGGCTTTCATTGAGTCTAGTTGATCATTCTCCATATATAAAAATCAATATTTATTTACAGAAGATGAGAAAAGGTAATTTTTGCTCAAACGTGCATATATTTTTCGATCTACGAGTACCTTGAATTTTACGTTCTTTGTGAGACGTTCAAGGTTGTCATATATACAATAATAATTAAATTTATACAAATAGTTAAACGATGAGCATATTACGATGAGTATTCGAAAAATGAAGATTTTGAAAAAAACCTATTAGACAAAACCAAAAAAACCGGTTAAAACCGGTCAAATAATAACCATCCGATCTCCCTAGTATGTATATGTACATAATTTTTAGTTTTATTCATACTTATGTCAAATCCGTATACATAAGTATATACAGACATACATATATTAAAATTTGATTATTTATTTGGTAATCAATCGAAAACGGCTGAACCAATTTTGTTGAAATTTGTAAGAAGAAGCACATCCGGCTAATGAAATAGGCTATACTGTTTTTCGAAGTTGCATCTGGCCGAATATGGGCCAAATTAGACGGATGAGTTGTCGCCCAATATTGCAAATTTATTAATTTGGCCAACCTAAGGCGCATAAAATTAAGATTTTTTTTTTCGAAAAACGGGCAAAATTGGTGATTTTTATAGATTACCGGGCAACATCGGATGAGTGAAGATAATTTTAAATAAAGTAATAAAATAAATTTTTAGTAAATTTTGATATTATTGGTAAATTTTAATATTAGCCTTGGACTAAGAATTTGAAAAAAGCTATAGTTCAGCCAAAGGCTGCATGAATTGAAACTTATCGGCCAAATATGGTAAATTTTTGGCGGATCACAGATGTCCATTGGCATTGTAATGATCAAACCTTAATTTAGATTTCTTTAGCTTAATATTCTAATTCTTTTACCTTTTTTTATTCCATGTAGTGATTTACTTAAAAAAGTTCGATTTCGATGGTTTTCACTCATGACAATTCTATCGAAAAATTTCTTTCATTAATGATTGCTTCTTTGAATAACTAACCTTTTCTAAATGATTTTATAACACTATATGGTTGATGTTTATTGCCCATGTGCCTCTTTAATATTAAAGCAGTCTTGTCAATTTTTGACTTTGGACTCGGCATTCAATCACAACATGTTTTTGCAGCCTCTTGTAATTTTTTACATCAATTTGTGATGAACTAAAAACTCTATTGATCAAAAATGTAAATCGAAATGTAATTTTTAAACAAGTACTCGATTTGCATAACCGATTTATTTTTCCCCGATTTATGACGATTAAGTTCACAATAGTAAAGGTAGAAAACCAGAAAAAAATAATTTAATAACTAACTTTTTGAATCATTAAAGCAAACAAACCTATAATTAGATTAATTTTCTGTTTATACACTGTTACGGAAATAAAAATCTCTACAAAAGAAGATACACCACATCAGTGCCTTTGAAACTGTATTGTGTGAGTTTGATCTATTGATTTGTGTCAAGACTGTCAATGTGTCACCCAGGCAATGTCATATTTATTTGTGTATTTGGCAGCATTGCCAATTCGAACATCTTTGGGTATCACGATCTTACATTTTTAAAATTAACGGACGACTAGAACATTTATGATTCTTCTAGAACTTCTTAAGTTGTAGGTATTTAAGTATATAAGGGACGCTGCTTTGCTTATTTCAGTTAGCTATAGTTTGGCCGTCTTTGTGTAAAGTTGTAGCTTAAAAGTAATAAGTTGTGTTAAGGCGTTCGTAAATGTGTTCAGTAATTATGAATTAAGTAGAAGTTAAAGAAAATGTTTTATAAAGATAAAGTGTGAAAATAAAATAAAAGACTATAAAGTAAAACATAAATATGTTGCATTTATTTTGTTTTACGCAGTTAAAAAGAATTCAAACGTTTTAAAAAGGTTAACACGTTACAATACTTATGGCATTTTCCTTTCTGACAAAAAATGTTGCATTTCTTCTGTTCTTTTCCCATTAAACGCCGGTAAAATTAAGCAATATCACTGATTTTTTAGGGCAATATTTTTAGATATAAACACAGTACCCTTTCTTTGTATTATTATTTTTTTTTTTTTAATAAAGACAAAAAACAATGGCAGCAAAGTGCAATATTTTTATCTTTTCTGTCAAATTCATATCAAAAATAATATGAATTTAATAATATAGGGTGGTCCAGCCATAATGCACAATGTCAATTGTGAGTCAAGCCTTAACGTCGAGTTTTTTGCCCATCTAAATTTGAGATTTCTTTGTTTCAGTATTTAAATTCAACCATGGAGAGGTACACAATTGAGCAGCGCTTTAAGATTATTGAAGCCTTTTGCGAAAATGGGTGTTCAAAACAAAATGCATTTCGTACACTTCGTAATTTTTTTGGTCGGCATAATCGACCAAGTGTGTCCACAATCGGGAGGATTGTGCGCAAAATTCAGCAAACCGGGTCTGTAGGAAATGTGGAAGCACCTGTGCATGCTCGCACAGTTCGTTTTGCGGAAAACATTACTGTTGTTCGCAATAGTGTGGTAGCAGAGACGTCAACCTCAACTCTACCTCAACTTTTTGTTTTATTTACACTTAAAATAGCTCGTTTTGGTTGGATCATCCTTTATTAGCATGTAAGCAATGCATAAACTATTGTTTCTGTGATACTATAATTTTAATGTTTTTCAATGTCAGACTTTACAATGTTTGTAATATTTTTGTGGCAATTTTATATGGTTACTATGCTGATACATATGTATGTGTATGTTTCCTCTTTTGCCCTTTCTTGTTGAAATTTCAGAAAAAGCTAAATAAATTTTTGATAAAAGCTAATTGCAAATTTTGGAGCTATATAATTCGAATATTAGAAACTTAAATTTAACTTAAAAAAGCTAATATGGTCACACTGACAGGAAAAGACAAGCTATTGCAGTATTACCCGGATAATAACCTTAACAAAAATGTCAAGATTTTTGGGTAGTTATGCTAATAAGTTATTTAAACGATTACGCCTAATTAACTCTTAAAGGTATTTCGTTCCACAAAAATCCGCATAAATCGAATTCGCTTTAAACGATTAACTCTAGCTTAACGACTAACTCTATATAAAAACTACTGATTTGTTCCTGAATTAAAAAAAACGCATTAATTTAAATTAAAGCATTAAAAGTTAAGCAAACTCTCATAAAAAATTCTTCTTCTTCTCTTATAATAACAACTAATTTTTTAACAAAAACAACATTTATGGTATTTGTAACTTTTTTTTGTACATTTTGAATGTCAAAAAAAAAAAAAATAAATAAATATAAATTATATTTTTAATAAAATACAAAAAAATGGTGTAAGAACAGGATTAGGTGTAAAATAAAAAAACGTTTGACATTTATAATAAAATACACCTGTACCTTTTATTTACGTTTCAAACGATACCGTGCCTAAAATCATGTATAAACAGGATTAGTTTACACAAAATAAAACTATTGATAATTAAGAAACATGCATTAAATAAAAAAAACAGCCAGCCGAACCGGCAACTTCACCTTCTTAAATGTGTCTTGATAATAATTATTCAATAAAGAGAAGAAGGATACAAAAATTTTTGTAATAAAATGTTATATATCACAATCATTAAATATGTATGTATGTATATATGCATGTGTCTACACCGTTTTTCAATTGGTTATATGTCACTTTGATCACTAGAGGAAACATGTAATTTTTTATCACCATTGGTAAATTACCAAATTTCATCACCAAAAATATGCTCATTATGACTAGAAGGAACGGTCAATAGATCGTTAAGACCATGCGAAGCTATGCTCGTTCCATAACTGGATCCACACACTAAAAAGCATTAACTCTGTTAAGACCTTCACAAATTTGATTGGAAGTAACAGGTTCTTCATAATCATCAACCAATCAATAGTTTAACTAATAATATCGTCATCGTATAATATCATTTTCATAAGCAGCTCTGCTAAATCATTATGATTTAGAGAATAATCCCTCGCCTCCAATCTGGCAAGCCAGGGTTTACATTTCATCCAATAATGTCCATATTTCCTCACCAGCGCTGCCGCCAACACAATCTATGGGAGGTACCATGCGCACTTATCCGATTCCTACCACTTTTAACTGATAGTTTCTACTATCTAAGAACTCATTTAGAGCAAATTCAGAACCTTCCATTCTAATTGTTTTCATAGATATACAAAAATCAATATTTAATTTGTATGAAAGATGCCACGCCCACTTATTCAATTTCACCCACATTTCGACAGATGATGTGTAATTATTAAATAATATTATTTAAGTTATTTAGACCAAATTCACAATCTTTTACTATTACCATCCCGAAGATACACAAAAATTAATATTTACTTTTTATGGGAGGTACTACTCCCACTTATCCAACTTGGCCCAATTTTTTACTGATGATTTGCATTGACCACAAAGTTATTGGGCCAAATTTAGAAACTATTAATTAAATAGTTAATATTTAATACAAATTAACACAATTGTATTAATTAATACAAATTTTATATGGGCGTGACACCCGTCCAGTTGAACAACAGTGAAGCCACACACCAAGTGAAAGCTTTCTACATATGCTTTTAAAATACACAGTTTCAAAAATAATTTCTAACTCACACAAAATTTAAATGCTGTAACAAATTTTGTTTTCAAGTAAAACTTATGCAATACAAAGGAGTTCACTCTAAAGTCAATAACTCGCGAACCAATGGCCCTACAAAAACCGAAAATACATAAAAGCCTTGGTATTAAATTCACCTAACAAAAATACTTGTTCATTTAAACCAAAAATACAGGGTGCTGAAATGAAAAGTATTAAATCATGTTACACTTCTGCACGTCATTGTATATAGTTATACATTCATGATTTCCAACCCGCTTGCATTGTACAACCATTCGCTACGTATTGATTTTATTTCATTTATTAAACATTGAAAAACAGTACAACAAGAATATAAATCTTATTTAACAGTACTGGGTAGATAATGGCAAATTGGAATCTTAAGTAAAATTAATATATACAATTTAAATATAAAACTAAAATTAAATATACAAATATCGTCAAGACTTATAAGAAAAGAAGAAAAATAGTATTTGATCCATTCACAATTGCCTAACAAATTGACAAGTACTAATTCTGTGCAATGTGCTTTGATAAAATGCATTGCATTTCTTTTCACTTAAATGTTTGATGGAAGTTGGTTCCATAGGCGAATGGCGGTAATACAGAAATGTCTTTCAGATATGTTTATTATATCTTATAGACTTTATTTTATAACCCCTGTTAGATCTTAAAAATTGCAATCTTGTATATAGATAAATAGGTTGCTTAATATATATAATCTTATGTAAAAAGATGAATGAACGGCATTTTAAAAAATTCTCCAATGTCATATTATATGTTTACTTTGAGAAAGATGAACCGCTGCTATATCTGCTCAGTCCAAAAATATATCTAGCGATGTTGTTATATGTAACATTAAGTTTGTGTCTGCTAACTGAATCTAGAATTTCGAGAAGTTCATATCCATATAAGAGATTGGGAATTAGGTATGTTTTTGCCAGGAGCAAACGTACATTCAGAGGTGTAAAAAACTGAGTTCTCCATAAATTTTTTAACATACTATATGTTTTACCACACACAGAATTAATGTGGTCAGTCCATCATTGTTAACATAATTTTTATGACAGCTAATGTAATGTTGGACGTCATCAGCATACATTTTGGTTTCGCAATAAGTAATGCGATTAGATAGGTCATTGGAACATATATAGTATAATAGTGGGCCGACTGACTGTCTGACTTCTATCACACACGTATGTAAATAATAATTGTACGGCTGATGATGAAAAGTTAAATATATTTTTCAATTTGTAACAGAGGATGTTATTGTCAGAATCGTATTAAACAGATGTACAATACATCGAATAATATTGTTCAATATAAGTTTTATAAATTTTGGATTTACTTCTTCGCAACAAATTGATTCTGATTTAGTACTCAAAAGTGATCTTTGTTTTGTACCTCTTCAATTGTGACGTTAGCAAACTGAAAGCTATTGTTATTATGATTAGAGGATATAGTTGTATTAATCGAACCATAATAATTGATATTAGAGCTGGGCATAGGTATATGAGAAAAATCGAAATTCTTCTTATCGACATCCTCATCGCTATTAGCAGCAGTATTTTCATTCAAAACCCCCATGTCCTGAATTTCTCTCCATTTGCTCTTAGCAGAGAAGGCAGATTTAAATTTGTCTTCATAGAACTTACATTTAGCGGCCCTAATTTTAAGGTTTACTTCTCTCCGACGATCCTTAAAAATTTGTTTTAATTCTGGTGTTCTAAAACTCTTTCAATGTCCGTAAGCATTGTTCCTTTCGTTGATCAAAACCTTGATTTCATTTGTGAACCATGGCTTTTCACTGGTTTTCAATGTTTTTGTTCTAATAAAAAAACATATTTCTACATATTGAATGTTATCATGTAGAAAGGATATCTGTTCGTTAACAGTAGGCATAGTGTAGACTAGGTTCCATTGTATGTTCACTAATTTACGTTCCAGACATAAAAGGCCAATGTTTTTGAAGTCATGAAACCTTATTTTCCTCTCCTCCAAGGTTTAAAGTCGTATGACATAAAAATAATATCATGACACGAAGGAAAAAAATTACCAATTTTATACACTCGAGCTTAAAGATGCTAAAACCTTTAAATTGATTTTATTTGGCCTACCACGTTTTGACACGAATATAATTGAAGAGGAGTTCATCAGCTCATACAAAATAAAGCTGATAAGCATAGAATTAGTAACGAAAAGATCTAATGTGGATGATGTAATTTTTATTTTCAATTTTGACTGACAACAGGTATCTATGACAGAAATCATGATACATTTGCAATGTTTCTGTATAATGGAGAAGACCTTTAGAAAGATAAAAATTGCAACCGTGTTGTAATACAGGGTTGATGACCTGAATTGTCCAAGTCGTCAAGAATATTCAGAAATACGTCATCGTCTAACATCTAAATCCAGGACGACTAAAATAAGATCAGATTATTTTTTGAACGCAGACGTTTACTTAGGTGAGATCCCCCAAAGTAATACTCGTAATCCATAATCCTATGGTAACTTGTATTCAGAGGTAGCTAAAAGCTATTGCTATGATCAGAACAATAATGGGGACATTTATAATGAAAAGCTTATGGAAATATTTTTCAATACTGTCGATGCTTTGCAAAAATGTCAAAAGAAGTATGACAAAATTTCGAGTTCTAAACATGTCAAATAACTCAACTTGTTTGCAAAAGATTCCTGTGATGCATTGGAATGGTCAAGACTTTTTTAAAACCATACCATAAATTTAAGCTTGGTGGCTGTAAAAACTATAGAGATGATGGATCTTCGCATGGCTGAGGTGTCCTTATTACTATTAAAGCTGATATTGAGTATATTTTGTTACCGAAAATCAAAATCATTTCTGAGAGCATATCAATTCAACTTATGATTAATAGGCTCCCTGTTATATGTCACATCCTCTTATAATCCAGTTCACACTAGCAACTGCAAGTCAGATTTGGACAAATTAACATGTTTTTCTGAAGAGTATTTTAAATTTGGTGATTTAAAAGCACAACGTCTATATTGGAATTGTGTATCAAACAACTCAGTCGGTAAGGAGCTCTACAGCTACTGTCTACAATCCAGCTGCTTCATATATTACAAGAATTAACACACTCTTTTATCTCCAATTTTCAGACCTTGACACACTTCCGATTATTTTGCAATCGGACCATGTACCGATAACCTGTGTTATTTCTGGAAGGGTTCAAAACATGAGATATTCAATACCCTTGCACCATCGTGCAGACCTGAACTCCGATGTCAATAGATTGACCATCTTCCCTCTGAATCAGCTAACTTTGATATTAATTTTGGCAAGTTAATATCTATAGTTCAAGAAGCTTTCAAGCTCTATTAGGTGCAAAAATATTTAACATAAGAAAATCTCTGATTTCAGTATAATGTTATTAGGCCAAACGAATATAAACAGGCGAAATATCAGAGATGAAGGGATACTAATACTGGAATTCAATTGAAATGTATTTGGGGCAATTAAATAATACGATTGATTGCCATCTTTAATAATTCGTGGTCAAAGTTTATTGAAAGTTTGTCTCCGGGATCGAAAAAGTTTTTGATCTTCATGTGGTTTTAAAAGCAGGCTCTGAAAATGCGAATGCAGTAGCATAAGTATTCTCTAATTAACATTCCATCACTTTGAATAATTCTTCGCCCATGGACTCGGCTACCTCAGAGTATATCTATAATCTTCTACATAGATCTTATATATAACTCACCGATTTAGCGGAAGTTAAATCGTTTGTTAGTTACTAAAGAATAATAAGGCTCCTGGCTTTAATAGCATATTTCTCAAGAATATGCCTGAATTATTTTATGAGACCTTAAGTAAACTCCTCAGTTTTTTTTTATTGGAAGGTTTGTTTACTAATATTTTTAAGAGAACTAAAGTAATCCCAATTTTTAACCCGAGTACGGGTCATAAATTACGCTCCAGCTATATGTCCAAAAAGCATTTTGTATTTTTCTAATCAGAAGAATATTATTTACCCGCAACAGTTTAGATTTTGTTAGCTATCTTGAGTGTAACAAAAGGGTTTTTTCAAGATATCGAAAAGGCCTTCAATTCTATTTGGCATGACGATATGCTTTTTAAACTTGATACATTTTTCAACAATTTTCCAACATATCTGCAGAAAATTATAAAGAGTTTTTTGGATCTACTCTCTTTTTTGTACCTATCGATAACATTTTATCTAGTGATACCTGCGGGTCTTCCGAAGGGGCAGTATTATCTCCAACTCTACTCAATTTACATATCGAATATTGCCCTTCACAAGAATCGCTAAATTAATTTTTACGCGGATGGTAGATACAGATACATTGACAGGTGGAAAATAAAGGTTAATGATAGTAAGACACAGGCTATACTATTTCCATTCAACAGGTCGCTAAACATATTCCTATAGTTTTCGTACCTCTAGCGTCCCTGGGCAGAGAATGCTTCCAACCAAACAAAGATCTTCTGCTGAATTTTCGTTAGGAAAATAGCGAGGAAAAATGGGAAAATATGCTTTTGTATTGCTTTTTGTTAATTTAGACGGTGCAGGTGGGTATAACTGATACGGGATACATTTTCGAAAGGAACCTGGCTCGTCAGAAGCTCTTTATTGGTTTGGAAGCATTCTCCACACAGGGTACATTAGAGGTGGTTTTTCTAAGTACGAAAATGAATTCAACAGTGTACACAACAGTTGTCTAAACTAAACTAAAACCATTTTTTTTAAAGAAATCCGGGCAAAAAAATGATTTTTCCGCAGAATAATCCCTCTGTTCACAACAGTTACCAATTCAATGGAAAGTTTGTTTGCTCGATTAGAATCCAATGGGTTACGATGGTTTGCCAAATCTTTGGTGGTAATAAGTAATACGACACCATAACTGAGCAAAATGCTTTTGTAATTGCTTTTCGGGAGTTGAACGCAGAACATGCCCGTTTGAATCTTGTGCGCAGTATGCAAAAACGAATTTTCTGGCTTATATTTAACAATATTGCTCTTGATAATGCTATCTAAGCCCGGGGCTTTATATAACATAACTTCTTTTAACATAACTTCAGCTAAGTTAGATCTGTCGAGAATTGTGTGATTCCGAGATTGAACATATTCTGAGACAGCAGCGTCCATAGGCAAATTATTTCAAAGGGATTGAATGTCCTCCACGGTATTTGCCTTCTCACAATTGGCGTATATTTAAGATCATCTCATTAGAAATTTTTATGCCAAAATACTTTTTAATTTTTATTAACTTATTAAGGCCCAGCGTTGCGTACACTCAACATTTAACTATGTTCCACGCTAAGTCCGCTTGAAAAAATCAGAATTTGTCATTATTAATTAATTTCAAGTATTAAACATATGTATTAAAAAAGAAAATGAGTTTTTCCTATTTTTCGACTATTTTGACACATAATATAAAAGCAAATATAAAAAAGACAGTTAAGGCATGCATTTTTAAACACTTCATTAACAGTTTAAAAATCTAAAGTCCAAACATAATATACTTATGCTTACTTAAGCTACTGTCAAAAACTCAACGAAAAGTCTGTCAAGTACTTAATCGACTTTTTGAGGGCTATAATGTACTTTCTGAATAGTTGTTAGTGGGAACATGAAAGTTCCTGAGAGTTGAGTTCAATGGATAATTACCATTATTAGTATCTGGTTGAATTTATTTTTTATTGAAAATATAAAAATTTTAATATTTTGTCTGAAAATGTAAGTATTATTATCAGCAAAATAACACAGTTTAAGTAAAAAGCGACGAATAACAGCGAAAATTCATTGCACAACGTGTCTCTTGCTATTGTTTTGCATATAACACACAAACAGCTGTTAACGTACGTAGTGTGCGATTGGGTTCGCTCAAAACGTAAGCAAATGAAACTGAACGAAACTTGACGAAAATTGTGTTGAGTATTATAGTTATACATTTGATTGTGTGTATTCGCACAGTCGTTGAAGCTAGCCTACGTATAATATGGTTGGGCCTTAAGTTTCATTTTCTATGAGTTTTATGACAAAAATATTACTGTTTTTTTCCACTCTTTTACCGTTCCCGTGAAAACGAAAAAATTTCTTTTTCGGAATTCCCGGCAATCCGGCTACATACGATGTAAACATTGCTTCCCATCAGTGTCGCCATACTTTTTTTAAAAAAACTGCAAATTTAGAAGAAAAAACTGATTTTCAAGTAAAAAAAACTGCACAACTAAAAGAGTAAAAAATATAAATAAATGCGCCTATTATTTAAATCTTTCAATAATCAAAGAAGTTAATTTATAGCTAATTAAGTGAATTAATAAAAAAAATATATATAAAGTTCTTATCTGATTTGAAAAATACACCAATTCGAAGTTTCATTTCGCTTTACAGAACATACCCGATAATTTAATTTAAAATGTATTTTTTATTCAAGCATAACACAACAAATGTGAGTGATATATGTACATAAATAATATGATATAATCACTCTGTGCTTGAGTTTAACACTTTTTTTCGACAATCGAGTCACCCAGCGAGTAAATCGAATGCGAGTATGGTGAATCTTGCGGTACTCGCCGTTTTTTTTTTTTTTTAGGATAGCTCCTGTTTTCGAGATATATCGTTATTTCGAAAATAGGAAGGCTTAACAACATATGTTCGCGTAAATAAAAAAAAATATTTTTAATCTGCTCAGTCGTTTAAGAAATACATATATTTTTTTTGCAAAATAACGGTGAATTCACATCACTACGTACATAAGTACTTAAGTATGAGTGATATTTTATTAGATCAAACATGTACAAATCCCTGATACGTACTTTTGTAGCATATAGAACTAAATGTGAACATCATACAATGTATGAATTCTCGCTTTCTTTTGTAGTCAATGGTCAAAAAAGAGATAATGTTATGTATTGTTACATTAAAAAAGTATGAGTAAACCATACATACCACAGTTATATCAATTAAATGATGTGAAATTCTTACTTTAACATTTTTTATTAAATTAACAAAATTGAAATAAAAAACTAAAATGTAAAAACTGCAATATCTGCACACTTTACAGAAACACTTACATATATTTTAAGCAAAAAAATCAAAACTGCTTAATGCCTTAAAAAATTGCAAAATACGGATAAATCACAACATTTGGCAACGCTGGTTCCCATAGAAGAAGGCATCATCAATTATTAGGTATGTGCTTCGCTTACTAGGTGCCTCCACCGGTAATACTTTTACCGTGAAATATATTATATATTATATATTATATATTATATATTTAATAAACATACATTTTTTCTATTAAAATGTTACCTATTTCTAAATCAATCAGGGCTTTTTTATTGGCTTCTTTTAAAGAAGATACTTTGCAGTCATAGGTACAATTAAATTCTACCGAGTTATAACGTTTAAACGAAGTTTTTTGTTCTGAAATTACATATTTTAGTAGCATAGCGGTTTTCGTTAGACTTTTTCGAACATTTTTTACAATTTTCCGTGCTGTATGTTAAAATTTTTTGACATTATTGTTTATTGTATCCACATCATCAAAAATTTTACCAAAAAATATAAACAATTTACCGCAACAGTGTTCTTTTTATATATCACTTTTATTTAGCATTGCTAAATTTATGGCACGATATAGACGGATAACACCTTTAACTAAGTTTTATTTAAAACTTTTTACTAACTCTGGGACCATATATGGTATATGTAATTATGAAGACTACATTTCTCAAATACTAAATTGTACTCTTTTAAGCAAAAATTCGCTTAAATTTCATTTTAGCTACCACTGTATAGTACTATTACACAAAATGTTTTACATGTGTAAATATTTCAAACCTTTGATTGTACATAACATATATGTAAAAAAAACCCGGGATTTCCGCAAAAAAAGCGCTGGGCCTTATCGATATATTATTTTATTTGTTTCTAATTATATTTGTATGAAAATTTCTACTTGCTCAAAAATGGATCAAAATCGATTCGCAATTTTTTTGTAATTTTTTTGAGTAATTTGATGCTATTTATTACAAGTCAAGTCAAATTAGTGAAAATAATATTTTCATTCTCTCATCAGTAGTAAAAGGCGCACAATACATATTATAAGTTTGTGTTAACGGAACTTTCGCTTTTGCTTAAATTTCACTTAAATCTTAATTATGTCAACATCATCAATTGCTGAAAGTTTCTTCAACCTAGTTCGACGGGATCAAAGTATGGGCCCTAATGTGTTAATAATGAAAAATAATGCAAAAAATAGCATTAGTTAGCTAGTTGTCTCACAAAGAATTACTAAACTATTTAAGCTTGCTGTCATTCTTTTAATAAAACAAAAATAATTTATATCTTTTACTCCATTTAAGGGGTAATATTAAAATTCTTGCATAGTACTAAAAAGTTAAAGTATATCTACATAATACTGTTACGTAAATAAGAATGCCTAAAAAGAAAATATACCACAATAGTGCCTTTGGAACTGTATTGTGAGATTTTTGTCTATTGGTTTGTGTCAAGGTTGATAATGTGTTACCCTGTTATTGCCGTACTGATCTGTGTATTTGACGGCATTCACAGTTCGACCATCTTTTAGTATCACAATCTTACATGTTTGAAATTAACGGATATATAATAGAGGATATCAGAGCGTTTGAAACATTTCCTGAACTTTCCAAACTGTAGGCAATTAGGTATATAAGGAGACTGCTTTGCCTACATCCATATAGTTATCGTTTTGCAGTCATAAAGTAAAGTCGTGTTTAGTCGTAAATAAAAATGTTGTATAAACGAATATTAAATGCAAGATAAATAAGTTGCTGTATTAAGATAAACTACATAAAGATAGGGAGGAAATAAAAACTGTAAAACAACAACAAGGTGATTTGCAAAAAAATTGCTTTTTATTGTGTTTCAGCGTAGAATTAAATTTTTAAGCAAGAAATATAAAAAAACAATCCTTTTCTGTCAATGGTGCTGAATTAGACTGTCATGTTTGGAAATGTTACGTTGTTATCACTATATTAACACATAAAAATATTTTCGCAACACCCTGTTCGCTAAATATCCACTTCGGGTATAATTCATCAAACAACTCAGACAACAAACTGTCAAGGAGCCGCAAAAGTGTTTGGTCATTTTCATTCTCCGTTGTTATTCGACAATTATTTGTTTTCCGCTTTAGAGTATAATAGAATTACGAAATTTGAAATCTAGATGTAAGTTATTCTTGAAGTAGATGACAAAAATAACTAATTAAATATATCCAATTGTCTTAAGATGTTTCTCACACGTTCCGAATATGATCGCGGTGTGAATACTTTTTCGCCGGAGGGAAGGCTTTTTCAGGTGGAATACGCCATCGAGGCAATAAAGCTGGGATCAACAGCAATAGGCATTTGCACATCGGAAGGTAAGCAATATGAGTAGAAAAGTATATTTAAAAAAATAACTGAAATGTGTGGCAGGCGTGGTTTTAGCTGTGGAGAAACGTATCACATCACCATTAATGGTGCCAAGTACGGTAGAGAAAATTGTTGAAGTCGATAAACATATTGGTTGCGCCACATCTGGTCTTATGGCTGATGCTCGCACTTTAATTGAAAGAGCTAGAGTAGAATGTCAAAACCATTGGTTCGTTTATAACGAACGAATGTCAATCGAATCGTGCGCCCAAGCCGTTTCTGCCTTAGCCATTCAGTTTGGCGATAGTGGAGATGGCGGTTCTGCAATGAGCCGACCATTTGGTGTGGCTATTTTATTTGCAGGCATTGAGGATGGTAAACCTCAACTGTGGCATATGGATCCATCGGGAACTTATATACGTTATGGAGCAAAAGCAATTGGCTCGGGAAGTGAGGGAGCTCAGCAAAATTTGCAAGACAATTACACATCCGAGATGACCCTAAATGATGCCGTTAATTTGTCCCTAAATACACTAAAACAAGTTATGGAAGATAAATTGAATTCAACGAATGTTGAAGTCATGACTGTGACGCCCGATAAACTTTTCCGCATGCATACAAAGGAAGAAGTTGAACAAATTATATCCAACTTGGCATAAGCCGTAGATTTTATTTTAATTATTTTGTAATTGCTATTTTGTCAATACTTAAAATAATAAAAAGTTTTTAACTTTAAAATTGCAAAATATTAAATTTGTATGCTTACAGAATTTTGGTTTGAAATTTGTCTAAAATTAATATTTTGATCATTGTCATCAAAAGAAAGCTAATTATACTAAATAGACCATTATTTGCAAGACAAAACTACAGTAGCACCACAATGACTAATTTTGTACTATTTTAAATTTTTTCCCATTTCATTACATTTCATGAATCTATATTAAGGAAATCTATTTCATCATTATATCATTTTATGCGTTCCTTTCAGTTTCATATGGAAGTTGTGAATTTCAGTTAAACAATGTTGTGAATATTTGTTTCGGGAGAAATTTGTAACATCCTACCATTGATATTAAAAACGCTTCCTAACGAAAGTTAGTTTCGAGTGCTGGCGGATGTAGAAATTATTGTCTTTAAAAACCGATAACATATCAACTACTAAATTATAAACAGTCAAAGCTTAAAATTCACAAATGTTTTTAAAAACATGACTTAACATGGATACAGACATAAAGAAAATAGTGAAGCATGTGAAGTTTCGTGGTCATTATAGATTTGACCTGCGAACTGGCTTATGAAAAAAAAACGACAGATGAATTTTGAGTTGTTACTGTTTATGATTTAGTATGCTTTATGGAGCATATACAAATGAATTTTTATTTAGGTTTTGGCTTTTAAGAGAAAGTATATAAAGAAAAGAATTTACTACAATCGGACTAAAAAAAAGTACTCTTTTCCATGAAAGTTGGTACAATTTAAAAATTTTATTTCGCGTCCCTGATTTAAATAGATGATGTGAGATATGGTAAGGCTTAATTGGGTTTGACCAGAGGTTGACAAGATACAAATCAGTTGACCTCTCAGCGGCAATGAAAAGAGTAAACTGGTAATGGTGACATTCTAAGGACCGATCTATAGTGCCAGAAAATGCTGTTGATAAAACTTAACCACACTATCCTTAAATGTGCTAAAATTGGTCTTACTTGACTGGATAACTGTGTTAACAATGTCTGAATTTGTAAATTCGCAATTCGGAGTGCATTTGTTTACGTCGTTAAAAGCCTTATCAATGAATTCAGGGAAAAGAATTTAAACAGGAGCAGTATAATTTTAGGCCCCGATTATCGTTGAACAACACTTTTAATGGTTGTGTATTTAAAATAGCGGTTACGATTTAAGGCACTTGTCTGATATCCAATATTTGTGACTATTATTTACAACATTTATTTGTATATATTGTTACCAATAACAACACAACATTTCTGTGCCCCAAATGCGACAATTTTGCTTGTTTACATACCCGCCAAGATCAAAATGAGCTTCATCTGAAAAGATGATTTTTTTTTGGCAAAATCGGCATCTTCTGTAAGTCGATCGCAAGCCCACTTAGCGAAGCGTATACACAACCATATTCGTTCAGCGGAAGGATAAAACTAATTATCTGTCAAATCAGACATGAGCTAAGTATTACCATTCACGAAATAAGCACGAGTTGAAAAAAAAACGTTAGATGGCGGACCCTTTATGACCACCGCAATAGGTAACTACAAGTTCCTAGTTGCCGTTCGACAACATAACGGAAGTTCAGTTTTCATCCATAATCGGCCAATTCAAAATATGTTTTGGCCATATTTATTTATGTATTTTTATTAACAATAATTTTATTTTATAGGTATTATTTTCTAAGTGGTATTAAATACGAACAAAAACCAAACTTACAAATAATTCTCTCAGCCAAGTTACAACTTTAATTTGCCATGGCTTTACATTTAATGAAGACTATAATTTATCAATTTTATCTAAATTCATGTTAAAATATTTAAACATGCTTAACATTTCAAGGGATATTATTGAATTTGTATCACCATTATTTAAAAAACCTTTTATAGGGTCGTTTTAAATATGCAAATATTTTATATCAGAAAATTGTATAATAAATATTATGACGTAAGTTTGTTTTTGTTTTTGTAATAAGGGAAAGGAAGACAAACCTTACAATGTAATTTGTTAAATAAATATTAATTTTATTAACATAAATTCTAAAGTTCGCTCTTGAGCATCTATGTATTTATCAATGTATTTTTTAAATTAAGCAATAACTAACTTTTATTGCAATATAAAATTTCAAAAAGTGAATCTATTAAAATAAAGATATACACATATTGTTGGTCTCATATAGAAATGCCCTAACATTAGTAATTTAAAATTGACGGGAGAAGGTGTGACGAGGTGTATTTGTGTGAAATGTATTGGAATCACTAAAAAATGCAAGTTATGGCCTTTCTTTATGAGACCACCGATTTGTACCTACTATATGAGATGAATTATACAATCACTTTACTTTTCACCTATCTTATTCAGGTTAGGCTTTTTAAAAGCACTTAAATATTCATCCGATTAGAAGCACTGAAACCGGAACGACATTAATTTATTTCTTTATCAGCATTGTGGGATACGTTATTACTGCAGAATGTGCTACTAGCATTGTTATTATTATTATTTCGTCTGAGTAATAAAGTAGCATTCGGTTCAGTAAGTGAATAAATATCAGGCTCAAACACTGGCGGACATTCCATGTTAGGGTATTCGGTGGCAGCTGTTGAATTTAGTGAAGTATTTAATGTGGAACCCGCAGTAAAATCATTCGCATTTGCATTTGATGTTTTAATTGGAGGTGGAGGGGCTGTTGTATCTGGAGCAGAAAGTAATACATTACTTACGGATGACGTTGTCGACATCTTGCGATAATTTACAGACTGTTTAGGGAAAACAACTTGAGCAAAAATTTCTGGATCATAATCGCGATCTATGTGTTTGGTGTTCGTAGGAGTTGATGGTATTGATACAATTTGTTGGTGGTGTAAAGGATTATGATGACCGAAAACTGTGCGGTGAAACAAAGGAGAGTTTGTATGTTTCTTTTCTTTTTTATTTTCATTTTTCGAACTTAGTTTAGAGAAAATTGGCATAGGGGCCGAATTTTTTCTTTGTGCTTCATATTTATCTGCTTTTTCCTTCAAGTCATTATTATACGTTTGACTTTTCTTAATTCCGCTACAACCGCTATTCGAAACAACCAATTCGGTACTTTTATTATGGTTTGTTTTTTTGTTCAGAGGCAACGTCATTGTAACACCTGCAGTATTGCCAGTATGTTTGCCAAATTGAAAAATCTTTTCACTAGACGTTTTAAACGATTCTAGCTTTCCTTTTTTCTTAAAGCTACCTAGTCTTCTTTCTGCAACGTAGTCAGTAGCTGAGCAACTGCTACTTGTAGAATGCTTTTTGTTTTTTCCAGAAGTTAACAAAAACGGCCTTGATTTCATCGCTGAAGTCCAATTACTGCAACTATTGCTGATACTATTATTCGATTCGAGATGTTCTGCACTCATGCCAGATGGGCTAAAAAACTGACGTGCAGTAGATTTATTATTAGAATTAGAAGAAGAGAGATCAACACTTAAAGGTTCATCGCCTGATATTAACTCATATCCAAAATCTCTTAGCTTAAGCCCTTCCTTGGTACGCGTTAGTTGAATATCTTCATCGTCAGGTTTAAAACTTATTTCATAATCTGGTGGTTTTGGTAAACTGCGACTTTGCGTTTTTGAGACCTTTATGTCTCCCATTGAATTAGTTGTGTTACGTTGGTTGCCTCCTTGTGTATGTCTAGATTGTGTACCATATTTATGACCAATTTGACGCTTGTGTTCTTCCTTTTTTTCAACACCCAACAATACTCGGTTGTTGTACATTTCTTGCGCCTCTTCCTCTTGTTTTTGCAGCATTAAATCCTTAAGAGTAACAAAACCTTGAATATTTGGATGAACTTCCCAAGCGTTGTTTGAATTTATTTTTGGTAAATTATAGTCTAGTGTTCTAGAGGTCTGAAAGTCAAATTCAACCAAGTTCGGATTCGATGCGTGTATATAGTTGTATGGAATTTTTTTAATGCATTTATTAGGACTTGTAAAATTAGATTGCTGCGCCGCTGAGTTCTCATTATTTGTTATTGCTTGAGGCATAAACGGAACAGATGGAGCCGGAATCGAACCTTTTTCAGAACATTCTGGTACAGGTGCCGGAGAAGATGGAGGCGCTAAGCCCAATGCTGCAGAGTCGATAGTATTTACTAAGGAACAGACGCTGTTATCGCTTGGTAACTGTTTTTGAGGATATTCTTGTACTTCTGATAGTACGGCAATAGTTGAATTTGAAGTTTTAACATTAGTTGTGTTTCCCTGGAGAGTTGATTCTTCTAAATTTATTTTTTGTGCAGAATTAAATGGGTGCAATGTGGTGTCGTGATAACCTGGAGTGTTAGTTCCTATCTGTATACCGAAACTTCCTCCTGGAACCTTACGATACGAACGAAACTGATCTGTAGGTACGGGAATATCATTAGATTGCTTTTTTTCATTAGTGGATGCACTCTTAAAAGGCAAAGAACCTTTCGTAAGTTTTCTTAATGAACCTAAATATCGCCTGTCACTTTTAGTTGACGTTGGTGTGTTTAGCGTTGTCTTAGCAGTAGATGCTCCATGTTGATGATCTTTATAATTTAGAGGAGAGGGTGTACAAAGATTTTTTGTTATTGTTGTTTCGGTTTCTTCTCCTGAACTTTCGTTTTCGGAAAATAATGCACTTGTACTAACATCATTAGGAGAATTCAAATTGGGCGCATTTGTAGTACTCAGACTTAGGGTAGAATAACGGATATATTCCATCCATTGGTTAAGGGCATCGAGCGATTCAGCTGCAAAGTAAAATGTTTTCGCCGAATGGTACACCTTAAAAGCATATGGTTTTGAGTGAACTTCCTAAAAATAAAAATAAAAACAAATAGATATACGTCAATCGCTTTGCTCTATTCCAGATATATTTCATTTTGGATTATTAATTGTAACATTTAATAAGATTGTTTATAATCAAATCTACCCTATTTTTTTCCTTTTTTTTTTTTTGTTAAATATTATTTACCTTTGCTATTGATACTGTAAATCCCGGTAGAAATATAACACAACTTGCCTTTATGGCTTCTTTTGAGCGAAATCCATACAGAATAGTGTCTAGCATTACAAAGTATAAGCGAGCCCAAAAAGTGACTCCACGTTTATCTTTTGTACGACGATATAAAAAACCTTGAATATCTCCAGTACCGAGCATTTTAAGGTTGACATTTCTTCTTTTACTTATAAGACTATTCTTCTTTTTTAATGTTAGTGTCCTTGTTTTAGTTGGAGTATGTAGTTCACTATTTACTTCATTGATAAAATCGTTTATTGTTGAAAGTGATAGATTGCTTGTGCTAGACACAAATGATTTATCATCACCATCTGTTTTAATGTTTAACGGTATTTGTGCATTTTGAAAATTTATTGTACAATTTGTTGTTGAAGAAGCAGCTGCATTTATTGCTGCAAGAAGACCAGGTGGCTTTGGTGGTGGCACTGGTACAATGTTTAAGGTATTTTCACTATTTTTTCTTGGTCGGGGTGGCGGCACTGGAGGTGTAACCAGTAGCAAATCTTTTCGAGGTTCTATGGCAGGTGGTGTGTCAGACTCCTCGCCAGAATTGTCATATGCTGGTGTGCTATGACTTTTGTCTAATCTCCCCCTTCGTACAACAACAGGCACATTAACAGTTTCCACTATTTCAGCATTATCATGTGATAAAATTAGTTGGTCTTTGTCTTTTCCTTTTTGGATTGTCTTTTTAGCAATATTTTTTATATTGTGTAGAGTTCCAATAGTGTCCTCTTCATCCTCTTCATCAGCAAACGGTATAGGTTCAAAAGTTTCTAAAATAGTATTTTGAACATTGCATGTATATTTTTCGTTAATTTGATAATCTTCTACTTTCATATTGGAGTCAAACCGAACAACTTTAGAGACTCCTGGTTTAGATATATCTTCTTTTTCTTCAATAGGTCTCCCTAAAACTTGTCTTAGTTTAATACTATCATCGATCTGCGGTATAACATTTGATTTTGTATCATTGGAAAATTTTCCGCTACAACTGCCACCACTTCCTATTCCTATACATGTAGTTGGCCGAGTTGTAATTTCTAATCCAAATCCAAATGAAACAGACTTGTCTCTTAAGCTTGGTGATGATGGATCTCCATTATTTCCTACCTTTTGTTCATGCCAGAGTGGAATTCCTATATGGCTCTTATGGCCTAATAATTCATCGCCACAAATTGTGTTCCGTCTTTGAAGCATTGCTCTTGGTTTCGGATAATATAATCGGCTTTCTTTTTCTACGACTTTTGCATCCGTTGGTGTTAATATATCACTGCATATCGAGTCGGTATCTGCTTCGTCAGTTTTTTCATTTTCCACATTTAACATTAATCCCGTCTTAAATGTATTTTCTGGGACAGTTAGAAAACCAGGCCTCGGACTCGGTACATTTTCACCCCAACGTGAGCCTACGTTGCGTTTCTTGCTAGGCAATCGATAAGGTTGCATATAAATCTGTCCATATATTTTTGTGTGTTTAGGTCGTTTCTTTAATGTTAACAAAACATCTGGTAAAGATTCTCTCAGTTGTAAAAGTACAGTCTTATATTGCCAACCCACAATTGTTTGATAATTAATTTGAACAATCTCATCACCATCTTCGATTTTTCCCGAATTATGAGCTGGAGAATTGTGCTTTATATCAGTGACGCGATGTACACCATGATAACTCGTTTCAATATTAAAGCCTAATTCAGATTCTCGCTTTTTTAACGTGACTAAGTTTAGAGAAGCAGGCTGTAATAACATCGGGTCTGTAATATCTTGTATAATATAATTTGCTAAGCGCTCCAATGTTTCTGCCGTAGTCCGTATTTGTTCAACCGGATTCTCAACAAAGCGTTCCCTTTGTGCAATAGTAGCCATTTCAAGACCAAGTCTTAACATTTTTCGGCAGATTTCCGTGAACTGGAACTGTCCTTGAAATGGTGAACGGTCTAGCCATCCAATTAGGGGTTTAATTTTTGCTATTGTTTTTGTGATATCGCTTAATATCTGCGTCTCTATCATGGAAGCACCATTTTTCAGCGCCAATAACCTGTGTAAACTTCGGGCAGCCGTCGCGACATGTAAAGCCATAAATTGAAGGTTCTCCTTGTCTAAGTTGTAGTGCTGAAAGTAAGGATAGTAAGTGGCAGCTATTAGTTACCATGCTCACACTCCATTTTTAAACTTACAAAATTTCTTAGGTTTTCAACCGCTTCCAATACAATTTCTTGATGACCAATTGAGTTCATGCCCAACTGCTCCAATTCATAAGGCCTAATATTAAGTAATTGGTGACCTCCCACGCCATTGTTAATAAAAGAATACACGTAATTGTACATGGAATCATCTAACCCTAAAAATATGTATATTATTTTTAATGTAATTCCTTTAAATGGGTTTGGTTCTCTATGAATCACACCTTCATGTCAATAAATAATTTATAACTGAAAATAAACAAACCTTTTATCCAATCAGTTACTTGATCTGGAGACCATTCAGCTACATTTATATATGCCATCTTCCTTAGTTGTTTTAACCCATTCGTATTTTAGAATAATTTTAAGAAAATTTTCAACCACTTTAAATATTGTAATGAATTATTTTACATTATCTTTATTTTCTGCTGTCATTCTGTTTTTTTTTTGTTTGCTATCATTCAGACAATTAAGGCGAATTCATAACAATGTTGCCACCTTGTGTGTAATTACACATATTGTGTCTCATTTGTCATTGTGTGTGTAGCCTGTGTGTAATTAGGTTCATGTTAATTATTATTATTTTTTTTTTTTTTTGGTCTACCGTTTTTTTTAACACGTTGATTGCTTGAAGGTTGTTATTTTGTTTGTTGATGATAGATAAAATTTTCTGCAGTGGCGCCTTTGTAAAGATACATTCTTTTTACTGAATACAATTTTTAAGTCTGTTATAACAAATCGAATCTGCACTTTGATTTTTGTTTATTTACTTTTTATATTGTGGCAGTCAACGTGTTAATCGCTATATTTTAAATTTTTGTCATAAAGTTTAACATATGAAATTTCTTGACTTGCAAACAAACCGAATTTAACCATAAATGTACAGAAAATACTCTTAAGCATGGATGATGGATTCGGACTGTATATTGAGCGCTGGTGGCGAAAATTCACATTTAATTTTTTTTTTAAGTAAAGTGGACAAAATTTGTTTTCCCAATTTTCGAAAAGAAAATATGCAGCAAAGTGCTGAGAAAGGAGGTAACGCAAGCTCTTTTCTATTCTACAAGACAACGACCGGGTAATTTAAGATTTGTTTGGTTCGTACCTGACCCAAGCTTACAGAAAACCTGGATAGTAGAAGCACTGCGCTTCTTTATTTTGACAATTTCCCGTGAAGATTTTCCATCAATGTGTAGATAGATCTATTACTATGTTGAATTTTCCCAACTTTTTATAATCATTCAACTGACACATAAGTACGGCAACGACAGTTGCTATTTAAATTGAAACAGTGTGTCATATTGCAAAGTTTATCTTGTTTTGCTAGTTTTTTAAGATGCTGGAGAGTTTGTTTTTTTCCTAAAAAAAGTTTTTTCCATATATACGTAGTTTAGAAAAAATTATGTATTTATTTGCTTAAATCAAAAACGTAGTTACAAAATCTTCGGGAATTTGTTTTATGAATAGTTAATAGTGTCTAAAGACAATGTTTCGGCAAAGCATGCTAGGCACATCTGCCACAATCGCCAAATCTAAATCCGATCAAGAATTTGTGGGAAGATTTGATAGGCGAGTAAAAAATCTGGCAATAACCAAAATTATGAGATGAATCAGGTAGGAAGGATTAACAATTTAATATTAATTTTCGATCTGTGTTCAGCGAAATAGATTATTTTTCGTTTTTCTTTATTAATAATTAATACAAAAAAAGTAACGAAACATTAGTGAATTTTATAGGAAATGTATCATTCTGTCTAGTAAATATATTAGTTTATCAAAAATCTCTTTAATAAGAACATTAAATTACCCTTGAAGTTGAAAGAGCTTTCTTCGCCAATAATTAAGTTCACCACTGTACATAAAAACGTAATTTACGTAATGAATAAATTAACTTAATTTTTATATATATTTTTATATATATGTATATATATATATATATATATATATATATATATATATATATATATCAACCAAATTTATATATATAACCAAATTTTTAACATGCTATATATATATAAAGATTAAGTAAATATACATGTATTTAATACACATAGGTTAACTCTTTAAGCAGAGAGCAATTATATATATATATATATATATATATATATATATATATATATATATATATATACTTATATATTTAATACATATCTATTTCCTGAAGTAAATATCGTTTAAGTCTTGGTTTAAAAGTTGAAGTTCTTTTCAAAATTTGTTAAAATTTAAAGTAATTTGGTATTGTTACGTTTTAACCTTTTTAAAACGTTTGAGTTCGTTTAAATTGCGTTAAAATAAAATTAAACCACTTTATTTTGTTTGTTTTACAGTTATATTTTTATTTACTACACAATAACTTTTATAAAGTTTACAACTTAATATTCGCTTATACAACACTTTTATTTCCCCTTTAACACATCTTTATTTTACGACAGCCAAACGATAACTAACTCACATGCAGGAAATATCGACCATCTTCCATATCCATTAATTCAAATGTAACGTAAAGATGGTCGATGTGGCAGTGCTTCTAAACTGAGAAGGTGACGCAAAATATACCAAAATCCCACAATGCAGTGTTGTGTTTTTATTTTTGTAACAGTATCAATGTTTGAAAATGTGAGTGTGTTAGTAAAAAAGTGCGAGTGTATTAAAAATTGATTTCCTTTCTTTTATTCGTCGCTGAAACAACGGCGATTGAACATGAGTATCAGGTGTATGTAGATTTTATTAATTTTTATTTAAACTGTGTTATTTTTCTGAAAATACTAAATTTTTAAACAAATATTGCAATTTTTATATTTTTAATAAAAAAATCATCCAGATACTAATAATGGTAGTTATCCATTCACCTCAACTCTCACATAGCAACTTTCATGTTCTTACTAACACAACTATTCAAACAGTACATTATAGCCACCAAAAGAATGATTAAGTATTTGTTGCCTAGTCCACGTACGCCGTCACTGCGTTTACGGCCTTATTATTTGGCCCCGGTTACAGAGGAGGTGACATTAGATAAGGTGACTTGGGCCGTCCAGTCCTTTGGATCTTATAAATCTCCAGGCCCGGATGGGATTTTTTCGGCCATGTTGCAGAATGACCCCATCTCTGCACTGAGGTTCCTTAATGATGTTTTTATGGTTTGCCTTCTTGGTGGAATTGTGCCTATGGCATGGAGGAGGGTGAAAGTTGTTTTCATAACGAACGTTGGCAGGTCTTGCCACTCCATGTCAGGTAACTTTAGGCCGATCAGTCTGTCATCGTTAGGTAGGTCTATCGAGACTGCTTTGCATGAGGTCGTCGTCCACATTAAAAAGAGTCTGCACTATGGAGCTTTTACTCTTGCCGCCTTCTTAAATGTCGAAGGGGCTTCAGTAATGTTGAGAGTGGGGCGATTAGGGAGGCGTTGGTTGATTTTGGCGTACATGATTTCCTCGTTGAGTAGATAATTAACGTACTTAGGGGTAGTATTGTCTGCATGGAGCTTTCTGGCTGCTAATATGGATGGTGTGGTCTTTTATATGGACAGTCAGGCAGGCGGTTATTAGGGCGCTGACTGGTCGCCATGTCATCTCAAGGCTGGTTGCATTGTGCAGACGTCGCTTACGTCTCTCCTGGGTGTATGTAGTGTAAAACTGTGCTGGGTTCCGGGGCACGCTGGCGTGAGGGGAAACGAGATTGCAGATAAACTGGCAAGAGCGAGCTGGGCTGGGGGCTTAGAACAGGCGGATGCATCTGTGAAAACGCCGCTTGGATTCTTTGGGAGCTTGATTGATAGCTGGGCCCGTCGTAGAGTGTAGGGTCTCCGGGCTGCTCTGGCCGCGACTTGACCGCTCTAGTACGGAATGGGGGTTCTCAGCTTAGGATTCTCATAGGCTTTCTGACTGGGCACTGCGCCCCCTTATCTTCTGCTGAGTTTGCGGCGATACAGGGGAGCCGTAGACCTCTGTTATTTACCGGCTTTTTATGAGCGCAGGCTCAGGTTGCTGGGCCGGGCTCTTTGATGGCCTGGGTGATATTGTACCAGCTAGATTATGCAACCTGGAGGGATTTCTGCCAGGTTTTGTCTTGCTCCTTAGGTGATGCCCGGTTCTTTTTGGGCATCCGTGTTTTTTTTTTCTTTCGTGTACTCTCTTTCTGATCCTTTTTCTACCTCTTTCTTTTTTTTCTCCCTATGTCCTACCTCTCTCCTTTTCCTTCCAATCCTTTTCTTTATTTATTTTCAGGGAATGGTCTTTGCACAATGGCCACTGTGGTCTCTGGGTGGGGTACCTTGGTACCACATTTCTTAATTACCTACCTTGTCAGACTTTTCGTTGAGTTTTTGACAGTAGCTTAGGTAAGCAAAAGTATATTACGTTTGGGTCTTAAGACTTTTAACAATTATGTACATAGGAATATAAATTATTCATAACTTTCTCAGTACATATTTATTTATTTATTTAAATTAGAATACAACTACAAATTATAACTATTAAAAATCAGGTAACTAAGACTGTATGTTCTGCGTGGTGACTAGAACTCTGGTGGGAAATGAACACACGACTAGCGAGCTAACAGACTAACACACTACGTACTAGCCTATCAGGGCACCCTCACTTTCTAATTTCAATTTTTTATATTGACTTAAGGTCAGTAGATTTTAAGGTATCTTTATATTACATACTAATAATTGATACTAATACTTATTTTATAGATAAAAATTAGACCATGATAGAATAACTATAAAAAAACAACATAAAAATGCCCTGTGGAATAACTATAAAAAACAACATAAAAATGCCCTGTTGTTTTTTGTAGTTATTTTATCATGGTCTATTTTTTATCTATAAAATAAATGGAGACTCCACCCCTCTGGGGTGCACAATCGCCATCAGGGGCTTGATGATCTGTCCTTGAGTACGGACGACGAGCTGGATGACACTGTCATTTCAGCTAAAGCGTCGGCAACTGGTACAGATTGTCAGAACCTGGTGGTGCAGGCCTCGAGTAATGGTACTTTGGGGCCCTCAACAGCTTCGTCTCCGAAGCCCTTGGTTCGGCAGAACGCCCTGTCGAGTGTTCATGGTCAAACTAAGGAAAAGAAGGCCAGGAACAGGACTTTATTGTCTCTGGCCTTCCTTGAGAAGATGGTCATCAAGGAGGAAGCCGCCTTGACAAGGTCATCAAAGAGGAAGCAGCCTTGACGGTTGCTAATCAGGAAACACAGACAGAGTGTTTCCATTTGCAGAGAGCTTCCATTCCAGTTAAATATGTGGTGGCAAAGGAAGCAGCCATAAACTCACCTTCTTCCAGGGAGGTGAAGGCTGCCCCGGTGCCAAAGCTGTTGAAGCCAAAATGGTCAGCGAAGATAAAATCGACGGCAAGAAGGCTAAGGACTTGTCGGTGCTCAAGGCTTCGGCACGAGCTTCCGCCAAGCCCAACGCCAAGTCTTGTGTTGGTGAGAAAACCGTAGTAGGAATGTCAATGTGGCAGCGGCAACAGCGACAAGTAGCAAAGAAGGCGAAGAAATCCAACAGCCTAGATTCTGTCAATCAGGTTGCTGTCATTGACAAGAGTGATCCGGATGGGAGCATCACTCCTGAGCTCTGACAGAAGATTGAGAACAGGCTACTGGAAGAAATCGCCAATCATGGGAAAGGCAGTCAGGATGTGTCCTCCCTTGGCGCAGACTGGTCCAAATGCGTCAAAATTGTGAACTGCGGTAACAGGAAATCAGTTGATTTCCTGCGTGCTGCAGTTTCCAAGTGTGGAGACCTTTGCGCAGGTAGGAAACTGGAGGTGATCTGCTCATTCAAGGTGCACCTCACGCCAGTAGTGACTGTGTGGATTCCGCCGCCCGTTCTCTCGGTGGAATCCATACCCTCAATACTGGCTAATCATAATGCTGCCTTAGATACAGGCCAGTCGAAGATGGTTATATCTTTGGTCTGTAAGGGCAACGGGGGCATGGATTTCAGGTTCGCTACTGATAAAGCGTCCCTAGAGTTCATCGACAGAGCTAAGGGTAAGGTGAATTTCGGTTTGGGCAGTGTCAGGTTTAGGTATTAAAGATGACAAGGCCCAGGAGACTGCTGATGGTACAGATAAACCTGCACCTCAACCGAACTCTCCTTACTCCTTGGCCGTGGGAAGGTAGACGTGGCTCTCATCCAAGAACCATGGATTGATTGTTGGCAATAAGTTTTGGGGATTAAAAGTCACGACCTACAAGTTTTATGTGCCCTACGAGGCGACGGATTCGCCAGGCGCTGAAGTGGCAGATCTAGTTGAGTCTGCCAAGATCGATGGAGTCCCCATTGTGCTAGGATGTGATGCCAACGCTCATCACTGCCAATGGGGTAGTGGTGGCGTAAATATCAGAGGTGAGTCTGTGTTCAATTTTATCACTGATCAGGGACTTTTCATTTGCAATTGGGCAATGTGCCTGCCTACCTTTAGGAGTAGAATTAGGAAGGTGACGTGAGCGTCGACGTGACGCGCTCAAATAGGGATAACCTTGTGAAAGGTGAAGGGTTGATGAGAGCTTTTCCTTATCTGATCATAGCTTGATTCGCTTCGGCTTGGTTTGTGCAGGGTATAGGAGGGTTCCTTTTAGAAATCCTAGGAGGAGCGATTGGCACTCTTTCAGCGATTGCGTGGAGTCGGGTATGGGTGATCTGTTTCTGGAGCCTGTTGACTGCTCGGTTGTTGAGGGAGCGATTGATAGGTTTACTGAATTCTGCGTCAGGTCCTTTGAGCAGTGCTGTCCGAGGGTATTCCCGGGCAAGAGGGTCCAGCCTTATTGGTGGACAGCAGTGCTGGGATATTTGCGCTCAGAGGTCAGAAGACTGTTCAATAGGGCCAGGACCACACGTTCGGCGGAAGATTGAAATAGGTACAGAATCTGTTTCAATTGGTACAAGGGGAACAACGAGAGGGCGAACTTCTGCGAGTCCATTGATTCTGTCAATGAGCTGTCCAGGTTCCGAAGAGTGTTATCCAAGCATGTGTTATAGCAAGTGTTATCCTATGGCATGGAGGAGGGTGAGAGTGGTTTTCATACCGAACGTTGGCAGGTCTTGCCACTCCATGTCGGGTAACTTTAGGCCGATCAGTCTGTCATCGTTTTTGCCGAAAACGATGGAAAGAGTGGTAGATTTACACTTGAGAAGCAGGATTGATAGGAGCACCTTCAGTGGGGTTCAACATGCCTACCTTAGAGGTAGGTCTATCGAGACTGCTTTGCATGAGGTCGTCGTCCACATTAAAAGGAGTCTGCACTATGGAACTTTTACTCTTGTCACCTTCTTGGATATCGAAGGGGCTGCAGTAATGTTGAGAGTGGGGCGATTAGGGAGGCATTGATTGATTTTGGAGTACATGATTTCCTTGTTGAGTGGATAATTAACGTACTTAGGGGTAGTATTGTTCGCTCGGAGCTAAGTGAGGTACGCCTCGAAAGACTAGTTTCTCGTGGTACTTCTCAAGGAGGTGTACTTTCGCCGCTACTCTGAAATCTTGTTGTGAATGGCATCCTTAGGAAGTTTGATGAGAAAGGCAGGAAGGTGGTTTTCTACGCGGATGATCTGGTGATTCTTGTGTCTGGGAGGTTCCTCCCGACTGTTGGAGAGATCATGCAGTCGGCGCTTGGCAAGCTATATTCCTGGGCGTCTGCCAGGGGTCTTAGCATCAATCCTTTGAAGACTGAGCTAGTTCTCTTTCCAGGAAATATAAATTGGAAAAGTTTGAGCTACCTAGGTTGAATAGGATTGTGCTGAGACTTTCTGAGGGGGCCAAGTTTTGAGGAGTTTTCTTGGATAAGAAACTTAATTGGAGGGAGAATACCATTTTAAGGATAAATAAGGGCTTTAACGCTTACTATACGGTTAGAAGTGCCATTGGTAGGAGGTGGGGTCTTCGCCCGGCGATGGTGAAGTGGTTTTATGACTCCATAGTCATACCTGTTCTCACCTATGGCTGTATCGTATGGTGGAGAGCCTTGGAAAACTCCAGTCGGTGGAGGCTTCTAAATAAGGTACATAGGTGTGTTGATTTGGGCATATCTGGTGCCTTTACAAGTACTCCTCAGGCAGCGCTCTACATTATCCTGGGCCTGATCTCCCTTGAGGTTGTGGTGAAGGGAACGGCTGCTAGGAGTTTCTTGAGGAATTTTAAAGGGGCCTGGCCAAGGCTCTGGGTTATGGACACTCTGCCATTTTGGGGGGACTTGACTAGGGTGCGCATTCGTTGAACTGTGCTGGTTCAATGGACTATAAGGTCAGGGAGTTCGACTACGTTTATGCCTTGTAGCAGTTTTTCCGGATGGAGAGTTTTGGCGTGGGGCTAATGTACTTTTTGGCGGCCACGCCATCTTTACGGATGGATCTAAGACCGAGGAGGGCACTGGCGTGGGAGTCTACATGGCGGACAGTGATATTAAATAGTCCTTTAGACTCCCAGATGAGTGCAGTGTTTTTCATTCCGAGATCTACGCTGTTCTCAGAGCAGCTGAGCGTTTTCGCAACTTGGTGCTGTGGGGGATGGTATGGTTTTTTTTTGGACAGTCAGGCGGCTATTAAGGCGCTGACTGGTCGCCATGTGAGCTCTAGGCTGGTTACATTGTGCAGGAGTACCCTTGCGTCACTCCTGGATGTGTGCACTGTTAAACTGTGCTGGGTTCCGTGGCATTCTGGCGTTAGGGGTAACGAGATTGCAGATGAACTGGCAAGAGCGGACGCGGCTTGTGGTGTAAGACAGGTGGATGCGTTGGTGAAATCACCGCTTGATTTCTTCGAGGGCTTAATCTATAGCTGGACGAAGAGTGGAGGAGCAGGGGAGACTGTAGGATCTCCAGGCTGTGGCCGCGACCTGACCGCTCTAGGACGGAATGGGCCTCAATCTGAGAAGGGAACCTCTTAGGATTCTGATAGGCTTTTGTGGAAGGCTGGAACACATCCTCTGTCACTGCCCGGCTCTTAAAGGGCGCAGGCTCAGGTTGTTAGGCCTTCTCTTCATTCCTTCTTTTTTATTCCGTTGAAAGCTTCTTTCCACAATGGACCACTGTGGTCTCTGGGTGGGGTACTTTCGGTACCGCCTTTTCTATCTACCTACCTATTGTTGTTTGAACTCTTACCTGTCAAATAACAGTTGTAGTGTAAAAAAAAAAACAGAAAAACCTAATTGTATTTTGTGACATTTTGTTTAAATTTAAATTTCTTAAATAATTTTGTAAAAGAAAAAATTGAAATAAATGTCAATTTATAAAATTTGTTTAACATTTTTGAAAAATTAAGCTCAAAGTATTTAACATCGCAAGACCCAGCATATATATGTTATGAAGCACAAAGGCAACATGTTGAAACAACCTAAAAATTCTAACACAATATATATATATTTTTTTTCCATAAATAATAATATTATTATTATCTTTTTTACAAATATGAATGTGAACAAATAAACGAGAACACGCACAACTTTTGACATAGAGCAGTTCGCAGTCATATGACGATGAGAGGCTACCTTATAGTTATTATATCATGCAATAGACATAACTCACGAAATCCTTGACAATAACAATTTATACATAGGTTAAGAAATATTTTGTTATGTGTAGAAGTGATATTTATATAATTCACCTCATAAATAACTATTCCAAGGCGAATTTAATAAGGCGGTCTTGAATTGAAAATGAATACAACACTGTAAAACAAAATTTCGGTGTGTCAATATAAAGCAACACTGTAGTAAGCACAAAGCTGTAGGATCAAAAATATTTGTTGTCAACAAAATACAGAATGTTTGTGTTTTTTGACATACGCGAATGTATCAGCTGTTGCTTACGTAGAAAATTAGGGCCAACTTATTGAATTCGCCTTGCTCTATACCACATAACTTACTAAATTGTTTGAAGCTTGGCAACTCTATGAATGTTATTTTTATTGTTATTCATTCCGTGATTTTATCAATTACCACAGAATAACTCAATTACTGCGTTCGGAAAAGAGGAAGGACCGCGTGTTTTGCTTTAAAACGAATCCGTATTAAATAATTGTTTAAAGATGTCTGTGACCACTTCGAATTCACAGAACAAACAAATCAAGTTTTACAATCCTTCAAGCTCTGCCAGTTCAGATAGGTAATCACCTTTTAAGTAATTTGCATTGAAACACATATGTATGTGTGTGGAAATTTGTAAAGGGCTTAAGTTTAAAGTAAAATGTGTAATATATATAGTACATACATATGTCCAATTAATCAGACGCAGAGACAGACATTTATATAAATTAATATTGGAATGTGATATACATATGTATGTAGACGTAAAGAATATACGTTTTGTGGTATTATTTTTGTTATGGATTACTGGTTACAGTGGACCTTAAATACCGGCGGACATGTACACAAATTATATTTGAGTCGTGTACATATGTACATAATATGAAATGTTATTGACCCAATTGCATTTATTGAACCATTGTGACAAAAAAATAACAGAATTTGTTCATGGATCCAACATGATGTATTTGATTTTTAAATATGTATGTATATAAAGTTGTGCTTAATATGGTTATTCAAAATATGTCAAAGTCGGTCCATAAAAATCCAGTTGGTGTAAAACATAAGCAACTAATGAAGCATAAGACCAAAATATATTGCCTTGTGAAGAAGACCACATTTGGCTTCTTATGAAATGTTTAAAATATTCGTATTAAATATACTGATCGTTTGTTGAAAGTACTCAATATACTAATAGGTGGACATTGATTTATCAAATACTTCGTAATCCTTAAGGATTTTCGGTTTGAGTCAAAGAGAATTGAAAAGCAAATTTAAATAGAGCATATGCCTATATTTATATATATATATATATATATATATATATATATATATATATGTATATAGAAAATATATATAAATATATTATTATATTATATGGTATATATATATATATATATATATATATATATATATATATATATGGTATATATATATATATATATATATATATATATATATATATATATATATATATATATATATATATATATATATATATATATATATATATATATTAAATATACTGATATATATATATATATATATATATATATATATATTATATGATATATATATGTATATATATATATATATATATATATATATATATATATATATAATATTATATAATATGATATGATATATATATATATATGTATATATATATATATATATATATATATATATATATATATATATCTATATATCATATAATAATATATTTAAAGTGACGACAGATGTGATTTAGCTGAACAACTTTATGTGGATCCAAATATACAAAATGTAGAATATTTTGGATGTCCAGCATCTCCTACAACCGTTCCAGCTAGAACACCACAATGCTTGGAATCGCCTGCACGCGCAGGATTACCACGCAGACGTCAACGTACTACTTCTATGAATAATCAAACTACAACAGCTAATCCATCCGAATGTGTCATTCGTTCAAATAATCGTACTATTTATACTGCAGGCCGCCCACCTTGGTATAATTGTGCAGGTCAACAGGTGGAACCATTTGTTATAGGTAATTCTTAATCACTAAACAATTTTAAATTATATGAAGAATGTTATTTTCATTTAAATAAAGGTATTTGCGGAGGCAGTGCTTCTGGAAAAACTACTGTTGCACAAAAAATAATTGAATCTTTAGATGTGCCATGGGTTACATTGCTTTCGATGGATTGCTTTTACAAAGTGCATATAGAATATAACTATACAATTATGTACATTTTGTGATGCATTTAGTAATTTATGTTACAGGTATTGAATGAAAAACAACACGAACAGGCTCTGGCAAACGAATATAATTTTGATCATCCAGATGCTTTTGATATGGATTTGTTATTGGAGGTGATGAAAAAACTTAAAGAGGGCCGTAAAGTAGAAGTTCCAGTTTATAATTTTGTAACTCATTCTAGAGAAACAACGACTGTTAGTATTATAAATTGTTTTCATCGACCGAAACATTTACTTATTTATTTATTTTTTCTTTAGAAAACAATGTATGGAGCTAATGTTATAATATTTGAAGGCATTTTGGTTTTTCATAGTCCAGAAATTCTCAAGTTATTGGATATGAAAATATTTGTTGATACAGATCCAGATATACGTCTTGCGAGACGTTTAAAAAGGTAAATAATGAATAATGAATGAAATGTATATATTTGTATACATTTGTATATACATTTTATACATTTTTTATTTTAGGGATATATCTCAACGGGGGCGCGATCTAAGTGGAGTTTTAAAACAGTATTTAAATATGGTAAAACCATCATATGCCAATTATATTGCTCCGACAATGGCTCATGCAGATATAATAGTTCCACGTGGTGGCGAAAATAAAGTGGCTATTCATCTTATTGTTCAACATGTTCATACACAGCTCCAACTGGTTAGTTGTATTTAGTTATGCATTACAAGATCTCTTAAAAAATTTTTTTTTCAGCGCGGATTTAAACTACGTGAAGCTTTAGCAAACTCGTACAACGACCAACCAATGCCAGATTCTTTACATCTTTTGCCAGCGACACCTCAAATAAAAGGCTTGCACACATTCATTCGTTGCAAAAATACATCAAGGGATGAATTTATATTTTATTCTAAAAGGCTTATTCGCCTCGTTATTGAATATGCACTTAGTTTATTCCCTTTTAAGCAAACAACAGTTGAAACACCTCAAGGTGTACTATATCAAGGAAAGCGAATGGCAACACACAAAATCTGTGGTGTTTCAATATTAAGGGCAGGAGAAACCATGGAACAAGCTATTTGCGACGTTTGTAAGGACATTCGCATAGGAAAAATTCTTATACAAACAAATAAAGAGACCGAAGAGCCTGAATTATATTACTTACGTCTACCAAAAGATATTCGTGAATATAAAGTGATTCTTATGGACGCAACAGTTGCTACCGGTGCCGCAGCGATGATGGCTATAAGAGTACTATTAGACCATGATGTTAAAGAGGAAAATATTATATTAGCTTCATTATTGATGGCCGAAATAGGTGTCCATAGCATAGCATATGCTTTTCCTAAGGTATATTTTCTGGTAGACATAAAATCGTACAAACAAATTTAACGATTTTTTTGCCCCTAATAGGTTAAAATCGTTACTTCAGCTCTCGATCCTGAAATAAACGATAAATTTTACGTAATACCTGGTATTGGAAATTTCGGTGATCGATACTTTGGAACTGAGCCATCTGAAGTATTTTATTAGTTTTAGTAATGTTCATTGAATCTGACTTATTTTTGGTGAAAAACTGTAATGATTTTACCATTTTAATATTTATTAAATTAAACCATTAAATAAATATAAACTTTTTTTAATTTTATATCTTTAATAACGTCTCCAAATCCATTGTGCAAGAAAGGCAACAGCACCCAATAATAATGCCAGCCCAAAATATCTTTGAAGAATAGCTTCCAAACTGGAACATTGTCTATCATTTTTATTTATGATATTAGTTTGTTGTGTACACCTTGTCCATTCTTCTTCCTTGTCGATAATTTCGGCATTCATACTAAATTTTGAAGTAGTTGTAATACGAACCCGTACAGATGTACCCAATAAATTTTCCCGCATTGGTAACAGAATTTGTTCATAACTTTTGTTATGTCCAACATAATGAAGTTTATCGTGAGATATTTCGCTTACCAGAACGCTATAAATGTTCCCCTCTCGCCCAGCATAAGGATGATAACTATTAAATATGTCTGTTAAGCGTTTCGTTCTCTTTTTTACCAAATGCGCCGGTATTCGCTTCATTTGGGCAGCTGGAGTGCCAGGTCGGGGAAAGAACTGATTGATGAATAGGCTTGGAAATTTGTATTTTTCACACAGACTTACTGTATCTTCAAAATCTTGTTCTGTTTCTGTTGGAAATCCACAAATAATGTCAGTAGCTATTGTCACTCCAGGCACATGTTCGCGTAAATAATCAACAACATTTTCAAAATCTTTACGACAATATTCGCGCTTCATATCGCCTAGCACCGAGTCACTTCCACTTTGAACAGGAACGTGTAGAAACGAGTACACCCTAGGGTGTTGTAAAACTTTTGCTATTTCCTCCAAATGTTCCAGGATATAAGGAGGATTAGTCATACCAACTCGAAGCATACACTTGTCTGGTATTATATCTACCAGTTGCCATAGCAAATCTGGCAAAGAACATCCGATGTCTCTACCATACGCACCCGTGTCCTCCGAAGTAAGCCAGATTTCACAACAGCCCTCTTGAAATGCTTGCTGTGCTCTTTCGACTATTTCTTTAGGAGGGTAACTAACCAAATCTCCACGAGCGTGTTTTGTTTTACAATAAGTGCACTGATTTAGACACCCTGAATTTATTGGTATGATTTCGATTAAAGGATTTTTTCGAACTTTCGGTAAAGCTAATTTCGCTCCAGCTAATCTGCGGCCACCTTCTTTCTTATTTTGCAACAAACGTACACTATGTCCCTTTAAAGTTTCTTCAACAACCTCAACAACGCGATCTATTTGCTGTACTCCAATTATAGATAAACCCCTCAAGTATTCTGCTTTTGGAGCGCCCTGTGGAACACATCCAGCTACAACCACGTGTTTTCCATTGCGCATACCGTGTTCTATTTCATTTCGAAAAGTATCTTCAGACGGATTTTTTACAGTGCAACTGTTTAAAAGCCACAGATCTGCATTTTCCTTTTCTTCAGTCAATTTGTATCCGTAAGATGCCAGTTGCCCAGCCATGTATTCGCTGTCAGAATTGTTATGTGCACACCCCCAGGTTTTAACATATATCTTCTGAGCACCAGGAATGATGCTTTCGTTAAAAATTCTTTCCCGTACAGCAACATTATCAGCTTCCTTTTTACCTTTATAACTCGAACGTTTTTTTACTCTAATCGTAACATTACTTTTATTTTGATATCTTTCTTTAGGTTTAATATCCTCCAAAGATATTAAATCTTCTATGTCCGCAATATTATTCTCCTGCTCTATGTTCAGCATCCTATTCCCTTAATAAATATATTTAAAAACATGTGGATACACGCAGTGGCAAAATTTCAATAATGGTTAGCAAACATTTCTAATTGGCAATGCGACGTTTTAGGCTTTCATAGGTTTATGATTACTGATTAGTCGAAAATAATTTTTCTAATGTAATTTTTTGAAATTAAATTTAATTGGGTAACAGTTGCGCATGTCACAGAATTTGTACAAAAGTAGAATATTTAACATTTTTAATTATGTTCTTTAATTTTTATGTTTTCAAAAATCTGGAAAAAGAAATCATTAATTTTTTGTTATCAACTTTAATATAAAAATTATTATATACACAAACGACAGACTGAAACTAAATTTTCTTCTTACAAAATTGTTAAACATAAACTATAAACATGCTTTGTGTACCGTTGTGGTATGGTAGGTAAGACACCCGCCTACCAACCAGAAGACATTCTGTTTTTAATACCAGGCCAGACCGTTAAAAAAAGAAAGTTTTTTCAACAACGGTTGACCTCACATTAACATTAGCCAGTAACCGGTTATAAGTATTTACTACTATTGAAAACTTCTCTAATACATTTGTAGTTTTATACAACTTTCCCTTAATTTAGTGATTTTAGTAATTTTATTAATTTACTAAGATATCGGTTGCTGTAATGCTATAAGTAATATATCACAACAATAATAATAATATATGTATTTTAAGAACAATTTGAGTAAAAAACAAAATTCTTTACCGTTCAAATATTTCTTGAACGTTACTTATACGTACATATGTACTCTTAAAGTATAAATTCCACTTTTTATTTTATATATTTAGTAGTATTTTCAATACTCTTTTTTCACAATTACCCTATAAATATTGAAAAAATCAGAATCAAGGCGAATTCAAGAAGGTGGTCATATATTGAAGGCGAATATATCACTGTAAAACAAAATTTTGGTGTGTCCAAATAATGCAACACTGTAGTAAACAAAAAACTCTAGTCTCAAAATCTTTTGACATATACGAATGTGTCCGCTGTTGCCTTTTTTTTCAATATGTGTGGTTTTTCTACATCCATAGCATGCATTTTCTACTAAATCTAAATAATTACAAATTTTTTTTCCAAAACAAAACACCAACGGTTGTCACATTTATATATATTTTTAAAAGCAGGATCGCCAAATTGAAGCGTATGTCTCTTTTGGTGTGATAGAGATAATGATGACGACCATTATTTGAAATGTTTTTTTTATTATTATTTAGCATTTTTTCAATAAAATAAATTTTTTTGTTTTTCTGGTTTATTTATATTATTGACTTTTGACAGCTGTTTTTTTTCATCTCGACCACTATTTGACATTATTAGAGTAAAAAATGCCATGTTGTTTTTGTATTGTTGTTGGCTGTATATAATATATAGATATATAATATCACCATGATTATTACATTATTTTTCACAAAGCTTACAATTTTCCTGTTAAAAACATTAATAATTGTATCAGCAGATTATTATTAAATTAATGCTTTTGTAAAATAACGTGCTCTACCTAGATATTGTTAATACCCTTTGTATTTTGATATTATCATAATTACGCAAGTAATACAGTATTATAGTAATACATATTTATCCAACATATTCGAATTACACAAGTATTGAAGAATAGTATTTAATTGCAAACATTGCCGTATATATAACCACTTCAATGCGTTAAGCATAAATCAAATCGACGTGTACCGGTTGCATCTTAGAATAGTTCGCATTTGCAGTCGTTCTATTTGTAAATTGATACAGCATAAAAACAAAATTGTAGAGCCAAATTCGAAATGTTGTTTAATTATTACAAGTGTCATTGTCGATGCTTTTGCATTCAAACCTGAATTTTTTCTGTTTATGACTTTTGTTTATTAATTATTTGATTAATTTAGTAGATTTAAATCATTGTAATTTCTAACATTAGAAATTTAAATAGATACTTACTTACTTAAACTTACTTAAAGGCTTAAAAAGCAATTGGCAAAATATTGTAAAATATCATTAGAGCTTTTTATCATAGTTCTATGATACGTTTCACACGATTGAATTTTTCTTGCAGCAAGAGAATGGAGCATGAATTTACGTATAGGCTTTCAAGCACTCTGAAATTTTCTTCTGTTTTTAATTAGTATGTAAAACAACAACATGCAAAAATCTTGAATTATAATACACCGCGTCTAACCCAGACATAAATTGATGTTAAAACATGATGTTACGATTTCATGTTAAATTTTTAATGTTATATTTATGGAGAACATGTACTCATGTTAATATTATAAATTTTCATCGCCGACGAGGCAACTGCTTGTAAAAAATTAAAATGATATGTTTTAATTTTAATTAAAATGTTCTTGAAATATCTAAATCTGTTGTTAGTTTCAAATGAATTAAAAACTTTAATGAAAACAAGGAAACTGAACTCTAACATGACCATTCTACATTAACATAATGTTAGTGTTAATGTTAAGGTGGAAGTATCTAACTCGTATTATAAACGTTGTGTGTTGTAGGCTTCTGTCAAAAAAGTTGAAATAGTGTATTTCCGTCAGAGACTGAATCGAAGTTTTAAGGCATTGACAGTGGAACAGCTGACTTGCGTTTTTTGTGATATGTTCAATTGTTTTCAAAAACGTAATTAATTCAATGAATTGAAAAAAACGTATTAAATATATTTCATTCTCAATTTTGACATATAAAATAATGTGCCGTCTCTAAAGCGTGTTGTGTAACTTGGTGTTCTTAAAGCGTTAATAGTCCCAAAGTACCCAACGCTTCAAACGGCTAACGCGTGTTATGTTCTTCACCTTTAAATGTTTTGTCTCGAGTAGGCGACATATAAACAAAATTTCGTTGTGTGAAAACGAATGAAATTTTAAAAGAGAATTAGAGGAAATTTTATGGTCTGAAACGGGTAATAACTATTGATTTTGCTACGTGTACAATTACAGTTTACTATCAATTCTAATGAACAGTGTGACCAGATTTTAAAATGACATAAAGCTAATCGCGTTCAAAAAAACGCTAAAAAGGTTAAAAAATTTTGTTTTCGACCAAAAAAATAAGTTAAAGTTTTAAATTGTTTTTTAACACATATTTTTTTAGTTTGGTATTAGATAAGGTTAATATAGCACTATCTAAATTGCTTTCTTTAAATCCAAAGTAAAAACAATTGTTTAAGTGATAAATTAGATATCCTATTTTTACCCTATTTGATCAGCACAAAAGTCAAACTATTAATTAAACGAATTTTAATAAGAATTTAAAGGAAATACATTAATGTACATAATTTACAGTTTCATACATTTTTCAAATCCATATGTATATATTATAAATTTGTTTGTTTGTTTTCCAATCACTCGTGTATGACTGAACCGATTTTGCTAAAGTTTTCAAGACAGAAGAAGATTTAGCCAACGAAATAGGCGTTTTTCAAAATTGAGCCTGGAGAAAACGGGCCAAATAAGTCATATGAGTTGTCACTTAACATTAAAAATTTATTAAATTGGCAAACCTAAAAATATTCGAATAAAACAAAGAAATTGTTTTGTTAATTCAGTTCGTTTATGAGCCAACCACGTGTAATGGACTGAACCGGTTTTGTTGAAATTAGAAGTACAAATACATAGATCCAAATTACAAAAATACAGTAGGGGATGATTTTTTCTTATTTTTTTTTTTTAGACATCGGAGACGACTAAACTAGTAGCTTTTTGTCTGAAATGACTTATTTTTTCTTTTAAAAGCAATTTTTTATTACCAACAGTTATCATCTACTTCAAACGTCATTACATTTTCCTTATAAATACAAATAGGTGGCCCAAAAACTGATATGATCGGAATAAAGGGGAATGTTAACATCGTTTTTAATATAGTATATGTATATAGATTCTCGAGCAACACCAGATGAGTAAAGATAGTTATAAATAAGGTTGTAGAAAAAATTGTTGGTAAATTTTGATTATATTTAGTCAATTTTATTATTGCCATGGACTAATATTTTATCTTATATTCATGAGAGTTGTGCAGAACCTGATAAAAGTTAGAATTCGGTCTCAAGTGTGCATGAATTGAAAGTTCCCAGCCAATTTTCGGCAAATCAAAAATTTCCATTGATCTTGTAATAATCCAAAGTTAGTTAAGATTTCTTTCATTTAATATCCTCATTCTTTTTCTCTTTTTTCATCCCCCGTACTGATTCACTTAAAAATAGATTTTTACACTATCGACGATTTAAAAAACTCCATTGGCTAGAAATGTAAATTAAAATGTCATCTTTTAAACAAATGCTCCATTTTGACAATCGAATTATTTTTGTCAGATTTATGAGAAAAATTGTATATGAATAACAAATACTACACAGGCAAATAAGTTCACGATAGTAAACAAAAAATCAGAAAAATGTAAATTTCATTACTAAGGTGCTAACACTTTTTAAGACATTAAAAGAAACAAATCTATAATCAAATTAATTTCTTGTTTATTTGCTTATGGCATTATCGTTTAAAACGAAGAAATATGAAGGATTTTCAATAGCAACATTTTAAGAGATAAACACAAAACCCTTCCTTTGTATTATTTTTTTAATGAATAAAAAAAGGAAAGGCAACAAAAAGCAATATTTTCAATTTTTATGTCAAACTCATATGAAAAAGGATTCGAATTTACTACTTAATATAAGCATGTAAGCAATGCAATAATATAAAAAGCTAAACTTAGCTTAAAAAAGCTAATATGATCACACTGCTAATGAATTTTAAATACTGAGTACAATAGTAACCAGTTCGAGTAACGAATGACATCTATTCTACAAACGACACGGCAATAATACACAAGTCGGCTTCGCTTCGTGAAAAAAGTATTTTTTTCTTTTGGTACGTGCGAAAATAGGTAATTTTATAAAAAGTATATATACATATAATTACATTTTATTTGAAATAAGTTTTATGAATTAAATAAGTACAATTAAAATCTGAATAATGAGTACGCAGATATGTATATGCGGTAAAATTGTCATTTCTTTGCATGTTCAATATTTCGTAAAAAGTGAGAGTGGATAGTTAATTAGAAAAAAATATAAATTTCTTATAATAAATGATAAATCTACTTACATATAAAATACAAAAATGTTCGTACCTTTAAGATATTAAAATATAAATTAGATGATAGATTTCTAGTGTTGCATGTACATACATAGGTATAGTGAATTTTTTTATAAATTAAGGCATGTGGTATACATACACAATTGCTTTCGTTCATCATTCTATTTAACAATATTTTTTTCTTTTTAGTTTGCAATCTATAAAAATTTCGAGCGTATATATACACACATATATAGAGCTAACTTAATAAGGAAAAAGGGTTCAGCCAGCTGCTCATGAGCATAATTCGTGACGCTGCTGAACTTAATCGCATTACAGTTAAAATACATAATATGAAACGGAGTGCTTCTCGAGATTCTCCTTCTAGAGTCAGTCATTCCTCACGTTCGAGGTCTTTAGTAATGGGTCGTG
Source organism: Wohlfahrtia magnifica (assembly GCA_023159175.1). NCBI lineage: Eukaryota > Metazoa > Arthropoda > Insecta > Diptera > Sarcophagidae > Wohlfahrtia > Wohlfahrtia magnifica. The sequence continues at coordinate 626,908 of JAKWBJ010000505.1, read as the reverse complement.
GTGCATACGATAATGGTGGTGGAGTTCCAGGTGATTCGCCTGAACGCATATCTCCGGAGCGATTACGTCGCAGAGTGGGTCGGTCTCCTAGTCCAAGAGGACGATATGGTGGTAGTTCTCCACATCGTGACGAGTACATTCGTGGACCTCCGACATCATCTGAGAGACCATCTTATAAGGTTCTATGTGTTAGTGCTTTGCATCCTAAGGCATCCGATGAGTTTATTAAGGAGACTCTATACCGGGAATATAAAAAGTTTGGAGATTTCAGCATTCGGATTTCTCATGACTTGGATGAAAGGGTTGCCTATGTTTGCTTTCGAACTGCTGAGGATGCTCGTGAAGCAAAACATCATAAACCACGTATTGTTCTCTATGATAAGGTTGCTTTGGTAGAACCAGTCTATGAATCATCTGGTCGTACTGAACACAGGTATGTTTAATAATTTTTAATTCTATACATATTTATGTTAAAAGATGGATTAATAGCCTGTTTCTCTATATCGAACGAAAATCAAAGCAAACGAAAGCAATTCTCTCGAATTCGAATCATTTTGTGTTTCTCTGTCTCGAAAAAGCTTTCCTTCGTTCGTACTTACGTGTGTCATTTACGTCGCAGCGCTTCCAGATCGTAAATTTTAAAATTTATTCAATTATAATAATACTACTAATTTGTTTGAGGACAAATACAATTTTGTACAACATTTTTTCATGTAAATTAAAGGTAGTGCTACCGCAAATTTATATGCATTAATACTGCATCTTTTTTTTTTCTTACCGCGGTCGTGAAGCAGCGTAGTGATGCTTTTACGAACAGGCCCTTTGTTATAAAAATAAAAGTAAAAATACAAAAATAAAATAAATTAAAATTTGTTAAAATAAAATACATTATATAAAAAGTAAACAAATTATATGTAATCGATTGTGTAGGTTTTACCAGAGGAATTGACAATTGTATTTCGTTTCCTACGTGAGCCAATAAGTACATTAGTAAGATATACAAATTTAGAAAGCATTACCAGTATATGTATATCATATTCGATGGAAATCTGGTTGGTTGGTTCCTAAGGTCATATGTATGTATATGGTAATAGAACTTTCAGAATAAGTTGCTAAAGAAGTCAAAGAAGAGGATGAAAATCAAGTATTTTTAAAAAAGAATAAAAGGTAATTCCATATGTAATTGTTTGATTTTGACGTTTGTGTTCGTTTGGTGGACAATGTGTTCGAAATAGTGAAACAGATTTTTGTATGAAAATGTTTACGTTTTCGTTTCACTCGTCGTTTGAGTGACTGTTCACAAAAAGTACAGATAGAGAAACGAAAAAGTGTTTGCTTCTGCTTAGCAAGCGAACGTAAGCATTTTTTCGATATCGTGAAACCGGCCGTTAGATCCGTTGCTTTAAAAAACATTTAAAAATTAATTGGTTAGACATTTTCAAAATAAAAAGTTGTAAAAATTGGTCAGATTTCTTAAGCGGCAATTTGTTGACCATAATTAAAGTAAAAATTCCAGTATTTATATATTATATGACATACGTGACTATGAAATATTAATATAAATGAATTTTCCGTTTAACTATTCATTATAGGCCTCGGGGGCGTTCAATAACACCGCCGGATTATGATCGCTATCATTATAGTAGAGTACCGGTACCTCCACCAGGACCTCCAGAACATCGTCGGCCACCTTTAGACGCATATGATCGTTACGGACCTCCCCATTTACCACCACATCCCCATTCGCGCGAGTATCGTCCTATACATCATGAATATCCAATGCCACCAAGAGGTCCTCCTATGCATCGTGGTCCACCACATTTACACGGGCCTCCGCCACACTATCCGCCACGTCATATAGGGCCGAGACCTCACGTCCCTTACGAAAAGCCGGAAAATAAGAAGGATAAATTTCCTAATTATTTACATCATGTCCAACCGGAGGATGACCCTCTTTCAACTCGTACATTATTTGCTGGAAACCTAGAAGTTACCATTTCTGATGATGAACTTAGACGTATATTTGGCAAATATGGTATTGTGGATGACATTGATATAAAAAGACCACCACCTGGTACTGGCAATGCGTTTGCCTTTGTGAGATATCAAAATTTAGATATGGCTCATCGAGCTAAATGTGAGTTGTCCGGGCAGTATATAGGAAAGTTTCAATGCAAAATTGGTTATGGCAAAGTTACTCCTGCTACAAGAATTTGGATTGGTGGTTTGGGTGCATGGACATCCGTTACTCAATTAGAACGCGAATTCGATCGATTTGGCGCCATTAAAAAAATAGAATATCAAAAAGGTGACACATGCGCATATATTCAATATGAAACTATTGAAGCAGCAACTGCCGCTGTTAAAGAGATGCGTGGATTCCCGTTAGGTGGTCCAGAAAGAAGACTACGTACAGACTTTTCTGAGTTACCGGGGGTAACACCTACCGCTACTCCTTTCAAACCTAAAACGTATGAAGAAGTTGCTAGCACTAGTGCGATAACTTCTGCAGAATATAGACGCCCCGAGTACGATTATCATTATGAGGATAGTCATCATCATCATCCTCCTCATCATCATTATGTGCCACGTGGAGGATATGCACCATATCCTCCTCGAGGCGCATATCGTGGTCGAGGAGGATATCGTGGTCGTGGCCGAGGCTCATATCATTACCATAACGATGTTCACAGACCAGTACATCCAAATGTACTATCATCTACATCTACTGTTCCTGTACCTCCTCCAGCTGGAGTGGAAGATGAGTGGCGACGTCCTCCAGGCGAGTCAAATTTTGATAGAGCACGCTCTGGTTCACGAGAATTAAGATCTGAGCGTTCCCGATCCCGTTCACCACTAAAACGAGCACATTCTCCAGGTTCAGATTCAGATTCATCGCAACATCGTATTAGCGGATCATTGGCATCTGTACGGACTCTACCAGATGTAGCCCGCAAATGCACTATTGTATGGCAAGGTGCTCTTATTTTAAAGAGTTCTTTATTTCCAGCAAAATTCCATCTTACCGATGGTGACTCAGATATTGTTGAATCCCTTATGCGTGATGAGGATGGTAAGCACAACTTACGCATTACACAACGTCTACGTTTGGATCCTCCAAAATTAGAAGATGTCCAAAAACGCATCTCTTCTTCGTCTTCACATGCAATTTTTCTTGGTTTAGCAGGTTCAACGTCAGTTGCAAATATTTCCGAAGATAGTTCTGTTCAAACTAGACCTCTTCGCAATTTGGTATCCTACCTTAAGCAAAAGGAAGCTGCTGGTGTTATTTCATTATTAAACAAAGAAACTGAAGCAACAGGAGTCTTATACGCATTTCCTCCTTGTGATTTTTCATCAGACTTATTAAAACGTACTTGCTCAGCTATTACTGAAGAAGCCCTAAAGGAGGACCATTTAGTGGTAGTGGTTGTAAGGGGAGGTACGGCTTAAGAAATTTCTTTAAAAAAATTTATATATATTCACACTTTTTCATACTAAACAAAAATATAAAATATATATATAAAAATTTTATAAAAACATGAAAAAAAGCAGGAACATGGTGACGAAATCATAACATTATGAGTTTTATGCTAATACAACAAAAGCATACAAATGCATGTATACATTAATACATATACATCAAAATTGATTAAGTGTAGTACGTAATATGCGGTTTGATTTTCATATTTAAAGTTTACATACATACCATATATTTATTGAACAAAATATATAAGAACTTTTATTCTGTTCTTGAAAATTATCCACAATATCAATATTTTGTGCCAATTGTTTGTTGTACGATCAGATACGATATAAAATATCAATATACATACATATAAAAAACTTAAAATTGTATGCAAATCTAAAACAATTGTGCATATTCAAAGTGTATAAAAGAAAAATGTTATTAAAATTAAAGAAAAAAATTAGAAACGTGCTATTCCAAGTAGATATAATACATACATATAAACATATATAGAAACGTAATAAAAAAAATTAGTTTAACTTTTCAAAAATATTAATTTTAGACAAGTGGTAAAAAGTGGTTTATAATAATGAAACTATAAGAACGGTGGTGCTTGTGCTTCTAAATGTGCATTTATTTTTGTGAGAAAACCTTTATTACACCTTTTATTGGGAAATTGTATGTTTAAAGTGGTGTTACTTACGCTAAATTACCAAATTATTTAAAAGGTGTGAACAGTGTCTCGAAAGGGCTTTAGAAAAGTGGTTGTGATTTGTCTATCAATTTAACCTAACAAGCTAATAAATGCATTTTTCTCTAAAGACTTCTAAACTTCTTTCTATTTTGTGTGTGCAGTGTTTCGTTTTGTTTAAGATATTCAAAGTTTGAATAATTAATGCTTATAGTACCACTTATTGTCTGTTTTACTTACCTAAATAATGAATGAATACAAGAATTAAATTACAAAAATTAACTAAGATTTTAGCTATTTAATCTTAAAGTGAAGTGAAATATATAAATGGGTTTTGCTATCTATATTTTTGACGAGTGCTTATTTCATGAATACAAAACGTTCTTGATCTTAGTTGTGCATTCTAATTGCAAATTTTCCAACTCTAAGTTCTTTTAAGTGATTTCGTGGCGGTGAAATGTATAATTGCTTTAGCAGTGTTCCTAAAATTTACATAGGTTTTAGCTAGCACATCCTTAAAGAACAAATTGTAACATTTGTTTGAAAATTATATATAATTAAAAAGGGTTTTGCAAATGTTACAGAGTTTTCTTCAAGGTGTATGCCCACCAATAAATACAATTTTGACTGAGAAAAAAAAAAAAACAAAACAAAAATGTGTGTCTACATACAAATAAACATAATTAAATCTAAAATTAATTTTGTAAAACTCACAAAATAACATGCCCGAGTTTATAGTCTTTATAAAGGTATAAAGATATTTTAAATAATGACTAAAAATAAAACAAATATTGAATATAAATATCCATAACACCTTAAAAAATAAAATAAATACTCAGCAATTTCAGCTACTAATTCTTGTTTTATTGATTTTTATGATACTTAATCATAGTATATATAATAAAGAGTTGCAACAGCAAAAAATTTTGGTGTGTCCACTACATACGACAAATAACCATCATTTGTTGCATCCCACAAAAAGTTAACCAACGAATAATAACCCTGCATCAATTTTTCTCCAATGGTAACAACCACAATGTAACGGTATCTGAAAAAAATAAAGAAAATATTGTGTACTTTTCTGAAACGGCCAATGTGCATTTTAATCAATCGTCCGTCTTTAATAAAAATGTAACATGTACAATGTATATCATTAATGATGAATGGAGTTTAGACTGCACATATTTAGTCAAATAGCTATAAGAATGTGGTATTTGAACTTGTTTATGTTTACTAACGACCACTGTACACGATTATAATCTTTTCCAATTACATAGAGGTTAATTTCTAGTGTTTCAAAATTGTAATTAATTTTCCATTCGTATCTTATTTAAACTCAATAATCATTTTAGCTGGAACTCAAGTGTAAAACTAGTCCCCGACAGCCGCCTAAGGTATTCCAATTCTAACATACCGATTTAAAAATGACCAAGATGTGAATTGTAATAAAATTGGAACAAATCTTAAAAAAGTATTATTCTAAAGGTTTCAATAATTTAATTAAATTAGGTAAATTCGTTGCGCTATGAATAAATATTTTCTTAATTTTTTCTAAGATTTGTCCGGTTTTGTCTTGATATATTTCTCTAGTATTACTATCTAATAAAACTCGAAGAGCGTGGAGTTAAGCGATTTGGCAAATGAAGCATTCATTTTAAATACAAATTAATACGATCACGATTTTCGTTTCATTGACATAACATAGCTCGATTCCTACTTAACCATAGTCCATAATAGGTACAGCAATGGAATGTGTGCAAAAATACAAACGTTAAGAATTGTTGTAATTCTCAAATAAAAATGAGATTTTAATTTTTTTCTACTATGCAGACTTAAGTAACGTCACGAACACTACTGAGGACAGCGAAACAGTTGAATCATAGATGAGGAATATCATGCAACCCTCCCAATCTGAATGAGATAAAAGAGGCGATTTGTAAATAGAAAAATAATAAGGCGGCAGGCGAAGTTGGACTGCCAGCGGAAATTCTACGGATTGCCATCCAAACCACAGCTGAACTTCTGCCTCACATCACATCAATATGGGAGGAGGAGGGGCAACCTTCTACATGGAAGAAGGGCATCTTTGAAAAGTTACCAAAAAGTGGCGACTTAAAAGACTGTAATAATTGGAGAGGAATTACTCTACTTAACAGCATATGTAAGATACTTGCATTCATAATACAGGGGAGGCTTCAGAGCAGAACAGATAACATACTGCGAGACGAAAAAGCTGGCTTCAGACCAAATAGAAGCTGCATAGATCAGGCCAACACTTTACGAATAATCATTGAACAGTTCTTAGAACGGCGTACTCCGCTGTATCTACTATTCGTCGATTTCAAGAAAACGTTTGATACCATCAGACGAACAGCTATATGGAAAGCATTAAGAACCAAAAGAGTACCCCAGAAGATAATTCGAATAATTAAAGCGATGTATGAGGATGCAGAACTTTCAGTTCTTCACAACGGAAACATCAGCCAACTATTCCACACCAATGCTGGAGTTAAACAAGGATGCCCACTATCACCTCAGCTATTCACCATCGTGCTGGATTACATAATGAGCAAAGTCTCTTCGAAAAGAAGAGGGATCACATGGAATCTCTCACGCCAACTCGAAGACTTGGACTATGCGGATGACATTTGTCTGCTCTCGCATAAGATTTCCAATATGCAGTCGAAACTGGAGGACCTGGAAAGATTGGCTCGTAGTGTTGGGCTTGAGATAAACAGCAAGAAAACCAAAGCCATGAGAATAAACAATACGAGCACGGAAAACATCATGCCACAGGTCAGCCAGTCCAGTATGTAGATAGCTTCTGCTATCTAGGAAGTACAATGACTACTAACGGGGCGCAGAAACCGATAACAGGCTCAATAAAGTGAGAGCGGCATTTGGACAACTGCAGTCAGTATGGAGAAGCTCACAAATATCCAGACGAACTAAGCTCAGAATATTCAACTCATGTGTTAAATCGGTATTGCTGTGTGGCGGTGAAACCTGGCTTGTATCGAATAACATCACACAGAAACTCCAGGTATTCATTAGCAAGTGCCTCAGAATCATATGCAGAATATTCTGGTCTAACACCATAAGTAACACAGAACAGTGGAACATGACTAATGAGAAACCCATACTGAAACAGATAAGGAAAAGAAAGTGGGGATGGATCGGTCACACCATCCGAAAAAGTCCAGAAAGTATCACTAGAATGTCAATCGAGTGGAATCCTCAAGGCTCAAGAAATCGTGGTCGACCAAAAAACACCTGGAGATGAACAACTATCCAAGAACTGAGATAGAATAACCTAACATGGGAAGAGGCAAAGTCAACAGCTGTAAACCGTGTTAGATGGAGATGCTTTGTAGAAGCCATGCTTTCAACGAGTAAGCTTATACACACACTCCGGTTCAGCAGGATAGAACCACCTAATTTAAAAACGTGCCATAAATCGCGAATACGGAAACAATTAGTGAACATTTTTTCAGACGTATAGCAGATACTTTAAATGATAAATTAGGCTTAAAAATTAATCCCAATCTCATTCTATTTGTACTTTTTTCGATCTTTCTAGACAAGCACAGAATTTTAAGTTAATTTTTTGGTTCAACATGATATAACCACTTTCAGTATTTATTAAGATTTTTCGTCTATTGCGACAAACTGGAAATTAAATCGAAGGTTAGTGACTATAGTTTACTAAACTAAAACGGGTGAAAAAAGGACATAAAACTCCTCGGAAATTGTAAAAATTGATGTTTATAACTTTGAAGTTTCAGTTTGTATAAAAGTTTGTCGCAACGGACGAAAAATCTTAATCACCCCTATCATGAATAATTTTTCGGTCGAAATTTTTTCCAATTTCTCAGAATTGCAATCATGAATAACTTTTCCATGAAATGTTTTCTTATTATTCAGAGGGGAGTACTAGCTCTGTAAGAATTCCCCTGATCGTGAATAGCATTTTCCCCCGAAATTTGTTCGCTTTCCCATTGATTTCTTCACATCATTTTTGCTGGGGAGTTGCATTTATCATTTAAGTGTTTATTTCTTTTATTGGATAATTGAAAGTTTTTATTAACTTATTTTAGGACTAGATGTGTTAATAAAGTGCAAAACAATATCATTTACTATAAAATGCAGAGTAAAAGATTTATTTCCTGTAGTTTGAGACGTGTTGGCTGAATTTTTAAATTCGCTCACAAAAAAAAAAAATCTGCAGTATCCTACGTGCCATCAGATTCTTCGCCACTACCGGATACGGCATTAAATCCATCCTCACCTTGCTCTTCATCGGTTCCACTTAGTTCTTTGTTTTGTTGATTTTTAATTTTATTTGATAGAAGTTGATCGATGGGTTTGTCATCTTCAATTAATTCTGTTTCACTTTCTCAATTTTTCAGCAATAAATCAAATAACTTTTAATTTTAACAGGATTAAAGATCACACTCTTATTATTTTGTCCAAGTTAAACTCGCAGTTAAAAAAAAATCACACTATTTTTCCGAGACGAGTTTTTATTAGCGGGACTCCCTCCCCCTTGTTTCTTTTTAAAACAATAATGCCAGAATATTTATTTGGTATTTTTTGCATGGTTGTGATTCATTACATTTTGTAATAATTTAAAAAACGGTTTTTACATCTATTTTTTGGTCATATGTTACGAAAAGAAGAAACACCCCCGTTTCGAAGTCAGCAATAAGTCAACTTGACTTTTGGTTAGTTCGTAAAAGTTCTACTGCCAAAAATTCGACATTTTAAACAATTAATTAAAAATGTCTTAATATATAATAAATGAGTACAGATCAATCAAATTTTTGAGTTGTCATAAATTTTTTTAGATTAAGAAAGTTACAGCTCTAGTACGAAAAGTTATATTTTTCAACAGTTTTTTATAAAGATTTCCTGGACCTTGTTGATTGGAATCAATAGAAGATACAAATACGAATCATACATACACATATTCCCCTCGATCCTATAAGGAGCATAGGGCTTCAATAAATGGTCCCCAGTTTGATCTATCCATGGCCATACTCTTAACCACCCCCCTTTTCCTCATCTTAAGGTATGGATGGACCTTCCTCTTCGTTTGCTACCTTGTGAATTCCAATTTATTTTACTATGGGAAAATAAAAATATATTCTGCCCCTGTCGTATCACCAGAGAGCATTTTAACCACCAGATTACATGTGTGTTCAGATATCCATTGTTTTTGCCTAGGTTCGGCGTATTCTATAGCATCTAGATAGGCGTTCTTTATAGTCTGTCACGCTATTGTTTTCAAAAGAATATAAAGATTGTATGGAATTTGCGCACACTGTTGGATCTTTTAAGTGTCTTATATTAAATCTTCTCGGTCTCCGGATATCATCCTTTCCTATTGCCGCGAGATTAATTCGCATGTTGGCTGTGAGCAAATGATGATCACTGTATATCTCCGCCCCTCTCCTGCTGCTTACTTCGTTCGGGTAACGAACCACACCACCTTTCGTTAGGAGATGTGATCTTGTGTATGGTCTTGTGCGGGAAGATATAACCAATAACCATATTATTTTTTGCACACATCTCAACGAATAATTCACCATTTTCCGTTCGAATTCTAACAACATGATGCCTTCCATATTGCTATTATCCGGACCCACTTGGAGACGCAATTGCCATTTCCAGGAGAACGTAAATTTCCTCCTCACAAGAGATGTCGGAGCGTAACATTGACTGCCCTAGTGCGGAATCTTGCCATAATTATTCAATCGGAGTATGGCTTCCAGTCGATCATCGCCCTACGGGCCTCCCTGAATAAGAGAAACTTTACTCCGCTTACCATTGGTATCTCATCCCGTTTCCCACCCCAAACGTATCTCACTTAGGCCAAGGAAGCAGAGGCCATAATTATAGAATTCCCGGCATAGTTGGGCAAGTCGCGAATGTTACAAAAGCGTTCTCACGTTGCATGTTCCAATTCGTGTCGGGTGTTCATGATAAGTATTGTCATCATAGGATAGTCCCTGTGTTCATTTGTTTCAGTTTCGTTAATCGATGATGTTCAAATGGGTAGTTGATTGGGCTTCCGCAACCGATCCTGATGCCAGGGCTTGCTACAAGATAGATTCCCGTTCACGGCCCACGACACAAGACCTCACGCCCATGCTATACTCCCGCTGCTTGTCTGCGACTGTTTATTCCATCTATTCGCAATTAAGGTATAAACCATTTGTGAAAAAACTACAGGTTAAGAGATATAGCCTAACACTGTTTTCGAAAATAGGAAAATTTCAAATGTCATTGTTTTTTTTTCTATTTTATACATAAAATACAAAATTTGTCTGGACCTTGTTAATCAACTGTTTCGAAAGATATGTATGTAAGTAATCAAAAAGATTCAAAGATAATAGTTGCAAATAATTGGTTTACTGAACTAAGGCCACATGAGACCAACAATTCCGGTCCGAGAATTCAACCCTGAATCTCCTGCTAAAGTACAGATCCACGGCAGAACTTCCAGGACCAAAGATGGTTCAGTGAACCCTTGGCGAAAAATTTCCCGCCTAACATGACGCCACCCTCATCACATAGATGTGAAGCATTATCAAAAAATCAGGGCTTCTAAAGCCTCGTTGCCAGAGTTAAACCGAGGCAGGCGAGTCTCTGTAGCCTGCCTAATTTATTCATTCTCGGCGAAAGAACTAATGTCCTGCGGCAGGAGTGACTTGCTCAAAAGTTCCTTATCGCCGTGTTCTGGACTCTACTGATTGTCGAATTCCAACTAAGCCTCCTATCCATTATGACACCTGGATATTTATCCTCCTTAGAAAGTTTGATGGTGGTACCCATAAATGAAATACAATCACATGATAACTCGAATTTCATTTTTGATGGATTCACCGAGAACCCTTCCTCGGTGTACCAATTTGACACCACGCCCAGGGCCATCCTCATGAGGTCCCCCAACGTACTCTCACATTTCCTACGGACCGTAAAACAAAGGACATCAGCACAACCAATTACACTGACGCCTCTATGAGCCAATATGGCGAGTGAAGCATAAATTACTACTGTTCATAAGAAAGTACTCCATCCTGAGAGCACCTTTTTGGGGTCATTACAGTGAGTTCCTCCCCATTAATACACGAGCTGATGATCCAAGCTATAATTAACTTTTCCACCTCCTTTCTTTCTAACGACCTAGCAATGACATCATAGCCTGTATTGTCAAAGGCATCCTGGATATTCAAAAAGGCAAAAATAGCCACTACCTACCCTATCCAAGAATGCCTTATCGATGCAGTCGATGCGTCACGTACGCAAACTGAGTCTTATATTGACATCAATCAGTCTTTCCATTGTCTTCAAAAGAAAGGATGAGAGACTGATAGGTCTACACAACTTGGGAAGATCACTGGGCCTATCTGCCTACATACACAAAAATTTCTGTTAAATAGTTACTTTTTTAAAACTCTAAATTTGGCATCCGTAATTAATCTTTAGTCTCTAAATGTATATACATACATACACACATGGACAAAAGCCATCATCACTTTATTTCTATTTTTTTTGGAGGACTACTCAGAAAAATGTCGAAATAACAAATTTAGAAATTGTCCTACATACTATGGCACCTTTACTGCATTTTAGTAAAAAATTACTTATGGCGTTTTCTTTTCTGAAAAAAATGTTTCCATTATAAAATATTTTTGCTAATAAATAAACATCTAAAACCAAATGCAGGTTGCATTTAGTGAGGACAAAAGTGTTCGTGATCTTACTTGTTAATCGTATTCAAAACTTTATAACGAAGTAGTGGCAATCAAAAAATAAACGAAATGAATGAAAAAATGCAAAATAAAATGAAATATTATATTTTGTAATGAAAGAATTACTGAAATCAATTATTATTTTTGCAATATAAGCAAAAAAAAAACGTCAACTTTATGAAACTATCATAATTCCACACAAAAATGATTCGGATTGTGAGAATCCGAAGCAGTCGACCTCAAAATTTTTCAGTCTGTAAAAAAAGCGAAATAATAAAAATTTTAAAAAATAGCCTATAAATTACAGCAGTTTTAAAAAAGATCCCATGAAACTGAGTATATTCTCATACTATAGACAGTGTGCTGAAAATTGAGGGTTACAATGTCGAAAAAACCTTTAATAATCAAGATAAATTAAAAAAAACAACTTTTTTAGAGTAAAGAATATCTAAATAGAAAAACTGAATTTTGGGACAACATTTTGTATACATAGAGGGGATGGTTGTGTTTTGGTCTGGATCCAGGAAGAAACTGCACTTCAAGATAAACATATTCAAACCAAGTTGAACTTGGGATGACTGGAGTTATGGTATTAGGGTATATGTCTTGTGTTTATAGAAATATTTAATAGACAAACATAAATATATATGTAAATACATATTTTAAACGAGAATTTGAAAAAAATTCACATAAACTGTGCACTGCATCAGTTTAATATTTTCAACAAGACAATGATCTCAATCACACTGCGGATATAGTCCACTTGTGGATCTTATACAACACCTCTCGTACCTTCAAAATGGCTCCTCAGTTACCGGACCTTAGCCTGATTGAATACTTATGGGATATTTGGAACAATGGATAAGGGAACACCTAAAAATATACTTAATAAAGGACTAAAAGAAATGTGGTTAAAAACGAGAGCATATGTTACAAAAAAATTAGTGCATTCAATGCAATTCAATGCATTCACTTCACGAGTTTACTCCTTATAAACTCTCTTCACACAGAGTTCAAACTAACAAACTCTCTTCACACCAATAACACGTTCACTGGGTTTACTTTTCTTAAACTGATTGTTGTTCGCATCGATGTGCTTTTTATATGGCTGAGTAAACAACACATCGAAAGCTCTCGAACCTCTCGATATTTCAAGTAGATTCCATTTCTTTTTAGTTCTTTTGCAGCCATGCGTATGTAAACATCTACCTCTTTCAGCTTTTGGTATTTGTTGTTGCTTGTTTATTGTCTGTTACTTGTTTTCTTTGTTGTTACTTTTTGTTGTTGCTGTGTTATTTTTGTTTACTTTATCTCTGCTAATGTTTGTTGTTGTCGATTTTGGTTATTTATAAACAGCACGTATAGTTGTTCTTGCAGCTTTTGTTTATTTATTTTAGCGATGTAACAAACGACAGTTGTTCCCAAAATTGATTTTCGTAACAATGTATATACACATACGCAGAGTATTTTTTTAGTATTTTTCTTATAAAAAGTTTTAATTGTTATAATTTTATAAAATTGTCAAACAATTGTTTGGGTAAAATATTTGGTTTTTTGTGTTCCTGTACTTTTGTAAATTTTCCTCTTTTATTTTAAAATTATTATTTACTCTCATTTTACCGAACCTTACCCAAAAAGTAAAGAAACAGACCAAGGTACATTGAACAAGTTAGTGTTGCCCGTACAACAACTAATTTTTTTTACAAAGACAACAGGCATTATTTTTTGTGCATATTAAGGCAAATGTCAAATATTTCAATACAAACAAAATCGTAAACAAAAGTTTGATACAGTAAACAGTTGTAAATTAGAAATATTTTATTTTGTAGAAAATTTTAATTTTCAAATATTTCGTTTTATGGACGTCTTTTAATCATAAACATAAAAGAATAATAATAATATATTATATTTTAATGCGTTTTGAAGCAAATTTTTTTCCATAAAGTATAGTTTAATGATATCCTAGGATTGTTCTATTTAGTAAGTCTCTGCTGTGCAAGAAACACTTTTGACAGTCTCTCGAACAAAAATTAATAAAAAAAAAAAACAGTCAGCCGAACAAGCAACTTCACCTTATATAATTTCACCATGAAACAGTCCTAATATGTTTCAGGAGTGCTGTTTTAAATTTTCAATTTCATATTTAGTATTATTATAGGAGTATAGACTTCGTTCCTTTTCTCTTAATTTTATATGAATCACAAAAATTTTTGTACACAATATATGTACATGTGTATATCACAATATTCCGAATATTTTTGGATACTTAACTAAGAAATCGTGTTTTTTGAGTTATGCGACTATTGAAGTAAATCAGCGATAGGTACAAACAATTTGTGATTTTCGCATCTACATAAAATCCAACGAAAAATTAAAATGTCAGAATTGCTGTAACATAGGAACAACAAACCTAAATCATTCTAAAATGTATATGAAAGTTCATTCTAACATCTGAAGATTGTTAAAAATTACAAGGTCATCAAAAATTACATATTAACTTTAAAAAGTTAAATCTTATAAAAGATTTTGATACATTTTACCAAAAAAAAAATCTTATAAAAGATTTTGTAAAGCCTTTGATATATTTTCAATTTGTTACACTTATATTTAACATTTATGTAAATTTAAGAACTTATCTTTTAGTTGCTTTTAATTTCTTTACCGTTCACTGTTTCAGAACCACGATATATTATATATTTTTATTAAATTAAAAAAACTAACATCAATGGTGCAAAGAAAAGTCAAGGACAATATTCTTAATTTAGCTAATAACTACAAATGTTTGTACTTATTTCGGATTACTATGACACAAAAGTTGAACGTAGCTACATCTTAGTATTATTTCCGTGAGAAAATATTTTAAATTTTTCTTACCGATCATAGTTCTGGCTTTTAATGCGGTTTTTAATCTCTTCACTTACTTCCGCACATAATTGTAAGGAATTTTTTGGGGAATAAACAAATCCAGAAAATGTATCATCCATAACTGTTTTCATTATTTTCTCACATACTTCTTTATTTAATGGTCTAATGGGGCTTAGGCGATATGTGGGCATGAAACGCATCACAGGCTAGAATTTAGAAATTTATCATTTAACCAACACTAAATAACAGCTTCTATACTTTTTCTATACATGTTTACATACCTTGGGTGCTAAAGGCACAGAAAATTTAGCTATTTGTGAATTAGGACGTGCTTTCTGTAAAAGTGAAATTAGCAAACATACTTATTTTCTTAGTTTCGATGTTCAAACTGTATATTCCTATCTATGTACATATGTACATACATATGCATGTATATGCATGTATGTATGTATATATATGTACGTATATAAGTAATCTTAATAAATCAGCAACATTATATTTTTGTTTGTGAATAAATTCTAAACAATTTTATGAATATCAAATTTATTTGCTCTGATTAATAGCAAGTAAAACTGTAATTTTCTTCTTTATTACATGCCAATTTGCTTGCCATATTTACAAAGCAATTATTTTGTTAAATCGATATTATTTAATAATAATTTCCATAGATATGTGTATATTTTTATATTTTTGCAGTTGATACAAACCTCATTTATTGACATTATAAATTGTATTGTATGGATTAATTGTAACCAGCAAAAATATTATTATTATTATTTTTTTGTTAATTTAATTATTTTTTTTATTAATTTCAAATTCAAATATGTATGTATTGTGTATACAAATTTGATGTGTCATTATTTAATAATTATCTGAAACTATCTGTAATATTCTGTCTGGCACATGGAAAACAAAGTGCACAAGAAAGAAGGGCTTTATTATTATTATTTTTTGAAATAAATACATACATATGTAGATATAGTCATGTGAAAAATAGTAGGGACACATTGCGGTTTTCCTTAAAAGCTTAAGAGAAAGATGTACTACAACTGAGTAACGGTACAAAATGTGTGTCAAATAAAGATTCTTTATATAAGATTCTTTTATAAGATCTTATTGATTAATGTTTGAATATAAAAACAGATTTGGAATTTTAACTCTTTAATTCTTTTAAGTCTCCCTATTATTTTTCACATGACTATATGTAATAGAAAAAGTGTTAAGCAAAAGAATGGTTAGCAAAAATATTTTACAATAGAAAAAATGTCGGTAACTATAATCACAATATTAGTACTTTTTTATACTACATTGTTAATGAGAATATGATCGCTATACAAATTACACACAATTGGAGTGTCAATATATCACCAATATTCTGCGTTTCGATTCCGTTCAGTTTCTTTTAATTATATGTATTCTGCACTTAGATACGTTTCTCTAAGTTGTTAAAGTTAAGACGGAGAATGTTTCGATTTTTGTTTGTTTATTCCAAAATGTATTCAAATTTTTTATGTAACTGAATACGGAGACGTAATCGAAACACGGAATAGGGGTGTTGTTTTAACTTCGCAGGTAGTGCAAATTTGCGATGGTGTCTACGTCTGAAGTAAAGTATCTGTCGATATACATGAGGGTGAAAATAACAAAAATTAAACAACTAAAAAAAAAAACAATTAAATTGCAATCGTAACAACCTATTAATGTTTTTATTTAAAAGTAATAAAAATATAAATATAGGTGGACATAAATTCATAGGATGTAATAAATCACATTTTAGACACTAGAACAACATACTTTGTAAGTGCTTATTATCTACTCTAATAGTGCTACACGGTTACAAATATATATTCACGTTGAAAAGCATTAAATATTTTTATCGTTTTAAATTTATTTTATTTGTACATACGCATGTTTATACACATCTACATACACAAAGTTACACACTCAAATGTTTAATTAGGTGATTTAATCTTATTATAAATAGTATTGTGCTTAATATTGTATATATGCATATCTTTATCATTCTTTACTAAATTAATAGGTAGGTTTGTGCTATTACATAGCTTTATTTGGTCCATAAGCAATTTTCATGATAATGTATTATTGAGCTAATGATGAAGAACATTTTTAAGTTAATCATTTGACCGGACTTTGCGTAAAGAACCCCTATTAAATTTACAAATAGACTCCAGTAAAGCGGAACGTTCTATTTCACTATAACTTTGTGAATCTGTAGTAATGTTTGGTGACGATGATTGTCTATCAACATTTGCTAACAATGTTGTTTGTCGTAGTGGCGGAGAGTTTTGCAATACTTCAGACTTATTACATTTCTTAAAAACTAAAGGCGTCGCAGGTGGAGCTAAAAAGAAAACATATTGAGAGATAAAATTATAATACATTTAATATATGTCAAAATCTATTTTCGGAAGTGTAGTAATTTTTGTCATAGATGTTAAATTGCGATTACGATTAGTAATCAATTACATTACTTAAAAAAAAATCGAAATGATTATGTTATTCCAAAATTAGAAATTTCTGATTAATAATTAATTCCGATTACGAATAATCCAAAAAAATCAAAAGTAAGCAGAAATTAATCCAATTATTTTCAACGATTATTTTTGATTCTTTTTGATTACTTTCAATAATTTTGCATTCGTTTGTACTACAATTTTTTTCGAAACAGTTGATTAAGTCCTGAATTGCTTGAATTAACCGTTCAGAATATAACAAGCATAGTTTTGAATACACTTTGTAGTTTATGCGTTAAAAACTCAGTACATTTAATTATGAAATTAAACGTATATTTTCGGCTATTACTGATTTTTTTGTTTTTAGTAATGATGGTTATATAATTTCCGCGACATCCTAAGTGAAACAAGGGAGACTAAACGTAAAAGTAACCAGAGCGCAGTCTTCGCACAAACTAGAGTGAAAATGGAAGTCACGAAATTCTAAAAAAGAAGAAAAGTTTTTGTTAATCAAATTCTTCGAATGTAAATGTCACCGTTTCGATTGATAATTTATTTAAAAATTAAATTGAAAATATACATACCGCTGTTCGTACGTAGAAAGGCCCTAACTCAAATAATATCAATTTTACAGATGAAGGTAAAAACACAACAGAAGCTAGAATTATAATAACGTAACTTTTTTTTTTTAAAGCAGGTTTTAATGAAAATCAAACACAAATTTGGTATTTAGATTATAATTTTCTTATTATACGCTTCGTGCTTTTTGTTATTTTTAAAATGACTTAGAGCTTTTTATACAACTACTTTTAAAATTTATTTGTAAAAATTAAATTTTTGTGGCAAGATGTATTGCTGTGGAATGCATTGGAATATCTTAAAAGGTCAACTTCGAAAAAAATACAAGTTAGGGCCTTACTACATGAGAGCGACGATATATATCGTAAATATGTATGAAAAATATTTGCAGTACCTGCTACGCAACTAAGCGCCAAGTAGGCCTTTGCAGACTTGAAAAGTGAAAATTTCTTTGAAAAATAAACAAATTAAATACTAATAAAATCTGTGTGTATGAAAGACTAGCTTAAGTCGGCTCAAGATATTCTTACTTACCGACACGGATTTATCGTATCCATAGACAATCTCGAAATAATTTTACAGAATACACTTCTTCATATCTTGTATATTAATCTCTGCCGATAAGTAAGAAAAGCTTAAATTATTCAAAAAAATCAGGGATTTTTAACTCAATTTTAAGCGTACGAACTGTAAAATGTATCCAAAACTGAGCTGGTTATATTTCCAACGAATAGTTTAGGCAATTCAGGACTTAATCAAAATTAGGACTAATGAATACGAAATTGTTGAAAGTAATCAAAAACGATGGAAAATAATCGTTGAAAACAATTGAATTACTTTTTGATTCTTTTTGATTATTTTGTAGTGATTGCTTCCCTCTCTCTCTTCAATGCATTACTCAAAACAAATTTTAACTCAAGTTGTTCATTAAAGTAGCGGTAACTTGTATGGAATACAAATGTTTGTTGTTGTTGTTGTTGTTCTTATAAATAAATTATGATAATAATAATAAAACTCTCATAATATTCCATGGCGGAACACGGAGACTTCTCTCAGTCAATCACCTGCCCCCGATTCTAAAAGGGATCCAAAGTTTAACGCCGGCTCCGAACGACTGTAGAATTTTTTTTTATTTTTCAGATGGTAGGACCTACTGATTGGTAGGCGGGTGTCTTACCTACAACAATAGGCAAATATTCGTTTAAATTTAATTGAATAAGAAGATCGAAAAAATTTTTAGCGGTTTAACGAAATAAGTCTGCTTGCATTTAATTGACAATTTGTATTTAAGATTTTATCAAAATGCCAAAGGAAAAATATCTCAATGGCACACATAAAGTTTAAATTAACCTGTAGCGTTGAAGCCGAATCACAAAAAAGCGGGTTCAAACTTCGCTCAACAGTATATACGAAAAAAATCAATAAAAACTTAAATGCCGATATGCAACGCCAAACCATAACGAAACTACTTATACATGCTCTATTATAGGTGCCATTTTACATTAATTTCTATAGATTCTTTTTAATTACAAAAATATTTTTTATTGACGCATTTTAGATGTACTATGCTCATTTGGCTTTAATAAAATTTCAAGCCAAAATTTAATCTCACAAGTTGGCATAAAGAGCATAGCAATGCGTTTTCCTAAGCAAAGTGTCAAATCATTAAACAGAACGCTTATAGAAATAAAGCACTATGGCTGTGCAAACAACTCCTATTTTGAAAATGCTTTTTCTTTTAAATATGTCATAAAATTTTAGTCATTCTGTAAAGTGGCTTTAATTCGCATTATATTTTTAATAACTTAGAAGACTTATGTAATTGTACTTACATTTTAAACTATAATTCGAGTCCTGTGAAATATTAGCAATGTGAAGACTATTCATTCGTATAAGATTATTAGTAACTCCTTCAGCCCTTTCATTTGATATATTGCTACAGACGGTTTGAGGCAATGAAAACTTTCCATTTGTATTTTGCAGAGAACTCTGCTGCTTAAGTTTTAATTGTTTATGATCGTGTTTCTAAAAAGATAAATATTTTTAAATACTGATTTGATTACACGCTGCTAAAACAAAAAATATCTGGGAAGTGATACTGTTTTTCTGATAGCCGCTATATGGTACAAGAATCTATTTTTACAATTTTCAAAACACCCTCAATATTTAAGTTACGGGTAAAAAATCGGTTTTTCGTATCTTCATGCACTTATAAGCTGATAAACTAGCTAAATATTTACAAATTTTAAGTTTCTAAACGGATTTGTTTTGAAAATTTCAAAAACAGATTCTTATTGTACTCGACAGCGCTTATCTAGAAAATAGTATCACTTCTCAAGTTTAAAACTTCGTTTTACTTTGTAGCACCGTGTTATTATAAAGCTTGATCTATTCATACCGCTTTTTGTTTTGTTTTACGTTTTTCTTCTTCAGAGCTCATCAATTCTTGCACCCGTACAATTCGCTTTTGATTTTTAACAGACTTTTGCTCCTCACGCAAACGATTTTCCGTTTTTTGTGCAATATTTCTTATATTTTCTTTAGAGCTTAAAGAAAGCTTGAAGTATGACGTATCTTCATTTGTTGTTTCGGTAATAACACCTTGCTCGGTGAAGAAGTTATGTTTTAATAATTGCTCAAGCGATGGGAGTCCAGACCTACAAGCATCCTTCGATAAAATGCTCTCTAGAAGATTTTCTAAAACATAAAGTAACTCGAAGTAATATAATTGATGTGCAAACGTAAATTTTTATATGTACTTAAACTTTCAGGACAATCTGTTATTTGCCTAACAATTGATTCCTGCAACGGATAACCCATAGACATCTCAAACAGCACATGTCCAAAACAATATACATCAATCGCTTCTGGTTTATGAATTTTACTATGTTGCACAAAAAATGGACGATAAAAGGAGGGCACTCCAAGAATAAAATTTTCTATATCCAGTATTTTAATAGAGTCATTAAGTATAACAATATTACCCGAATGTAAATGACCTAGAATATTGGAATAGATATTTTTCAAAACTTTATAATTTTTATTTAAGAATCACTTACCATATGGAAAGCCCTTTGAGTGTAAAAATAAAAGAGCCTCTAATATTTGTTTACCATAAATGGCTACTTGTTTGATTGAAAGAGCAGTACGTCCTTTTGGATTTCCATATTTGCTTAAAAATGGGAGTTTTGGACTAGCCATACAGAGAATGTCTTTAAGAGTTCCATGTTTATGAAATCTGCAATTATTTTGAACATGCAAAAAATGTATGTCGTACATACAATGTTGTGCAAAACAAAACAACAAATCTATAAAAACTAATAATGCCGATCATTTTTGAAAGTATTTCATTTAGGAAAAAAACTTCTGTAATATATTTACATTTATATGCACTTAGAATTACATAAAAAATATATAATTGTTTATCTCAAAATTTTCTCAAATTCAACAAGAACAAACCAAGTCTTCAAATTTAGGTGTGCAAAACAAAAGCAACATATTAATATTTCGTTGGTAAACCATTAATTTGTATATATTTGTCACGTCTTCGCGACGTGGAATCAATAAGGCTATCAAGTACGGACTCCGAGATACGTTTCCATTCACCTTCAAGATTTTCAAAAAATTGCTTTTATTTTCGAACATGTTTTTTTTTTTGATTATGCCAAAGAGCTTTAAATGCGGTAATTGTGCCGGCCAATCAAAGACTTGAACCTTATTCTCTTCAATGAACTGTCTGACTAACATTGATGTGTGCTTCGGGCCACTATTGCGCTGAAACACTCATTGAAGTGGCTTATTTCACTTAGCATATGGAATAATTTTCGTTTCTAAGATGTTTTTGTGCCAGAAATTGACCCATTATGCCATCCATTTTGTGAAAGTCTTCTGTCCTATTTGCTGAAAAGAAGTTCGCAACATGTTTAAAATAATTTTTAAAATTGCGTGGATCAAGCCTTCTACTAGGTATACTTCCATTTATGTCTCACTATATTTGTTATTAAATTGGATTTTTATTCGTCACGAAACACATCAGTTTTCCATTTCCGACCAATTCTTGTGTGCTTTTGCAAAACTTAGTATTAAAAAAAAAATTAAAGAAAAAAAAAATTGGTCTGTAAAAGACTGTTCAGTTTAATAACGAATCAAAATCCAATTTAATAACGAATATATATAGTAGTAGTATAGAAGAGCACCTAGTAGATAGATTGATCCACGCAATTTTAAAAATTATTTTAAGCATGGGGGAGGCAAATCAATGGTGAGAACTTGCTTTTCAGCAAATGTGGTAGGACCCTTTCACAAAGTGGATGGCATAATGAACCAAGTTTCCGCACAAAAACATCTTAAAAACGAAAGTTATTCCATATGCTAAGTGAAATATGCTACTTCGATGAGTGTTTCAGCGCGATAATAGCCCGAAACACACATCAAGGTTAGTCAGACAGTACATTGAAGAGAATAAGAATCAAGCCTTTGATTGGCCGGCACAGTCACCGGACTTAAAGCTCTCTTTGGTGTAATAAAAAGAAACATGTTCGAAAATCAAAAGAAATTCTTTGAAAAACTTGAAGGTGAATGGAAACGTATCTCGAAGTCCGTACTTAAAAGCTTTATTGATTTCAAGCCGCGAAGACGTGACAAAGTTATAAAAATTAAAGGTTTACCAACGAAATATTAATTTGTTTCTTTTGTTTTGTACACCTTTATTTGAAGACCTGGATTGTTTTTGTTGATTTTGAAAAAATGTTGAGATAAAGTAATATATTTTTTATATACATTTTAAGTGCATATAAATGCAAATATATTGCAGAAGTTTTTTCCTAAATGAAATACTTTCAAAAATGATCGGCATTATTAGTCTTTACAAGATTTGTTGCTTCTGTTTTGCACAGCGTTGTAAATTAAAAATTGTGAAAAGGATAGTTTAAAATTTATTTATACATATAAATTTAAAAAGTGGGTATGTAATTTTTGTTTCTGTTTTGTAATGAATTAATTGTTTATACGTACCTTCTTATTACCAAACATCCGCTTTCGTTATGTCCTGCATAAACAACAGATTCAATATATGGGTGCTTTAAGTTCATTAAACTTTTTAAAATTCCGGAGAGTTCCTTGTCTTCAATATATTTGTCAGGACCATATTCTAGCCATTCAATTATCAATTCCTCATTTTCTATATCATGTCTGGAAGAGAATGATTGTTGTTGATGTTCTTTGTTTAAATTAATTTTGCCGCCGTGATCGCTACCACTGGAAATGTTCAAATTCTGTTTGGATTGTGTATGAGATTGTGAACTGCTTTTTACTAATAGCTTGTTGCCAGATTTGCATTCTTGCGGTTTAGATAGTGCCTGAAAATAGTGCTTTCTTAAACGCCATCCAATTGCACCCATTGACGGGCCAAGTGTCCATGATGTTTCATTTCGTAAACATAATAAAACGTTATTAACTGCTTGGTCTAAAGAAATAAATAGTCTGTTTATAATATGGAAATACTAAATTTTTTATGTCTGAAAATATAATATATGCCTACCTAAATACCTATGTACAAATATATAATTAAACGTTAAACTTACCATGAAATGATTGCGAGTAGCTATCTGGATCAACAAATCGTTTCGCTGGAAGCGATGATGCTAATATAGGATTCATTAGTACCGTGTTTATAAAAACTTGCAAAGATTGTCTACGTTCAGCTATAAAGTTCGGGTGCATATTACCAAAAAATCGTTTACCAGGAAAGTGTAATTCAAATCCAGATATGGAAAGAGATTTATACAATTCGGCAAATTCATTATAACGTCGTAATGTCCTCCAGCAATCTTTTTTTATAATACCCCGTTGACAACGTAGAAGATATTCCTTGCATTCAATAAATAAAAATCAATAAAAAATTCTAACAAAAATTTAAAAAACTAGTCACCGTTGTTTATTGATTTTATCTATTTATTTTAACGTTCAATAAAACTAAAAGATACTAGTTGAGACATATGTACACACATATTTATTTATTCATTTCATTATAGTTATTAAAAACATTTTTATTTACCGTATGTCCATTCACTTCCTGTACGGTTTCTATAATGCATTCAATTTTATGGGTCTCGTCAATTTTTGTATATTGGGGATCGAATTTTATTTCAAATATTGCCATGCATTCTAAAATTTTTTAAAGATATATCATTTAAATATATTAAAAATACTTTGTTGCCTTAAAATATTAGAACTTGTGGTCTCATTCTTTGTATTATTGTATACATATATATTGTTATTTTATTTTTCACATATTAAAAAAAAATTTTAAACCCTCACGAGAAACACCAGATACATTTAACATGTATAAATATTGTTTAAGTATGGAAGAAAATAATGTTAACATGACATTTATGTAATTAAATTATTTGAAGATTTTATTTCGGCGATTTTTATATCGCGTTTTTCATTGTTTCAACGAAACATATGCATGTATGCAATAAAAACATATATTGCCGAATTCATCTTCATCGAACATTTTTGTAGCATATCAACGGTATCGAACATAGCGGCAATTTATTTATTAAAATATTTAGTTTTGTTTGATGTTTTATTCTGAGCTGCCAAAAGCACTTCTAAAAAATAATCAACATAATTTCTTTTATATGTCTGTGGTAGCTCAAGTCGACAGGCTTTATAGAAGTCAAGGCGCATAAATGTATTTAACCTATTTCTTAAATCTTTCGTTTTGCTCATTTTATGTGCGTTTACTTTTTGCCTTAAGTTACTTGAAACAATATTAAATTTTTTAAAACATCTTATGTGCATATAGTATTTAAAACTTTTCATTCATTTTATAATTATATAGCCTTAATTGAATTAAACTTAATAATTTTACTGTATAATTTATTTAGTTTTGTTTGATGTTTTATTCTGAGCTGCCAAAAGCACTTCTAAAAAATAATCAACATAATTTCTTTTATATGTCTGTGGTAGCTCAAGTCGACAGGCTTTATAGAAGTCAAGGCGCATAAATGTATTTAACCTATTTCTTAAATCTTTCGTTTTGCTCATTTTATGTGCGTTTACTTTTTGCCTTAAGTTACTTGAAACAATATTAAATTTTTTAAAACATCTTATGTGCATATAGTATTTAAAACTTTTCATTCATTTTATAATTATATAGCCTTAATTGAATTAAACTTAATAATTTTACTGTATAATTCTTTTTTGATTTCAATAAAAGAACTAAAGTATATTTAAATAACAGGTAAATGCAAAAAACATTTTTTCAAAACTTTTTCATTTTTTTGTTTCATAAGGCCATTTCCTTTAAAACAAAATATTTTTCTATAATATACATGAGCATATATAGATTCTCGGTCAACGCCGGATGGATAAAGCTGGTATTTGTATATTTATTATTCCCAATTTCCAAAAACGCAGTTTCAAATGAGTGTCTTCGGCGCTATCTCTTGGCTCACGCTTAATTTTCAACAATTGTAAACACCGCATGTATAAATGGAGTATTATGAAATCGCCGTGTACACAAAACGTTTAAAAAGTAAAGTATAAAATTATCAACATTGATTATTATATTACTACTCGGTGTTGCTAT
Source organism: Wohlfahrtia magnifica (assembly GCA_023159175.1). Classification (NCBI taxonomy): domain Eukaryota; kingdom Metazoa; phylum Arthropoda; class Insecta; order Diptera; family Sarcophagidae; genus Wohlfahrtia; species Wohlfahrtia magnifica. Next base: position 601,476 of record JAKWBJ010000505.1, on the reverse strand, counting down.
ATTTTCAAAGATTATGCGCACCAAGCACGGCTCAAAAGCGGGTAAAAAGGGTAAACATTTTGACATAATAAGGGGCAAAAGGCACCAATCGGTATTTCTTAAAAGTAAAACGGTTCATAATCAGGGTTGCCGTTGAAAATTTCGAAAAAGTGTCATAAAAATGGTATTTAAGAAAAAAGGGGTCAAAGAAATAGAATTTGTTGTAATTGATGTTCTCTGAAATGCGCCGCCAACCATTAAACGAAAGGTGAATTCAATATTCAATAGTTTTTATGTATATACGGTTTTTGTAGGTCTATTGGTTCGCGAGTTATTGAATATCTTTAAAACGGTAATAGTAAGAGTTTCTGAATTAGGCTCAACTAATTTTGTGGTTAATCTAAATCATCGGGCAAAAAGTGGGCGGAATTGGATAGTGGGAGTAGTACCTTCCAAACAAAGCAAATGCGATTTTTTTATCTTTAGAACGGTAATAGTGAAAGGTTCCAAATTGGGTATAAATAATTTCGTAGTGAATCCGAAATTGAATAAGTGAGTGCTGCACCTCCTATACGAAGTAAATACAGATTTTTGTAAATCTAGGGAACAGTAATAGTAAAAGTTTATAAATTTGGTCCAAATAACATTGTAGTCAATATAATTCATCACCCGAAGAGTGGACGGAATTGGTTAAATTGGAGTGGCACCTCCCAAACAAAGTAAATATTGATTTTTGTATATCTAGAAAATGGTTAGAATGGCAGATTCTGAACTGAGTCTAAAAGACTTGATAGTCAATACAAATCATTAGTTTTAATGCATTATTTTGAATATTGCTAATAAGGAATACCTTTTATAGGTATACAACATAAAGGCTCTCAGCAATGCGGGGGAGATTACTTTAGTACGTATATAAAAATTAAGTGTACTGAGAATTTTCGCAAGGAATTTTGCAACTTTAACTCATTTTTAAAAAGGGTCAAAAAGTGGCATATATTTCGTTAAAATGATACAATGGGATAAATTAAAAAAAGTCATAAAACGTGTAATTGGTGTGAAAAATGATCAAAAGTGATACTTTAAGTGTCATAACGGCAACGCTGTTCAAAATATAAATTTTTAGTTTCTTTATTGAAATAAAAAAAACACTTATGATAAAATAAACGTTTTATTAAACGAACAATATATTTAAATACAAAAATCTAAATCTAATCAATTAAAAAGTATATAATTTCCAAAATATTTTCTAATACTTGGAATTTTCTCTCCGTTTTTATTTATATTTATTAGAAAATACATCAGAAACAAGTAAATAACATAAATTTTCGTACTTTACTTCGTTTTCGTATTGGGCGTTTTATTATTTTGACATCGACAAATGCAAATCGTACAATCATGCAAAATACAAATCTATTATAAGAGGCATTTAAGCCCCCTTCAGTAGATTTCAACAAGAGATCCATACAAGCAGTCTACTTTGTCAAAGGATATTTTCGAAATCTTTTAAATTTAGTGATGATTCAGTTTTTGGTACTAAAATGTATTTTTTCGTACTAAAAATGCACTACTGTGCAAAAATACTTGGCAGTTGAAGTAAAAACAAACACATATAATACAAAAATTGTTCGGAAAAAATCTAATTATTTGGTATAATTATTTAATGTTATCAATTTTACAAACGTTTTACGTTTTACAATCACACAAAACTGAAATCTCGCCTCATATTTAAAAATATTAAGTAAACATTCTAAATTTTGAGCTAATTTTCAAATCTAATTGGCGACATTTCGTTCAGGGTATTAATACCGTATTAAAGGCCATGACTGACTATCCTACAAAGTCGTGCGATTATGTCAAATAAAAATCTGATATTTTCCTGTCCTACGTAAGAAAATCGAAACCAAATGTGTGATTGGATGCCACACTGTCATACAAGATGCAAAAACATACAATGGCTCATAGCTTATTTAGTGTGCATTGAAATATAACTTTGAACGTTTACAGCATCGAAACTAATGATTTATAAGCTGTACTGGTCAAAGAGCAGAGCAAGACTCCCCTCGAAACTACCCAAAAGATGGCTACATCGACGGAAAAACGTCTTAAAGACTTAATTAAACAAAAAGGTCACACTAAATACTAAACCATGTTCCATCTAAGTTTTTTCTAAGACTGCTGACAATACACGAAATAAACTGTGTCACTTGTATTTTTCATTTGTTTTAAGTTTTCTTAAAATTACTTTTAAAAATATTTAAAAACATGAACACATAATTTTAATTTAAATAAATAGGTATTTTTATAAAAATCGTGCGGTTAAATCTTTTTGATATCATCCTTAGTTTTGATGCTGCAAGCGTTCAAAGTTATATTTTAAATGCACACGAAATAATCTGTGAGCCAATGTATGCCTCTCAAAAAGCAACTATGATTTCATAGAAAATACTATTTTTTTTTTAAATTTCTAGAATATTATAAAATCAGCAATTGTCAAGCGATCTGTTACTCATACAAACTTTTTTTACACCATAACACTTTCTGAACACACACAATTTTGACATATCGAGCAACTAAATATGATAGCCAGTCATGGCCTTAATTAAGTACTTCGGTATTGAGTATTCATTTTAATACAAAAAAGCACTAAAGCGTTTTAAAAATGGGTATTTTTAAAAAATGTGCAGGTACATAAAACAAAAATATTCGAAAAACACCGAAATGGCAACACTGTTACTTATTGTTTTTATTATTATATGCTTATTCTCTTTATGTGAATATATGTAAGTAAATTGTTCTAATGTAATGGAGACTAAAAGCAAGATGTAAGAATAATAAATGCTTTTTACTTTAATAAATTGAAGAAGATTGTATTTTAAAGTTTAGTGGTTGGTGACGTACGGGGCCGATTTAATCAATTTTTTCAACGTGTTGAGAGCATAAATAAAAAGGCAGGTCCATTTGAAATTCTACTATGCGTTGGAGATTTTTTTTCAGAAGAAAGTAAGCAAAATGAGGAACTTATTGCATACAAGAATGGTCACAAACACGGTAAGTTGATATTAAATTTCTAACCTAGGCGGATTCACAATTTTGGTAGATTTTAAAAAATAAAACAATTATATCCAAAGCTCTTACAAAAAGTAAATTTTTTGCTACGTGTAAAATTATAGCCGCATTTTTCAAATGAACTTAAAAAATTTAAGTAAATTTATAAATACACTTTTTTTACTGTAATAATGAGAGCCCTCCATTGTTAAAAATAAGCGGGAAAATTCGTTTTGGCATACTGTACATAAGATTTAAGTATACATCCTCAAATTCAAGTGAATTGTCGCAATCCACAAGTTTTTGTCAAAACAACATTACATCCACAGAAAATTATTGTGTGGTGCGCTTTATTGGCTGGTCTATATGTTGGTCTATATGTCTTCAAAAACAATGATGTTCAGAATGTTACTGGCAACGGTGAACGGTATTGGGACATGATTAGAAATTGTTTGTACCTCAATTAGCTATCATTAATCTTGCTGAGGTTATGGAAAGTCACTTGTCTACGTTGATAAACCGCATATGCTGCAAAAAATTGGTGTACACGATCGCGCCAGCCGTGGTGGTCACATGACCGAAATCTATTTAAACATTAATGTCAAAATTGTCTTCCCAGTAGGATTCGGTGAAGAAATTGAGAGGGCTATTGTGGAAGAAGTACCTATTGAAAATTTAAATAAAACGTTTGCCAAGTTAAGCCAACGATAAATTAAGTCATTATCCACTTTGAGCTGATATGATCCCTGAGAAAAAGAACGTAAAGAAATTGCGAGTTTCATTGTTAGCGTAACTGCAGATTTTCAAATGATGCATTTTAGTTTTGGGGTGATTTTTTCTAGGACGTATTTAAAGGCAGTTTTACTAAATCTGAATGTGTTCACAAATCTTAAAAAGGAAATTAAGGTACATATTTACGAATAAAATGTATTTTTTTTTATCAAAATAACGTTTCTTACACAGTCTGAAACAGCAAAGACATCAACATTTTGTCGTAACATTTCCCTATTCATGGTTATGTTCACCACTTCATCATATTCACTTGAATTTAAAAAAATTAACTTCCTAGAAAATGAAATGACTATATTTTATTTATAAAAAAACAATATTTCCAAAAATGCCAAAAAAGTACTCAAAATATAACAGTGCTGCCAAGTTTTATTTGCAGTTTTCGATAACTTTTTCGTCGTTTCAATGTATTTTAGGAATACCAATATAGGAACGAAACGACAAATTAACGACAACGACATGGAAATGATTTTTAAAACAAGAACGACAACGGGAATAGCGCCGATTAAAAATATATCTCTTTGCTTTATGATTTAAACTTGTGTAACTGTAAAAAACACCTAATAATGCATGAAAAAATGTCCATATAAAATGTTTTGACAAATTCAATTTCTTTTAAGAACTTAAGCTCATGATGAAATTGTATAAATACATATAAATAATTTCACCATGCTTAAGCTGAAAAGTGTACGCAACAGTGTTGCTTTTAGCGCTATATTTATTTGCAAAAATTAATAAAAATAGTGTTTTTAAAACTTATCTTAAATATGTGGGACCATTTTTCAAGACATAGTTTTTTTTAAGTAAAATAGAAAAAATTAAACATTATAAGGTAGTAAGCTAGAAATTTTAATTGTGTAATTACAGTACTATACTTGGAAATTGTTATTATTAGATGCTTTAAAGATCCCAAGAAGATCGTAGGGCCATAACAATTTCTTTTGTTCTACGCCTATCTGAAGCCAATGATCTAATCTGGCTCCAAGTCATTCTATGGGAAGCAGCTTTTATTTCACTCTGCCTTCGCTAGGAATGAGCTGGTCTTCAGATTCTTTTGTTTCCCTGCGAGTTCTATTCAATAGCCAGTTTCGCTAAGTCGTAGTTTGGTTTCCTCAGAGTGTGCCCAATTCATTTCCTTCTCAAAATTTCCTTCATTACAGGAACTTGGTGTGATCTGGCAAGAATATTTTCAAAATGTGCCGCTGACAGAGATTTATAGCGCATTCTAGAACTCGCAACCATACAAAAATAGACATCATATATGAGTTAAAGATGTAAGTTTTCGTTTGTGGAGATATATGTTGAAAACGCTCTATAGCATTCAGTCTGCTGAAAGGTTGGCTGCCTATGTTAAATCTGTTCCGAATATCAGTACTAGAACCGCCGGACGTCGTGAGGATACTGCCTAGATAGCAAAAAGACGGGACATCTTCCAAATTTCTGCTTCTAATTAGAGTGATCGTTATGTTGTTAGCCTTGATTCGCAAAATTTTGGTTTCGGAGATGTTTATCCGCAAGCCCGCTCTGTATGCTTCTGTCTGTAAAGAAACATGCTTTTCTTGCGTTTCGAAATGTCTGTGAGCCATGAGATAGATGTCGTTTGCGTAATACAGGTCTTTTAACTTTGTGTTAAGTCGACAGGTTATACCATGTTGCAACGCACAATCGAAGACTAAGTTAAACAGCAGTGGATAAAGAGCACAATGTTTTTTCTTTATGTTGCACATGAACCCAAAAATTAAGACATTTTTTAAATTGTATTCTAAATTGTTTTTAATTTTATTTTTAATCAATCAATTATTAACAAAATCTTTGGATTTTCATCATATGCAGTTGTGGACAAAAGCGGTTTAATTCTTATATTTGAAAGTTCTTCCAGAATATACATCTATTTTTATGTTATTATTATTTTTATGTTTATTCTAAATTGAAAGCAATTTTGGTAGCAATTAAGGAAAAACATAAAACTGTTATATGCTTGTAAGTTTTAAAATAGATAAGTAACACTCTATCACGGAAATTTAATATCATCAACTATATACGTGATCTTATATCTAATTCTTACTTTTAAAAAATTTTATGGATACCAGGACAATTTTATATGGAAAATACATACAATTTAATTTTTGTTTTTGTTTTCCATATACAATTTCGAACGAAAGACGCGTTTTGTCTTATTGGGCCAGGTAGCAATCGAAAACGCCGATTAGACTCCTGTTTAGCCGTTAAACAAAATTATTTATGTTTTTTCGATGGTCGTCAATTAAAAAAAAAAATGGTAAAAAAATTTAATTAAGATATGTTAAATAATATGAATATTTTGGCCAGTTTTCCCACGATTTAATCTCTTCCAGTATCTCTATCGTATCGCACTTTTGTTAGCATAGTCTATCTATATTCCATAAAATTTTGGCTTAGTCGTTTTCGCGTTATTGGCGGACAAACAAACTTACAAAGAATTAATAATGGCCCATATAATGGTTGTCGTATTTTGACATTTGTGTCTTAGGTTAAAGAAAACAAGCAACATTTTCTTTTATCTATTACACAAAAGTCCATAAATGCTTACGACTTACCAAACATAATAAGGGTGAATATATATCTCAATTCTGAAAATTCCCTGGAATTCATTTTTTCCAGTTATTAAATCCTCCTATTCCAAACGGACAGGGAAAGGGAATTTCGGCAAAGGGTATTTCGAATATTCAAGTTAAAATTTATAAAATATTTGTATGGCATATTTTAGGGATATCAATTAACATTTTTTTATCCTACATTTGATATTGAAAATTTATAAAATTGACTCCTCTAAAAATATGTGACGAAAACTGAAATATTTTTTTTTTTTAATATTCAATGTGTTATAAGTCCGTCATGCAAACCAACTAAACAGAATCAGCTAATGAAAGTCCAACAAGGTGTTTTTTCAAAATTAGGCCTGGGAGAGTTTAAAATCATGAGAAAACGGGCAAAACTAGTGACTTTTATTCTAAAATTATATATTATATAAATTATATATTATATAAATTATATATTATATAAATTATATATTATATAAATTATATATTATATAAATTATTATTAGCTGGTGGAAGTGCTCCGAAGAAGGCGAAGACAGCGAAATCGGCTGGCAAGGTTATGGCCACTGTATTTTGGGATGCACATGGAATATTGCTCATCGAAGATCTTGAAAAGGGGTCCACAATCACAGGAGAGTATTATCGTGCATTATTGGATCAATTGGTTGATGCAATCAAGAAAAAAAGACCACATTTAAAAAAGAAAAAAGTGCTCTTTCTTCAAGACAACGCACCGGTTGACACAGCATTAGATACGATGCTAAAACTACGAGAAATTCACTTCGAATTGGTTGATCATCCACCTTACAGTCCTGATTTTGCCCCTAGTGACTTTTTCCTGTTTCCAAACTTGAAAAAATGACTCGCAGGAAAAAGATTCATCTCAAACGAAGAAGTGATTACCGAATCTTATGCGTATTTTGAGGAGTTCCCAAAATCGTATTATTCAGATGGTATAAAAAAGTTGGAAAATCGTCTTACTAAGTGTATTGAGCTAAAAGGACACTATGTTGAGAAATGAATGACTTTTGAATAAAAAAAAATGGTTTTTTCCTACTTAGGTAGCTTCAATAACAATTCGCCCTCGTATTTTTCTTTTTTAAATCAAAGTTTATTGTTCGTCAATATTTATCATTCACCAAAAGTTATTTTTTAAACATTCATATTAAAATGCTGTGACTAAATAAGGGAAAAAAGTATAATTTTGGGTTTATAGTTCATTCCTACAAAACAAATAGTTGTTACGATATATCTTGGAAATTGTAAAAGATAGAGCACCCAAGCTTTCGACTTGTTTTTTTATTATTAAGGTGCACATTCAGTTATAAAATGGACTACATAGGAAAATGGAAAGTAATCAGCCTAATCATTAATATTCCCGGGGAAATAAGTTCCCTGGGAATTTGCTTTTCCCGGGAATAAAATCCTCCTATTCCAAACAATCAGGGGGAATAGTTTTCGGGAAAGGGAATTTCGAATTTTCGTGTTTTAAAAATATGTGAAGAAAACAGAGAAATATTTTTTGTGTATTTAATTTGTTTAAAAGTTCGTCCTGCGTAATCAATTTTGTTAACTTTTTGTTGAACACAGATAGATTCAGCTAATAAAAGTGCAATATGATATACTTCTTTTCAAAATTGGACCTGGGAGAGGTTAAAATCAGAAGAAAACATACAAAATTCTTGATATTTTGCAATCAAAATTTGTTTACACTCATCATTCATTAAAAGATGTTATTTAATAGATTTTCAAATGCTGCTTTTTATAGTGGGTACACACAATGAAATCCATTTACGCAATCTGTCAAATTTCATTGTAGATTTCAACGGGTACATTCGTGTTTTTGATCTCATTTCGGATTGCATTTGAGATTTCATAAACATTAAATTATTTTGAGATTGCATTGATGCAGATTGCGCTGTGTGTATCGTGATTTCAAGTTTTTATCTGTTTAATTCATTGAAAATAAGCAAGCTGTAAGCATCCACATTACGATGCATTTTTCAACCGTACTTCTCACACGATGTTATGCTATAATATAAAATACCAGAACTGACATTGCGTTTATGATTTCATTGTGTGTGTCCAAAAATGCAATCTGAAAGAGAAATGCGTTGCATAAATGGATTTCATTGTGTCTACCCACTATTATAGGTTAATAAAGAAGTAAACGAGTAATTTTTAGTTCATTTTTATTTCTACAAAACAAGTAATTATTACGGTATATCTTGATATAAAACATAGAACCCTCAGAAACATATCAACGTGAGACTTCAAAGCTATTAGCTTGATATGGCCTAACATGTTGTTAGGCCTTCTTGACTGCTGAATAATAATTACTTGATGTCATGACCTTTTGATTTTTTCTAAGAAAACCGTTATTCTTGAAAAAGAGGCTAAAAATTTCCATAGATATATGTTTATCAGTAAAAACTCTACTTAGATTTTTTTAATTGTAAGGCACCCTTTTTATACAAAGATTCCTAAGAAACTATGAGTGGTTAAAGCTAAAAAAATGCAAATACATTTCAAGCACAACTCCCTTATAATATTTTAGGGAATTTTTTTCCAAAATTTTTTGTCACATTCTCCCTTTATTTAACTTTCATAATACCTATTTTTTTCCCAGAGAAAACTCCCATTTTCGAAAGGGAAAAGGGAAATATTTCCCGGAAAAATTTGATTCAGAATAGGGGAACTGGGAATAGAGAAAAAATTCCCATGGAATTGATGTTTATGATAAAGCTGAATATTTATTTAAAACTACTTTTCTTCTACTACTACTACTTTGATATGGCCTAATATGTTGACTTGTGCAAAAAAATCATTTGATGTAATGTACTCTTGAACTTCTCTAACAAAGTCGGTATTTTTGCAAATTTTGCTACAACTTTTGAAAGACGTTTGTTTTAATTCGCTGTACCATTATCAATTAAAAACTCATTTTGAGTTTTTTGGTTGTTAGGTTCTTTTTGCATTTTAAGTGAAGATTTTAACAAACATGTGGTTTTTACAAATGTTCGGTGCGTAAACCCAAAAGTACAAATTTATAAGAAAAAATTCAATTACTTTGATTTTTAAGACAGCTCCCTTGTAATATTCAAGGGAATTTATTCGCAAAATTTGTCATTACATTCTCCATTTAGTTGACTTTCATAATACCTACTTTTTTCTCTGAGGAAAATTTTTCATTTTCGAAGTTGAAAAGGGTAACATTTACCCAGAAAATTTCTTTTAGAATAGGGGGGAACAGGGAATATGGTATTTATGCCCAGGGAATTCTTATTTAGAATTGGGCTGTATAAGTATGTGCATATATAGATATATCTATACATTTTTATACTTTTTTACAGTTGTTATTCCTACATATATCTTGGGTCCGAATCAGAAAAATGTCCTTCAATATTACGAAAATTTAGCGAATGGTGAAATTTGTTCAAATTTGACATATTTAGGTAAAAGAGGTCTATATATACTTACAAACGGTATAAAAATTGCATACCTAAGTGGAATAGAAAAAACTTCTGATTGCCAAGATGAAGATTTTTATTTTCAAATTGATGACGTTGAAAGCGTGCGCACCTCTTGCTTAGCGAAAAGATCAAGTCCAAATGATTATCGTGGAATTGACATTCTTTTAACATCACAGTGGCCTTATGGAGCTTCAAAAGAAAATGTAAGTACGCAGTTTTTGCCTCATAATTGTTGACTGTGGAAATTTTCGCAAAAATATTTCCAATTCAAAATTAATATACAAAGAATTTTATTATTTTTTTAAGTTTTGTTTCTCTTTTTAATTGTAAGGATCTAAAAAATCACAATTTTGTATTAAACGACAAGCAAACGATTTAGTAGCAAAATAATTTAGCATTTATAGGCACCGTTTGCTTTTACAAACACATGTAATGTACGTCTATAGACGTCAGTTATATCAACACGTTAAATAAAAACGTTCAGTAGAAATATTTATTGCAACTTTTAATTCAATGTTTTCCATTTTATTAGAAAAATTCATCTAAACTTATATCGTACTTGTGTAAGGATATAAAGCCCAGATACCATTTTTGTGCCTTGAATAATAGCTATTTTGAACCCCCTCCATATAGGTATTTATAAAATTACCTGTTAAGATCGCTCTTTTAAGTGTACTTTATTTTTAGAATGCCATCTGATGAAATAACACAACTGGAGCTATGTACAAGATTAATATCGTTGGCTGAAGTGGGCAATGTGAATAAGGAAAAATATATATATGCATTAGGCTTGATAGCTGTGGATAAAATGCGTATTATGGATTTAATTCAAAAAACCACAAATGAAACTATATGTCCGTATGCGGATTTAAACTATAATGATGTAAAGAAAACCAAAGTAAGTAGATAAAATTAAAAAAGATTATATGATAATATAAATAGTTAATTTACAATGAATAATAATACGGTGCGACAAAAGAGAACGAAGTTGAAATACCTGGGAAATGATACTACTTTTCTGATAGACAATATCAAAAAAGGGATGGGATCTGTTTTTGGAATTTTCGAAACACCTCCAAAATCAAGAGTTACGGGTTAAAACCCGATTTTTCTGACCTTCAAGCACTTACTAGATAAGAACTTAGCTGAACATTGCGTGATTTTAAGTATACTTTCAGATTTGGAAAGAACAGAAATAAACGTTTTAAATGATATATGCATATGTCGTTTAAGTGGCCTTCAATGATTTGGGTGTATTTCTCAGGGAAAACAATTTTCATCCAATTTTTACACATTTTTAAAGTGTAGATGCATTTCTTGCGCACTATTTCATATAGGAATCGTACTATTTATGAATTAATGAAGAAATTATATTAAGTTGTTAATAAAATTAGACGGAGTTATAAAATTTTTAGTAAAGCAATTTATGAAATAATCGTGCCAATATTACAAAATAAAATTTTTTTTAAATACAGTAATAAAAAACACCATTTGCCGTTTAAAGTCGACGTTAAACTGTAGGTCCCTTTCAATAAGTCTAAAAATAGAATCGGGTGCAGCTCATCATTCTATATATATAATTGGTCACTAAAAGTGCAGTATTAACAAACAAAATACTTTGCTTTAAAAAAGAAAAAATCTTAATTCTACAAGAAAAGTGACTAGTTTTGCCTGTTTTCTTCTGATTTTCACCTCTCCCAGACCTAACTTTAAAAATGCACCTTATTTTGTTCAACAAAATCAGTTTAGTTGGTGCGCATGACGGACTTATAACACATTTAATACAAAAAAAAATTAGTTTTTATCACATCAGAGAGGTGTCAATTTAACAAATATTAAATGTAGGATAAAATTTTTTTTATTGAAATCCCTATATATGCCATACAAATATTTTCAGCCTAATTCTGAAAATTCCCTGGGAATACATTTTTCCCAATTATAAAATCCACCTATTCCAAACAGACAGGGAGAAGGAATTTTGGGAAAGAAAATTTCGAATTTTCAAGTTAAAATTTATAAAATATTTATATGGCATATCTTAGGGATTTCAATTTTCTTTGCATCCCTTTGACACCCATTCTACTGCACCGATTTAGGAAAGTTGTACAGTGTCATTAATATTCGGTTTTTAAGTTTATCGATAATAACACCCTGGCATTAGCGTAATGGATAGGTAATCAGAAGAATAGCAAAAACTTAAATAAATGTTGTCAGTATGAGTATTCAAATATATGGAAAAAATGGCTCTATGGTAACCCTGCAACCGTGATAAATCGATCAAAGTTTTTTAACCCTGTTTACTAAGCGCCATTAATATTCGGTTTTTCCCCTATTTATATGCTATTTGCAAAAAACATGTTATTCAGCTACTTTTCCAGCAATATAGAGATACGTTTTAATAAAAGTGCATAACACCTCCTTTCTTGTCTGTCCAAAAAATTCTACTTCACTGCAAATTATACAAATGGGGCGCAAAGGAAAAACACTCCTTTAGAACAGCGAAAACTTATTATTTTCCATTATGAAAAAGGTAAAAAGTACAAAGAGATTACTGAAATTCTGAATATGGAACCAAATACAGTTGGGGACATTGTCAGAAGGCACAAATATGAAGGAAGAATACACTTCATAAAGCAGACAGGTCAGCCAAAAAAATTGACCGAGCGGGAAGAAAGTTCAATTGTGCGAAAAATAAAATCTAACCCACGCTTAAGTGCTCCCAAATTAGTCACAGAGGTGCTCAATGAGTTTAAAAAGAAAATATCTGCATCTACTATACGAAGAACCATAAGAAAAAAAGGTTTTCATGACCGAGTAGCACGTCGTAAGCCATTGGTTATTTTACGCAACCGAAAAGCTCGTTTAAGTTATGCCGGGGAGTACATTAAGAAGCCTGAATGAAACTTGGTGGGATAACGTTATATTTTTGGACGAGAGCAAGAATAACGTATTTGGATCCGATGGGCGTGTAATGGTGTGGCGGAAGCCAAATGAGGAGCTACAACCACAAAATTTAAAACCAACCGTAAAACATGGAAATGGACATGTTATGGTGTGGGGTTGTATGGGAGCTAAATGGACGGGAAAATTATTTCTTATCAGTGGAATTATGAATAAGGAATCATATTTGAATATCCTCCGTCAAAATTTGAAAGAAAGTGCAAATAAGTTGCGCGTTTTAGATTCTTTTAAATTCTACCAAGATAACGACCCAAAGCACAAGTCGCGTTTAATTCAAGAATGGTTGCTCTATAACTGCCGTAAAGTTCTCCATCCACCTGCACAATCCCCAGACCTCAATTCGATTGAGAATATATGGGATGAGCTCGACCGGCGAATCCGCAACTACAAAATAACATTCATTGAAGACTTGAAATTGCGGCTTCAAGAAGAATGGGATCGTATTCCTGCAGCTTATACAGCTAAAATAGTAAAAAAACATGTCAAACCGTCTAAGTGAAGTTATAAAACAAAAGGGTTATCCAACAAAATACTGAATTTTATATAAAACCATTTTTCTAACGTATTATTTGTTACTTTTCAAAGAAAACCGAATATTATTGACGCGCAATATTTTATGCCACCTGAATTAATTTAGTTTTTTTTTTTGTTATATTGTTATTCTTCTTTTCTAAATACAAATGTGAACTTGCAAGTGTCTAAATAAACTATTAATGAAAAGAAAAAAATGTTGAAAAAGATATACATTTAGCTTAAGACGAATCAGTTAAACATATCTCTTTAATAAAACCGAATATTAATGACACTAACTGTATATGGGTTTAAAAAACTTTCTATGAAGATATGCACAATATTAATTTTATTTAAATCGGTACAGTACTTTCGGAGTAATACGACTACAAAATTCTTACTAGCACATGGAAAGAAAAAACATTTTTTTGTGTAGCTATAAATAAAAACAAAATAAAATATGTATGTGTGTATGTACATTTTTTATTTGTCATATAAAAATATTTCTTTTTGATTTTTTAAAAAAATAAATTTTTTTGAAATTATTTTATATTTTTAGGCTTATATAAAAAAAAATGTTTTTAAAATCTATGCTTGTCGGGGTCGGGTTTAACCTAGTATATAGATGGAAGATAGACAGATAGCAAGATGTAGGTGATTCGAAATTCACCAGACCACCAAAATAGTTCTATTAATAATTAACTAATTAAAAATTTTTCTTAAAGAAAGAAGCAAGTTTTTTATTATTAGTTTTAAACGATGTATTTAGAGAACTCTAAGAATTTGTTATTCTGGAATCACATTTTTTATATCAAAACCTTATATTTTTAGTCAGAAAACACCCAATATTTCTTTGACATTGACTCTAAAAACGGTACAAATAATCGTAAAAGGGCAGCGGACGACCTGAAAAATAAAAAGTCTAAAGTACCACATTGGGATCAGGGTAAGTATTTTGATTTATTTTATATTAATAAAATAATTTGTTTCGTTTTTACTTATTTTATATTTATTGTTATTAATTATAAATCACTTTGCAATAATTAATTTTCTTAGACGTGTGCTGGTTTTGCTTATCCAGCCCTGATATTGAAAAGCATTTAATTATTTCTGTTGGAGAACATTTCTATTTGGCTTTGGCGAAAGGCCCGATTAATGATTGGCACATTTTAATCTTATCCATAAAGCATATTCCATGTGCTGCGCAGTTAACTAATGATGACTGGAAAGAGTTAATAAAGTTTAAAAATGCATTAAAAATTTTTTTTGACGACCTTAATCAAGTTGTCTGCTTTACGGAAAGAAATTATAAATGTTCTCATTTTCAAGTCAATGTCTTTAGCATCGATAAGGGATATGCTTGGAAAATTCAACATGCTTTTGAGGATAAAGCTGAAGAATTTAATTTAGAATTTGAAACCATACCACAGCTAACTTCGGGTCATATACTTCCTAAGCAGGGGCCATATTTTGTTGCTGAATTACCAAATGACATAACGTTGATTACTAGGCAAATGAAGCATTTTCCAATTCATTTTGCAAGGTAACAAATATGTTTTTAACTTTCATATTATTATAAAATGAACATTTTTTAGGGATGTATTTTGTTCTGAAAATCTTTTAAACTGTGACGAGAAAGTTGACTGGAAGGAGTGTAAGTTAGATAAAAATACTGAAATAAAATTGGTTGCCAATTTTAAAGAAAAATTCTCAAAATACGATTTTACTTTATAAAATAAACGAAAGCATCATTAAAATTTAATTTACATTATTTATATATTAGCAATTATGCATTTCTTTGATAGATTTTATTTAAAAGATTTAGAAAAATTTCGTGTGGAACACCAAAAGAGGTTTGTAGTATTTGATCTTTAATCATGTTATACGATTTTTTTTCGTATAAGATATAAGTGTTAGCAAGCCCCAGTTCTTCATACAATTCCTTTACACGTGCTGCTTTTTTTGGATCTACGAATATTTTTTATTACATTAATTTATATTCATATATGCACACATGTATACATACATACCTTTCTTTCCATAACATTCAGTCATAATTTTTTTTTGTTCTTCATTTGCAATTTGCATGCAAACTACAGCTAACCAAGAGCATTTGTTATCCTGAATGTCAGTGCCTATTTTTCCCGTTATTTCTGGATTACCAAAACAATCCAAGAAGTCATCTTGTACCTGGTAATAGTGACCCATCTCTAAAAGTATCTTTTTAGATTCCCGAAAAGCTTCCTGATTTTTTATGCTTAAAAAATAATTAAGAAATTATTTCTATCAAAATAGTAACATATGTAAATATAAAACCTACCCAGCCAAATGCATTGCTAAAGCAAATGGTAAATAAAATGAATAGTAGCCAGTTTTGTTAGCAACTATTGCATTATACTTATCCATATCAAACGATTTAACGTCCTTATTAGCGTTTAATAAATCTAAACTCTGACCGCAAGTTGTAATAAATGTAATTTCATGAAACAGTTCCATTAGTTCAACATAACAATTCATATGACTAAAGTACTTTTTCAATAATAAATAAATTGCATTTTCTATCATTAGCGCATCATTTAGTGCTATTAAGCCGACATCCTCTAATTTATGCCAACATGATTGTCCACGCCTTGTTGAACTATTGTCCATAACATCGTCGCTTATTATAAAAAAGCATTGCAGCTTGAAAAAATTAATTTTTTTAGATAAAAAATAAATAAGTAAACAATTAAATTTTACCATTTCCACACACCAACCCAAAATTGCAGCTAATTTCAAACTTTCGGGTGTAATGTCCTTCGGATTCACTAGACTTTTGTATGTTAGAATAGTAAGAATGCCTCGATTTTTTTTACCTTTTGGAACATTGTATTGCAAAGCCTTTAAATACAAAATATTAAATTTAATTAATAACCACTATTCTGCGTTTTGATTCGAGTCGACATTTTCTCTGTATGACAAATTTTGTAATTCTGAGTTTCAATTCCGTTCAGTTTCTTTTGATTGTATGTATTCTGCATTACGATCGTAGCTACGTTTTTCTGAGTTGTTAAAGTTGTGATGTAAATTCTTTCGATTTTTGTTTTTTAGATCCAAAATTTATTATTTGGCTTACATTTTTTTATTATATTTGGTCTGTT